>OX336389.2:1456154469-1457354469 GCA_946902985.2 Meconema thalassinum
GACCTCTACCTGAATCTTAGTTATGTCACTTTGCACCTCAGTTATATCCGCACGAATGTTATAATGTCTACCTGAACATTGGATACATCATTTCTAGCTTTTTGAATTTCTTTTTGGACTTCCTCGACCTTGTCTTGGACAGTCGCTACATCATTTTTGACAACAACAACTTCGGCTCTAGCACAAGAAATATCCCCTCGGACATTCTTGTTGAGATTCTTATTCTCAGTTCACCTTGATGAGTTTTGCATTTTTCGACGATGTATTAAGACATTGTTATGTCATGGGCATAGTTAACGATTTTGAATCAGTTGAGACTGATATTTGGATTTTTTCAGTAATTAATATTTTTTGTAGTCACGATTTGACTGTAAGTTAATGATTTTTATGGCAGATTTTAAATTCAGACAGCGTGTCATTTTATTAAAGTAATTCAACCCCAGTTTAATTACTTTGACCAATTTTCTGTCATCATCAAGAAGGAAGAACATTTAAATGATTTTAGAGCGTTAAAATCTCTTACGTTGTCGACGATCTTGGAAATACTAGTCGTTATTTGAATTGATTGCAACACAGACATTTATCGTCAGTTACGAATGAACATTGCATCATAGACACTTTTGTGAAAGAGTAACTTTAATAATGAATTATTGAATGCATTAAAGTCAAGAACTTTTGTTAGGGAGTTTTTTCTCAATTAGAGATTTTATAGAACGATGTTTGCATTCCCCAGTCTAAGTGGATTCTATTCGACTACTTTGCATTTTAGTCGCACTTTATTTGATGATAGATTTTTCATACTTCAATTTTTTTAAAGATGTTAATCTTAAATTTTGATAGACCAGGACAGGCGTATATAAGCGTATTCACTATTAAATTTCTTTGTGATTGGCAAGTTTTGACTTCATTTCGGTTCATGAATGAAATCCACGAAGGTTAAATAGAAAAACAGTTTTGAAACAATTAATGATTATAAAAAAATTTAAGTGGAACTATGAATGTATAATCGCTAGTGCAGCGCGTGGGTTGAAAGTCGCTGAGGTATAATGCCCTTGAATATGAAGGAAGTTCCCACAGGAATTAATGTTAAAGAATTATTTGTGGAAGTTTTGTAAGTTATGTGGAAGTTTTTAATGCCATATAGATTAATATATGATGATTTGGGCATATTTTTAATGCAGATTATGCATTAACTTGTTAGCGAAGGATTTTCCGCTGGAGTAAGATTGTCATAGTTCGTTGAAAAATTAATCAAGTGATTTACTGTTATAATTAACACGAGTTTTGAAAGAATTTGAGATAAGATTTTGAATGAAGGTTGCCGTCACAAATCATTATTAAAACCTTTATTAAACCAGATTGTGACATTAACATGTATAACTAACCTTCATTGGTCGATTATATTAAACACGATTATGAAAATTACCAACCGAATGAACATGTGGTTAATGTATTTCTTAAATTAATAATTTAAATAATTTAAATGTTAATAGTGTAAATAATTGCTGTAAATATTTTTGAAAATAATGTGAAATGAGAGTGATGTTAAAGGCGTGCTTATAATATTTTCATTGTCTTTGACAAATATTATAAACAATTTCTAATTGTTATAAATAATTTATGTGATTTTGTTATAAACATTTAAGAGCTAATTAAACATTTGGATTGAACTTAACAAGTTTAAGGAATTAACATAATGATCCAATAGGATGTGAGCAAAGTACTTGAAAGATTTGCGTAAATATAATGTGAGTTGTCTTGTAGACATTTAAAAGCTTCAGAGAGCAAGCTGTACTCTTACGTAACTTAGCACGTGAGAAGGGAGTGCATTTGACCAGTATGCAACAGGCTGGAGGGTAGCCCGCAGCTGTGCCAACATCTGGTTCTCAGAGAGTGAGGTCGTACACACTCTGGCCTTGCGACTATAAATACCATTCTCATGTTTATTAAAAGGAAACCAAATGCTCTATATATGTCACACCCTGACGTCCTTTTCCAATCCAATAGTGTTATGAATATTACGTTATTTGGAGCTCTTGAGAGCTAAAATGTTTTATATCATGTTGTATGATAATTTGCAAGTCCTACAGGAAGACGTAGTCAGATTGACTTGGGCTACTGATAGCCACGTAGATTTTGTTGTGTTATCAAAATCATACCCTTTATTAGAAATAAAGCTTTTGTACAGTTCAAAGTTCTCGTCTTCGTTATGGTTCATTTTTAAATGTCATGGTGGAGGTTATTGTGTGAACAGACGTTAGTTATCCTGTTGTCAACTCAAACCCCGAGATAATTAAGAGGTAAGTAACGGTAAGTATGAACCCCCGTCTATTTTGGTGTGTTCCACAATGATTTCCTGTGAACTTCTGTGCTCTTATCTCGATAGTATATGTCAGTGCCATTTTCATTGATGTAACTGTGCCGGTGCGATTGATAATTGGCAATCCGATTGAGGGGGCGGATATCTGACAGCCTACTATCCAGGTAAACGGGGACAGAAAGATTGGCGCAGTCAACGTGTGGGGCATGTTCAACAACACTGGATCACCAGGTTGAACAATAGAGAGATTGGCGCACCTAAAACGTTGGGGCTCGATTCGACAAAACTGGATTACCAGGTTGAACGCCAGAAAGAGTGGCAAACCTAAAACGTGAGGTTCGATTAGACTCAAATAAAGAGGTTGATTCTTTGTTAGATGTCTAGGCCAATTGTAGAATTTAAGAGTGTGATTATATAGGAATTAAATGTTGTATTGTGTTAGGAAAATTACACTCAGAAAAGATCAGATCTTATACAACTTGAGAAAGGTTAAATAGGCTGGAAACTTAGAAAAATCGCCTATAATCTGGAATCTTATTTTATTTGACCGGCTTATGACATTTCAGTCATGTTAAAGATAAATTTAAATTATCTGGATTGTAAATATACATTATTTGTGTTAGGATATTTTAAAATGAGCCAAAGAAATTTGAACATGTGCTTGAGTTTGTTTCAACATGAAGTATCTTCGAAGGTTAATTATAAGGTAGTTATAAGTTAGATTTAAGACAGAAAATTGATCAAAATTATATATGGTGAAAAGTGTTGCTCAAATGTTGTTATTTTGCTCTTTTGATGTATGTCCCTATAGCAGTCCATTTTTGAATAATATTGTAATGGCAGAGGAAAGTATGAGGTTGATGTTAGAAGAATTGAAAGCTAGCATGAATGAAAGTGCGAGGGAGATGTCTGCTAATTTGAAAGCTAGCATGAATAGTAGTATGAAGCAGATGCTGAATGAAAGCATGAAGGAGAATAATAGTCGAATGGAGGAGAATGTTAGTAATTTGTCTGCTAATTTGAATGCAAGAATGGAGGAGAATGCTAGTAATTTGAAAGCTAGTATGGGTGAAAGTTTGAAGGGTATCCAAACTAGTGCTGCTAATTTGGAGGATAATATGTCGCGTTTACAGATTAATACCCTAGGAATTGAAAATACTGTAAGTGACATCCGCACAAATGTGTCTGATGTTAAAAATGATGTGTCTAAGGTACAGAAAGACCTTACAATGTTAAATCTAGATGTAGCTAATGTCCGAGGGGATATTTCTTGTGCTAGAGCCGAAGTAGTTGTTGTCAAAAACGATGTTGCGACTGTCCAAGACAAGGTCGAGGAAGTCCAAAAAGGAATTCAAAAAGCTAGAATTGATGTATCCAATGTTCAGGTAGATATTAATAACATTCGTGCGGATATAACTGAGGTGCAAAGTGACATAACTAAGATTCAGGTAGAGGTCAACACAGTTTTCGTAGATATGACTAAAGTCCAAACTGATGTAAATAAAGTTAGGGAAGAAATCTAAAACTCAAAAACTCTTTGTACGCGTAATATAACTGCATTAGCGACTAGACTAGTTGATGAATCAGTTAGAACAACAACGTCTTTAGCAGAGTTGAAGTATGATGTAGAGGTCATGAGAACACAGGTATTAGACCACAATAGAGTATTAAAAGAGGATATCGAAGTAGACATAGCCGAAATGTTAACAGCAAACGTAGCGGTATGGAAAGACGAGTGGAATAAGTCAAGTGGGGAACATGTAACCCAAATTCAGGAAAGGATTGAAAGAAAACTTGCCAGTACGCAGATAGAAATTAACAATGAAGTAGTACAGATTAGGAAAGATTTAAGCGTCAGGATAAATTCGCTATCCGAAAAACAAGTTGACGATAGAACACAACTAGATCAGGATATGCAAACTTTAAAATCTACATTAGAGGATCAAATTCATAAAGTTGTCTCTGATGTAAATAAAACGACGAGTAAACTGAAAAATTTGAAGTTAGGAGAGGCTAGTTTAATGGAGAACTACAAAGAAGAGATAGTCAAGAAAGTCTTAACAGAAATCACCGACAAGGATACAGAAGGCTTAGCTTGCGAATTGAATAGGAATTATGCTAGAAGACATAACCTAGAGCCAGAAGAGAGAGACGTGACTCCTGAAGAACGTGTATCCAGATTCAGAGAGGAGGATGACGAGAGGAATATGGAACCTGAGTGGAATTATAGAGATAGTGGGAAAAACTATCCGGATTCATATCCGAGGAACGTGACGGTCATTAGGAATTTCGAAGACAAACCACAAAAATTCAGTAACACTGATAGTTTGACACCTATAGAGTATGTAAGGAATCTCAAAGATTATTTCATCGAAGCTCACATTCCCAGAGAGAGAGAGATGAAGATAGTAGAGAGATATCTGATTGGAGGACCCCTTGAATGGTTTCGCGCATTTAGATACACATTCAGTAACTTTGACGAGTTTGCAGAGGCATTAATCAAACGATTTTGGTCCATAGAAGCGCAGAATTCGTTAAGAGCGGAGGTGTATTCAAGAAAATACTCAGGTACTCTTCCAACGAGGTACGCTGATTTCCTTACGAGTCAGTTGTCCCGCTTGAGATTTTTGCAACCCCCATTGTCCACGGAGCAACTAATAGATGCGATTTCTCGTATGCTGCCAGTTGATGTGAGGAGACTTATAATTTCGTCCAACATCAGGGATTTATCCAGCATGGATGAATTACTGAGAAGGTTAGACTACACAAGTCCAATGCCTAACGTAGTCCAGAAAGGTCAAAGGCGGGAGTTTAAAGAAATCAATACGGTATACATGGACCAAGTCCAACAAACTGACAAGCCAGAGCAGGAGAAAACTGACAATGTAGGTCCTCACAGGAATAATCAGTTTAGAAATTACAGATCACAAGGTTACCGACCGTATCAACAGAGAAGAGGTTGGAACTACAACCGAGGAAACTACAATGGAAGAGGCAGATATTACAACAATAATGGGTATAACCGAAACTATAATAGGAATAACCAAAACCAAAATAGAAACCAGAATACTCAAGGTCAGGTTATGACACCCGATCAGTATCAGCAAAGAGAGAAGGAAAGCCAGCAATACTTAAAAGAATTAAGGGATAAAGAAGCTGACAATCAAAAGAAAAGGCAGGATGTTGTAATCGATCCTGGTCCTTCTACGAGCCAGCAGAACTTAGAAAATAGAAATACTGGACAGAAGAGAAATTAGAGAGGAAAGAATACATTAACCACACACAACCCAGAGTAGAAGAAATTTATGATTAAGGAACATAGAGGAAATATCATACCAGAGTAAGCCAGTAATAATTCAATTTCGTGTTCAAGAGAGTTGAGATACTTGTAACATTGGGTTTAAAAACAATTTGCAACTGTTTTTAAAACGTGGTGAGAGGAGAATGCCCCCGTAATTGAATTATGTAGAGACCACGGTGGCTATATTTGAAATTATAATTATAGTTATGGCTGTCATAGTTATGACGTGGGTAGTCATGACGTAAGCACGGATGACGTAAATCTTATACCAGCAGGCTACTTGAGCTGAGATTCTCAGTGACGTCAGCATTTAGTCGAGAATGTTCCAAGATTTACGACGCAGTCGCAGGAAACGAGGAATTATGCTGAGGAAGAAACTATGCTATTGGAGGAGAGGCATGAACCAATGAACGATAGTTTAAAGGAAGACGGAGATTGCTGAAACTATGTTTTTTTTTATTACTTTTGGAATGCAGAATTGTGGAAATCCATTTGCAGTAGAAGCATTGATTTGGAATTTTGGTGAAATTTATTTTCAGTTTTTGAATTTTGAAAATCCGTCATGTATTAACGAAGTTGGAACTTTTAGCGATGACGTAGTATCACGCTTTGGAAGGGATGGAAACGCCCCTCGAGAAGTTAATAAAAGGGCTTGCGCAGAAGAGAGGAGCCTCTTTCGTTCTCTGATCATTCTGAGATCTCATTCTCAGATCATCGAAGTCTATTTGTGAAAGTTCTTTTCTTATACATTCATTATAGTGAGACGTCGAAGTGAACAGCAGTGAAAAGAATCGTCTTTATAACGCGTGGCGAGGCCACTATATTAACGAGATCCAAGTCAAACTAGGTGAAGTTGAAACGGACCTTAGAAAGCTTCTACAAGTTTAGCTTTGAACAGTTAGCGGTCACCGATAAGCTAATTGTATTGTGCAGTGCTACATAAAGGAATAGAGAAAGGCTGAACAATTTCGACCGATTAGTTTAAAAGATATTAGCAGTTTTATACGACTGACAAAAGTGATTATCTCGCCACAAGAGAAGCACTTTTGTATAGCCAGAATCAACGCAAGGCTAACGCTGCGAGTGGAATAGAAAGACTTCAGATTGCTTGGTTACAGAACGATACAGTATAATGGAGCAATTAAATACGGCAGTTTGTTCTTCTAATACTACAACCGAAGAGCAGATGGAAGGCTAAAAGGGCGTATTGCAATTGGGACATATTTCAACGGAGTAAGATAGCGACATGGAACTTCGCTAATTGCTATTCCACACAAGCGAACATGCGGTGAATACCATCTACACCCATGTTTCGTAATTAAAGGCTGAATACCATCGAACAGCCATAGAAACAATTTCTTACTCTGAATATGAATAATTTCTTCGGAAATTTCTGCAAAACTTCATGGCGATTGTCTACTGGAACTTCAGGGAATTTTTCAAGAGAGGTCAGGGATATCCCGACTCACAAAGAAGATTATTGCCGGAAGGATGTCTATTCGTCTTCAAGGAGCAGAGCGATTCCCGGAGAAGGAAGCAGTTCGATTCTCCGAGGGTGCTATTTCCTATTTCGAGGATGGAGCTCAACTTTAACTTGGTGAAATGGATCCATCAGCAGTCTTCTTTGGGGAATTTTCCTCTGGAACGTCAATCGGCAGATAAGGTAGTCGTGAACGTTTATTGTATTTGAGTTTATTAATGATGTTTGAGCAACTATTTTTCCCATATTTTTATCCTCATGTATTTTACCCTATTTTCTTGTTGAGATTCTTATTCTCAGTTCACCTTGATGAGTTTTGCATTTTTCGACGATGTATTAAGACATTGTTATGTCATGGGCATAGTTAACGATTTTGAATCAGTTGAGACTGATATTTGGATTTTTCAGTAATTAATATTTTTGTAGTCACGATTTGACTGTAAGTTAATGATTTTTATGGCAGATTTAAATTCAGACAGCGTGTCATTTTATTAAAGTAATTCAACCCCAGTTTAATTACTTTGACCAATTTTCTGTCATCATCAAGAAGGAAGAACATTTAAATGATTTTAGAGCGTTAAAATCTCTTACGTTGTCGACGATCTTGGAAATACTAGTCGTTATTTGTATTGATTGCAACACAGACATTTATCGTCAGTTACGAATGAACATTGCATCATAGACACTTTTGTGAAAGAGTAACTTTAATAATGAATTATTGAATGCATTAAAGTCAAGAACTTTTGTTAGGAGTTTTTTCTCAATTAGAGATTTATAGAACGATGTTTGCATTCCCCAGTCTAAGTGGATTCTATTCGACTACTTTGCATTTTAGTCGCACTTTATTTGATGATAGTATTTTCATACTTCAATTTTTTTAAAGATGTTAATCTTAAATTTTGATAGACCAGACAGGCGTATATAAGCGTATTCACTATTAAATTTGTTTGTGATTGGCAAGTTTTGACTTCATTTCGGTTTATGAATGAAATCCACGAAGGTTAAATAGAAAAACAGTTTTGAAACAATTAATGATTATAAATTTTTTTAAGTGGAACTATGAATGTATAATCGCTAGTGCAGCGCGTGTTGAAAGTCGCTGAGGTATAATGCCCTTGAATATGAAGGAAGTTCCCACAGGAATTAATGTTAAAGAATTATTTGTGGAAGTTTTGTAAGTTATGTGGAAGTTTTTAATGCCATATAGATTAATATATGATGATTTTGGGCATATTTTTAATGCAGATTATGCATTAACTTGTTAGCGAAGGATTTTCCGCTGGAGTAAGATTGTCATAGTTCGTTGAAAATTAATCAAGTGATTTACTGTTATAATTAACACGAGTTTTGAAAGAATTTGAGATAAGATTTTGAATGAAGGTTGCCGTCACAAATCATTATTAAAACCTTTATTAAACCAGATTGTGACATTAACATGTATAACTAACCTTCATTGGTCGATTATATTAAACACGATTATGAAAATTACCAACCGAATGAACATGTGGTTAATGTATTTCTTAAATTAATAATTTAAACAATTTAAATGTTAATAGTGTAAATAATTGCTGTAAATATTTTTGAAAATAATGTGAAATGAGAGTGATGTTAAAGGCGTGCTTATAATATTTTTATTGTCTTTGACAAATATTATAAACAATTTCTAATTGTTATAAATAATTTATGTGATTTTGTTATAAACATTTAAGAGCTAATTAAACATTTGGATTGAACTTAACAAGTTTAAGGAATTAACATAATGATCCAATAGGATGTGAGCAAAGTACTTGAAAGATTTGCGTAAATATAATGTGAGTTGTCTTGTAGACATTTAAAAGCTTCAGAGAGCAAGCTGTACTCTTACGTAACTTAGCACGTGAGAAGGGAGTGCATTTGACCAGTATGCAACAGGCTGGAGGGTAGCCCGCAGCTGTGCCAACATCTGGTTCTCAGAGAGTGAGGTCGTACACACTCTGGCCTTGCGACTATAAATACCATTCTCATGTTTATTAAAAGGAAACGAAATGCTCTATATATGTCACACCCTGACGTCCTTTTCCAATCCAATAGTGTTATGAATATTACGTTATTTGGAGCTCTTGAGAGCTAAAATGTTTTATATCATGTTGTATGATAATTTGCAAGTCCTACAGGAAGACGTAGTCAGATTGACTTGGGCTACTGATAGCCACGTTGATTTTGTTGGGTTATCAAAATCATACCCTTTATTAGAAATAAAGCTTTTGTACAGTTCAAAGTTCTCGTCTTCGTTATGGTTCATTTTTAAATGTCATGGTGGAGGTTATTGTGTGAACAGACTTTAGTGATCCTGATGTCAACTCAAACCCCGAGATAATTAAGAGGTAAGTAACGGTAAGTATGAACCCCCGTCTATTTTGGTGTGTTCCACAATGATTTCCTGTGAACTTCTGTGCTCTTATCTCGATAGTATATGTCAGTGCCATTTTCATTGATGTAACTGTGCCGGTGCGATTGATAATTGGCAATCCGATTGAGGGGGCGGATATCTGACAGCCTACTATCCAGGTAAACGGGGACAAATATTTCACCGAATATATTCTACGTGGTGGTGAAAAGGATGGGGGTGAGGGGGATATAATGTTCAACGTTCATCCCTCCCACATCCCACGAGATTTTCAAGAGCTCACGTATTTGTTTATACTTTTTAAACCGCGTCTGCTTTGTTAAATTGACGATTCAAAATGGCAATAACGTTTTTCTCGTTAAATAATACACAACGCTTTTATTCGTGATTCATTAACACAGTAATAAAATATAGGGATAATTAATTCAATGTTATCTCCATTGCATTTTTCATGCGTGCTGTATAAAAATATGCTTCTCTAGTTCGTTAAATATTTCAAGTGGATGTATGGTGAATACATTAATACATCGATATACTGCTGTATTTGCTTTTAAAACATTTCATAACGAGCATTTGCAAGCATTAAGGGACAGCAATAGAGGGATCTACGCTGATAAGCCAACACGGTTCAAATTCAATACACTTAACACAGGATCTCCCATCGGCAGCACTAAACAAAGCTCCAGCACAGTGCTTCTTACTTCACCTGGTCTCTTGATTCATTGTCGGTATTTAAATATTAAAATGTGAATTGGTCTTGGACAGGATTAAACAAATGGCATAAAGATCAACACGTATTTGTGCCCAACTATATAAGGCAGGAAGCGTGAACTCCAGCTGAAAAATATTACATGTGCTTAATTATTAGGTACTAATTACACACGGAGAGAGAGAGAGAGAGAGAGGAAGTTGGCGTAGCACGCTGCAGCACATGTCCATTTCAAACTAGGCTGCGGGAAAAGGCATACGTTCCACCGTACGACAACAGACCACTTCATTCTGTAAGATGATTGCAGATTGAAAAAACGTGCATAGCAGCAGCTATTCAAATAAGTCCTCAAATGGTATTCCAATAGTTAGAAGTGAGTGTACATGTAATTAGCGCATTCTTTATATCAAATACACAAACCGTAATCCACAACGTATGGAATCTAATTTCATTGATAAGTTATAAAATCTACAACTAAAATAAATTCAATCACTTCGCCAATGTCATATTCTTCTTCCTCCTCTTCCGATCCATGCCTGGTCCCAGCCTTCACCGCCTGAGAAATGCTCCCCCATATTGGTCTATCTTGTACCAGCCTTCCAGCCTCTGGTTTCCATTACTTCTGAACTTCGTCCAGCCATCTATGTGCGGGTCTTCCTACTCTTCTGGAGCCCACTCTTCCCGTAGGAATTATCTTCCTGTGAGGATCATTTTAAACCTTTTTTTAAATAAGCATTAGCCACCTGGCTCTCCTCGCCCGGATTTTCTTATTGATACAGGTTCCTTAAACAGTTGATACAATGGTTAATGCTTCCATAGTTTTAGTTTTATTTTCATTTGCCGTCAGTGCGAGTTGTTGTACTTCATATCTCGCAACGATGTCAATAGCATGATCATATGGCAGAATTCAAACAGATTTATGGGCCGATAACCTAGATGTTAGACCCCTTAATACAACAATAATCATCATCATCATCGAACAGATTGGTTGAGTATTGTATCGTAACCTTCACTGCCAGAACTTCTGACAGCCTTTTCCAATGCGATGTTAAACAGTAGACAAGAAATTCGCTTTCAAAAGTCATTATTATTTGAGCCTGCATAATGTCATTAGCAGTTTCAAACAAAGCGTGAGAGGATATAACTAGAGGTCGGATATACTTACGGTTTCGAGATGTCAGTTGTGAAACAGTTCAACTTCAGCAAGTGATCATAAACCAATACATGTAAGTTTTCTTTTCAGGAGAGTCATTACATAATATACATTGTACCCCACCCAGTCATTGGGCAAATTCATGTTGACCGACTGAAGAGTTACAAACACAGTTTGTGTAGGCAACACTGAAAGAACGGCTTCAAAAATTTACATAAGCAACACCATCAACATCAACGAACCATGCTTCACCATAAGAAGGAAATATCACTTTTGTTGCCAAACATTTTCCACTTGTTTCACTACAATTTTTCCTTTAAGCAGTATTGGATTGTGACGCTTCAAATCTCACCATAATTACTGTGCGTTTTACTATTCAAGCTTTTTACAGATCAAGAGTAACCAAACGATTATTGACGTCGTACACCTATGAATTTGACTAGGATAATCGCGGACCGGTAAACTGTCCCAGACGTAGCTAAAATGATGTTCGGTGTTATCAAGGAGTAAAACGAGAAGGTGATAACTGTACGTATCTTATTCTCCTTTCGTAACTTCTAAAACTAAAATATTAACAAATTTTAATTTTTGTAACCATTAATTTCCTTTATACACACGTAGGGAGGAATATGAAGAGTGTAATCATGAGACAGGGGATAAGTGAGTAAAAATGCATTCATTGGTCTCACAAGACAATATCTAATCATTAAGAACTCAAACACAAGTCACCACTGACTGGCAGAGTGGCACAGCAGTAACGTTCCCGCCTGTTGTACCCAAGGTTGCAGGTTCGAGTCCCGGTGCAGTCAATCGGTATATATGGGGGCTTAAATGCGAGGGAGCCGTGTCTGTAGATTTACTCACACGTAAAAGATCCTGTTCGTGGCATAACTCCAGCACCCTGGCGTGGCTAGAAACCGCAGTATTTAAAAGGGACGTAAAACCAACAACAATATTAATATTATACAAGTCTTCATTAATTTGGAGATGTGAGATATTTGTATCAGTTTTATACCTACGGAAACTTTAGATCTAGGGGTGATTGAATTCATTCATGCACCTTATTGATCCAGCATTATCATATAAAATTCAATTAAATTCCAGGCAATCATTTATAAAACGGTTAAGTTAGGATTGAAAGAGTCAAAATATATCTTGCTATGAGAATAAATACAAACGTATGAGAAATATTGGTACATATTACTGAATATACTATCATATGTGTCTATTTTTACAGTACATCAAGTGTACAGAACAGAAGCGCGCGGGAGCTTGCAGCAGTCTAAAGCCGTCATGAATATGCATGCAATTTGTGTTAGTTAGTCTTCCAGGACAGACACGGTTTATCCTACCCTCTTATAGAGAGCCATGTTCATTTGGTCTCACTGTTATAGTGCCCCGGCAAAAATCGCCAAAGCTTGAGGGTGAAGAGTTAAAAGCAGTGGCTTCTTTATAGTCTCTCCAGTCACACAAGAGCAGCTTTTTCTGGTGGAAAGACGTGGTAAACTGAGAAATGACTTCAGCGGAGCAACGCCATTTACAAAAATAATGTACACTCTCAAGTGGAGAATCATATGCATGGGACCCAACGCTTAATTGTATTTGACATCTTGCGTCTCGACGAGATCTTACTGAGAAGTAAGTCAAGGAAAAACTTGGGAGCGGCTTTCACGTAATAGTAGCAAGAAAAGAGGAAAGAAAACGGGGACTGGAACGAGGGAAAGAAGAATTAAGGTGGGGAAAGAAAGGAGGAAAGAAAGGTCAATGGTGACGGAAACCAAGCTTAGATACGAACATATTATCAAATGAAACTAATGATAACTTAATCATTGTTATACAACAACCCATTCACCAAGATATTTAACCAGCGCTGAGTGTGGATGAGTTATGTAGCCTACTAATTTAAGGATCACATTTTAAAGTTCCATTTTGATGTGTTTTATGGAATTTGACTGATATTTAAAAATATAACCTACATAACTGAATGCATTGGAAATTATAAGAGGGCTTGAATAAAATGAGACAGATGCAAGGGTATCTCCCACAGGGGTGAACTGTAAATATCTGGAATATTATTCAATCGTTGATTTTCATTTGAAACTGGTGTGCCTTTCAGCGTCTTTTCTAGTCTGAAAACCGGTCGCCTCAATGAGGGAGCTGCTATCAGCATTTTACTGTGCACACATTATCAATCTTTTGTAGTTTTGTCTATAAAGGTGTCCCACTGTTATGACATGTGTATAATTACGTTTCACTATGCCTACGAGAAAGCAGTCAGCATATCTTTCAAAGAATACCGAACCATCCCCTCGTGAGAGTTCTCTACTCACAATTAATATTCATTGAACCTTGAAAGTATTCTCTGTTTCACGATTGGAGCCGATAAGCACAGGAAGGAGTTGGCTTTATAAGTCTGTTTTCAGAGGTATAAGCAGTGCAACTCAACGATTTAATTGAACTAAGAGGCCCGGAACGAAACTCACTTAATTTACGATTCAGGCCATTACCTTGAACTTAAGAATTTATTTGGCAATCGAAGACACATTTTGAGGTTCTACTGTCTGATAAATTTCAGAAGAATACCTTTACATGTAATTGTATGTATTAGCAATAAATGTTACCTGCTACTTTCATTTTCACTTGTACCAACATTCTTGTTAATATTGAATAAGGACGAGTGGGTGGGTAACAAACCAGGAGGTAAACGAAAATGGATTTCCACCCTAATTTGTATTGTATCATTGTACTGTATTTTCACAAATACCTTAAGTAGAACTAACTCTTATACTCTAGTTTGCAAAGCACGTGAAATTAGATTTTAATTAGCGCGTTATAGCTAACGGCTTGAACCACGTTTCTTCCTTAATTGCTGGGCGAAGCATTATTTGGCCTTCAATAGGGGATGCTTTATGCAATGTACCGGTATTGCTTCAAACAACATGCTGTAAATACATCGTATATCGTTAAAACAAGCAGCCTTCTCGGACTGTTTCAGTTTGTGAGCTGCGAAGCCTGTGTTCGGGAGCATGACTGATGCATAATAGGAAAAACTCGTTTACATGAGAACCAGACTACGGAATGTTTCAATATTGTCTCTTTATGTTGTTTAAAGAGCCTTTTGTCATGCAAGAACTCCATATGTCGTAGATGAAACTTTGCTACGTGACCTGCACGGTGCTGGTTTGACTTCTGATAACGAATTCCTTGTCAGGGTACAGTTACGTGAAAACTGGAAATAATATCTGCAACAACAAAGTAGATATTTATTTATAAATATTTCTGCCACAGAAGGCGTGATGAGAAATCAGTTGAGATTCTTAACTTTGATTTTGATTTATCAGTAATATTATTATGACTTATATTTGCTACATTTAATATGTAATCAATAAATTGTAATTGTTACATCTTCATGTACATAAAAATGTCTACAGCTCTAGCTGAAATAGGCTATACATGGTGTTCCTGTTCAAACTATTATGTGCTCGCTCCCATCTGCTAGTCCTAGATGGATGTAACCGGAATTTCCAAACAACATGTATGAGAAGAGAGTTCATCATGTAGTGTCAAAATGTTGCAATTAATTCCCATACTCTGTTAGGGTCTGATAACCAAGATATTCGGCCCCTTTAAACACCAAATACCATCATCATCTTCTTCTCTGAATCACTAAATAGGTCAGAACCGAATACAAATATACATCCTTGACAACGTTAAATATATGAAGGGTTTGTTGAATAATTTTGTTGGCAAGGAAGTTGGAAATGAATATAATTTAACACAAGCAGAATTCCCCACTTCTCACTTCATCCTCTTAGCAGGATATAGTCAAAGTTATCCATTCCGCAGCCGTTTTTTCTTGCTAAATAATTTATCCAGGACAAGACAAGTGTTCATCCTTTACATTCTGCGGTAGGCTGTCCTGGCAAGATTCATCTTCCCGCGCATTCCCTCGGGACACTGAGGCTATGAACTCGTACATCAACAGCAACACGCACACGAAGTGTGATGCAATTATTCATGGAAACAATACTAAATTCATGCCACGTTCATTCAACATTCACGCACGTGTGTCGTAGATTTCCAGTAGAATACTCTTCATTTTGAGAGCGTGTGACTTATGATGTGGACCAGTTACAATGAATTGGATGTCATTGCTGAAATTATGTGACCATCATTTAGCATTGTTTGAGATCACAATAACCCTGTTGCTAACAGATGTTTCTAAGAAGGCAATTTTTCTCCACGTTCGAAGAGGAATTGTAAGCATGCGAAGAAATTTCGGTGTATGGATGAGGGCCATGGTGGCGCAGCGGTGAAGCCGTTAGCCTCTCACCCAGGTAGACCGGGTTCGATTCCCGATCAATGCATGTGAGATTTTGGAAGTGAAATGCCTTGTCCTGCGGTACGGATTCCACCCAAAAAGTAGGTCTCGTAGAGCATCATCGTGAGACTTACGGTATAATGATAAATGTTTGCAATCCTATAGGTTGAAATATGAACAAACTAGCAGAGCCCGCGTAGAGTATCTAAGCAATAACAGTGCAATGTAAAGAACGGTCCGAGCTATTAGTAACATTACATATGTTTACGAAATAAAACTTCACAAACTTAAGATGTTAATACCAGTGCAGCAAGGAAGGATCCAACTGGGCTGTGGAATGACAACTTCACAGAGGACATTTGGGATACAACCAGGACTTCTTTCACATACATTAGTTCTCGAGTGAGGTGTACAGAGTTGCATCTAAGGAGCCAAATCACGTTTCTTCCAAGATAATGCATTTTGTTAAGGTAGTTTTTGAATTTATCTATCAAGAATTTCTCTAAACACACAGTTGGTTATGCTGTTGCTTGGTGACACAACCGATAGCGAGCTAAACGATTTTACCCATGAAAGAGCTACGTAAAGCTGTCCATGAGTAAAGACGGGTTTTGCCAAGTAAAGGCAGATTTTATCGAAAGTCTGACCCTGAGATTTATTTATTGTCTTTGAGAAAGCCAAACGTATTGGGAGCTGCCTTCTTTTAAATTTAAAAGGAGGGGATAAGGGTTATCCTGGGTATGAAAACGATTTCTCTCTTATCAGAATCTATAATAGTTGCCTCTATTATATTAAGTTGCATCTCGTTAACTATTAGCCTCGTCCCATTGCAGACCCCTTTTGAGGGTAGAATATTTCTTAATGACATAATGATAGCACCTATGTTTGTGTGGAGGCATGCCAGTTGGTGTCAGACTGTTCAAAAATTCTTCAGGGTAAGCCGAGTGATCTTGTTCATGCTCACTCACAATACAGTCTACACTCTCGTAGACTACCTCATCTCCAGGTAAACGCTGAAGTACTGGATTCTTCAGTTCAAGCGATGCTTCATTGTCAACCGTAAGAATAATTCTTCCTTTAAGCTCCTGTGGGGTGACAGCAGTAAAATCAAAATCACCATATAGCTGTTCACCTGGATGTTGTATTTGTGGATAGCATGTTGATAGTACTGTAACTTCCGCTCCAGTCTTGCCATCTCCTATTTCTAAAAGCCATGTTGAAAATTATTTTTCAGAATTTAAAGCGCGCATGTTCTGGGTGAGTTTAAGTACATGGGATTTATTACAGAGGCTACGCCGATTCTAACAGCTAGCAACATTCAGAGAACACGATCCTCTCATTATACTGTAACAGGAAGGACTTGGCGAAAATCACCACCCAGTAAGATAACTTTATCACTGAATGCTTCAGTACAGTTGGTCATATTCAGGTGTGCTCAGTGTGTTGTGAGAGCAGATAACTCCAAAATGATGTGTGTAGGAAAAATTGTTATCTGCCAAAATGTCAGGGATATTTCAGGACCTAACATCTGTATTTCTTTGTGTTTATTCCATTCTTTTGTCTAAATGCACCCATGGGATTAGAAGCAGATTGATTGGTCGTTTTTTTTTAATCAAGTCATGACTCTAATGAAGGTATCTGTTAACAGTTGTATCAAATTACTGATTGTCAAATATTTCCAAGTCCTGTTTAATTTTACTTTTACTGGTTTAACGTCCCTGTTAACTACTGCGGCTTTTAGAGACGCCGGGGTACCGTAATTTTGCCCTAAAGGGGATCTTTTACATGCCAGTAAATCTACTGACACGGCTCCCTCCCATTTGCGCACCTTCCAATGCCAACTGGCTGCACCAGGATTCGATCCTGCAACCTTGGGCAATGCTGGCGAGAACGTTACCGTTGAGCCACGCAGCCAGCCTAAGGCATATGTGAATAGAAGGAATGATTCATCGGTGAAAAATCTTCCCACTAAAATATCAAGCTCAATACGATATTACAAGTGTAATTTGCTTTTGAAAATATATGTAGGCTAATCAAACTGCTGTCATAAAATGACGATCAAATGTGTTAATGTCAATTCATATTACTGCCCCTTTCGGATCAACATCCATCTCCCTTCCTTATATTATGCTACAAATAAGTACCGGTACGCGAAGGATCTAACAACTGTATTTATTTGCGTTTTTGAAGTCGAATTGTGTTATACATCAATAGATGGTTCCAGTAGTTGTCTATTAGAGCCCTTAGATGGTAGCACTATGCGCTGTCACCGCTGCTCTGCGCGCCCCTATCACAATGGATGTCTTTCTCTGTTTTCTTGCCTGTTTTATGGAAGAAATACTGTAATTACTGTAAACTCCTGCATAACTCACTTACAAAATGTAAAACGTTAATAATACTCCTTGATAAAACAATATTTCAGTGGTAAAAAAATCGCCGAGAGGTGGGAACGACCTTGGGCACTTGCTTTCCGTAGGCACTTACATTATCCACTGCGCTATTGCTGCACATAGGCCTATATGTATGAGTTGACGCACCAACTCACTATCTCCATAACTCGCTGTCTGGAGAAAATAGTCCTTCCTTCATTTCAGTTGCACATTCGTATACGTTCATACTGTTACTATATTTTATTGCCAGGACTTGGTTAATGTCCGTCTTCAAATATACGGAAGCCTTATGCATGGGCGCGTACAGTTATCAAATAAATTCAATTTTAATGAGTAGTGGTTCGGCCATGCGGCCATGTTTGAATGGAAACAGTCACAGATTCATGAGCGCAAGGAAAATATTTAACCTTGAAAAAGAAACATTTCCCTTGACATTTCAAGAAATGCAAGATTTTTCCTGTACTGTTGAGACGATTTGGAAGATTTTGGTACAAACCACACCTTCTAACTCCCTCTGGTTTAGGAGCTTGAGTTTTGTGAAACATACACCTTAGCGTATTATATACAGTATATGGATAGATAGATCAGCCAGATAAGATTGTGGTATAACATAGCATTAACTACCACAATATTAAGCTACAAGGCTTCTTTTCATGTGGAATCCAACCTCTGGATGAGGCGTTCCATTTAAATAATCACAAGTGTGCAAACCTGGACCGAAGACTTGGATAGGGAATACAATATGGCATCTAAGCCTAATTTCTAGGTGTATTTTGTTTTTGGCTTTTCATTGGAGTGAAGTAAGGCATCTGCCAGTAAAAGGTAGACTATAATTTAATAATGTCCACCTAGATAGCAAATTGTCTTGAAACGCCGACTAGCGTGACCAAATGTTCTGGACTTGGAAGTCAGGTAGGTGTGAATCTTACTGTCAACCATCCTTGAAATGTGGGTTTATGGTCTGACCACTTGAACTCTAGACAAAGGCTGGGATAGTAGACTACTTCTTTAAGTCACAGCTGCTTTTTTTCTCTGTAACATTTAGAGTAGGTTGTTGTTTACTCATTTTGGGGGATTGGGACATCGTTGGTTATCAGTCCCGTGTACTTGAGTGTGTGTTCAAATTGTCTGATAACCTGTATTGCTCTGCTGACTGTAGACGTGTGTGCTAGGGTTGGGGATGGGGTAGGTGCCCGGGACATGAGCTAAGGTACTATCCAGGCATTTACCTGGAGGAAGTGTGAAAAATTATAGGAAAATATCCCACTCAGGAGAGCTGCTGTCGGCGTCGGGACTCAAACCAGCGATCTCCGGACTTGCTACAGCCCCTCATTCCGGTCGTGGGAGTGCTACGTTAACAACTCGCCGGTACAAGCAAACTTCATACACTGGAATTGATGAACATATTTCCCCAAACTGGTGCTGATGAACTCTGCCACTACTTATACTACGGTACAGGGTAATCGAAATAGTTCAGGAACTATTTGAGATATTAAAACTAGTATTTTTTGTTAAATTCACCAACTCAAAAGGACTTTTCTCATACCAGGCAATGTTTCTATGTGCGCTCCCTTAGTGGCTCTGAAACCATCCAGTCGATAGTCGATTTTAGCCCAAGTGCGCTGGATCATCTCGGGCGTAATTGTGGCAACAGCAGATCTCTGATCGGTTTACTGAATGCAATGTTTTTTTATGTATCCCCATAAAGAAGTATAGGGGTATCAAGTCGGGACTTCAAGGAGGCCATTGAATAGGACCGGCATGGCAGCTTCCTGTCGCGCACTCATTCTGCGGATCAGATGAAGGTCACGGGAGGAGTACAGTCTCATCTGAAACTCAAACTCGATAAGTTTCTAATTAGTTTTCAGGTCAAATTATTAATTTATATCACTTACAGGGGGAGATATGCAACCTTTTCCAATGACCGTGTATTTGATAGTATGTAAGTTTGTTTAGCACTGCGTACTCAGGGATGCATGAGTTACTTCTCAAAATTAGCTTCATTACTGTTTTCGTTACCGTAACTTTCCATAAATAGTAACGTTACCGTTACCCTAAATAGTAATGACGTTACCGTTATAATGGTCGAAGTAACGAACCGTTACATTTTCGTTCCTTTTGTTGCTTAATAACATTATACCGGATACTATAGTTTACTTGATTTGAACGGAAATGGGGATTACAGTATCATGGAAAAGCAAAATTAACTGGTACAAAACAAAACTATCGGTAGAACGCTAAAACAACCTGGCATTATTTTTCGATTCCTATTCAAGGAAGTGGAAGATTGCAGCCTATGTTGAAACACTACACACAGGGTGGCTGGATTCGGCTCTTTCCCATCCTTGCAGTTGTGGTCTGCGACTTAAGACACAACTACGCTGCTGGATACAATATTTGTTCATTTATTCATTCGTTTATTTGCAATTGGGGGTGTGTCCCCCGGTGGCAAATTAGATATACATAACAAATAAATAATTGTACATAACATTTCACTAACAATTAAACTGGAGTATTTACACAAATTGGCAGTCTTTTCTTAAACACACCTATATGTTTGGGAAAAGGCTCTAAGACTGCGGCAGGTAGAGAGTTCCAATTATCAATGGCACGGTTTACGAATGAATATTTACCATAATTTGTTCGCTGTGGTCGGCCCTTAACTTTGAAAGGATGATCGCTCCTACCCATGAAAGTAGGCTTTTCCATACGTTTGCTGAGCTCACCCCATGCTGGTTGATGTGTATACATGTTGTACATAGCGCAGAGTCTAGATTTCATCCTCCTAGCCTCAAGTGATTCCCACCCAAGTTTCTTTAGCATACGGCTCACATTGCTCCTGGGATTAAAGTCACTGCGCACAAATCTAGCGGCCTTTCTTTGTACCATTTCCAACTCATTTATGAGCCCTGCTTGATATGGATCCCAAACCGCCGATGCGTACTCCAGAATAGGTCTTACAAGTGACAAATATCCTAATTCTTTAGCAGAGGTACTACTTCCTTTTAATACCCTCATTACAAAGTGCAGGGATTTGTAAGCTTTAGAAACTACACATCCTATGTGACTACTCCATTTCATATCATTTCTTACGTGAACGCCCAAATATTTGCAAGAATCTTCTTCTACAAGTATTTCCGAACCAATGTTATATTGAAAATCTTGCCATCGCACTTCCGCTATTTTTATTAGACTACATTTTCTTGTGTTTATTTTCATTTTATTTTCAATCGCCCACTTATAGACCTGTTCAGGTCATCTTGAAGTACTGGATTGTCTTGTGAGTCATGTATCTTTCGATATATTACGCAATCATCCGAAAACAATCGAGAGGTACTGCGAATCCCATTTGGTAAGTCATTTATAAACGCCAAAAATAACAAAGTTCCGAATACGCTGCCCTGAGGGTTACCCGACGTTACGGTATTTTCATGAGAGCTTATGTTTATACCAAGTCATTATACATTTCTGGTAATATAGGAAATGATTTGAGGAATGGCATGACTCGAAGTTCAGTGCTGTAACACAAGTGGGGTTAAGGGACACAGTGAAAGTGCTGGAAATCACACAAGAGCCAAGCGTACATAATAAGGTAAATGACGGGACGAGTCGAATCAGTAATTGCAGTGGTAACATGTACCAAACGCTAAATGTATTTGCTCAAAGTGCTATTTCAACGAGTCCCTTGAAAACTGAGCTACTGGCCATTGTGGAAGATTACAACTAAGCTTAATTTATGGATCCTTGATTCATCACGAATTACAGTAGTTACAGTCCTGGTTCAATTGATGACTGTAAGGTTATTATATGTCATTAACAGGCTAGAATAGAGGAAACAGTAAATTAAAATTGTGTAAGCTTGTAATTAATGGCTCCAACCTTCAAGAGTGCTCAAAGGAACGAATTATCCTTCACCAAATATCTTAAAAATACACAAGTTGGTTCCGAATTGTGGTTCCTCCTCTTCAGGCAAAAACACTGTTTCACTTTTTGTCACAACATATTATGCGTATAAATGCTAATTCGTATCATCCGCAGGCGGTTTATCCCTGAGTTAAGATAAATGAAACGCTATTTTTTGTGGAAACTGTATTTTGTGCGATGTGTATGTTGAGGATAATAATAATAATAATAATAATAATAATAATAATAATAATAATAATAATAATAATAATTTCTATGATGTTTAGCGTTATGTTACCGGGGTACCAGAATTTGTTTCTTAAGGGGATCCTTAAAGTGTCAGGATATCTACTGATGCGGATATCCCACGTCACCCTGAAATGGCAACTGACTGCGCTTGGATTCGATCCCCCAAACGTAAGCTCAGCAGGTGTGAACCATACCAATGCACCTCACAACCAGCTGTCATATTCTGGGTGTCCCGGTTCGAAAGTAATGTAAGTGAAGCATAAAAGGGTCCTAGCAGCAAGAGGGGATGAGTCACTAGGCAACTTAACATTAGATAGCTATGTAGTTGGAGGCTACGACCGAATCTTGAGTGTGTGGTGTCAGTTTGCTTTGCTTAACCAGGGAAAAGCAAATCGCTGTAGGAGTAACTATAACAATAAGAAAAGCACTTGGCTTACAAACAAGTTGCAACCTAAACAAGTTTCCAGTTCAGCGACGAAAAGCTTCAAAGTTGGAACGCTAATATTCCCTGAGAGAAATTTTCAAGTTTGTAACTTCTTTAATAATGCCTTTATTATAAAAGTTCACATCGCTATACGACTCCTAAAATCTAGGTCCAAGTCGGTTTACCAATCGGCCAAGCAAAATATTGCAATTATATTCTCTATGACGTGGTGAGGAAATTTACGAATTCAGATTGGATACATATTTTGTGAACGGATACACCCTGAAAAGGTGGTACTGAATTTTTAAATCATCCCGCTATGATTAAATAATGTAATTCACGTGGTGGGGCATTTCTGAGTATAATGTCACGTAAATTCCAGATGTTTCGGTACTTACGAGAAATGGCCATAATTGCAGTTCTCATATGCCAGGTGAATAATTCCCCTACCTTTTAATAGCCCGCAACTTCGTATTGCAGTACATGGCATTTTTTTCTGGAAGAGCCACGCTGTCTCAAACGAACTGTGTGACTAAAGACAAGTAGCATAGAATTAGAATAATTATAAGTATATCGTTGACCTACAACCATTCATTAGTCCGGTCATTAGAGGACCAATTCGTAACTCAAGAATGCATTATCAACCGATACCTTCTCTTACTTGCTGCAGCTTATACTTAATTCGATATACTATGTCCTTGCACTGTTTCTGTTATACATTGTGGGGTTTGAAGCCATTTTTCAGCGTTGCCTTACTAAACTTTTGTTTTCTTTCTGTTATATTTGTTCTTTTTTATATCAAGCTGCTGAAATGAAAACAATCGTACGAGGAATTTCACCTTAAGAGACCATTCACCCATTTCAGAGAGCAAAAGAAGATGAACTTGGAATTTAGTTCTAATATTTTTTGTACTAATTTGATTCTTTGGAGTAGAGACATTTGCCAGCTATTGCTATATATCAGCGGTATCCAGTCTTTGCACGCTCGGCGTGCAAACTATGCTGCGCCGCACGCTGGTAGGCTGGCCTCTGCCCCTCTTGTCTGGACTGACTGACCGAGAAGTTGGGATCGCTAGCACACAGGACATAAATGTAAACAAAATAACTGTTTGTCCAATGCGTTCGTTATCTGACACACTGTATTGTGTTTTGCGCGTTTCTCTGCGTACCGGTAAATAAAGATTACGTGCTTAGAATTAATACAGTCAGGTATAATGGAATTAATTTAAGGCATTGCGATTTCGGTCATATTATTGATTTTCCCCATTGTTTTCGATTTGTTTTCATATTTACAATACACAGAATACTGTTCGACGATTGAGCACTCAACCACAACACAGCAAAGGCTGAATGGGAGGGAGAGAGACGGGCTACAGGGCTGTCCGCGCAAGAAGCACGCCAGCGTGTAACAACCGTGCCAGCGTGCCGGCGTGCTGAATGGGAGGGAGAGAGACGGGCTGCAAGGATGTCCGCGCCAGAAGCACGCCAGAGTGTAACAAGCGCGCCAGCGTGCCGGCGTGCTGAATGGGAGGGAGAGAGACGGGCTTCAAGGCTGTCCGCGCCAGAAGCACGCCAGCGTGTAACAGCCGTGCCGGCGTGCTGAATGGGAGGGAGAGAGACGGGCTTCAAGGCTGTCCGCGCCAGAAGCACGCCAGCGTGTAACAACCGTGCCGGCGTGCTGAATGGGAGGGAGAGAGACGGGCTTCAAGGCTGTCCGCGCCAGAAGCACGCCAGAGTGTAACAAGCGCGCCAGCGCACCCAGCGTGCTGAATGGGAGGGAGAGAGACAAGCTGCAAGGCTGTCCCCACCAGAACACGCCAGCGTGTAGCAAGCGTGCCAGCGCGCCTGGCGTGCTGAATGGGAGGGAGAGAGACGAGCTGCAAGGCTGTTCCCGCCAGAAGCACGCCAGCGTGTAACAAGCGTGCCGGCGTGCTGAATGGGAGGGGGAGAGACGGGCTGCAAGGCTGTCCGTGCCAGAAGCACGCCAGCGTGTAACGAGCGTGCCAAAACGCCCGGCGTGCTGAATGGGAGGAAGAGAGACGAGCTGCAAGGCTGTCCCCGCCAGAAGCACGCCAGAGTGTAACGAGCGTGCCAGCGCGCCCGGCATGCTGAATGGAAGGCAGAGAGACGAGCTGCAAGGCTGTCCCCGCCAGAAGGACGCCAACGTGTAACAAGCGTGCCAGCGCCCCCGGCGTACTAAATGGGAGGGAGAGAGACGGGCTGCAAGGCTGTATGCGCAAGAATCACGCCAGCGTGTAACAAGCGTATCAGCGTCCCCGGCGTGCTGAATGGGAGGGAGAGAGACGGGCTGCAAGGCTGTCCGCGCCAGAAGGACGCCAACGTGTAACAAGCGTGCCAGCGCGCCCGGCGTGCTGAATGGAAGGGAGAGAGACGAGCAGCAAGGCTGTTCGCGCAAGAATCACGCCAGCGTGTAACAAGCGTATCAGCGCCCCCGGCGTGCTGAATGGGAGGGAGAGAGACGGGCTGCAAGGCTGTCCGCGCCAGAAGCACGCCAGCGTGCAACAAGCGTGCCAGCGCGCCCGTCGTTCTGAATGGGATGGGGAGAGACGGGCTGCAAGGCTGTCTGCGCAAGAAGCACGCCAGCGTGTAACAAGCGTGCCAGCGCGCCCGTCGTTCTGAATGGGATGGGGAGAGACGGGCTGCAAGGCAATCCGCGCATGAAGCACGCCAGCGTGCCCGGCGAGCTGAATGGGAGGGAAAGAGACGGGCTGCAAGGCTGTCCGCCATAGAAGCACGCCAGTCTGTAACAAGCGTGCCAGCGTGCCGGCGTACTGAATGGGAGGGAGAGAGACGGGCTTCAAGGCTGTCCGCGCCAGAAGCACGCCAGAGTGTAACAAGTGCGCCAGCGCACCCAGCTTGCTGAATGGGAGGGAGAGAGACAAGCTGCAAGGCTGCCCCGCCAGAAGCACGCCAGCGTGTAGCAAGCGTGCCAGCGCGCCTGGCGTGCTGAATGGGAGGGAGAGAGACGAGCTGCAAGGCTGTCCCCGCCAGAAGCACGCCAGCGTGTAACAAGCGTGCCGGCGTGCTGAAAGGGAGGGAGAGAGACGGGCTGCAAGGCTGTCCGCGCCAGAAGCACGCCAGCGTGTAACGAGCATGCCAGAACGCCCGGCGTGCTGAATGGGAGGGAGAGAGACGATCTGCAAGGCTGTCCCCGCCAGAAGGACGCCAACGTGTAACAAGCGTGCCAGCGCGCCCGGCGTACTGAATGGGAGGGAGAGAGACGGGCTGCAAGGCTGTCTGCGCAAGAATCACGCCAGCGTGTATTAAGCGTATCAGCGCCCCCGGCGTGCTGAATGGGAGGGAGAGAGACGGGCTGCAAGGCTGTCCGCGCCAGAAGCACGCCAGCGCTTAACAAGCGTGCCAGCGCGCCCGGCATTCTGAAAGGGAGGGAGAGAGACGGGCTGCAACGCTCTCCGCGCATGAAGCACGCCAGCGTGTAACAAGCGTGCCAGCGTGCCCGGCGAGCTGAATGGGAGGGAGAGAGACGGGCTGCAAGGCTGTCCGCGCAAGAAGCAGGCCAGCGTGTAACAAGCGTGCCAGCGCGCCCGTTGTGCTGAGTAGGAGGGAGAGAGACTGGCTGCAAGGCTGTCCGCGCAAGAAGCAGGCCAGCGTGTAACAAGCGTGCCAGCAACCCGGCGTGCTGAATGGAGGGAGAGACACGGGCTGCAAGGCTGCCGCGCCAGAAGCACGCCAGCGTGTAACAAGCGTGTCAGCTCACCTGGCGTGCTGAATGGGTAGGAGACAGACGGGCTGTAAGGCTATCCACGCAAGAAGCACGCCAGCGTGTAACAAGCGTGCCAGCTCACCTGGCGTGCTGAATGGGAGGGAGAGAGACGGGCTGCAAGGTTGTCCCCGCCAGAAGAACGCCAGCGTGTAACAAGCGTGCCAGCGCGCCCGGCGTGCTGAATGGAGGGAGAGAGACTGGCTGCAAGGCTGTCCGCCCTAGAAGTACGCCAGCGTGTAACAAGCGTGGCAGCGCGCCCGGCGTGCTGAGTAGGAGGGAGAGAGACTGGCTGCAAGGCTGTCCGCGCAAGAAGCAGGCCAGCGTGTAACAAGCGTGCCAGCGCGCCCGGCGTGCTGAGTGGGAGGGAGAGAGACGGGATGCAAGGCTGTCCGCGCAAGAAGCACCCCAGTGTGTAACAAGCGTGCCAGCGCGCCCGGCGTGCTGAATGGAGGGAGAGAGACGGGCTGCAAGGCTGCCGCGCCAGAAGCACGCCAGCGTGTAACAAGCGTGTCAGCTCACCTGGCGTGCTGAATGGGTAGGAGACAGACGGGCTGTAAGGCTATCCGCGCAAGAAGCAGGCCAGCGTGTAACAAGCGTGCCAGCTCACCTGGCGTGCTGAATGGGAGGGAGAGAGACGGGCTGCAAAGCTGTCCCCGCCAGAAGAACGCCAGCGTGTAACAAGCGTGCCAGCGCGCCCGGCGTGCTGAATGGGAGGGAGAGAGACGGGCTGCAAGGCTATCCGTGCAAGAAGCACGCCAGAGTGTAACAAGTGTGCCAGCTTGCCCGGCGTGCTGAATGGGAGGGAGAGAGACGGGGTGCAATGCTGTTCGCGCAAGAAGCACGCCAGCATGTAACAAGCGTGCCGGCGTGCTGGATTGGAGGGAGGGAGACGGGCTACAAGGCTGTCCGCGCAAGAAGCACGCCAGCGTGTAACGAGCGTGCCCGTCGTGCTGAATGGGAGGGAGATGGACGGGCTGCAAGGCTGTCCCCTCCAGAAGGACGCCAACGTGTAACAAGCGTGCCAGCGCGCAGGGCGTACTGAATGGGAGGAAGAGAGACGGGCTGCAAGGCTGTCCCCGCGAGAAGCACGCCAGCGTGTAACAAGTGTGCCAGCGCGCCCGTCTTGCTGAATGGGAGGGAGAGAGACGGGCTGCAAGGCTGTCCCCGAAAGAAGCACGCCAGCGTGTAACAAGCGTGCCCGTCGTGCTGAATGGGAGGGAGATGGACGGGCTGCAGTGCTGTCCGCGCCAGAAGCACGCCAGCGTGTAACAAGCGTGCCAGCGCGCCCAGCGTGCCCGCGACCCCGGCGTGCTGAATGGGAGGGAGAGAGACGGGCTAAACGGCTGTCCGCGCAAGAAGCACGCCAGCGTGTAACAAGCGTGGCAGCGCGCCGCGCGTGCTGAATGGGAGGGAGAGAGACGGGCTGCAAGGCTGTCTGCGCAAGAAGCACGCCAGCGTGTAACATGCGTGCCAGCGCCCCCAGCGTGATTAATGGGAGGGAGAGAGATGGGCTAAAATGCTGTCCGCTTAAGAAGCACGCCAGCGTGTAACAAGCGTGGCAGCGCGCCCGGCGTGCTGAATGGGAGGGAGAAAGACGGGCTGAAAGGCTGTCCCCGCGAGAAGCATGCCAGCGTGTAGAAAGCGTGCCTGCGCGCCCGGCGTGCTGAATGGGAGGGAGAGAGACGGGCTGCAAGGCTGTCCGCGCCAGAAGCACGCCAGCGCTCAACAAGCGTGCCAGCGCGCCCGGCATTCTGAATGGGAGGGAGAGAGACAGGCTGCAACGCTCTCCGCGCATGAAGCACGCCAGCGTGTAACAAGCGTGCCAGCGTGCCCGGCGAGCTGAATGGGAGGGAGAGAGACGGGCTGCAAGGCTGTCCGCCCTAGATGTACGCCAGCGTGTAACAAGCGTGCCAGCGCGCCCGGCGTGCTGAGTAGGAGGGAGAGAGACTGGCTGCAAGGCTGTCCGCGCAAGAAGCAGGCCAGCGTGTAACAAGCGTGCCAGCGCGCCCGGCGTGCTGAATGGAGGGAGAGAGACGAGCAGCAAGGCTGTCCGCGCAAGAAGCAGGCCAGCGTGTAACAAGCGTGCCAGCGCGCCCGGCGTGCTGAGTAGGAGGGAGAGAGACTGGCTGCAAGGCTGTCCGCGCAAGAAGCAGGCCAGCGTGTAACAAGCGTGCCAGCAAGCCCGGCGTGCTGAATGGGAGGGAGAGAGACGGGATGCAAGGCTGCCGCGCCAGAAGCACGCCAGCGTGTAACAAGCGTGTCAGCTCACCTGGCGTGCTGAATGGGTGGGAGACAGACGGGCTGTAAGGCTATCCGCGCAAGAAGCAGGCCAGCGTGTAACAAGCGTGCCAGCTCACCTGGCGTGCTGAATGGGAGGGAGAGAGACGGGCTGCAAAGCTGTCCCCGCCAGAAGAACGCCAGCGTATAACAAGCGTGCCAGCGCGCCCGGCGTGCTGAATGGGAGGGAGAGAGACGGGCTGCAAGGCTATCCGCGCAAGAAGCACGCCAGAGTTTAACAAGTGTGCCAGCTTGCCCGGCGTGCTGAATGGGAGGGAGATGGACGGGCTGCAGGGCTGTCCGCGCCAGAAGCATGCCAGCGTGTAACAAGCGTGCCAGCGCGCCCAGCGTGCCCGCGACCCCGGCGTGCTGAATGGGAGGGAGAGAGACGGGCTAAACGGCTGTCCGCTTAAGAAGCACGCCAGCGTGTAACAAGCGTGGCAGCGCGCCGCGCGTGCTGAATGGGAGGGAGAGAGACGGGCTGCAAGGCTGTCTGCGCAAGAAGCACGCCAGCGTGTAACATGCGTGCCAGCGCCCCCAGCGTGCTTAATGGGAGGGAGAGAGATGGGATAAAATGCTGTCCGCTTAAGAAGCACGCCAGCGTGTAACAAGCGTGGCAGCGCGCCGCGCGTGCTGAATGGGAGGGAGAGAGACGGGCTGCAAGGCTGTCCCCGCGAGAAGCACGCCAGCGTGTAACAAGTGTGCCAGCGCGCCCGTCTTGCTGAAATGGAGGGAGAGAGACGGGCTGCAAGGCTGTCCCCGAAAGAAGCACGCCAGCGTGTAACAGGGTGCCAGCGCGCCCGGCGTGCTGAATGGAAGGGAGAGAGACGAGCAGCAACACTGTCCGCGCAAGAAACACGTCAGCGTGTAACAAGCGTATCAGCGCCCCCGGCGTGCTGAATGGGAGGGAAAGAGACGGGCTGCAAGGCTGTCCGCGCCAGAAGCACGCCAGCGTGTAACAAGTGTGCCAGCGCGCGTGGCGTGCTGAATGGGATGGAGAGAGACGGACTGCAAGGCTGTCTGCGCAAGAAGCATGCCAGCGGAAACAAGCGTGCCAGCGCGCCCGGCGTGCTGAATGATAGGGAGAGAGACGGGCTGCAAGGCTGTCCGCGCCAGAAGCACGCCAGCGCTTAACAAGCGTGCCAGCACGCTCGGCGTTCTGAATTAGAGGGAGAGAGACGGGCTGCAAGACTGTCCGCGTAGGAAGCACGCCAGCGTGTAACAAGCGTAGCAGCGTGCCCGGCGTGCTGAATGGGATGGAGAGAGATGGGCTGCAAGACTGTCCGCGTAGGAAGCACGCCAGCGTGTAACAAGCGTGCGAGGGTGCCCGGCGTGCTGAATGGGATGGAGGGAGACGGGCTGCAGCGCTGACCCCGCCAGAAGCACGCCAGCGTGTAACAAGTGCGCCAGCGCGCGCGGCGTGCTGAATGGGATGGAGAGAGACCGGCTGCAAGACTGTCCGCGTAGGAAGCACGCCAGCGTGTAACAAGCGTAACAGCGTGCCCGGCGAACTGAATGGGATGGAGAGAGACGGGCTGCAAGACTGTCCGCGCTAGGAACCACGCCAGCGTGTAACAAGCGTGCGAGGGCGCCCGGCGTGCTTAATGGGAGGCTGAGAAACGGGCTGAAATGCTGTCCGCGCAAGAACCACGCCAGCGTGTAACAAGCGTGCCAGCGCGCCCGGCGTGCTAAGTGGGAGGGAGAGGGACAGGCTGCAAGGCTGTCCGCGCAAGAAGCACGCCAGCGTGTAACAAGCGTGCCAGCGCGCCTGGCGTGCTGAATGGGAGGGAGAGAGACGGGTTGCAAGACTGTCCGCGCAAGAAGCACCCCAGCGTGTAACAAGCGTGCCAGCGCGCCCGGCGTGCTGAATGGAAGGGGAGAGAAGGGCTGCAAGGCTGTCTCCGCCAGAAGCACGCCAGCGTGTAACAAGCGTGGCAGCGCGCCCGGCGTGCTGAATGGGTAGGAGACAGACGGGCTGCAAGGCTATCCGCGCATGAAGCACGCCAGCGTGTTACAAGCGTGCCAGCGCACCCGGCGTGCTGAATGGGAGGGAGAGTGACGGGCTGCAAGGCTGTCCGCGCAGGAAGCACGCCAGCGTGTAACAAGCGTGCCAGCGCGCCCGGCGTGCTGAATGGGAGGGAGAGAGACGGGCTGCAAGGCTGTCTCCGCCAGAAGCACGCCAGCGTGTAACAAGCGTGGCAGCGCGCCCGGCGTGCTGAATGGCAGGGAGAGAGACGGGCTGCAAGGCTCTCCGCGCAAGAACACGCCAGCGTGTAACAAGCGTGCCAGCGTGCCGGGCGTGCTGAATGGGAGGGAGAGAGACGGGCTGCAAGGCTCTCCACGCAAGAAGCACGCCAGCGTGTAAAAAGCGTGCCAGCGTGCCCTACGTGCTGAATGGGAGGAAGATAGACGGGCTGCAAGGCTGTCCGCGCCAGAAGCACGCCAGCGTGTAACAAGCGTGCCAGCACGGCCAGCGTGCCGGAGCACCCGGCGTGCTGTATGGGAGGGAGAGAGACGGGCTGCAAGGCTGTCCGCGCAAGAATCACGCCAGCGTGTAACAAGCGCACCAGCGCGCCCGGCGTGCTGAATGGGAGGGAGAGAGACAGGCTGCAGGGCTGTCTGCGCAAGAAGCACTCCAGCGTATAACATGCGTGCCAGCGCCCCCAGCGTGCTTAATGGAAGGGAGAGAGACGGGCTAAATGGCTGTCCGCGCAAGAAGCACGCCAGCGTGTAACAAGCGTCGCAGCGCGCCCGGCGTGCTGAATGGGAGGGAGAGAGACGGGCTGCTAGGCTGTCCGCGCATGAAGCACGCCAGCGTGTAATAAGCATTCCAGCGTGCCCGGCGTGCGTAATGGGAGGGAGAGAGACGGACTGCATGGCTGTCCGCGCCAGAAGCACGCCAGCGTGTAACAAGCGTGGCAGCGCGCCCGGCGTGCTGAATGGGAGGGAGAGAGTCGGACTGAAAGGCTGTCCCCACGAGAAGCACGCCAGCGTGTAACAAGCGTGCCAGTGCGCCCGGCCTGCTGAATGGGAGGGAGAGAGACTGGCTGCAAGGCTTTCCGCGCAAGATACACACCAGCGTGTAACAAGCGTGGCAGCGCGCCCGGCGTGCTGAATGGGAGGGAGAGAGACGGGCTTCAAGGCTGCCCCTGCCAGAAGCACGCCAGCGTGTAACAAGCGTGACAGCGCGCCCGGCGTGCTGAATGGGAGGGAGAGAGACGGGCCGCAAGGCTGTCCATGCAAGAAGCACGCCAGCGACTAACAAGCGTGCCAGCGCGCCCGGCGTGCTGAATGGGAGGGAGAGAGACGGGCTGAAAGGCTGTCCCCGCCAGTGCCAGCGCGCTCGGCTTGCTGAATAGGGGGTGGGGGAGAAACGTGCTGCAAGGCTGCCCCTGCCAGAAGCACGCCAGCGTGTAACAAGCGTGCCAGCGCGCCCGGCGTGCTGAATGGGAGGGAGAGAGACGGGCTGCAAGGCTGTCCATGCAAGAAGCACGCCAGCGACTAACAAGCGTGCCAGCGCGCCCGGCGTGCTGAATGGGAGGGAGAGAGACGGGCTGCAAGGCTGTCCATGCAAGAAGCACGCCAGCGACTAACAAGCGTGCCAGCGCGCCCGGCGTGCTGAATGGGAGGGAGAGAGACGGGCTGAAAGGCTGTCCCCGCCAGTGCCAGCGCGCTCGGTTTGCTGAATAGGAGGGAGAGAGACGGGGTGCAAGGCTGTTCGCGCAAGAAGCACGCCAGCGTGTAACAAGCGTTCCTGCGCGCCCGGCGTGCTGAATGGGAGGGAGAGAAATGGGCTGCAAGGCTGTCCGTGCAAGAAGCATGCCAGCGTTTAACAAGCGTCCCAGCGCGCCCGGCGTGCTGAATTGGATGGAGGGAGACTGGCTGCAAGGCTGTCCCCGCCAGAAGCACGCCAGCGTGTAACAAGTGTGCCAGCGCGCCCGGCGTGCTGAATGGGAGGGAGAGAGACGTGCTGCAAGGCTGTCCGCGCAAGAAGCACGCCAGCGTGTAACAAGGAGCACGCCCGCGTGCTGAATGGACAGCTCTTTTATAGGCTTTCTGCTCCTGAGTGTATTGAAAGTATGGATTTTGTGAATGATGGCATTAATACTTACTCTTACATCACAGACACATAAAAGAAGCTCCTATTTGAGAGAGATCAGAAAGTTTAGATGCTGGCCAACTATAGTCTCTCACATTAAGACAAATTACTTCACACATGCTGCTTCAGTACACTCATAATTTTCTGTTACATTATGGGTGTAATCTAAAGGATTCGATCATGTTACGTACAGATTCTGACACAGTAGATGTGCGTCTCCTGGTAGGTTTGGTTGCTTACAAGACGTACAGATGGGAGAATGTGCCATAGTCAACGGAGAATGGCATACCTGATTATAAAAAGCGTATTAAGAGTATCCTGAAATCTGGTTGGTATTCCCGCTTCTGCTACCGACTGAGTGAAGAGAAAAACCTTCCTAGGGGATTCAAACCAGCGACCACTAACTGTGAATCTAAGTCCATATCTGCAGGGCTATGGCGCTCCACGATCGGTCATGCATAACACACATATTAGTCCGCCTGGTCCCTTCCACCTCGCTAGTATTTAAGGACGTTTAAATGAAACGGTGCTATCTAATTACGTCCCACACCCATATTTTCTCCTGTTATGATGGCAACTACTACGGCCTATGTGAGTATTTTGTCATGGCCGATGGGTTTCGAAATAGGAACCATAATATTATGCTGTACAGTTTGACTTAAGTGTTCCTGCCTGCTCACTTTCCGTGTCGGTGAATATACAGACTGTTAATGACTGTTAATAGTGTGGGGGGGGGGGGAGGGCATTCTTGAAACCAGTATCAATTCAATCGGTGAAAAGAGAATGCATTTGGCGCAACCACAATGGAGAATGTGTGATAAGAAGTACAAGCATTAAAATTACATGCATGTACATTTTTCTATTACCCCAAACATCTCTCTCCAACTTAATTCCATGATAATTGACACTGCTAAAACATGCCCACATACCCAACAATTTTGGGCGTTTTCATTAAAAGAAATATAGACTTATGGGATCACCATTTGTCAGAGTATATGTGTGCGCACGTGTAGGTGATGTCCTGCTAATACTTTTGCATTTTGTGGAATAAATTCCATGAAAGTTGTTTAGGACTTAAGACCCCGTTCGACCTGGACCATGCCTTTCGAATTTCAATAATGTTCACCAGTGTAACATGCCAAATGCGCGATATATCTCGCTGGTTCCCAACATCTCCAAATCTCTTATACACAATATGTGAAAAAATATTTACATATTAATAATCATCTGGCACAGAAATCTCTAGCTTAAATTCAATACATTACAGATGCGGAGTATATGACTTACCCTCAAATCAACTCCCATCACTCGTCACACAAAGCTGTAATCTGCACGTGAGTGGTCGTTATTAACCGATAATATGAGTTAAATATTCGTGTAGGCCTACGTAATTTAGCTGGTGTGATGGTGATGATTGTGTGTTGAGGAGAAAACATCAAAGTAATCTGTCCCAAATTTGTAGCGCGGTTTTCATAAATTATGGAAGATACAAATGTTAATTTCTAAAAAGGAACATCTGTTACTCATGTTCTGTTCAGAATGTCACTGTGAAATTTGCTAAAAGGTACCACTATGACCAACTAAATATTCTGGTAGATTTTTATTAATTACAGTACCTGACCAGCGGACTTCAAACGCACGTTTTCCAATGCTGGAGTTGTGTTGATGAGAGGTAGAGTAGGCTTGAGTAACGTTGGCTTCATTATTTTAAAACGGTGTAAACTACCATTTTGCAATCCGCGTTCTGGTGTTTGTTTATTGTCTAAAAAGTCTAAGATGATTGGAATTTAACATTCTTATATTACTGCAAATTTTAACACAGTGGAGGTCATAAACCAAACTTTGTAAGTTCATGATTTAGATAACATCTATTTAATTGTGATGTAGAATAACTGAAGAAGTTTATGCTAGTTCTTCACAGGACTAGGCCCTACTTGATTTGTAACGAATTCAAGAGTAATCTCAATTTGTCACGATCCACATAGAAACATATTCAAGACTTGAGTCAGAATTGGACCAGTGAAAACGTCAGTTGAAATATTGATATTAAAATGGTTCGTTTGAGGTGGTATTGTACTTACCACGATGGCCTATTAATTTGTTCATATGCCTCTCTCCGTCTGACTGGACACAGAAGTTCCTCGTCCACTATGCTGGGCACACTAGAGCTATCCTGTCAAACATGTATTGACGGGTATGAGTACCACAGATAACTAGTCTCTGTGAGACCGGATTATTCCAAACAATGTAACTGCACGTCATAGTCGGCATCATCTATGGCACGACTAAATCTTTAACAACATAAAAGTTTGTGTGTAGTTTGATCGGAGTAAAAGGGAAATCTCGCTGTACCAATAACATCAAGAATTCGGATGAAATCCAATTCTATGAAAATCATATGTTGATGGTCCTTATAACACTAAGGGGTAGGTTGGTCAAGCACGGAGACTTCTATAGATTTTAGCCAACTTTCGATTTTTGTAAATGAAAATAGACTTATGAGCAGGCTCCGGGGACTTAGTAAGTGTGCAATGAAGTTAGAAAGCACTGTACTACAGGGCACTTGGAAGATCCTCCTGTGACCTTCGGGAGTACCTTAAGGACACATGTGACGTGACGTACAGCGGATAAATGGTCTGATCGCATGGTTTGTCGTCTGTTGTGGACGGGCTGACAGTTCATAGGGCGTGCGTCATCTCAACTACGTGCGATAGCACTGTTTACGTACGAAAACCCCGCTACCTGCTTATAAGATCTACACGGGCGAAATGGCCGTGTGTCCGTGTATGTATGTATCTGTGTCGGTTCCGTCCCCTCTCCACCATCAATTCAAACACGACAAAACCGAATTGAACCAAAATAAGTACAGAGGTAGCACTAGTAAAGGGCGCCTCAGTGTCATGTTTTATATCGCCGCCATCATACCGAAAACAAATTTGCGGCCACGCAAATGATTAAAGTTTAAAACAAATTACTTTGCTTTCAGACTGCATGAGAGTGAATAATACGCGCAGCCACCATGTTGAAATTGTAAAATATAAAAATAACTAACTCTCAACACTTAAGAGCTACACAAATGAAAATTAGTGACAAGGTAGGACTGTATATGCTGCTTTGTATGGATGAGGCAAAATAACAGACTCCCCTTACATTCAAAATGGCAGATGCCCTATTAGAATATTAAAATCGACAACTCTCAATGAAACTGTGTAGTCAAAATGAATATTGCCAAGAGGTGAGTACCATATAAGAGCTCTCAATTGCTTTGGTCAAAATATTACACAATATAACGCACAGCGGACATCTTCACATTTTCATATAAATTTAAAACTTTCGGTATCCGAGAGCTATAATAACAAAATTTAGTAATAAAATCACTGCCAGCTGGATCGCATCCCTCCAGATTGCTTTAAAATGACTGTTTATTCAACAGTCAGAGGCGTGCAAAGTGAATATTATTTCACCGCTAGGTTGCAGCAGGGGTTGGTCTCCTCTCGACTAGGAAACTCGGACAGCGGGTAGAATATTACGAGCAATATAGTGAACAGATTATTGTACGAACAATCAACACGAAACCCAAGAGCACCACAGTGGTAGAAGTCTATATGCCTACCAGTCAACCTGATGATGAAGATGTTGAAAAGGTTTAGGATAAAATAGATGAAGTTCTGAGGTATGTCAAGGGTGATGAAAATGTTATAGTAATGGGAGATTGGAATGCTGTGACGGAAAAGAAAGAGAAGGGAAAATAGTAGGAGAATTCGGATTAGGTGAAAGGAATGATCGAAGAAGCAGGCTGATGGAATTCTGCACCGAACATTAGTTGGTCATAGCTATCACCGTATTCAATAACCACAGTAGAAGAATATACACATGTCTGAGACCAGGAGATACAGGGCGTTACCAAATCGATTTCAATATGGTCAAGCAGAGATTTCGAAACCATATTTTGGATTGCCAAACATATCCCGGTGCTGACATAAACTCTGACCACAATCTGGTTGTTATGAAATGCAGACTTAAGTTGAAGAAATTGAAGAAATGCCAAAAGCCAAAACGGTGGACAATGGACAGACTGAAAGAGAAGGACGTGAACAAACGATTTAAGACGAGTATAAAGGAAGGACTAATTAAAACCCCTGAACAAGCTACAATTGCAGAGGAATGGGCACTTTTGAAGACTGTAATAACAACATCAGCAGAAGAAAACATTGGTAAGGAAGAGAGAATAGGTAGAAAACCTTGGATCACGCAGGATATACTAGAATTAATGGATGAACTGCGGAAGCACAAGAATGAAAGAGATGAGAGAGGAAAAGCAGAAAACTGACGCCTGAGAAATGAGGTTAACAAGCAGTGCAAGGAAGCAATAGAAGAATGGTTGAAAGAGAAATGTGTAGGTGTAGAAAATTGTCTGAAATTCGGAAAGGTAGATACAGCTTATCGAAGGATTAATAGTACTTTTGGGGAAAGGAAGTCTAAGTACTGTAATATTAAGGACTCAGGTGGCAAACCTCCAACAGATTGGGAAGAAAAAGTTGAGAGATGGAAAGCTTACATAGACTGTTTGTATAATGGAAAGGATATTAAGAATCATGTAATGGAAAGGGAAGAGGAAATTGATGAGGATGAGAAAGGATATTTAATATTGACATCAGAATTTGACAGGAGCATTGGAAGACTCAAGCAGGAACAAAGCACCAGGCATAGATGATATACCGATTGAGTTTCTAAGCTGCATAGGTGATGAAGGTCTGACAAGGTCTGACACTTGGTATGTAGGATTTATGAGACAGGTGAGGTACCCTCTGATTTTAAGAAGAATGTCATCATCCCTAAACCGAAGAAAGTGGGAGGTGACAGATGTGAAGATTACCGTACAATCAGCTTGATTACTTATGATTCAAAGAACCTGTATAGATTAATTTACAAGAGATTGGAAAGCCAGTTAGAAACGGAGTTGGGTGAAGACCAGTTAGGTTTCAGGAGAAACGTAGGAACAAGGGAAGCAATATCAAGTCTTTGGCTGTTTTAGGAAGCTAGAATAAGGAAGGATAAGGGAACGTTCATGGCATTTGTAGACTTAGAAAATGTTTTTGATAACGTTCATTGGAGTAAGTTGTTTGCCATTATGAAAACGATTGGAATAAAGTACGGGGATAGGAGGGTGCTCTACAGTCTATACACAAACCAGACAGCAGTTATTGGAGCAGAAGCACATGACAGAGAAGCTGGTATTCAGAAAGGTGTAAGGTAACGATGCAACTTATCACCCACTCATACTGTTCAATCTATACATTGAACAAGCAAGGAAGTAAATTGGTGAAAAATTCAAAGTAGGAGTAAAGATCCAAGGAGAAATAATTTCAACTCTGAGATTTGCTGATGACATCGTCATCTTAGCCGACACACCAGAGGATTTGAATGAGTTTTAAATGGTATGGATTCTGTTTTGAGGAAATAATTCATGATGAAAATTAATAAATGTAAAACAAAAAATATTGGAATGCAGACGAAATAAATCAGAAAACCCCTATGGATGTAGGATTGGCAGGTGAAAATCTAAAGGAAGTATGTGACTACTGTTACTTAAGAAGCAAAATAACCAGTGATGGACGAAGCAAAGACGATATAAAAAGTAGGTTAGCACACGCAAGGAAAGCATTTCTACAGAAAAGGAAACTGTTGACATCGAATATAGATTTAAATATTAGGAAGTTATTTTTGAAAGCCTTTGTCTGGAGCGTGTGGTCTATGGAAGTGAAACTTGGACTGTTGGAGCAGCAGAAAAGAGGTGAATTGAAGCGTTTGAAATGTGGTGTTACAGGAGAATGATGAAGATCAGATGGGTAGATAGGGTTACGTATGAAGAGGTATTAAGTCGAGTGGGAGAGGAGAGATGTTTCTGGCGACTGCTAATAAACAGAAAAGATAGGTTGCTAAGACATATACTTCAGACACCCAGGAATAGCAAACTTAGTTATAGAAGGAAGGGTTGGGGAAAAGAACAGTAGGGGGTGGACCAAGGTTAGAATATGTTAAAAAGATCGCCTCGGATGTGGGGTGTGGTAGCTACGTAGAGATGAAATTATTAGCTCAGGACAGGGAAGCATGGTGGGCTGCATCAGACCAGTCGATAGACTGAAGACTCAAACAAAGCAACAACAGATTTCATCACCAACCTACTGTGATCGCCGTGGATTCTTACGTTTGGAGGATTAATATCGAGATTAACGGAAGTGGAGGCATTACAATAAGTTAGCAGTTTTGTGTTATCATTATCAATCATCATAAAGTATATAATATTAATTTAGACACATACTTACGGGCTAATTATCAATATAAAAGATAACAAAAATACAAGGTGGAGGATGTAATTGTTTTAGGGCCGGTAATTATGCGGATGTTAATGAAAATACAACTGACTTACATTTAATTACATTTTAGAAGAGTTGACAAGAAAAGGATCAGGGAAATAAAAGTCAGGAAAAGAAATGGCTCCAGCCCCCGAAGAATGAGATGTTGTTGATTTTTTCAGGGTCTTTGCTACTTCATGGTCATGTAACCCCGTGTACTTGGGTGTGTGGGAATTTGTCTGATAACCTGTCTTATTGTGATGTGTGCATTTGTAAGTCAAGTGAGGATTGGGAAGGAAACGGCCGTGGCATTCAGTTAGAAACCATCCCGGTATTTGCCTGGAGTAAAAGTGGGAAACCACGGAAAACGACTTTCAAGATAGCTGAGGTGGGAATCGAATCCACATCTTCTCAGTTGTGCATCACGAGGCTGTGTGTACCCCATTCCAGCCCTCAAACCAGAATGAAATTTGTTGGCAGAACTGGGAATCAAACCCGGACCTGCGGGGCGGGAGCCAAGCATGCTAGCAGCTACACCATGAGGGAAGAATTGAGAGACTTGAAAGCACCATGCGTGGTGGGGCAACATACCCTGCCTCCGTTAGGACCTCTTACAGAAAGTAGAAAAAAATAGGGTTTGGTACAGACCCTACCTTTAATTTCCCAAGTATAGCCTACTGTTCTCTCCGAAGCTCTCGGGAAGAAATTGAAGACTACAAACAATAGAATGATCAGAAGGTAACCATTTGCATACTATCTTGTCACTTTCTCTGGAAAGAGCCCCTAATTATTACTCATGCTCAGAATTGTTCGGTATCTCGGGAAATGAAACTCCCCTGTATTCAACTTGCAAAAGGGCACGCAGTAGTAAAACATTCTAAAATTATTCTGAATACATTCGAACACACAAGTTTACCATTGTGACCAATACGAAAGTGGTGTCTGCCACAGTGACTTGGTGCTGCTTCCTAGCGACATTATTTGGAAACGAGGTTGTACGCGTAAACCAATGTTGTATTCATGGAATGGGCAGGCAGTTTAAAGCAGCCAGGAGGGATCCAGATGGCAGTGAATGAAATATAACCTTATAAATTGCATCTTATGCCCGAATCAAATGAACAGTGATTTGATAGATTCAAGATGGCGGGTAGGCATACTATTCAAGTACACACATTAGTAACACAGGATGCTATAGCAGAATTAAGGTGAAACGTGGTAAGAAAGGAGTATTATACCAGAGACATCAACAGCGTTAGTGATAAGTGTATCACAGTAAATATAGCACTCAGTGGCCGTTCTGAAATTTCCTAATTTAAAAATAAATAACCTAATTGATTTTAAAACTAGAATGACGAAAATTAGTGATAAGATAGGAACCTATATGCAGTATCATATTACCAAAGGAAAATAATAGTGACTTTACATTTTCAAGATGGTGGTTGGGCATATTATCAAACGTTATTATGATTCCTTCAGAACGCAATTGAAACGAAACTTATTAAGAAACTAGTACCATATAAGGGATCTAGCTGAATTATGCAACAAGAATAACACACCGAATACAACACGTGGTGGCTATCTAAAAATATAGGTTATGATAATGAATAACTCAAAGCATTTTTAAGATACAACAACGAAATTAAAAGTAATCTAGAGCCTAGTAAGTAGCCTATCTTCCTATGACCAAGTCAGAAGAACAGCGACTCCATTTTTGCCTCACAAGGCTGATTGTACTCCTTTCCCTTCCTCCGACCAGACACATATTTGGTTCTAAACTAAATTTGCTTGCCATGTTATGCTAAGTCGTGCAATGCTCTTGAAGACCCATGTTGGAGAAAATAAGGTGTATGTATTTAAGAGTTTGTATTAAACGAGGTGTGTGAGTTTAGAGCCTGTTTTAATTGTAAATAACTCCGTCAACTAATTAGGCTACACTCGAACATGAACACTGATATTTGTGAAGATTTCACTCATGCTGTAAATAAACATGAAACGCTGTGTGAAATTCTTTGTATGGACAAATAAAATTGAAGTGTCACTGTCAACTTATGCACACACTGTTGGACAGTCAATATAACATTTCAACCCCTGCATTACTTACTGAATAAGATTTTTTCTCTTTATATTGTTTTGGAAAATAACTAGTCTATGACGAATGTTAACGTGAAGATATCATACATTTTGGCCAGAAACGGGTTTTTGTAACATAGCTATGTCCCAAAATAATTTTAGTCGATTGTTGTTGTTGTTGTTGTTGTGTTCTTGTTATTTGAGTTTTCAGTTTTCAGTCATTCGACTGGTTTGTTGCAGATCTCCATGCCTCTCTGTCCTCGACTAATTGTTTCATCTCTACATAGCTACCACACCTTAAATCCGAGATAACCTGTTTTACATATTCTAACCATGGTCTACCCCTACAGTTCTAGTCCTCAACCCTTCCTTCCATAATATGTTTGCTATATTTGGGTGTATTCGTTACAGTAGTATCCTACTAACCTATCTCTTCTCTTCATTAACAAGTCGCCAGGAACATCTTTCCACGCCCACGCGTCTAAATTCTTCTTCATTTGTTAGTATATCTACCCAACTAATCATCATGATTCTCCTGTAACACCATATTTCAAATGCTTAAATTCTCCCCTTCTCTGTTGCGTAAACAGTCCATTACAAGAAAAATAATCATTATCTTTTTGCCTCTATTTGAAGCACAACATTAAATACAATTTATAATGCGCTAAGTTCATCCGACAAAAAACTCAAGCTCCTGAATCAGAAGGATTTAGAAGATGCATTTTGTGCCAAAATCTTCCAAATCGTCTCAAATTTACAGGAAAATTCGTGCATTTCTTGGAAAGCCAACGGAAATATATTTATTTGTTTTAAAAGGGTGTTTACGCAAATAAACAAGACGATAGCCCGTGGCAGAACTGTGTCGCATAGCACTAGTGCCGGGCAGCTAGTCTGTACACATGGGGTGCACATAACCCATTGTGCATTGAAAAGAATATTCAAACGGAATTACCCGCAACAGTGACGAATTGCACTCTGATTTCAAAAATATCGACGATTTGTTTAAAAAGTGCGGTTAAACAAGTTAACTTACAGTATTTATAGACGCCCGCATTACAGTTAAGCCAGGCGGGTGGTTACTGAACATGCGAGATTTCCCGCACAGGTCCCCTAGTTGACTTATATTGTCCTAAAAAGTAAGGATCGCCTAATTATTATTAATCATACGTGTAATAGAATGCTACGTTAGAGACCTGTTCACTATAATGAATGTTTCCATATGCTTAAATCTAGCCAATTTACAATGCTAATAAATGCATTCAAGTAATCCTGTTTACTGAAGAATGGAACCACCCGACAAAGTTCTACACAGAAACGTAATATATATTGGACAATGTCTTGGTTTCTCTGAAAGGTCACTTGATGGTGAGAAGGCCGAGGAACTCAGATTGCGTTTGCTTACCAAACTTGTCCTCGTCTTTGCGGTATGCTGGCCCCTGTTAGAGCAGAGTGCTCTGCAAATAAGGCCCTAGTAGCCTCGTAACGAGGTTTCCGCTCTCTTCTAGGCTTGACCTAATTAGCCAGTGCACAAGAGGATGACCAGTAACCTTCTGAAACATGGCCAATCAGCGTGGTAAGTTGCCAACAAAGGCATTGAATGAAAGCGAGAAAGAACGCTGCTGAAAACATACAATTTTTCGGTTCATTGCAATTCTGCTAGCACTGAAGCAGCAAAGAACTGTAAAATCGTATTAGAACCATGAGATTGGACACAAGGAAGAAACTGATTAACCTCAGGGTGAATAAATTGATGTTAACTAGTCCTATTACAAAGTACCTTACTAGGGGCAGATGACCTCGTAGTTCCGCCCCTAAGACAACAATAACTAACTTAAGTACCTTACGTATATGATGTGAAGTATGGTATTTAAGGCTCGTTTCAGATATACAGTATTTGGGACTCCTCATGGTGTAGTGACTAGTATTCTTGGCTGACTCCCCAGATATCCAATTTCGATTTCCGGCTCTGCCATGAAATCTAATTCTGCTCTGGGCGTTGATACAGGTACATTCAGCCTCGTGAGGTAAAACTGAGAAGGGGTGGGTTCGATTCCCTCTTCTGCCATCTTGGAAGTGGTTTCCTGTGGTTTTCCAATTCTACATCAGGTAAATACCGATGGTATGGAAAGTAGGATTAATACACGTACACAGACTACTCATATGTGTAAAATTAGCAAACGTTTCAATTCATTAACGTCCAATGTGGCAAGTATATGATATTATTGCTGTCAACGATAGTTTCTTCGTTAATGTCCGTTTCTTTTTACAGTAGTGTTCCTATTTAACTGATGATCTTTTATGATATATCATGATGGTTTAATAAAAAAATGCACATAATGTACTTGTCATGCGACATATTTTTACAATATGGATGCGTAACTTAGCTGGTTCTTAGGTAATGCTATTTCTGCGTCTGTCCCACACCACACACTAATAATCAAAAGTAACACGTGCATAAATCAATATACTACTTTTTTACGAATTATAAATGGCGCACATTTCTATTCTTCAAGGATAAATCCTTAACTCGTCACGTAATTATCTGTTGTATGTGAAACTTGCAGAAGTTGAACACTACTGTAGTCTAAGTCTATGGTTACATTAACAGATATCTTTACTGTCTTAAATTATAGATGGCGTGTATGCCAATTCTATATTCAAGAAGTCACCTTACCCATTACTGAACAGTCAGATAACTGTTAAGTCTGGTATAGTAAACCTCTGCTGTAAGATAGAGTTGTTTGTTCTTGTTGTTGTTGATTTGAGGGCTTTGCGACATCTTGTTCATATAGTCCCGTGTACTTGGGTGTGTGTCTGTACTAGTGTTTGTATGTGTAATTGAGGTAGGTTTTGGGTAGGAAGCGAGCGTGGCCTTAAGTTAGGTACTGTACCCGATTTCAGCAGTGTCGTGAATTCCAAAATCCAAGATGACAGCGGATCGATACCAACGGCAGTACCCCGGCTAATAATACTTACCGAAATATCAGGCATCACACACTCTGCAAATCGTGGACACATATCAGGCGATATCATCGAACCGGAATGGTAAATCCTCCACAGGATCAGCGACAACCTACACCAGAGCGCGAGACTCTCATTCACACAGGCGTAACAGGGACAGGGAAATGGATAAAATGGTTCAAGCCGCTATAATAACCATGGCATTTTCCTAACCTCCCACTATCAATAAATCACAACGCAAGAGTATTGTGAAAATGGTATAAGCAGACGCAAATGCGTGCCCAAATTTATTCAATAAGTAAACAACGCAAAGATGGTTATAAACAAACCGAAAATCCATAACTGAATGTCATTATCATTAATGTCATATGACACATTCTTTGACATAACGCCAGCTACATCACAAAAATAACGACTTATAATCAACAACTGATGCCTTTGCTATCAGGATAAAAAAATATTTATAAAGAAAACGAAACAACCCCCTTAATGAATTTAAATAGTGACGGCCTCTCACTATTTAAAATATCGATATTTTACTCTACACAGATCCTGAGTTTTATTCCTTACTTAATTACCGAAATACCTTTTAATTCAAATACTAAATTTAATAAATACCGAATAGGCCTACTATCTATATACTTGTCGTCTTAGAACATTATCTACCCCAATGTTCCTCCACTAATCTTTATAGACATAGGATTTATCAACACTAACTGACAGTGATCTAAATAAGGCTTAGCATTCCGATCAATAAAGATGAGAGTGCTATCCAATGAACTCCTGTTCTGATCCATTATTCAAAAACAATAATAATATTAATAAACTGAATTAATATCAACGTCCTGAATACTAAACATTTGGAGCATCCGGTATCGACAACCCAGCTAATCTGCACGAACACGGCAGCCTACCAGATCAACATCAAACACCACCAAGGTGATCCTACAATACGAATGAAAATACTGTCATCAAACACAGTAAAATAATCTAACATCAGTCGAAATAATCTCCACAACCCAATAACTCAACGTTCCAACGAACGGCCACAACAGCTCAAAGCTGACTAACTAGACTGCAATCCTAATCATACACAAAACGCAGCAAACTAACAACAACAACAACCATTGACAGAGGAAAGGTTCCCAATACATAACATCCCTTACAGGGGTCGACCTTCGAAATAGCAAAGAAACAATTGGTATTATCGCACACCTCTTCAATGTAAACACTACAATCTAACAATACCAAAAAGGAACATCTCTCCCTCAAGTTATAAGTAATTCAATGACGTTGATACTAATTTTAAGTATGCTTTAACAACAATAGCAGTTACAAATCGTATGACTCTTTCCTAGTGCGTGTTAACTAAGCACGAAACATTTCCAACTATTATCCGTTTCAAAGTACATTGATTGTGAGTGTCAACTAAAAAGCATTGGTCACTTAGGCGTGAACTACATTCATTAAACATTGAAATAATTTATTATGTATATACATTGTGTCACTCTATAACAACAGTCGTGAACATCGCTCGAATTATCATTACATTTAATAATTCAAAATTGTTTTTCGAAAGAATTCTTTGTCTGAACGATCAGAGTAGCAACCAACTTCCAATTAACGAGAAATTTTCTAAACGTCAAAACTGAAAATTAATTTACACTTCCAAAGGAAGAATAAAATATAAATTTTGGAAAATATCAAGTCAGGATTGAAGTCCAAAATTAATCAAAATCAAAAAAATACAGGATTTTCTGAAAATCCGAGGAAAAAATTAAATTCAAATTCCATTATCAAAAATGGAATAAGTTTTCAAAGTGAAAATTTAAAAATACTAAATCCAAAATTCACCGAAATGTGAAAATCCAAAATCGAGAAAAATAAATCAAATGGTAAAGTCGGATAATTGTGCAAAATCACAATATGAAATGAATCATCGAAGATCAAAATATCTAAATCCAAAAGTAAGAATATCTAAGAAAATTTAATTTGCGAAAGCAAATTTTCAAAAACTGAAAATTCTCTAAACTGCGAAGTGGCAACTGCGCAAAAATATGGAATGCGAAGAAGTAAAAGTGCGAAGGAAACTGTTCATCTGGAAACACACTCGAATCCACAATAATTAATTTCAAAAACCAAAAAGGTCGAAATCCGAATCTGTATCAACATATAAAATTTTTAAATGCCACCGGTAATCATTGAAGCGGGGAATCCACTAAACCAGACGCGGTCAACACGAAGTTAATTCGCCTGCAATGATCCCAAACATAGCTGGAACTGAAGCTAACCCGCATACTAAATGCGGAAAGAACTTGCTTCGAAGAAGTAAATCACAGATTACCAGAGCTATAACTTTGTACAGAACAAACTACTACTGAAATAAATGATCACACCAGGCATGCTTTAAAATATACCAATCTAAATACAGGGGCTATTTGAATTAAGGGCTAGTCTTACTTTAAGCAAAGCTGGCGATGAAACACGTGTAGACCCAAATACACACAGGATCGGGCAACTGCATCTAACCTCAAGCAGCTGGCAGGACCCTAGCCTCACTCCAAGCGTCATTTCACCTTTTCTTGATCGCGGCGAGCTTGTACGTAGCCGGCTCACGGTTCCATAGTTTGAAATGGGACCCGGATATCCTCGGTGTTCGGTCCGCCCCCTGACAGTCCGCTCGTTAGATCCTCGGTCTTCCCTTCGACCTTGCTCTTCTTCTCGTTCCTCCTGACAATTTTGTAGCCTCTCTCCACCTTAGACTGGTTATAGTCCATGATGATCTTCATCAGATTGTGCATTCCATGAAGTAGCTGTGTGAACATTGCTTTTCCTGCATTTCATTTTTAAGTGACTCCACTCGAAGGAATTCTTACACCCATGATGTAGACCACATTTCCCACAGCATAATTTAGCAATATAACATGGCTTCCTCTGACAAATCAAATGTTTCTTCCAACCATGTGTCCATGATGTTCGTCACAATTTTATTGCACTCCACTGAACCCTTTTATCCTCTGTTGGATAAATGATTCTATGTTTTATTTCTTCAAATTAATAAATATTTCAACCAGCATCATGAAAGTAGCCAGACGGAGATGAGGAAATTTCAAGCATTGGTTGGAGACAGCGGGGACATACCTGAAGCAGGTTGACAATAGGCTAAATACTTTAGCTGTGAAAGGAAATAGCATAGCGATGTGTCAGAAAGGACAGGTGTGGGCCGCCTCAAATAGAAGCGACGCGCAGTGAGACATGCTGCTAGTATGTTCATTGTGATATTCGCGCCTAGAAGAAATGATGCAGTAATGTGAGTGGCTGATGAGCAGGCAGGACACTCCTACGACGCCAAGATCTGCTATGAACCGCCAAATTACAGAAAATTTTAGAACCAATGAGAGAAGAATGCCTAGTTAACGCGGCAGGTCTAGCGTGGGCACGCTCGGCTAGCATTCACGCGGGAAATCGCCTAGACAAAATCTCTACGATCGATTGTAGGATTAATGAGCATATTCTTGACCTGTGCAATGTTACGAGTTCAGTGATATTTATTTCATTCCTGTACCACAATTACTTCGAGAAATTTTTACATAAATTCCCCCCCCCCCCCCATCGAGACCTAGGGCCAGTTCTTTTATAAGTGGCATGAAGAGCCAAGACATGGACTTCTATTGTGTGCGTCGAAGGACGTAGACTATTATTCTGTGCGTCTACGGGCGTAGTCGTCTTATTACTGTGTTCGTCTGCGGACAGAACGACTTCTATTTTGTGTGTCTTGGACACAGAAGTTATTGTAAAGTGTTAAATTCAGTGATAGATAGTCACAGTACTATATTGTAGGGGCAGTATCGTCGATAATTCGCCAACGAACTGTGACAGGGAAAGTAGTACCTGAACAGCGAATTTAGTAGTCAGATATCAAGTGTATAATAATCTAATTTTTGAAGCAGCGCCAGAGATGACACCGACGACTACAGAGGAAGTTTGGAATTCTCAACACTCCGTCCAGATGGCTGAGATGAGATAAAACCATTCAGTTGGGAAATGGCAGCAGACGTTCTTTGACGGGTGACTACAAGAGAGATGAGTACAAAATAATATTCTTTATTATTTGATAAATTAACTTATGGTTTATGGGACATATTTTTGTAAATACATTGCTTGTGTGATTAACGTAGTATATTTAGTTTTGGTCTGACACACTTTTGTTTGGAAGCAGCTCGCACGAATGTAGTTAGTGGAAGGTTCTTGTTTTTGTATTGTGTTAACTAACGTAGCTATGTGAACGGCCGTGTTTGCATATGTTACGCAATGCGGTTAAAAACGTCTCTCGGAGATCTGTTGTGTTTCAGAAGTAGGACTGAATTAATGTAATTATACAGTAGATTGGAGGGTAATTAAAATTGTTTAAGATTTATTATTGATCAGATTCAGTGTGACTATTGCCGATTGGAGCAATGTAATTTGTGACGAAGAGTAATCAGCTCTATCGTAGGTTTTAAATATTGTGTTAAATGTTTGTGAGCACCTATTCAGCAGACCTGTGTGAAAAGCGTCATGTCAGTCCCAGATGTGTGTATGTGTGTATTTTTGTGGTATTACAAGCGGGAATTTCAGCTGAGACTGATTTCTGTCAGCTTGGTACCCGGTCCATATTGTATCCTTGCGAGGGCAATTGTGGATATATGATTATGTCTGACCATATGTTGAGTTGGATGAGATTTTTGTTGCTGTTGATTCCGTGAGGTAACGGAACAGCTGGTCAGCTATTTATATACACTGGAGTGGGACACGACAAGTATTTGAGGAAAGGGGGGAGATGTTTCACAAGGCTGTCTGAACGTGCAAAGCATGGTCATTAGTGAGGAGTGCTCGTTGGCTCTCATTACTTGAATTTCAGATAAGAACTGATCAATGGTAAAAGAATTGTTGAAATAAATGGGAGTTGCCTACGAATCACGATAATCTCCGACGCGTTACCTTAACATGCAGTTTCGTTCATATAAAGTAATCTTAGCCGGTCAGGCTTTTGTTGTTGTTGGTTTATTCCAGGTTTTTTTTTATTTCAGTGACCCGTGAGTCACGTGCAATGCTGTCTTTCCTTGTGTGTATTGAGCAATTGGCCAGTTGGTAGCTCATGTTGTTAAGTGCGTCATCGCGCTAATGAGGATCTCAGAGAGATTCCTGTAAATAATAGATTTGTAGTGTGTGTGTTAGCATTAGAGTTTTTAAGTTTTTTTATTAATGTCATGCCCATATCCATAAACGTTGATTTACGTGATGATTGTTCGTGAGCACCGTGGCTGTTAACCCGTTGTAAACGAACGGTCATCCAAGTACTCATTTTCTCGTAGTTAGTCATCACGCGCACATAAAACTCAAATGCAAGGTAGTGGAACTAGGATCCACAATTTTATTATAAAGGGGGAGATCCATCTGACTCCTCAAAGTGTTAGATATTCCTGTCAGGGAAAAATTCAGGGAGGATATATTTTATTATTGTTTGTTTATTTTCTTTTATGCACAATTATTTATTAAATCTTGTTATTATCTTACGTCTTGTCTCCTTACTTTCTTAATTACAGTTTTTATCCTAAGACCCTTGCCTCAGTAAAGCTTGTTGTTTGGCGGACGTAAACATCACACTATGAACTGAGCGCGACCCCTTGATCAAGATTCTTGCATAAAACACTGCTATTCTGAAGGGTTCACCACTTCACAATCGAACACATCGTTCCCAAAATAACGTGTCCCTTTCAAAATGTTTCCTTCCAAATATGTATATTCATAATCCCATCTTCTAAACGGACGCGACACATAATGTAGACTGGTAATTCATTGTAAGACCACGACACCGGTCTCTACCATAAGTATTCCATTACACACTCAAATTCATATACGGACTTACGTGCTTCGCACAATATTAGCACCGTGATACAACAAGGTTACACATATTCGTATTGTTCCTTCCTGCACTGAAACACTTGTACACACTCCCGTATCACGTTTTCGGATCTCACGGCTGACATCCGTCCGGTTCAACAACCCGTCTCTTCCTTCCGCTTGCTTTCAGAACAACCGCCCCTCCTTCTCAAGGTCCCATAATGCAAGGCTCGGACATGAATATCATTATACAGACTTCGGGCGTTAATTATCCAAGGAAAATATTTCCTGATAATATCTTAAATAATTTCTTCGATTTATTTCCAATCTTCAATACTTCCAAATGCATTAAATAGCATACTTGCCAAAATAAAATATTCCATTTCTAAGGTCGCCCAATGGATCCTCCAATCGCGTTCTCTTTCCTCAAGTACTGCCTGTGGTCTATCTCGTAGGATGATCCAATCAGGTCCACCCTTACTAGGAGATGATTACATCCAGCTAACAAGCTTCTCGTTGGACAATACTTCATGACTATACATTTTGTGTAACGGACCTGTTCCGAAATTCATTTTCCAATTTTAATTAAATGATCCCTTTTCTATGGTTGCCTTTCATATCTGTTCCTGGCATCTCTTAATACGAATCCTGGGACAGTACCATCCAGGCATTTGCTTGTAGTAGAAGTAGGAAACCATGGAAAACCACTTCCAGGTTGACTGAAGAAGGAATCGAACCCGTATCTTCTCAGTATTGCCTCACGGGACTGTGTGTACCCCGTTCCAGCCCTCAGACGTCTTGGGAGAGCCGGGAATAGAACCCAGGCCTCCGTGGCGACTGCCAAGGACTCTAGCCACTCGCAACGAGGCCGACGATAAGTTAGACCTAGAAGTTGTCATTATTTTGGTTCTTTTTCAAGAGTTATAGATGGCGTGACTGTCAATTCCTGACTTATAAATTCATGTATCTCGCAAGAAAATACTCCAATCTCCATGGGATCTAGTATACACCAGTGAACCAATGAGGTAATCTAATCTAAATAATCAAAACTTGCAAGTACATAAACCTATACAATACGGTAGTCTTTGCAAATTGTATATAGAAGGCACGTTCCTGTATCAAGCCATGGTTAAATCTCAGTGAAATTTGCTATAATGGACCATTGTTTTGAGTGAAACATTCTGGCGTAACTCTCCTCAATTACAGATAGCGCTGGTTATATCCACTGAGATGAACGCCTGTTACCCACTTCTCTTGATCCTATCAGAGTGAAACTAGTGCAATTATAGATAGCGCTGGTGATATCCTCTGAGATGAACGCCAGTTACTCATTGTTATCAATTCAAAAGTATATTGAAAATAAATCCTGGAATTAACTGTGGTCTATCACATATTTTTCTTCTTTTTTCCCCCCAATATCCCACTCATTCAAAATAGTTTCTAAATCCATGTAGGGGGAATTGTAATTATTTCAATTAACGCCCACATACCAAGTAGTAGCTAGGTACGTGTTCGATTCCAGACTCTGCCAACAATTTGTTCCATATCAAGTGTCACTGTAAACAGAGTTCGTGTTATTATAATATGAACATCATATTTTTATTGACATTTAAAAATTCATCTTGGGTCTTGAGTGTGTAATCATGCATGGTGCTGATATATATTCATGAATTCTCCCTCCTCGGAAGACGTGCTGGGTCAGTAGGGATGTTAATAAAATGAACAAGTTTGATGAACAGAATATTCTCGAACATACAGTGTTTGCTTAGTGTTTTATTTGTTGTAGACAGTGGCCAATCACGAGTCTTTGCGCACATGATTTCCGGTGCTGGAGACAATTCTTGAGCAACATTGGCAGCTTTGTTTTAAAACACAATTATTACAGTTTAGATATTTTACTGCTTTGATTTTGTCTCTACTCTATTGATAAAATGTTAACTTACGACTTTGAAAATGTTCTCCTACATTTTAGTAGAATGCATGTCGTATACCAAAAGCTCTTAAGTGCATAACATACATTATGCTTTCAATTAACAAGTTTTTTTGTGATGCCTAGGATCAGCAGAATATATGAAAATAGGCTATGTCCATTCTTCACGGAAATACTTGTTATGCAGTGAAGCGTAAAACTAGTAAATTTTCAAGTATTTGACTAGAGTATGTAAACATTAATTGCCCAATATAAATGGCCGAGAGAAGAACAATTCCACAAAGAGAGTCCAAGAAATATTATTTATATTGTGAGTGATTAATGTTGTTGTTAAGACTTTCGTGAAAGTAAATGGCTAAGAGAGCTCACCGATATTACACGGCTGCAGGCTCGTTATATGTGATCGCCAGTAATTGCCTATAATAATTAATCTATATCCCCACTTACGACAGTTATTTGCTAGGCTCAAATCTTGGTAATATTTTATGATTTAATTAATAAGTAAATTCAATATCTAGCTAGAGAGTACTGGAAATTAAGACTCCAAGGCATTATACATTCATATCTTACTAGCAGTAGTGCCTGGGTTCGCCCGGTGGATTTATTTGTTTTATGGATGATAATGAATACTACTACAGAACTGGAGCGCTCAAGGATAAGGATCGGAATAAATGAAAGTAAATTTGAAAGCACCAACGCTTATTACAGCTGATAACCTCAGTATACTTCTTCAACACCATCGCCCTTATACAGAGGTGACCGGTGTCGTGCCAAGCAGCCGGTGCCAGCAGCCAGGCAGTCCCCACCATGTAGCTCAGTGCCTGTTCGACCAGACCATTGAGGAAGATATAAGTTGTACATGAGAGGAGTTATTATTAACCTAAGTAAATTAGTTAGGATGAATGATGAGTATATGCTTCTCCTTATGCTACTATTGAACAGGAGGAGGCGAAGAAAAGAAAGATGCATATACATGCTATTCTATCTTTAAGACAATCTAAAGGGTTGTACTATACTCTTTTTGATGAGCTTTGTGCAGACGACAGTAAGTTTTTCAATTACTTGCGAATGTCAAAATCCACGTTTATCATTTCAAATGATCTTGTCGACTTCGTCGTTATGCTTTGGGTCTAACGTTACGCGGGACGGAGACGGTTGCGTTACGGAGACGGAGAATGTGACGTCATCCAGCCGCGCGGGAAGCCTATGTTAATGGGTAAAGGACGGCGAGTGTGTGACGTCATGCAGCCACGCGGGAAGCCTAAGTTAATGGTTAATGAGTCTGTTGAAAGAGTCCTGGGGCTTCGAGCGACCTGTGGCTTCGAGCGAAGCGAAAAGAATACAGGATGACTCCTAAAGAGGTGTACAAGATGCCAGATAAGAATACAGGGTGACTCCTAAAGAGATATACAAGACGCCAGATAAGAATACATTGTGACTCTTAAAGAGGTGTACAAGATGGCAGAGAAGAATACAGGGTGTCTCATAAAGAGATGTACAAGATGTACTCAAGAATACAGGGCGACTTCTAAAGAGATATACAAGATGCCATATAAGAATACAGGGTGCGTCCTAAAGAGGTGTGCAGGATGTCAGAGCAAAATACAGTACAAGATGCCAGATAAGAATACAGGGTGTCTCCTAAAGAGATATACAAGATGCCAGATAAGAATACAAAGTGACTCTTAAAGAGGTGTACAAGATGTCACACAAGAATACAGGGCGACTTCTAAAGAGATATACAAGATGCCATATAAGAATACAGGGTGCCTCCTAAAGAGCTGTGCAGGATGTCAGAGCAAAATACAGTACAAGATGCCAGATAAGAATACAGGGTGACTCCTAGAGAGATATACAAGATGCCAGTTAAGAATACAAAGTGACTCTTGAAGAGGTGTACAAGATGGCATAGAAGAATACAGGGTGACTCCTAAAGAGGTGCACAAGATGTCAGACAAGAATACAGGGTGACTCCTAAAGAGGTGTACAAGATGTCACACAAGAATACAGGGTGACTTCTAAAGAAATATACAAGATGCCAGATAAGAATACAGGGTGCCTCCTAAAGAGGTGTGCAGGATGTCAGAGCAAAATACAGGGTGACACTTAACGAGGTGTACAGAATGTTAGATTCAATGAAATACAGGATGACACTTAATGAGGTTTGCAAGATATCAGATTCAGATGATGGGTGACCATTAAAGAGTGGTAAAAGATGTCGGACTCAAATACAGGGTGACCCATAAAGAGGTGCCCGCAAGGGAAGCCTAAGTTAATGGGTAATGGAGTCTGTTGAATGATTCCTGGGGCTTAGAGCGAAGCGAGAAGCCCTCCTGAGCCTTTCTAACATGTGTATCATTTGTTGCATGCGTCATTTGAAATGATATAACGTCTAGTCTTTCAGACTGACTGTAATGTTTTATGAACTATTAGGATTAATACAGGATGATATAACAGGGATTGCTACTCAAATGAGAAGATGTATCGCACCAGAAGAGAAACTTTTAGTAACTTTAAGGTGAGCCAGAAAAATGATAGGCTACCATAACTATTTAACCTATTGGTATTATAATGACATAAGCTTCGACCGAATCGGTGCAAAAAAGAAGAATAAACGCTTGTTTTTAACAGATTTTATTACAAATCTCGTTATCAGCTGGAGTTACACTGTTATGATTCATATTAATTGAACAACAAAACATCACTCGTTTGAGTCTCATCATATCCGTCATTAGACACGACTGATGTTTCTGCAGATAGAGGAGATTTTAAGGGCAAATTGCTATCCTGGCTTTGTTGTAATCGGGTCTGAAAAACACTCATTTGTGATTCTTGAATGACTAGTTAAGGAGTAGAATTTTGTTGCATATGAGGTTGTTGCACAGGGTGCTGTAGGATAGGAAGTTGTAGCGCAGGATGTTGTTCCATAGGATATTGTGTCATAGAAGTTTGTTGCATATAAGGTTGTTGCACAGGGAGCTGTAGGATAGGATGTTGTAGCGCAGGATGTTGTTCCATAGGATATTGTGACATAGAGGGTTGTTGCATATGAGGTTGTTGCACAGGTTGCTGTAGGATAGGATGTTGTAGCGAAGGATGTTGTTCCATAGGATATTGTGACATAGAAGGTTGTTGCATATGAGGTTGTTGCACAGGGAGCTGTAGGATAGGATGTTGTAGCGCAGGATGTTGTTCCATAGGATATTGTGACATAGAAGGTTGTTGCATATGAGGTTGTTGCACAGGGAGCTGTAGGATAGGATGTTGTAGCGCAGGATGTTGTTCCATAGGATATTGTGTCATAGAAGTTTGTTGCATATAAGGTTGTTGCACAGGGAGCTGTAGGATAGGATGTTGTAGCGCAGGATGTTGTTCCATAGGATATTGTGACATAGAGGGTTGTTGCATATGAGGTTGTTGCACAGGTTGCTGTAGGATAGGATGTTGTAGCGAAGGATGTTGTTCCATAGGATATTGTGACATAGAAGGTTGTTGCATATGAGGTTGTTGCACAGGGTGCTGTAGGATAGGATGTTGTAGCGCAGGATGTTGTTCCATAGGATATTGTGTCATAGAAGTTTGTTGCATATAAGGTTGTTGCACAGGGAGCTGTAAGATAGGATGTTGTAGCGCAGGATGTTGTTCCATAGGATATTGTGACATAGAGGGTTGTTGCATATGAGGTTGTTGCACAGGTTGCTGTAGGATAGGATGTTGTAGCGAAGGATGTTGTTCCATAGGATATTGTGACATAGAAGGTTGTTGCATATGAGGTTGTTGCACAGGGTGCTGTAGGATAGGATGTTGTAGCGCAGGATGTTGTTCCATAGGATATTGTGACATAGAAGGTTGTTGCATATGAGGTTGTTGCACAGGGAGCTGTAGGATAGGATGTTGTAGCGCAGGATGTTGTTCCATAGGATATTGTGACATAGAAGGTTGTTGCATATGAGGTTGTTGCACAGGGAGCTGTAGGATAGGATGTTGTAGCGCAGGATGTTGTTCCATAGGATATTGTGACATAGAAGGTTGTTGCATATGAGGTTGTTGCACAGGGAGCTGTAAGATAGGATGTTGTAGCGCAGGATGTTGTTCCATAGGATATTGTGACATAGAAGGTTGTTGCATATGAGGTTGTTGCACAGGGAGCTGTAGGATAGGATGTTGTAGCGCAGGATGTTGTTCCATAGGATATTGTGACATAGAAGGTTGTTGCATATGAGGTTGTTGCACAGGGAGCTGTAGGATAGGATGTTGTAGCGCAGGATGTTGTTCCATAGGATATTGTGACATAGAAGGTTGTTGCATATGAGGTTGTTGCACAGGGAGCTGTAGGATAGGATGTTGTAGCGCAGGATGTTGTTCCATAGGATATTGTGACATAGAAGGTTGTTGCATATGAGGTTGTTGCACAGGGAGCTGTAAGATAGGATGTTGTAGCGCAGGATGTTGTTCCATAGGATATTGTGACATAGAAGGTTGTTGCATATGAGGTTGTTGCACAGGGAGCTGTAGGATAGGATGTTGTAGCGCAGGATGTTGTTCCATAGGATATTGTGACATAGAAGGTTGTTGCATATGAGGTTGTTGCACAGGGAGCTGTAGGATAGGATGTTGTAGCGCAGGATGTTGTTCCATAGGATATTGTGACATAGAAGGTTGTTGCATATGAGGTTGTTGCACAGGGAGCTGTAAGATAGGATGTTGTAGCGCAGGATGTTGTTCCATAGGATATTGTGACATAGAAGGTTGTTGCATATGAGGTTGTTGCACAGGGAGCTGTAGGATAGGATGTTGTAGCGCAGGATGTTGTTCCATAGGATATTGTGACATAGAAGGTTGTTGCATATGAGGTTGTTGCACAGGGAGCTGTAGGATAGGATGTTGTAGCGCAGGATGTTGTTCCATAGGATATTGTGACATAAAAGGTTGTTGCATATGAGGTTGTTGCACAGGGAGCTGTAGGATAGGATGTTGTAGCGCAGGATGTTGTTCCATAGGATATTGTGACATAAAAGATTGTTGCATATGAGGTTGTTGCACAGGTTGCTGTAGGATAGGATGTTGTAGCGCAGGATGTTGTTCCATAGGATATTGTGACATAAAAGGTTGTTGCATATGAGGTTGTTGCACAGGGAGCTGTAAGATAGGATGTTGTAGCGCAGGATGTTGTTCCATAGGATATTGTGACATAGAAGGTTGTTGCATACGAGGTTGTTGCACAGGGAGCTGTAGGATAGGAAGTTGTAGCGCAGGATGTTGTTCCATAGGATATTGTGACATAGAAGGTTGTTGCATACGAGGTTGTTGCACAGGGAGCTGTAAGATAGGAAGTTGTAGCGCAGGATGTTGTTCCATAGGATATTGTGACATAGAAGGTTGTTGCATATGAGGTTGTTGCACAGGGAGCTGTAGGATAGGATGTTGTAGCGCAGGATGTTGTTCCATAGGATATTGTGACATAGAGGGTTGTTGCATATGAGGTTGTTGCACAGGGAGCTGTAAGATAGGATGTTGTAGCGCAGGATGTTGTTCCATAGGATATTGTGACATAGAAGGTTGTTGCATATGAGGTTGTTGCACAGGGAGCTGTAGGATAGGATGTTGTAGCGCAGGATGTTGTTCCATAGGATATTGTGACATAGAAGGTTGTTGCATATGAGGTTGTTGCACAGGGAGCTGTAGGATAGGATGTTGTAGCGCAGGATGTTGTTCCATAGGATATTGTGACATAGAAGGTTGTTGCATATGAGGTTGTTGCACAGGGAGCTGTAGGATAGGATGTTGTAGCGCAGGATGTTGTTCCATAGGATATTGTGACATAAAAGGTTGTTGCATATGAGGTTGTTGCACAGGGAGCTGTAGGATAGGATGTTGTAGCGCAGGATGTTGTTCCATAGGATATTGTGACATAAAAGATTGTTGCATATGAGGTTGTTGCACAGGTTGCTGTAGGATAGGATGTTGTAGCGCAGGATGTTGTTCCATAGGATATTGTGACATAGAAGGTTGTTGCATATGAGGTTGTTGCACAGGGAGCTGTAGGATAGGATGTTGTAGCGCAGGATGTTGTTCCATAGGATATTGTGACATAAAAGGTTGTTGCATATGAGGTTGTTGCACAGGTTGCTGTAGGATAGGATGTTGTAGCGCAGGATGTTGTTCCATAGGATATTGTGACATAGAAGGTTGTTGCATACGAGGTTGTTGCACAGGGTGCTGTAGGATAGGATGTTGTAGCGCAGGATGTTGTTCCATAGGATATTGTGACATAAAAGGTTGTTGCATATGAGGTTGTTGCACAGGGAGCTGTAAGATAGGATGTTGTAGCGCAGGATGTTGTTCCATAGGATATTGTGACATAGAAGGTTGTTGCATACGAGGTTGTTGCACAGGGTGCTGTAGGATAGGATGTTGTAGCGCAGGATGTTGTTCCATAGGATATTGGGCCATAGAAGGTTGTTGCAAATGGTACTGTTGTACAGGCTGTTGTTGCATTCGATGTTGATGCATTGATTGTCCTGACATAATGTGGTAGAGATGTCCAGTCCAACCAGCATCCTGCCATCCATGATATATAGGTGTTTGGGCTGCAGCGACGAGAGAAATTATGTCGGCCCCGAGTTTTAGTTTTGTTTCCGCAGGTACTTTGTGAATTTCAGTTAGCATATTGAGCAGGACATCTTATCCTCATCTGTATTATCACTAGTACTGGCATTCTCTGTCAATGCAATTCTTTTCTTTATAACTTGAATTAACTCATCATCATTGTTAGTTCTGTTTCTAGATTTATTTTGAGTAGTAGTAATGATAGGTCTTCCATATAAGGAAGTGGAAGCTTCGTTTTCTTCTTGGTCTATAATGTCCACTTCGTCTATGGTTGTAGTAGTTTTCTTCACTGTTGTTTTAAGAAAACGCAGCTAATCAAAATACGTGTATTGTTTCTTCCTGGTGGCAGCTGAACCAGTTTTGACACCCTTTAACCGAAGAATTTCTCTCGTGTAACATATTCGGATGAATTTCCATTTCTTTTGAATGAGTGTCACTGAAAATAGAAATTAAGAATGGTAATGTGTTAAGAAGAAGCGCGAGTGAGTTATTTATGTAATGAGTTTTAATTGTTTGTTTTGGTTTGATTGTTTGTTTGCTTGTTTTTTAATTGTTTGTTATTTGGCTACAGGAACTTCGATTCAAGATCTTCATTACCGATACAGAATTAGCCAACCAGCAATCTCATTACTTATAAGACAGGTTTGCAATGCCATCTGGAAAAATGTGAGGCCACTTTGCTTTCCGGAATTCACTAAATAATTTTGGCTTAAAACAGCTGCTGAGTTTTTATGAAAAAAAAAACAATTTCCCATATTGTATAGGAGTAATTGAAGGGAAAAAAGTTCGGGTAATCAATCCAGTAGTCAGTGGTTCTTTGTACTGTAATTACAAACACTATTTTTCGATAATGCTACTTGCTTTGTCTGATGCGAACTACAAATTTATTTTTGTGGATGTGGCTGCTTATGGTAAATCATCTGATTCGACCGTATTTAATGACAGTGTCTTTAAAAAGAAACTTGACGAGGGCTCATTAAATTTTCCTGATGCTCAGTCTTCTTTTCAGGGATTCGAGGTTCCCATGCCTTTTTGATTGTTGGCGATGAAGCTTTCGGTTTGACAACTGCAATACATGACCTTATTCAGGCAAGTGTTTGAGTATTAAACAAAGAATATACAACTACAGACTCAGCAGAGCACGTAGAAATATAGAGTGTTCTTTTGGAATACTCACTAATAAATGGAGAGTTTTTCATCGCCCATTGAATGTTGACCAATCACTTTGCAAATCCATATTACGAGTTTGCTGTGTTTTACATAATTTCGTAAGGGAACGAGACGGTCTCATAACTGAAGATATCTTGTCAGTTGAGAGTTTATATGTCTGGAGTGAGTACTATCAACAACCAACGAATAAAGCAAAACAGCTCAGGGATAGGTTTTGTGATTACTTCGTCAGTGAAGCAGGAGCTGTACTATGGCAAATGGACAGAATCTAAACAAAGACACTAGACGTGCACAACCACAAAAAGAAAATGTAAATATTTCTCATGAAAAAAGTTTTAGCTTATTAGCCTGCTCTTTATTTCCTTTTATGTTTGCCTAATATCCCAACTATTAAAACAACTCACCTGTTATTTCTCAATTATACTAGGCCTAATCAATGTTTTTAGAAATCCTTATTTTAACAAATATGCGACATTGTTTCGTGAATAACGTGTATTACATAATGAAATAAGTAAACATTTAAAATGTAAATTACAAGGCACACTTACTGAGGTTATTCTTCTCAAATAAGGGTCGTTTTTCCAAGTCTGATATGAATGTACACATAACCTCTCTCCAAGCGTTTAATTTTACATGTGTATTGCTATAGTCATCAATACTACTGTTCCAAATGGGAGGACGTTTCTCTAATTCATAAATAAAATCTTCAGTGTTGACTCTCGAGTCGATTAACTTCTGGCACTCGTTCAAGAGTTATTCCTGTTTCTTCTTATCTCGTTTCTCTGCGCTTCCACGTGCACTCACTTCATTCGTAGCGTTTTCCATTGCCGGTTCACTTGCCGTCAAGACAACAGTATGCAGTAGTTGTGCTGGCGGCTCACTGGCTGCCTAGTGTAATAAGCCCCATTTGCTACAACGCCCGGCAACCCGTCTGAGCAGCCAGAGGTCGGCCGAGTGGTCGCCGGGCATGGCAGCCAGCCGGCCAACAATCTTTGGTCGCGCGATTGGCTGTCCTAGTGTAATAAAATCCATAACAATCAATGCCCGATGACGAGTTGTGCAACCAGTCCCGCCGCCAGTTGCGCGACCTGGTTGCCTCGTGTAATAAGGCCCTTAGGTATTATTGAAGCTGTTCGGGAGCGCTTGTTCATCCGACTTACTGAACAAAAATCAATCTTTAATGTTACCTGAGAGGTGTAGCCTAATGCTACATAGCCTTAATTATTTATTTTGAATCTGGTTATCATATACAAAAAGAATTTTTCCAATCCGACTGGTAGTTTCAGAGATTAGCACGTTTAAACACACAAACAAACTCTTGGGCTTTATAGATATATATGTAGATTTTCACCTCTATGAACGCCGAAAAAGGACTTTAACATATGCCCGCAGTCAAGATCGAGTCTGACTCTCCTGCTGTTAACACAGATGCGTTTAGCAGCTTCTACTAATGTGGCCTCGCCTCGACCAGGAGCAGATTAAATGGAAGCGATTAAAAGAGCGCTGAGAGGCGGCTTCCTGGATGAGGTAACATTGGCTGAGAATTCACACACAATACCAGAGTCATTCTTGGAACCTAGCTACCCTCCCGAAGTTTGTTGATGTTTCAGTTGAGGGGCTTAGACATCGTAGTCATTTAGTCCCGTGTACATGCACTGGTGGAAAACATATCCAACACCAGTAAGGTGTTGTGCTAAATTAACGAACGTTGGTAGGCATGTTTATACATCTGAATGTTGACGTTGATTCCAATTTCCCAAAAATTGCATTTGCATGGCGCTAGTAGCGGCCCCATGACGATGCAAAGCAGGTTTACTTTCAATACGGGCTGTACTTAGCGAGAGCGTCAGTTACCTGTGAGTTTGGACGGAGTGACTGTGAGTGGGTCAAGAGTAGTGTGTTTTGGCCGGTTCTAATGCCTCCACCTCCACATTCCTCCACACAAGATGGCGGCGGCGCGATATCTTCCTAACGCATGGTCGGATTTTAACGAATGAGGTGTCGTTGAAGTCGGGCTGACACTCCCTTTCCAATGAACAACTTATTTCCACCCCAATACAAAACCTACCCCTATTAGAGGGGTGAAATTGTAATTTTTTAGAAAATCTCGCTTTTCAAGTGCGACATGTGGGAGTTTGAATGCCAATATGGAATTAAATGTTGTTCCACACAAGAGACATGTGTACGGTGGAAAGCCACTATGAATTAACATGCTTGTTTTTACGCATGTCCACTCATGGCTTGTGTAAGAGGACGGGCTTTTTAAAGATGGCGGCTGTAGTGTAACCTAACCTAACCCTACCCACGAGGGGTGATCAAAAAGTTTTTCAAGCGATGCTTATCGATAGGCAAACCAATAATCAAAGAGGGGTATGTCAGACCTTGAGGCGATAACCCCTTTTGATTGATCTATGTTGATTTGTTTCTTTGGACTGATCCCTGTTGACTAGCCCCTTTGGACGGGTCCTTTTTGAAGGGAGTCATATTTGACAGGTCCCTGTTGACAGGTCCATTTTGACGGATCCCTGTTGACAGGTCATTGTTGACAGGTCATTGTTGACGGGTCCTTCTTGACAAGTCCCTGTTGATGGGTTCCTGTTGACAGGTCCTTTTTGACTAATTCCTTTAGACCGGTCCCTTTGGACTGGTCCCTATGGACTGGCCCATGGTCCCCAATGCTATGATGAAATTAAACGTTGTTTCACATGAAACGCATGTGAAGAGTCGATTGCTACTATGAATTAACATGTTTGTTTTTTGTTTTTACGCATGCGCACTTGGGGATTTTGTAAGCGGGCGGGCTTTTTGAATAATGCTTTATAGATGAGTTATTTTTTTAAAAATTACCAAAAGATCCAAAACTAAGAGGTCATTAGCTTTTTAATATCTCATGAACCAATAAGGCTAGGTACTTGTATGAGAGGTCATTGGACTTGAGGTGACATTCTGTTTTTGAAAGTATTATTTATTTTTGTCAAAAGAGCCTAACTGCACTTTTGTTAATATCTCGCTAACTAATAATCAGAGAGGCTCAAGTGAGGTGTCATGGGACTCAGGATGGTCAACCCTTTTCCATGACCAACGAATTTACCCAAAAGATTCAAAACAGCAAGGTCATTGGCCTAAGATTTTATAAACTAATAATCGAATATCAACATGCGAGGTGTCATAGGACTTAGAATGGTCAACCCTTTCCCATGGCCAATGAATTTACCCAAAATACCCAATACATCAAGGTCATCGACCTGAGATTTTATAAACTAATAATCGGATACGAACATGTGAGATGTTTACCATGCGTGATGAAACATAGCTAGGTAGAGAGAGAATTAGTGTAGGCTACATGTATGGTGACTGACAAGTCTTTTACCATTGAAACTTGTTTTCAGATCAAACTGCAGTATAGAGAGAGTATAGGTTGCAGGTATGCGTTACCAAATGACAAACGGTGTACACAAACTCTGATTTATCGATTCAGTAGACTATCTTTAATTGATTGGTTAAAGAGGATAGCTAAAACACAAAAATGCTCAGTGGTTACTGGGACAAGATGGTCGCTACACACAACAAGCTTTAAATACTTGAGGCTAATAATCTATACACACACACTCGCTTGTTCTAAACTAAACGGTGTTGCTGTCAGTGCTCACACAGTAGGCTGATGACAAAATGCATTGCTAACAGCAATATAATCATATCCTGTTGTATAATGTTACCAGTGTGTTGCAGTGGTAAGCAATTTTAGCTTTTGTACCGGTGGTCTTAACTCAATTTCCAGGTCTGATGCCTAGAACGAGTCAAACTAAGAAACATGGGCATGGTGGTGCAGTGGTTAAGCTGTTAGCCTTTTCACCAGGGTTCGATTTCAGGTTAATATGCATGTCATAAACATATTAAACAAAACAAAACAGAGATAACGTTAACAACTGATAACATTTGTGTCCTTTCAAATTATTACTTGGATTACAAATACAAATGTGAACTGGGTTTGATATACAATTAATGCTGTCTATCACACACTAGACTGTAAGAAAGCCAAAAGAGCAAAAGGCGTAGGTAGAGCAGTGGAAAAATTGCTATATGTAGAGAACTACGTAGCGGTTTTATGAACTGGCAAAGCTATATCGCATTAACAGTGCAGGATACTATCCAGCAATCAAATTTGTATCTTGTAGAACAGAGAAAATGCACTTTTACCTTGATGGATAGCATATGAGTGCAGATGAATGACCTATGCATTAGCCTACCATAGGGTTATAACCACCACGAGGTGGAGGTGTGAATTCTATATTTTATTGTTTAGAGACATGGCTTTTTTGTAACCAGTAGATTTAGTAGATTTAGTATTTTGTAAATATTCATTTTTGTAATTGTAAATAGTGGAAACATTTTTTTTGTAATAGTAAATGTTAAATGTATAACTAAAAGTTCTTTGGGATAAGTGTACATGTCAAGGATAAATAGCGTGGTTGTATTTGTTTTTCAAAGACAGGTATGGTTGTGTGTGAATGTATGACTATAGATAGAATGATAGAGGGAGAGAAAAAGCTTGTGTGTGTGTGTCTGGGTAGCATTGATTGTTCAACCAAAGCAAACACGGCAAGGTAGGATGGTGGAGTAATTAATTTATATAGCAAATGGTAAATAGTATACTGTAGTTTTTTTAATACTTGTGTTTTTTTAAATGCAGAGGTAGATAGGTGTTATTTTGTAAAACAGTCTTACCTACAGTAGTAGTAGCAGTAGTAGTAGTAGTAGTAGTAGTAGTAGTAGTAGTAGTAGTAGTAGTAGTAGTAGTAGGCCTATAAGTTTTTGGAAACAAACAGAAAGAGAATGCACTATTGCCATGGCCAAGTACTTCCATTAAGACGATTTCAAGAAAATTTAAATCAGCAAATGTGTGTTTTACAAAACAATACTTTCAACATGGACTAAATCATAAACGTGTCGTCAGTGATATGGAAAAATAGGAAATCCATGTTTCCATATCAACACAATTTAAAAACTTAAAACTGACAATTTAAAAAAGGAAATGGGACATTGACAAATGTGTAAACATCAAAATGGAAAATTCTTGTTTCCATATCATGAAATCCAAAAACTTTAAACTGACATTTTCAAATCTTGTACATGGAAAATTGACAAATTGCAATGTGTGAAATGTGAAAATGAAAAAAAAAATGAACAAATGGCTATCATTATTTAAAAAAATAAAAAACCGCCGTGTTCTATCGTTAAAGTGTGAATCAAACCACATCTACTTATTTGGATTACCCGAGACTGAGTAGACCTGTTTTAGTCCTAATATACTTTTAAAATGTTATGTTAAATCTGGAATTTAACTACAGAGCTTTAGAGTGCCAGCTAACTATGCTAACCGTTACGTCACAAAGACAACTTTACACTACTCTTAATGAACAATAATAAGAAAAAGAATAATAAATGTTGATTTTTTTTAAGGATAAACATGGCGACACTCTTTCTGTTGCACAGTCTGCTAGCCACTAGCCAGCAGCTGGGGTCTTAGAAAACGATAATGTTGGCATTTTGTAATGAGATGTGACATGTTTCAAAGTTCAGTATTATGGGTTGCTGTTGAGTAAAAACTAATCCTGTGCAAGGAAGCAAGGGTTCGAACCCCTTACCTAACATTACTATTGCCTGAACATGGCTTGACGACAATGTATTATTATGATACTCGGTACACAAACCATAGATAGAGTGTATTGTTTAAGATCACTTTCTTTCTGAACATAGGTGGAGACTGTTGATGGTTAACAATGGCACTAATATAGTAGGACGTGGGGATAGCAATTAAGGAAAAACAGACAATACCCATACAATATTTTTATTTATTTAATGTAAGTACTTTTACAATACTTACATTTAAAATACATTTATTTTTTCTCTATTACTATTTAGTCCTTTTTGATTCTCTTGCATACGAAGGGTAGATAACCTTGTAGTTCAGCCCCTTAAAACAACAACAACACAACCTTTTGCATAGTCTGTGATATTGATGACTCTTGAGATGTGGAAGATGGATTAAACATAACTTTTACAGCAGGGGTTAAATGTTGCTCAATAAACACAGCACTATTTTGAGTAGCAACATTTTTTTTCTGGTACTGGCTTTTTACCATAGTTATGATTATTTGTTGACACCAACAGTGTTTCATCTGGTACACTACATTGATGATCACTCAGACTTAAAACCTTACCATTTCTGCTTCTTAGATTGCCTCGACATCTTTTTGACCTCTCTTTTGAGCATCGCCAAAATATTATTCCTTTTACATTTTGACGATTATAGTTATAAGAGTAGCTTTTATAGAGTACACGTTGTTTACCTTTGTTAGTTGTAGTAAGTTCTACAGTAGCAACTAACCTGTTAGTATTATTTGCTCACTACAAAGGTTATAACTGTTCTGATAATAAAATCATTTAGCGATGGATTTTATATTTGTTGTTGTTGTTTGAGTCTTCAGTCATTTGACTGGTTTGATGCAGCTCTCCATGCCTCCCTGTCCTGAGCTAATTGTTTCATTTCTACATAGCTACCACACCCTACATCCGAGGCAATCTGTTTAACATATTATAACCTTGGTCTACCCCTACTGTTCTTATCCTCGACCCTTCCTTCCATAACTAAGCTTGCTATTCCTGGGTGTCTTAGTATGTGTCCTACCAACCTATCTCTTCTCTTCATTAGCAGTTGCCAGAAACATCTCTCCTCTCCCACTCGCCTTAATACCTCTTCGTTTGTAACCCTATCTACCCATCTGATCTTCATCATTCTCCTGTAACACCACATTTCAAATGCTTCAATTCTCCTCTTTTCTGCTGCACCAATAGTCCAAGTTTCACTTCCATAGAGCGCCACGCTCCAGACAAAGGCTTTAAAAAATGACTTCCTAATACCTAAATCTATATTCGATGTCAACAGATTCCTTTTTTGTAGAAAAGATTTCCTTGCCTGAGCCAACCTACTTTTTATATCCTCTTTGCTTCGTCCATCACTGGTTATTCTGCTTCCTAAGTAACAGAAGTCTCCTACTTCCTTCAGCTTTTCACCGGCCAATTTGATCTCCATAGAGGTTTCTGATTTATTTCGGCTGCATTCCAGTATTTTTGTTTTACATTTATTAATTTTCATCATGAATTCCTTCCGTAAGACGGAATCCATACCATTCAAAAACTCATTCAAATCCTCAGGCTTGTCGGCCAAGATGACGATGTCATCAGCAAATCTCAGAGTAGAAATTATTTCTCCTTGAATCTTCACTCCCACTTAAATTTTTTCTCCAATTTCATTCATTGCTTGTTCAATGTAAAGATTGAAAAGTATGGGTGATAAGTTGCAGCCTTGCCTTACACCTTTCTGAATACCAGCTTCTCTCTCATGTCCTTCAGCTCGAATGACTGCTGTCTGGTTTCTGTATAGATTGTATATCACCCACCTATCCCTGTACTTTATTCCAATAGATTTCAAAATGTCAAACAATTTAGTCCAATCAACGTTATCAAAAGCCTTTTCTAAGTCTACAAATGCCATGAACGTTCTCTTATCTTTCCTTATTCTACCTTCTAAAATCAGCCTAAGACTTAGTACAGCTTCCCTTGTTCCTACATTTCTCCTGAAACCAAACTGGTCTTCACCCAACTCCGTTTCTATCTGGCTTTCAATCCTCTTGTAAATTATACTAGACAGGATCTTTGAAGCATGAGTAATCAAGCTGATTGTACGGTAATCTTCACATCTGTCAGCTCCCACTTTCTTTGGTATAGGGATGATAACATTCTTCTTGAAATCAGGGGGTACCTCACCTGTCTCATAAATCCTACACACCTAGTGAAATAACCTGATCAGACCTTCATCTCCTATGCAGCGTAGCAACTCAATCGGTATATCATCTATGCCTGGTGCTTTGTTCCTGCCTAAGTCCTCTAATGCTCTGTCAAATTCTGATCTCAATATTAAATCTCCTTTTGCATCCTCATCAATTTCCTCCTCCCTTTCCATTACATGAATCTCGATCTCCTTTCCCTTATACAAGCACTCTATGTAAGCTTTCCATCTCTCAACCTTTTCTTCCCTATCTGTTAGAGGCTTTCCATTTGTGTCCCTAATATTACAGCACTTAGTCTTCTTTTCCCCAAAAGTATTCTTAATCCTTCGATAAGCTGTGTCTACTCTTCCTAATTTCAGACAATTTTCTATACCTGCACATTTCTCTTTCAACCATTCTTCTTTCGCTTCCTTGCACTTCTTGTTAACCTCATTTCTCAGACGTCTGTATTCTGCTTTCCCCTTTTCATCTCTTAGATTCTTGTGTTTCCGCCTTTCATCCATCAATTCTAGTATATCCTGAGTGATCCACGGTTTTCTACCTATTCTTTCTTTCCTACCAATGTTTTCTTCTGCGGATTTTGTTATTTCATTCTTCAAAAGTGCCCATTCGTCTGCAATTGAAGTTTGTTTACGGGTTTTGATTATTCCTTCCTTTATACTCTTCTTGAATCTTTCGTTTACATCCTTTACTTTCAGTCTGTCTATTGCCCACCTTTTTGGCTTTTGACTTTTCATCAGTTTCTTCAACTTTAATCTGCATTTCATTACAACCAGATTGTGGTCAGAGTTTATGTCAGCACCAGGATATGTTTTACAATCCAAAATCTGGTTTCGAAACCTCTGCTTGACCATACTGAAGTCGATTTGGTAACGCCCTGTATCTCCTGGTCTCATCCATGTGTATATTCTTCTATTGTGGTTATTGAATAAGGTGTTAGCTATGACCAGCTCATGTTCGGCGCAGAATTCCATCAATCTGCTTCCTCGATAATTCCTCCAATCTCCCATTACTATAACATTTTCATCACCTTTGATATACCTCAGAATGTCATCTATTTCTTCGTAGACCTTTTCAACATCCTCATCATCAGCTTGACTGGTAGGCATATAGACTTGTACCACTGTGGTGCACGTAGGTTTAGTATTGATTTTTGCTACAATAATCCGTTCACTGTATTGCTCATAATATTCCACCCGCTGTCCAAGTTTCCTACTCAATATGAGACCAACCCCTGCTTGGCCATTGTTTGATTTAGTGCTAAGGACCCTATAGTCTCCTGACCAAAATCCTGCTCTTCCTGCCAGCGCATTTCACTAATCCCAACCAAATCCAACCTCAACCTATCCATTCCCTTTCTATGTTTTCTAACTTTCCACTTCCTAGCAGACTTCTAACATTCCACGCTCCGATCCGTAGAATGTCAGATTTCCTCTTTGTCACTTCTGTGATGTTAACCCCCTCTCGAGTAGTCCCAACCCGGAGATCCGAACGGGGGACTAGTTTACCTCCGGATTGAAATTTTACAAGGGAGGAGGCCATCATCACATGTAATTATGCATAGAGAGGTGCATATCCTGGGGAATAGCATTACGGCTGTAGTTTCCCGTTGCTTTCAGCCGTGCAGCAGAACGCAGTGTAGCCATTAGTTGGCTTATATTATCAATATCTTAACCGTCTATTAGACTAGTAAAGAATTGATTTTTTCTGGAAGGCTGCTACTCCCTTTCAGAATAAGTAAAGAGCAATTCTACTACAAAATACTAACCTTCTACTAACAATTAAATACCAAAATTCTACTAACGAAAAAAATACTAAAGTTTCACCAACAAACAAATACTACCACTAAAACGGTCTGTCACCAAGCCCACTCACATGCACCCTCACCAGACACACTCACACACCACAGTCTAATAGAACAATGACATATAGCTAATAAACAAATTAACTTCATACTTACAACTAAAACTAACTACATACTTACTGTACTGTAATTTGAATTGACAATAATTACAAGAGAGTGAATCTACTGGTGAATAACCTTTAAACAAAAGCCAATGTAAGCCATTTATTTAGGGCTTGCGAATTAATGGACATCAGCCCAGGTTCTTGAATGTATGTGGCATCTATAGGTAAAGCACTGCGCGGATGCGGATATTCACGGATAAACCCACGGATATCCGCAAAATGTTTCACCATGAGGATATAGTTTGCATGGCTGTGCGGATAGCGGATAAGCAGCGGATAATGTTAGGAGAAAATTTGCGGATGGCTTTTACAGTCCAGCCGCCAAGTGTCCGGCTCTGACATTTCTCACGAGGGAGGGAGACAGCGTTGCCGGTTCTGTACTGCGAAATATAAAACAACGTGGGCTACATAACATATAAGATGCGTAATCCTTCAATATTTTCCAGGCTTGCTCTTTGATGTACTCTACCCACAGCTTTCCTGTGCGAGATTTCTGGCTCATTGAGAAAATGTGTCATGAAGTGACTCTTTGAGACGTTGATGGCAAGGATATGATAGCATATACGAAATACGAAGAAAAATAGATGCTATGAAATTCCTTTTCAAAATTATAAATAATTAAATTGATAATTCCGAATTCCTTTCTCTCTTAAATTTCCATGTACCACGCATCAATTCAAGGAACAATATCACATTTTAAATTAAAAGAACCAGGACATCTGACTACAAAAATACACCGCTGAACAGACTATGTTATATTTTCAACAATGTTGTTCAAAGAAATAATGCCATAGATTTTAGTACTTCCTTGACAGCATTTTTGATGGAATTTCTAACCACTAACCAGAAATAATGCCTCAAACCTTGCAAAATGTACATCATGAATTCTTACCATTGTGTCATTCCACCTAGCCAACCTTGTATTACACATGTATTATTTGTACTATAATGTTTAAATTTCACACCTAGTTATTTTAATTAGTTTTATTTAGTTACTGTTTAGTAGTTAGTATAAGTTATAAGATAACATACTGTGTAATCTTTATGCCACTGTAATTGGGATGAAAATCCTGTTGTCCGCAAATAAATAAATAAATAAATATTATTTTAAAATGAAAACCTAACGCTTTTTAAGGTCAGTATGAAACACGCCATGAGAGTGCGGTTCATTTGTAGGAGGGAAGTTTTTAGTTTTACGTGGTTATTAATCTTGAAATTATAAGCCTCAGGACCTCCTTTTACGCACCACGGGACATGGCATTTCCCGCCTTGCTGAGAGGCAAACAGCTTGATCGTAGCGCCAGCACACCCAGTCATTACTTCAATGTTAAATCCCCTCCAGTTGCTGCAATCGGCTGAATCAACTTCATTAGGAAGTTTTACTATCAGTTGTTGCTGTCGTTTCATCGTTGTCATTTAACCCCGTGTACCTGGGTGTGAGTTGATTCCATCCGATGACTGGTGTGTGTATTTTTTATTATTATTTTATTGGCAAGAAAGCGGTCGTGACCTTAAGTTAGGATCTTTAATTATGCTTAACCACTTTTCCATAGCAAAATTAAAGATCATAAATTCAATACGGGGAAAAATTGATCATGACAAAAGTCATTGATATACTTAAGTTAGGAACCATCCCGGCATTTGCCTGGAGTAGAAGTGGGCACCCATGGAAAATCCCTTCCAGGATGGTTGAGGTAGGAATCCAACCCGCCTCTTCTCAGTTTTGCCTCATGAGGCTGAGTGTATCCCGTTCCAGCCCTAAGACAATACCGGGAATTGAACCCGGACCTCCGGGACGTCAGCCAAGAATGCTAACCGCTTAACCACGAGGTGATCAGTTTTACTAACAGACCATTTCCTATGCTGTTTCCCCTTCTTGCCAGGTCTTTTCGGTAATTTGCTTGAGCGGCTTCGGTGGCGTAGGCTAGTTGGTAGCATGCTGAACTTCTATGCCCAAGATTGCGGGTTCTAACCCGGCCGAAGTCATCGGATTTTTAGCTTAGTTTAGCTTAATTCCTGCCGCTCCTTCCGGAGCATAGGGACTTGGCGAAATTTCTCCACGCAGTACGGTTCCTGGCCATTCTCTTCACTTGACTCCAGTTCTTGTCCACCTCTGCAATTTCATTTTCGATCGTCCTCTTCCAGGTCTTCTTCGGTCGACCTCGCTTCCTGGCGCCTTGAGGATTCCAGTCTAGCACCACCCTCTCAATAGCTCCGTCCGGCTTCCTTAGTGTATGACCAATTCAGCGCCATTTCCTCTCCTTGATCTGGATGCTAATCGGTTGTTGATTGGTGATGGTCCAAAGATCTTCATTTGAGATTATGACCGGCCACCTCACATTCATGATGCGACGCAGACATCTGTTGATGAACACCTGTAGCTGGTTGTTGATCGGTTTTGTGACTTTCCATGTTTCACAGCCGTAGAGAAGAATCGACTTTACGTTGCTATTGAAAAGGCGGAGCTTGGTCTTCCTGGAAATGTTTCTATTTCTCCAGATGGGGTAGAGCTGGACAATGGCACCATTTGCCATCCTGATACGGCTTCGAACATCTTCCTCTGCTCCCCCATCATTTGTGACTATACTTCCAAGGTAGAGGAAGGACTCAACTCGCTCAATTTCCTTTTCGTTGACTGTCAAACTAGTCGTGATGTCAGAATTTATCCTCATCTCTTTGGTCTTGTTGGTGTTGATCATCAGTCCTGCACGTTCTGCTTCTCTCTGCAACCTTCCCAGCTTATCTTCTATGTCTCGGTACCGTTGTGCCATAAGACAAATGTCGTCTGCGAAATCCATATCTTCAAGCCTGTCATTTATACCCCATTGAATACCCCTCTTCCGTCCTCCCATTACCTTCTTCATCACAATATCCAGGACCAACAGGAACAGAGTGGGGGAAAGGACACACCCCTGTCTCACTCCGGAACTGACCTTTATCTTTTCTGTTAATTTGCCTTCGTGAAGAACCTGGCACTCATACCCTTCGTACATCTCTTCCATGATTCTGATGATCTTTGTTGGAATTTTATATTCCTCGAGGGTCTTCCAAATGATTCTTTGATTTACGGAGTCGAAGGCTTTCTCGAAGTCAACAAATGTGAGTTAAAGGGTATTCCGCCACTCCACACTCTGCTCCAGGATGATTCGGAGGGTGTTGATGAGATCCACACAGCTGCGATGTTGTCGAAATCCAGCCTGTTCCTTCCGAAGCCTTTTTTCCACGCAGTCTTTTATACGATTCAGGATGACTCACGCCAGCACTTTGCTTGGAATGGACAGCAAGGTGATACCCCTCCAGTTGTTACAGTTTGTGGTGTCCCCTTTCTTCGGCAACTTGACTATCAACCCCTTCTTCCAGTCGGTTGGTATTTTCTCCTCCTTCCAGATCTTCTCCAACAGCGGGTGCAGCAGATCGATCGTAATATCCAGGTCTGCTTTCAGTACTTCCGCTGGGATATTATCCAGACCTGGTGCCTTCCCGCATTTCATCTTCTTCAACGCTGTCCGTATTTCGCCCCGAGTTGGGAAGTCGAGGCTGATGCTTGGGTCACTTTCTGCTTCCTCTTCATCTTCTCCTCGCTGCTTACTTTCCGGTCCTCTATCTCTATTAAGAACCTCCGCAAAGTGTTCTCTCCACCTTGTTAGCTGCTGTTCACACGTCGTGAGGATCTCGCCCGTCTTGCTCTTCACAGGCCTAGTTTTATTAAAACCCATTGGATTTTTAAGAGTGTTAAAATCCCTCGGTATGCCTTCCTTCGGAGGGGAAGTAAAGTCGGCGGTCCCATGTCATAGATTTGTGGCATGTTAAAGAAACTTCAACTAATTACAATTGTGTGATGCTAAATTATAGACTAAATTCGACCAACGCTCTTAGGTTCCAACGTTCGTCGCCAGGACCCGACTGCGTTGGTATCTAGTAACCTAGTTCTGACCTAGTAGTCGTTGACGGTGGACTTTGGCGGCAAAAGTAGGAACTACTTGAAAATTCAATGTCTACAGTCCTTGTGTGAATTAAAACCAGATAACACACAATAATACAGCCATCACGATTAACACAGATTATCAGACAGATTCTACACACACCCAAAGTACACGGGGTTTCATGAGCGCGTTGTCGCATCCCCTAAACTGAGGAACCAACCTACCAATTTATATGAGAAGACTCATGACAGAAGTTTTAATGTCTACTTTAAAGACATACGGGGAAAGGTTGTGGATTCCTGGAGTCTTTCTGTTTCTCATTCTGTTTTGAGCGCTGTTCTTGTTTCTGCGGAAGTTAAGCAATGTATAGGGATATAGGAGTCTCCACCTACAGTTATATATCATCGTTTGAATTGTTCTCTGTATTTCTATTAAGGACCACCACGCAATGCTCGATCCACCTTATTCGTTTGACTCTGGCGTTGATTGAGGGTTAGAGTCGTTTCTCACAGGTTTACTTTATCTGAATTTTCTCTTGAGGGTTCTAGTGACACCTTTGATTCAACTTGCTTTGAGAGTCGATTTATTAAAGCCCGCTGTTCCCTGAGCACACACCTTTTTACGTTCTTATTACGAGTCGTATATATCTCTTGCAGGTATTTCTGGTGTCTTGTTGAGTTTTGATTTCAGATATCTTGTACCTCCCGAGTTAAATGGTCCCAGATGTTTCGGAATCTATTCCCTCTTTTGGTGTTCTTGATAAACGAGCACTGTTTCGTAGGTACATAGCCCTACTTTATTTTGTCATATAAGCCGTTTCAAACGATGTAGTAGATTCAGTAGAAATTATATTTATTCAAGTTACATGAATGTACTATACTAAAAGGTATATCGTAGCGTTGTCACTCTTGTAAAGTATCAGGACTTCTTAAACACAGAATATTGACAAATCATTGTTTTAAAATACAGTAGTTTTATTTTCTTTTAAATGCCTATTTCTCAAGCGCCACTTCTGTGAATAAACAGTATATCCATTGGTTTTTACTAGTCTCTATAACAAGTAGTCATTTTCGTATGAGGAGCTGTAACAGAGGCTGTCAACATTTTTATAGCTGTTTACCTTTTGAGTTTTCTAATGTGGTGTTTTCTTTTTTCCCTAAATGAAATCGCAATTCAAGAAATCCTAGAAATGAATGTAACTTAAAAAATATTTAAAAAAAAACTATTTTAATACAATGATATGGAAATATTCTATGCTCAAGAAATTCCGGGATTTTACAAGAGTGCCAGGATTTTACAAGAGTGACAACACAAATCAGTCAACGATTTTCCAGGAATTTTCCAGGAATAATTCTCATTTATCCAGACTTAAAAATAAGCGCGAGTCGGGGGGGGGGGGGCTTTTATCAGTTGCCTACTTCAATACCAAAAAAAAGCAGTTGTGTTTGGTTTACTTATACAAATGTGGACAAAAATTAGTGGTGATTGCGTTATTGATACGCAAGCCTACACACAAATGATTTATTTGTTGTTTAAAAAAAAAGCCTTTGTGACTCAAATATCCGCTTTAAAAAAAGAGAAAAGAATGCTGCCTGCAATTTTATATTTAATATGTACATTTTGAAGTGATAGCAAAAGTGAGAGCAAATTAGTAGCAGAGTGGTAGAAAATATTACATGTATTGTTAAGAAATAGTTTAAGCGGTTATGTGGATCGATTACATATGAATTTTGGCACGACGAAGCTCATTTTCTATATCCAATAGTTCTTCCTCATATTCAGTATAACCAGCCTGTTTATAGACATGCAGTTGCTGAAGCCGCCGGATTAGCTTACTTGGATTGTTCCAGTAGACAAATATAACAAATGATTTTTTTGGTGTAAACAAAGCATTACCATTATCATTATTATCTTCATCATCATCATCATCATCATCATCATAACCAGTATCATTATCATCATCATCATCATTATAATCCTCATCACTATTACTATATAGTCCTTTTTGATCCTTTTGCAATACCACATTTTGCACAGTCTGTGTTGCCTTTGATATTGTTGGGAGTTTTTCAGACATTGACAACTGTCCTAACACGACTTTCTGAGGAGATGATAAATGCTTTTTAACAAACAATGCACTATCTTGAGCTGCAATATCTTTTTCTGGGACTAGTGTTTTAGCATTTTGAAGAGTTTTTTTAAACAGCAACGATGTTTTATCTGGTACACTACATTGATGATCACTCACACTTAAGCCATCACTATTTTTAGCCTACTTTTCACATTTTGCAAAAATGAGGAAAAAGGAGACTTATGAGATCGGGCAAATGTGTGTCTGTCTGTCTGTCAGTCCTTCTGTCTGTCTGTCTGTCTGTCCTTCTGTCTGTTTGTCTGGCTGTGTGTGTGTCCCCCCTATCAACTCCTAAACGGCTGGAGCAATCGAAACAAAATTTGGTAGGAGTGAAGATCTATCCCTGAATATCTCACGGCCACATTTGAAAATAATGTCAATGCTACCAACTGCTGAAAAATCGCAATTGAAATTTGAGCTCCATGTTGAATACCATGGAAGGTATAAATGGGAGCTTTTTCAAAATTGGCACACGTAAAGATAATACTATTGCAGTTTAATTTCCAGGATGCCATACATGGCAGTGTTGCCAAAATGCTTATAAGCCTGCTGATAAGTCCAATTTTTAAATGCATATAACTTCTACACTATCGATTGGAATTCAACCAAATTTCGTACGTGGTATGTGTACATAAACAGATATGACTGAGCGTATTCTTAAGAGCCTCCATGGCTGCCAACTGTTAATAAATGCTCACATTTTTTTATCAAAATACCCATATATCAGAAAGTATGCAAGCCGACAGCTTTAAACTATGCACACGTATAGTACCTGACATTCTATATTAATTTGGAGTAACTTATATACGTCAGTGCTACCAACATGACTCTTAGCCTGCTGAGAATTCCAAATTTAAATATATGTAACTTCTATTCTATAATTTGGATTTCAACCAAATTTCGTGTGTGCTATGTGTACCATAACAGATATGAATATGCCGATTCTTAAGGGTAACCAAGGCTGCCAACTGTTAAAAAAGCTGTCTCTATTTTTGTTACCCTAATATCAATATATCAGAAAGTTTGAAAGCCAATAGCTCTAAACTTTGCACACGTATAATACCTGGCATTCTAGATTAATTTGGAGTAACAAATATAGGCCTAGGCCAGTGCAGCCAACATGATTCTAAGCCTGCTGATAGGTCCAATTTTAAAATGCATGTAACTTCTATACTAACTAATGGATTACATTCAAAATTGACACAACAATAGATCACGTTGTTTCAGATTAATTCTGACCAATACATGTGTGTCATTGTTGCCGACATGATTTTACGCACGCTGTTAGATCCAATGTTTAACTGCATGTAACGTCCATGCTATCCATTGGACTTCAACCAAATGTTGTATTCTGTACCTTAAGAGATGGAACTAAGAATACATTCAGTCACCAGGGCTACCAACTATAGTTCTCTATTAGGCTACATTATGCCAGGTATACAGTATTTCGAACTAATTAGAAATGTCGATATTACCAACTTAATTTCGTCATTAGTCTAGATTGATCCATATAGATTAATCATTGGCATGAATCTTAAATTTTAATAAAAGTAGGCTCTTTAGTTCGTCACGGAACTTCTTGTTACTTTTCAGCTTACCTCGACACTGTTTTGAACGATGTTTTGACCAACGCCAAATAACAGTTCCATTTTTATTGGTTCGTTTTACAATATATGTATATCCTTTATAGAATGCATATGGCTTACCATAGCTATTTGTTGATACTTCCATATCAATTGTCAAGCATGAACTAATCTCTAGCAAAGTTCACTCGATAATATAAATGAAATTTTAAAGTGAGAGGAAAAGTGGGTGCAAAAGTGGGTGAAAGAGTGGATGCAAGAATGGGTGCAAAAGAGGGTGCAAGAGTGGGTGCAAAAGTGGGTGCAAGAGTGGGTGCAAGAGTGGGTGCAAAAGTCGGTGTAAAGTTAGTGTAAAAGTGAGTACAAAAGTGGGTGCAAAAGTCAGTGTAAAAGGGAGTGCAAAAGTGGGTGTAAAAGTGAGGGCAAAAGTAGTTGCAAAAGTGGGTGAAAAAGCGGGTGCAAAAGTGGGTGCAAAATTGGAAATAATGTGGGTGCAAAAGTGGGTGCCGTTTATAGTAGGCATGAATTTTACTAGAATGTGATTTGAGTAAATGTAATTTCTTAACCCAAGTAGTGAATAGTCAGTTGGTTTTGATCTATGCAAGCGTAAACATGCCACATACACTGGTGATGGATACTCAAGGCTTTATGGTAAACGAAAACAAATATATATTTAAAGAGGTGGCTATTAATGATTGCACAACACGCGGGTAACCATATCTTTTTTTCGGACTAGTGTTTTAACATTTGAAGAGGTTATCTTAAACAGCAACGATGTTTCATCTGTTACACTACATTGATGATCACTCACACTTATGACCTCACTATTTTTACTTTTTAGCTCACTTTGACACTGTTTTGAACGATGTTTTGAACAACGCCAAATAACAGTTCCATTTTTATTGGTTCGTTTTACAATATACGTATAACCTTTACAGTATGCATATGGCTTACCATAACTATTCGTTGATACTGTGCCCAACTCTAGGAATGGGTATTCCAAGATTCAGACACCTAGATATCAAGGGAAAGGCTACAGCCGCTTTTGAAAGTTGAGATATTTGAATATCGCGCTCCATTGCTTCTCGAAGCAATTGGAAAGAATATACCGCTAAGAGCATGTCAAGTGACGTAGCGAGTAATAGCAGAGGTCGAGGCTATTTATTGATTAAATAGTTAGCCATGGAGTAGAGACTTGAGACTTGGATCAGATTACTGGCACGGCCAAATGAAAGAGAATGCACTTAGTATCAAGTAAATCGGACCAGGGATACCAGAGATATGAGGATTTCCAAATTTCAGCGTGATGACGCGTGACCCTGACGGTTTTGAATAAAAGCCGGCCGGCTCAGGCATCAATAGCTCACTTCGACACAAGCACTTGCCTAGCAAGGTGCCACTACGCTGAGCCAAGGCACATGGTTGCCGGATCTACGCAGAAGTTATTTTCAAAGTTGTGATAGTCACAAAAGTGCTGCGCTAACGAGTGGAACTTAGTAAGTTTCCGGCAGGGAGAATCACTAAGGTGATTGATATTTTTCTACAGACATTGGTGAAATATTTTTATTTTCACATGGACATATGCTAGACTTTGTCTAGAATAATATTTTGTCACAGACCAGTAATAACCTAATACTTGGATATTTTAAGTCCAATTCAGTCAGTTTTCATAATTGTAACCTGATAACCACTTCGATCTATCAGTACATTGAAGACCAGTCTATCACGGTGGTGTTCATTAGCCAACGCAGGGAAACTACATGTTGCTTCGCGCATGGTAGATGGTGTGAAGCCATGCCCAGGGAACGATCTTCAGAACAGCCGTTGATTGGTTAGACTGTCAGTGTTTTCTTGTACTGAAACGATTACCGTGAGTTACGTTACAACTGACATATTTGAGAATAGATCACTTAGATCTGACCCCATTTAAGCAAACTGTTATGGAGTTAACAGAAGCCAATATTAAAATGGATCAACAGTTACTTCAAACGTCAAGAGATATTACCACTATGTCTTGTTAGACGGATTGTGGGTATATAATGGCGGCCGATACAAGGATTATACGTGCTTGTCCGATAGGGCATGTCTATGGATAAATCTGGTACAAACCAGGTTCGCTACGCTTCAAGACCATCAAGAAATGTAAGCCACATTTTGACTTTATATTATGCTTAGCTAATTGGAACAAACTATTTTTCGGCAGATGACCAACAAATTTTTTTTTCTTCGTATTTAAATCTTGCAATGATTTACGCAAGACATATTAGAGTTATTCTGAGTATTTTCAGCACTCAGAACAGTTTAGGATCGATGACCGAGCATATCGAGCATTTATTTGAATATTTCATATTTTTGGGAAATCACGGTAATCAGCCGATGTAACTGTAAAAGTTAATAATTATTTTTGTTGAGGAATGGATATTTTTTCCATATTCGAAGGTTCGAACATGTGGATTCTCACATAATGAGATGATAATTAAATATATTGAAAATAATATAACTAATAATAATAATAATAATCCACTAATAATAATAATAATAATTTTTATACCTTTTCTAAATAATTCTTGGATATTATATTTTCTAATAATCATATGTATTGAGAGAGAGCCTATGAAGTAGTTTAATAATTTCTAGTTTGGAACAGGAGATTTTCCGAAGGAGAGTGGTTAGCGCAAGCCCGCATTCAACCAACATTACAGTTCTGGTTGAACAGTCAATATTTGCAATGAGCAAAGTATATTTTTCAGATGACACGGAGAGGCATGAAACGGGAAGCAATTGATAATTGTATCAAATAGGATATTTTTGTATTTATATAAAATCATGACGTAAATACACATTCGAAAGTGAAATAAAGATTTTCATAAGTATGGTAAATTCACGGGATGAACTGAATGGTAAAATAAAATAAACTTGTAAGTTTATTAATCTTCCAGTGTTGATAACAAGCAGAGGCTTGATTTATTGTATAAATTTTGGGAAGAAAATTTATGTGTGTGGAGTAGTTGAAATGCCATTCCCAGGTGCGCATGTTTAAGTCGCAGGAATGAGGAGGTTTTTTCGAGCATCAATCAAATAGCAGGTTCGATGGCTCAGGTTTATAGAAGGAGTATTGGAACTACACATTTCGTCGTATGAATGACCCGAAGGTTATTTCTTAGAAACCATCAGTTCTTATTTCAACCTTGTTTACGGATTCCATTTAGACTTAGATTTTGCTAGAACCCGGATTTGTCATGATAGTAGTTTATTCTTCTTCAGAGGAAGACCTTTGCCGTTGTTGTTGTAATATTGTGTTCTTATGAAAATAATAGAATGGGCCACTGCCAATTTAAAATAATTCTATAACCACGAATAATTTGAAGGATGTTTTCAATCCTGGTGCCATGAACTAAATGAATTTACTATGAAGCTACAATTCTTATTTTCGCATTCTGTCGAAGAATTGCAAGTTGTGAAAATTACTAAAATGGCCATGAATATAAATATTTTTTATAAAAATGATTCCAAGTGGAAGATCAAATAGTTGAATGGTTCAACAATTTATTAATCAAGTTGATGATTCGGAAATCATATATTTTGTTAGGAACTTGAAGTTCATAATCGAGTCACTTCTCGAAATGTTTAATGTCCGAAGAACAATTAAATTTTGTTGTGCTTCGCACAGTTCTTCGATGCTATGCTCAAGGTCAAATACTTTTCAGATGTTATTAATATGTGTAAATAATTTGTGTTGATTCAAAAATAATAATATTTTTTGACAATATTTTTTGAAACTGGAAAAATAAGTGAAAGTTAAAATTCTATGAACATTATTCTACGAGTGTTAATATTATGTAAAAATTCAAACAGTGAACTACGATATTTCCAGTAGAGACAATTAAATTTGAACTGGATTTAATCTTAAATAATTTTGGAACACAGTCTACAGGACTGATAATCAGACTTGTGTTTCCAAAAAATAATTGTCAAATGTGTTTGGAAAATTTCTGTACATTGTGTAAATAGGAGTGTGGGTCGCCACACGTGAGTGATGCTACTTTGAGCATTTTTGCAGTCAATTTTAAATTCAAAATAAAATGAGATAATTTTACATGATGTGTTATGCCCAGTTGAATCTCCTTCTAACCTTATTGTTGCATTGAGCCAAAAATCAGTAAAGCATTTTTTTCATTTGATGTCGTTTTTGCGATTAGCTTTAACCCATCTGGCGCTCCGGGATATTTTGACTCTCATGCTGACTGATTATTGGTAAAATGCATATGTGGTCGTGCGGACTCCGGTCTAAACGGGCACAATACTTCCATATCAATTGTCAAGCATGAAATAAACTCCAATAAATTTCGCTCGATAATAGAAATAATAGTTGAAAGTGGGTGCAAAAGTGGATGTAAAAGTGGGTGAAAAGTGGGTGCAAAAGTGAGTGTAAAAGTGGGTGCAAAAGTGAGTGCAAAAGTGAATGTAAAAGTGGGTGCAAAAGTGGGTGCAGTTTATAGTAGGCACGATTTTTACTAGAATGTGATTTGAGTAAATGTAATTTCTAAACCCGAGTAGTGAGTAGTCAGTTGGTTTTGATTTATGCAAGCGTAAACATGTCACATACACTGATGATGGATACTCAAGGCTTTATGGTCAACAAAAACAAGTATATAGTTAAAGAGGTGGCTATTATTAATTGCACGACACTGAATCTATTTTTGAAATTTTGACAAAGGGCCTAAGTGCACTTTTGTTAATATCTCGCGAACCAAAAGACTAGGGCAATGAATGAGGTATTGTTGAACTTTTTGCCGAAGACAGCTGGTAAACACCTATGTTCCCACGGCCTTTTTAAAGATGGCGGCTGTAGTGTAACCTAACCTAACCTAACCCAACCCACGAGGGGTGATTAAAAAGTTTTCCAAGTGGCGCTTGTCGATAGGCAAACCAATAATCAAAGGGGGGTATGAAAGACCTTGAGGCGATAACCCCTTTGGTTGATCCCCGTTGATTTGCCCCTTTGGACTGGTCCCTGTTGACTAGCCCCTTTGGACGGGTCCTTTTTGAAGGGAGTCATTTTTGACGGGCCCCTGCTGACGGGTCACTGTCGACGGATCCCTGTGGACGGGTCCCTGTTGACACGTCCTTTTGACTAATCTCTTTGGAGCGGTCCCTTTGGACTGGTACCTATGGACTGGCCCATGCATTTATCCAAATTATGTCAAAGGGTTCAGGGATCAGTCAAAAGGACCTGTCAACAGGGACCCGTCCACAGGGATCCGTCCACAGGTCCCCGTCAACAGGGACCCGTCCACAGGGACCCGTCAAAAATGACTTCCTTCAAAAAGGACCCGTCCAAAGGGCTAGTCTACAGGGGATAGTCAACAGGGACCAGTCCAAAGGGACAAATCAACAGGGATCAATCAAAATGGGTTATCGCCTCAAGGTCTGACATACCCCTCTTTGATTATTGGTTTGCCTATCGACAAGCGCTGCTTGGAATGCTTTTTAATCACACCTCATGGGTTGAGTTAGATTAGGATAGGTTACACTACAGCCGCCATCTTTAGAAAGGCCGTGGGAACATAGGTGTTTACCAGCAGTCTTCGGCAAAAAGTCCAACAATACCTCATACAATGCCCTAGTCTTTTGGTTCGCGAGATATTAACAAAAGTGCACTTAGGCCCTTTGTCAAATTTTCAAAAATAGATTCAGTGTCGTGCAATAAATAATAGCCACCTCATTAACTATACTTGTTTTTGTTGACCATAAAGCCTTGAGTATCCATCATCAGTGTATGTGACATGTTTACGCTTGCATAGATCAAAACCAACTGACTACTCACTACTTGGGTTTAGAAATTACATTCACTCAAATCACATTCTAGTAAAAATCGTGCCTACTATAAATTGCACCCACTTTTGCACCCAGTTTTACATTCACTTTTGCAATCACTTTTGCACCCACTTTTTCACTCACTTTTGCACCCACTTTTTCACCCACTTTTACACCCACTTTTGAATCCACTTTAAACTATTATATCTATTATCGAGCGAAATTTATTGGAGATTATTTCATGCTTGACAATTGATATGGAAGTATCAACGAATAGTTATGGTAAGCCATATGCATACTATAAAGGTTATACGTATATTGTAAAACGAACCAATAAAAATGGAACTGTTATTTGGCGTTGTTCAAAACATCGTTCAAAACAGTGTCAAAGTGAGCTAAGAAGTAAAAATAGTGAGATCTTAAGTGTGAGTGATCATCAATGTAGTGTAACAGATGAAACATCGTTGCTGTTTTAAAAAACTCTTCAAATGTTAAAACACTAGTCCGAAAAAAGATATGGTAACCCGCGTGTTGTGCAATCAGTAATAGCCACCTCTTTACATATATACTTGTTTTCGTTTACCTTAAAGCCTTGAGTATCCATCACCAGTGATGTGCATGTTTACGCTTGCATAGATCAAAACCAACCGACTATTCACTACTTGGGTTTAGAAATTGCATTAACTCAAATCACATTCTAGTAAAATTAATGCCTACTATAAACGGCACCCACTTTTGCACCCACATTATTTCCACTTTTGCACCCACTCTTGCACCCACTTTTGCAACCACTTTTCACCCACTTTTGCACCCTCTATTGCACTCCCTTTTACACTGAATTTTGCACCCACTCTTGCACCCACTTTTGTACTCACTTTTAAGCTGACTTTTGCACCCACCTTTGCACCCACTCTTGCACCCTCTTTTGCACCCACTTCTGCACCGACTCTTGCACCCACTTTTGCACCCATTCTTGCATCCACTCTTGCACCCACTTTTGCACCCACTTTTACTCTCACTTTAAACTTTTATTTATATTATAGAGTGAACTTTGCTAGAGATTAGTTCATGCTTGACAATTGATATGGAAGTATCAACAAATAGCTATGGTAAGCCATATGCATTCTATAAAGGATATACATATATTGTAAAACGAACCAATAAAAATGGAACTGTTATTTGGCGTTGTTCAAAACACCGTTCAAAACAGTGTCGAGGTGAGCTGAAAAGTAAAAATAGTGATGTCTTAAGTGTTAGTGATCATACGATACGCATGTCATACGATGTTGGCATGTCAAAGAACCCATTTCAGTAGGCCGAGTTCATAATGGCAAAATTAATCTCGGGAGTTTCCGCCAGCACCAAGTTCCTCATTTCTCTACTAGAAAGCGCTATTGTGTTCAAGGAGATTAGATATCTAACATCTAACCTCCTTGACTTTCATAGTCAAGGAACTACGAAATTCGACATGCAAGCTACCCTCTGGGTGTCAAATAGCAAAGCTTGCACCAGGCACCCGAGGCCATACGATATTATTATTATTAATGTAGTAAACCAGATAACACATCGTTGATGTTTAAAAAAAATCCTCAAAATGCTAAAACACTAGTCCCAGAAAAAGATATTGCAGCTCAAGATAGTGCATTGTTTGTTAAAAAGCATTTATCACCTCCTCAGAAAGTCGTGTTAGGACAGTTGTCAATGTCTGAAAAACTCCCAACAATATCAAAGGCAACACATGCTGTGCAAAATGTGGTATTGAAAAAGGATCAAAAAGGACTATATAGTAATAGTGATGAGGATTATAATGATGATGATGATGATAATGATAATGGTTATGATGATGATGACGTTGATGATGAAGATAATAATGATAATGGTAATGCTTTGTTTACACAAACAAATTATTTGTTAAATTTGTCTACTGGAACAATCCAAGTAAGCTAATCCGGCGGCTTCAGCAACTGCATGTCTATAAACAGGCTGGTTATACTGAATATGAGGGAGAACTAACGGATATAGAAAATGAGTTTCGTCGTTCCGAAATTATTATGTAATGGATCCACATAACCGCTTAACTATTTCTTAACAATACATGTAATATTTTCTACCACTCTGCTACCATTTTGTTCTCACTTTTGCTATCACTTCAAACTGTACATGTTAAATATAAAAGCCAACGCTAAATGATTTTATTATCAGAACAGTTATAACCTTTGTAGTGAGCAAATCATACTAACAGGTTAGTTGCTACTATGGAACTTACTACAACTAGCAAAGGTAAACAATGTGTACTCTATAAAAGCTACTCTTATAACTATAATCGTCAAAATGTAAAAGGAATAATATTTTGGCGATGCTCAAAAGAGAGGTCAAAAAGATGTCGAGGCAATCTAAAAAGTAGAAATGGTAAGGTTTTAAGTGAGAGTGATCATCAATGTGGTGTACCAGATGAAACACTGTTGGTGTCAACAAATAATCATGACAATGCTAAAAAACTAGTACAAGAAAAAAATGTTGCTACTCCAAATAGTGCAGTGTTTATTGAGCAACATTTAACCCCTGCTGTAAAAGTTATTTTTAATCCATCTTCCACATCTCAAGAGTCATCAACATCACAGACTATGCAAAATGTTGTGTTGTTGTTGTTTTAAGGGGCTGAACTACTAGGTTATCTACCCTTCATATGCAAGAGAATCAAAAAGGACTAAATAGTAATAGAGAAAAAAGAAATGTATTTTGGATGTAACTATTGTACAAGTACTTACATTAAATAAATAAAATATTGTATGGGTACTGTCTGTTTTTTCTTAATTGCTATCCCCACGTCCTACTATATTAATGCCATTGTTAACCATCAACAGTCCCCACCTATGTTCAGAAAGAAGGTGATCATAAACAATACACTCTATCTATGGTTTGTGTACCGAGTATCATAATAATACATTGTCGTCAAGCCATGTTCAGGCAATAGTAATGTTAGGTAAGGGGTTCGAACCCTTGCTTCCTTGTACAGGATTAGTTTTTACTCAACAGCAACCCATAATACTGTACTTGGAACATGCCACATCTCATTATAAAATGTCAACTGTGTCGTTTTCTAAGACCCCAGCTGCTGGCTAGAGGCTAGCAGACTGTGCAACAGAAACAGTGTCACCATGTTCATCCTTTAAAAAATCAACATTTATTATTCTTTTTCTTATTATTGTTCATTAAGAGTAGTGTAAAGTTGTCTTTGTGACGTAACGGTTAGCATAGTTAGCTGGCACTCTAAAGCTCTTTAGTTCAATTCCAGCTTTAACATAAAATTTTAAGAGTATATTAGGACTAAAACAGGTGTTCTCAGTCTCGGGTGATCCAAATAAGTAGATGGGGTTTGATTCACACGTTAACGATAGAACACGACGGATTAAAAAAAAATGATAGCCATTTGTTCATTTTTTTTCATTTTCACATTTCCACATTGCCATTTGTCAATTATCCATGTACACGATTTCAAAATGTCAGTTTAAATTTTTGGATTTCATGACAATGGAAACAAGAATTTTCCATTTTGCTCTTTACGCATTTGTCAATTTCCCATTTGCATTTTTTAAATTGTCTGTTTTAAGTTTTTAAATTGTGTTGATATGGAAACATGGATTTCCTATTTTTTTCCATATCGCTGACGTCACGTTTATGATTTAGTCCATGTTGAAAGTTTAGTTTAGTAAAACACACATTTGCTGATTTAAATTTTCTTGAAATGGTCTTAATGGAAGTGCTTGGCCATGGCAATAGTGCATTCTCTTTCTGTTTGTTTACAAAAACGTATAGGCCACCTCCTCCTCCTCCTACTACTACTACTACTACTACTACTGTAGGTAAGACTGTTTTACAAAATAACACCTATCTATCTCTGCATTTAAAAAACACAAGTATTACAAAAATACAGTATACTATTTACCATTTGCTATATAAATTAATTACTCCACCATCCTACCTTGCCGTGTTTGCTTTGGTTGAACAATCAATGCTACCCAGACACACACACACACACAAGCTTTTTCTCTCCCTTTATCATTCTATCTATAGTCATACATTCACACACAACCATACCTGTCTTTGAAAAACAAATACAACCACGCTATTTATCCTTGACATGCACACTTATCCCAAAGAACTTTTAGTTATACATTTAACATTTACTATTACAAAAAAAATGTTTCCACTATTTACAATTACAAAAATGAATATTTACAAAATACTAAATCTACTAAATCTACTGGTTACAAAAAAGCCATGTCTCTAAACAATAAAATATAGAAGTCACACCTCCACCTCGTGGTGGTTATAACCCTATGGTAGGCTAATGCATAGGTCATTCAGCTGCACTCATTTGCTATCCATCAAGATAAAAGAGCATTTTCTCTGTCCCACTAGATACAAATTTGATTGCTGGATTTTATCCTGCACTGTTTATGCGATATAGCTTTGCCAGTTCATAAAACCGCTAGGTAGTTCTCTACATATAGCAATTTTACCACTGCTCTACCTACGCCTTTTGCTCTTTTGGCTTTCTTACAGTCTAGTGTGTGATAGACAGCATTAACTGTATATCAAACCCAGTTCACCTTTGTATTTGTAATCCAAGTAATAATTTGAAAGGCACAAATGTAATCAGTTTTGAACGTTATCTCTGTTTTGTTTTGTTTAATATGTTTATGACATGCATATTAACCTGAAATCGATCCCTGGTGAAAAGGCTAAAAGCTTAACCACTGCACCACCATGCCCATGTTTCTTAGTTTGACTCGTTCTAGGCATCAGACCTGGAAATTGAGTTAAGACCACCGGTACAAAAGCTAAACGTGCTTACCACTGCAACACAAAATGGATAGCTGGTAACATTATACAACCGGAAATGATTATATTTCTGTTAGCAATGCATTTTGTCATCGGCCTATTGTCTGAGCACTGACAGCAACACAGTTTAGTTTAGAACAAGCGAGTGTGTGAGTATAGATTATTAGCCTCAAGTATTTAAAGCTTGTTGTGTGTAGCGACCATCCTGTCCCGGTAACCACTGAGCATTGTTGTGTTTTAGCTATCCTCTTTATCCAATCAATTAAAGATAGTCTACTGAATCGATAAATCAGAGTTTGTGTACACCGTTTGTCATTTGGTAACCCATACCTGCAACCTATACTCTCTCTATACTGCAGTTTGATCTGAAAACAAGTTTCAATGGTAAAAGACTTGTCAGTCACCATACATGTAGCCTACACTAATTCTCTCTCTACCTAGCTATGTTTCATCACGCATGGTAAACATCTCACATGTTCGTATCCGATTATTAGTTTATAAACTCTCAGGTCGATGACCTTGATGTATTGGGTATTTTGGGTAAATTCATTGGCCATGGGAAAGGGTTGACCATTCTAAGTCCTATGACACCTCGCATGTTGATATTCGATTATTAGTTTATAAAATCTTAGGTCAATGACCTTGCTGTTTTGAATCTTTTGGGTAAATTCGTTGGTCATGGAAAAGGGTTGACCATCCTGAGTCCCTTGACACCTCACTTGAGCCTCTCTGATTATTAGTTAGCGAGATATTAACAAAAGTGCAGTTAGGCTCTTTTGACAAAAATAAATAATACTTTCAAAAACAGAATGTCACCTCAAGTCCAACGACCTCTCATACAAGTTCCTAGCCTTATTGGTTCATGAGATATTAAAAAGCTAATGACCTCTTAGTTTTGGATCTTTTGTTATTTTTTAAAATAACTCATCTATAAATCATTATTCAAAAAGCCCGCCCGCTTACAAAATCCCCAAGTGCGCATGCGTAAAAACAAAAAACAAACATGTTAATTCATAATAGCAATCGACTCTTCACATGCGTTTCATGTGGAACAACGTTTAATTTCATCATAGCAATAGGGACCATGGGCCAGTCCATAGTGACCAGTCCTAAGGGACCGGTCTAAAGGGATTAGTCAAAAAGGAACTGTCAACAGGAACCCATCAACAGGGACTTGTCAACAAGGACCCGTCAACAATGACCCGTCAACAATGACCTGTCAACAATGACCTGTCAACCGGGATCCGTCAAAAAGGACCTGTCATCAGGGACCTGTCAAAAATGACTCCCTTCAAAAAGGACCCGTCCAAAGGGGCTAGTCAACAGGGATCAGTCCAAAGAAACAAATCGACATGGATCAACCAAAAGGGGTTATCGCCTCAAGGTCTGACATACCCCTCTTTGATTATTGGTTTGCCTATCGATAAGCATCGCTTGGAAAACCTTTTGATCACCCCTCGTTGGTTGGGTTAGGTTAGGTTACACTACAGCCGCCATCTTTAAAAAACCCGCCCTCTTACAAAAGCCATGAGTGGGCATGCGTAAAAACAAAAAACAAGCATGTTAATTCATAGTGGCTTTCCACCGTACACATGTCTTTTGTGTGGAACAACGTTTAATTCCAAATTGGCATTCAAACTCCCAGCGAGATTTTCTAAAAAATTACAATTTCACCCCCCTAGTAGGGGTAGGTTTTTATATTGGGGTGGAAATAAGTTGTCCATTGGAAAGGGAGTGTCAGTCCGAGTTCAATGACACCTCATTCGTTAAAATCCGACCATGCGTTAGCAAGATATCGCGCCGCCGCCATCTTGTGTGGCGGAATGTGGAGGTGGAGGCATTAGAACCGGCCAATACACACTACTGTCAAGAATGCCTTTATGACCGCGAAGAGGCCAGTATCAACAGCTCACTGTGTTTGAACGAGGCCGTGTAATAGGGCTACGTGAAGGTTGATTTTCCTTCCGCGCTATTGCAGAGTGGCTTGGTAGGAATGTCTCCACTGTGCATGCGTGCTGACAGCAGTGATCAAAAGAAGGTACGAATTTAAGAAGACCGGGCTCCGGACGACCCCTTGGCAGCACCGAGAGGGAGGACTGACGCATTCAGCGTAGGTCTTTGGCGCATATCGTGGCGTCTGCAGCAGTAATTTGAGCAGCAGTTGGCACCACAGTGACCCAATGAACTGTTTGAAATCGGTTACTTGAAGGACAGCTCCGAGCCTGACGCCCTCTGGAGTTCATTTTACTTACCCATCACCACCGTCGTCTGCGACTTCAGTGGTGTCAAGAGAGAGCTCATTGGAAGCTGGAGTGGAGGTCTGTTGTGTTTTCCGATGATAGCCGGTTCTGCCTTGGTGCCAGTGATGGCCGTGTTTTGGTTAGGAGGAGGCCAGGTCACTGCCTTCGTTCCACCTGACTGCAGCGTCGACACACTGGACCTACACCGGGCGTTCTGGTCTGGGGAGCAATTTCCTATGACAGCAGGAGCACTCTCGTGGTTATCCCACGAACCCTGACTGCAGATGTGTACGTCCGTCTGGTGATTCTACCTGTCGTGCTACCATTCATGACCAGCACTCCCGGAGGTGATTTCGAACAGAATGACGCACGCCCCCATGCCGCTGGTGTAACACAACGTGCTCTATAGAGTGTCAATATGTTGCCTTGGCCTGCTCGATCCTTCGGTTTGTCCCCAATGGAACACGTTGGACGACAACTCCAGCGTCATCCACAAACGTCATTTACCGTCCCTGTATTGACCAACCAAGTGCAACAGGCATGGAACTCTATCCCACAACTCCCCCTGGGGCTCACAACTTGTGGGACGTGTGTAGGCGACCACGGGACCCCAGCTGAGTCCGGCATTACTTCCGCAAACTTGTGCCGGGCTCCTCTGTCATCTTTCCTATCGACCTCTCTTGGTCAACTCTTGTTCGTTTCCTACCCCGACGGTAATAAGGTGGTATCCGTGGCCTAAGGAGTCTCTTCGTTTTCCGCCTTAATTGGCCCGCGTGTAATGTTTCCTGAGACCCTCCTTCTTCCTGGCGTCAGCCTTCTTTTTCTTTTCAACTTATATCCTTCCTTCTGCTCGAGGCCTTCAAGGTGGCACCAATTCTGGTGCACCCTGGATATTGCTACACCCTCAGGGGCTCACGGCTGATGAGTTCAGGAGTTGGCGATCCTGAGGGATTCCTGAGCTGGGTCCGTTTATTCCCATTTTTCCACTGACTTTAAGGCGGACCCTCTCCTCTTTCCCCTTTCCTATCTGCCTTTCATGCCTCTCCTTCCTTCTAAGTTCTTCAATCCTTATTATTCGAGGTTATTTCTTTTTTCCTGTCCTTTATTTGCCTTATCCTTTAGCCTATTTGTTTACCATTTTCTCTTCCAGTAGGCTATGTAAGTCTGTAGTTAGTATTAGTTTTGGTTTTCATTCTCATCTCATCTTTCACTATCACCCAAACCATTAGAGTCCGACAACCTAGATGTTAGGCTCCTAAAACAACAATTATCATCATCTTCATCATCATCATCAACCATCTCACAACCTGACATCCGGCACCTGTACGACACAATGCACGTTTGCATGCCTGCATTCAACAGACTGGCGATTACACCAGTTATTAATGGACCAGCATGGCACATTTGCGATGCTTTTCTCGCGCGGACATTAACCTGTTGTCTTGTACCTTAAATATGTTACCTCGCCAAATATATTGCCGAAATATCCATACTCCACATTCCTTATTTTATGGTGTTGGGGCATATTATTCCGCCAGTGTAGAAGAGTGGAATTTTGTCGAATAACTTGTGTTGTTGTGCTGGCTGTATAAGTGTGTGTACTTTTCATATTGGAAGCCATTTTTCAGTGTTGCCTTCGTAATTGAAATTTAAGGTTTTTCTGTCGCTAAACACGGTTGTACCCAGAAATTGGATGACCATTTTCAATCCAAGTGTATTTATTAATCACTTGTAATTTTTTTTCAGCATTAGGGAACCACCCATTACAAGTGGGTACAATTGTGTTGACCGACTGAAAAACATTAAATACATTTTGATTAGTGTGTGTATTTGTAATTCAAGTGAGGATTGGGAAGGAGACGGCTGTGTTAAGAACCATCCCGGCATTCACCTGAAATAGGAGAGGGAAACCACGGAAAACCACTTCCGGTGTGGCTGAGGTGGGAATTGAACCTGGATCTTCTCAGTTTAGCCTCACGATTCTGAGTGTACCCCATTCTATCCCTCACACCAAAATTAGAATTTCTTGTCAACTCCGGGAATCAGACTTGGACCTCCGGGCCGACAGCCAAGAATGCTAACCACTACACTATGAGTTGATTACATAATTGGGTTGAAGGCACGCTCTTCGTCTTCCTGTTTGACACATGACCACTGAGGCTAAATTCACCTGTGCTGGACAAGAGAAAGATTCAAGCTTGATCCTCGACTCCGGTCACATTTCCAAATCTTCCTTAACAGTCATACCCACTCTAAGGGATGGCATTTTCGTGAATAAAATAACTATTTAAACAATGCACGAACTGTTCCTGTGCATTGATTTCAGCGATCGGCATGCCAATTCGTGATTTGACGAACTCAGAAGTTCGTTCCAAAATTTGGATTCTCACGACCACATTGATGGCCAAGGAGGGATTCATTGTGTTTTGAGAAGCGTTCAAGCCATGTCGATGGAAGGTAGAGAATTTTATTTTGTGACGCACAAGGAATTCGAACCCGTGGCCTACGGCTTTGGCTACCGTTGCTCCATCAACTTAGCTAATGCGGGGGACGCTATTCATTTTCATGGTAAGGGAAAGCTTGTGCTAAAATTATCAACCTGTGGACTTTGTTCCGAAAGTTGGATTGGTACAGATTCAGTGACCTAAAAAGGTCTGGGGTATGAATCCCGTATGCGTCAGCCATTTGCACGGCTTGTACTCTTTGTACAACACCCGATCTAATGGATGAAATTCTCTAAGGACAAAGTGTGATTATTTCGTAACTCATACGTACACACTTAATAAAATATTAGCATTCCTAGTTTGATTATTTCTTGCCGTCTCATATTATGAAGTTTTGAAATATCGTGGTCATCAGGACCATGTATTGGGAACTCTGAATGATAGTGAATTGCCCCATGGTATTTAGACAACCTCGTAGTGTAGCGACTAGCGTTCTTGGCTGTTGCCTCGGAGGTCCGGATTTGATTCCCGTTGGTGCCAAGGAATTGTAGGGCTGAGACTCTTGAATGTTCGATTTCCACCTCAGCCATCCTAGAAGTGAATTTCCGTGGTTTCCCCATTTCTACTCCAGGCAATTGCTGGGATGGTTCCTAACTTAAAGCCACCGCCTTCTCCTTCCCAATACTACCCTCAATTTACAAATAGCCTACACGCTCTAGTGCAGCCATCACAATAACACAGGTTTTCACACAAATTCCAGACAACAACACCCAAATACACGGGGCTATATGACTACGATGTCGCAGTCCCTAAAATAAGCAACAACAAACAACTCATGGTATTTAGTATAAAGCGTGAGAAATGTCCAAATATATAAACTACAGAGTGCTCAAATGTGATGAAAAAGCGCACGGAAATGTTCAGGGTGTACTGACGCAGTGTTGAACGTTTCAAATACCCTCATTCCAGTTATTTATAACTATGCTTTGTCTAGGCACTGTTGATCTTTGCTTCCAACTCCCCTTAAAGTCATATACATTATTAGTTTGATTTTGTGAGTTAAAGCACAACTTCCGTCGCTCTTCATCTGCATACCTTAACCTCACTGACCTCCCAGCCCGCAAAGTGAAACAGTATGGTAATTCAAACACTGGAGGGAATTCTCGAGCATGTGCTTCTGCTTTACACAATAACTAACCCCTAAATTGAGATTAATTATATGTATCATGCTGTTGCTATTTAACTGGTATTTCGTCGACTCCCTGTGCAATAGGTATGTTTGTTGATCAGGAAGCCTCCCAAATTACTTCTTTATAAGCATGTGGTTCTGGCAATGTATTGGTCTCGTTTAATATGGAGAATGTAATTAAAAGGTCTCAATCTCACTCAACTCTGAGTACAGGGACATTAGTTTCCCTCATTGCGGATAATGTTTGTACAGTTGGTAACGAGTTTGGCTCGACTGCTTGCCACCTCCAGTTTATGTTAAGTGAAACAGGCTGGTTGGGAGTAGCTGGAGATGGGAACAAGATACCTCTCTCACCATAAACTTGCAGTGTTCACTCCCATAGCTGGCTGGGAGCACTGAAGTCTGAGTATAAGCACGTTACAGGATAGAAAGTTCAAATTCCAGCGTTGACAGGGGTCATTTTGATAAAGATTACCTCCCAGGTATTCCTACACCAACAATAATCAACTGCTAGGATGATAGTATACTCATAAAGTTCTGAGATTTGACGCCTGGAGGATAGGCCACCACACGACCCTGTGTGTTGTAAACGCTGCCGTATTACCCGGCGTACACCTACACAGAACCACATCCACCGTCAAAATAGTCGCCGTTGGCCGTTATGCACTTTCGCCAACGTCGGTATAGCTGCTGAAAGCACCGCTGAAAGCAGTTGGCAGGAAGGTCCCGTATGGCTTCTCTTGTGGCCGTCATTACCTCTTCGGACGACTGAAATCTGAACCTACGTAGGAGAGCTTTCAGGCGGGGAAAGAGAAAAAAAATGCATGGTGCGAGATCAGGTGAGTACGGAGGGTGAGGCAAAACTGTCACCTGTTGCCTCGCAAGTTCCTCTTGGACAAGGACAGAGCGATGTGCAGGGGAGTTGTCTTGTAGCAACAGCCAATTCTTTGTACGCCAAAGCCCAGGTCACTTACGGCGAATTGCATCGCGTAAACGGCCAAGGATCTCCTTGTACCGGTAGCGGGTTTTGTATACTGTTCCACCGTCTGGTAGGAATTCCATGTGAACGATTCCATTTGAATCAAAAAAACATTTCCATCATCACCTGTCTTTTGACCTGTCTTGTCGTGGATTTTTCTGCCATGGTGATGATGGCGTTTTCCAGGTGCCGATTGTCGTTTCAGTTGCGGATCATAAAGGAAACGCCATGTTTCGTCTCCCGTTATTATCCAGTTGAGAAACGTCGGATCATCGTCAGGTCCGACTAGCGCATTCAAATCACCGTCACAACAATGACCGTACGTCTGCTGCCAGTGCATGCACTCAACTGTCTCTTGCAGGGACGAGAGACTAACTGACATGGTACCATACCACGGCGCCACCTATGCGCTATAGTGCCCCACAACGCTGCCATGCAGTCAGTCTCAGAACTTAATGACTGTACCATTTATAACTACATTTATGCACAATGTTACAGAGACCACAATAACACAGGTTATGGTGCTGGTGATTAAAAATACTGTGTGTATAAGTCTTTGACTTAACCACCAACATGCTTGACATACATATACAGTAGGTCACTAACGAGTTGATTTGTTTTAGGTTCATTCGACATCGTGGTCATTCAGCCCGGTGTATTTGTGTGTGTGTGGGTGGAGTGTGTCTGATAACCTGTACCATTGTATTGACTCTACTAGTGTGTGTATTCGTAATGGGGGCTACACTTCGGTTAGGTGGCAGCTGTGATCCAGCATTTGTGTGTAGAAATGGAAAACCACGGTAAAAAGATCTACTGAGGTAGATCTCTTCGCAATTTTGCATCACGAGGTTGAGTGAATCTCGTTCCAGCCCTTAGACAACTGCTGGAAATCGAACCCGGACATACACAGGGACAGCCGAGAATGCTAGTCACTACGGTGGTAACTGGATGGTTACTAATGACTCACGTCAATACTGTGGACCATCAATGTCAAGATGTTCGTCCTAGAACGTTAGTGCGTAGCACCTTGTGACTGTCTGGACAAGGAAATCCATCGTGAGCCAATCACGTTATTCATACGTTGTGAGTGTTTGTGGACTAACACAAGTCATGGTTGGAAGGAGCTTGTAAGGCTGCTGGCTGCCAGCGTTAAGTTCGGAGCAATTGGTAGCAGCCACTGCACTAGATACTCTCATATGGGCTCACTCAAACATTCAATAATTCCTATAGTGCTATGGACGAAGTGGAATTAAAGCCTGGTGGGATCACGACAAGCCCAATTCCAGAGATCTTATGTTCTGCTCATTGAATTGGAGTGCACGTGATAGGACTTCTGAAGGAAGAAGGGAAGTTAGGGGACAAGGAAGGAGCAAAGAGTTGTGGTTGATTGTTGTTCATTATTTTAGGGGGTTGGGGACATCATGGTCATGTAGCCCCAAGCACTTGGGGGGGGGGGGGGTGTAGAATTCGTCTGATAACCTGTATCACTTTGATGCCTGTAGAAGTGTGTGTATTTCTAATTGAGGTAGGATTTTCGGTAGCAAACGGCCGTGGCCTTATGTTAGGTATCATCCCAGCATTTGCCTGGAGTAGAAGTGGGGGAAACAACGGAAAAGCAACTCCAGTATAGATGAGGTAGGAATCGAATCCGCCTCTGCTCAGTTTTCCTCTCAAGACCGAGTGTATCCCGTTCCAGCCATCAGACCGGAATTAAATTTATTGGCAGAGCCGGGAATCGATCTGGGCTTCCGCGGTGACAGCTAAGAACGCTACCCCGGGAAGAGGACTAAGAAATAAAAATATGAATAAACTTAATGATTAAATTGCTTACAATGGCCCAAAAGAACACGCTCTTGAGTGGTCCAAAGTACTCGGCATGCACGTATTTAATTAAAAGTGAAATAATGTGAACATTATTTGAATTTGATGAATGATAGTAAGTTAGAACCTTGCACGATATTTCAGCAGTAGGCTACTTGTGTAGGCAATACACCCTCTTAGTAAAATAATTACTACACAGCACACTGTCTCATGGTCATATGAGCGTACAAGGGATATGAGTGATAAGCTTCTTTTCTTCTTTACCATCCAAATTTAGTCCAAGAATGAAACAACTTGCAGGGAGAAAGGGTCCCTTAACTGGCTTGCTGACTTTGAGACAAGGGTTGGCCGAACTTGCAAATACCAAAAGTGATATCAGTCCAAATTAAACGCAGGTACAAATATCACGGAATGCTCCTGTTATTATTGTTGTAATAATAATAATTATTATTATTATTACTATCAACTTTTGAGTTTATTTCGTTCATTTATAAATATAAATATACTTGTCGCTATTTGACCGAATTCAGTGACACCTAGGCCTAATGGAGGCTCGATTGTTACTGTCGCAGGAATGTGAATTGCGAGGATATCCCGCAGCTCTGAAATCATTATGTTCCCTTTCAGGATGAGTGAGCCTATGAATAAGTTTAATAACATTCTGCTCTCAAGTGGAAGAACGCTGATTTCATTATCCGTAATGAATGGCATGCTGCATAGAGCGAGACCAACAGCATCACTTTCTTCCTATTATTTATGGAGTAAGTTACGTCTAGGATAAACCAGTTGAAATTACGATGTTGTTTCAACTACTTTCAAGCCAGCCTCATTAACATGACTTGTTGGCGAGCTCTTTGCACTCAACACGGTTCTACACTCCGCTAGCAGTTAACATCAGCCCTCATACAAGTCACCAAAGAACCTATTGTCCTGGCGTTTGATCCCATATTACATTATGATTATTGTCACTATTATTATTATTTTACACAACTAACACATTGATGGTACTTCTCAACATAACAATTCGGACTTCAAGGAACCAAAGTACAGTTACTGAAAGAAAAAAAACAGTTCTGAGCTGGATAGACTAAATCACTTCCCATATAATTTCTGACGATTCGGGTCTTTGATTAACTACTCTCGCTATGTTAGTTCGTACAGATGAGTATCCAGAACAAGTTATTTAAGGCCTTGGAGCAAGGTACTTGGGATCACGCTTGTACTTGTTCTATACGCCATTGACCCTTGATAGGGCGACCAATGCACTATAGTTGCAGATTTTTTCAGCGTGCTTGTTGTTGGTGTCGAAACATCAGTGAAGGTGGCTTGCTCTTTCTCCTTGCTGGCTACATCTAGATCCGGCAGTTTTGCGATACCGATTAATCAGTAGTTTGGTCTTAATAGAACTTGTAGTCTTCATTTTCAAACACACTCTCTGGCGGCTATGCCAAATATGAAACTTCCCTTCCTCTTAGGAGATGCAACTTATCAGCCAATTCCTCATGCAAGATTGTAGGAACTGCATCATGCTCTGTCATCAGAAAACGACTACAGTATATATCAGATGTAATATACTGTATTGTTTCTGAACCTTAGCAACCATAGTAGGGCAGCTCGATCTCTTACAATGAACTTCCTTCCAGGGATGTCTTGGTCTATAAATTCTGTAATAACACTAGCTTCATTTTCTAGAAAGACCGGCCCCAAAGTGAGCCAGAATTTTGATGAAGTTATATGAACTCACCCCATTTGGATATCCTCCATGTAGTTGTATTATGTTCCATGCTTCCATCTTCAGAAGGTTAGTATGTAATTGATGAATCAAGACCAGTGATGTTGATATGTCCACCCAGTGCATCATAGGTTATCTCACATCTGCGTTGAAGTACTCCTTATCATTTATCTGGTTACCGATATCAACAAGCCGACGTCCATTTAATTTTCTGGGTGGAGTCATTCACTCCATGCCTTCCTTTCTTTTCGTTCCTTTCTTATGTGAACATCGCTCTCATTTTTGCTCAAGACCTTCGATCGGCCTACCCATTTTACACCATTTGATTATGTAAACAGAGTAGCTTAGCACAGGTTAAGTGTACGGGTTAACAGGTTTCGTGAGGTTAGCACTGACGTGTTCTCTGCTTCTAATTCCCTCACCTTGAAATCGATAAACACTGAATCTAACCAACATTTCATAAGTCTACCTATGCTTCTCTTATCCTCTATATTCGAATTCATTAACTCCGTAGGTAATCTCTCCTCCCCATTCTCATAACAAGACCCCACCATCTGAGGTGGTTCATCCGAACAGCTTCATCTAACGTGTTCATTACTAATTTGGCTTTTATTTCTTCATTATTACGAGTATTGTCCTGCTATTGTTCCTATCTATTCCTCCCAGCAATCATTCGTGCTACCCTCATGTCAGTCACCTCCAGTTTATGAATGAGATATCATGAATATAAATTCATGGTAAAATCTCTAATCTATAACAGTCAAAATTATGTATCTGAAATTTTCAAAAATTCCTATTACTTACATGTTGCATTAATGTAATGAATTTTGTATCATTGCAGTGACTGTCATGGGTGTTCGGAAATCTACCTTCAAAATTCAAAGTAAGCAATGGCGATTTGAAACTATGAAGAGTCACATGAGCCCAATAAGGACGTGATGATTACCAACTTTGTCGAATTCTGAGCACGGTCGTACGAACGGCCAGACATGATTAATATCATGATACTTTAATTTTAAATGCTATTTTGTCCCCCTCGTGGTGTAGTGCCTAGCATTCTTGACTATCAACCCTGAGGTCCGGGTTCAATTCGTGGCTATACCAGAAATTCAATTCTGCTTGGAGAGCTAGAATGGGGTTCAGACAGCTTCGTGAGTTAGAACTGAGAAGAGGTGGTTTCGATTCCCACCTCAGTCATATTAAAATGGGTATCCGAAATCTACTCCAGGCAAATGCCGTGACAGTTTCTAACTCAAAGCCATGGCCTCCTCCTTCCCAATCCCAGTCTCATTCACACACGCTCTAGTACACGGAGCTAAACGACCACGATGTCGCAAGCTATTAAAAATGATTCAACAACATCAATCATCATAACTTTTTTTTAAATCTTAAAAGTAGTTCAATAACTCAGAGTCTTTGAAAGCCATTCTCGGTCAGTAATCGAGAATTGAAGGAGTGCATTAAATGGATAGGAGTGAAAGACCACGCAGGTGAAATATTTTTAAAAATAATGTTTACCATGTCGGGATCTCACTTTTTAAATTTAATTTCTACTTTTGTGCCGCTCAAGTGCTGTTGATTGGCTACAAGGCACTACGTCTGCACATTAGTGTCTTCAAAAATGACAGGCGAAAATATTGCCTACTATGTGCAATATGGAATACACTAACGCAATATCTGAGGGTTGTCTCTACAATCTACGAACTTTGACGGGACAACTAGTTAGTACAAAGTTTCATGAATTTCATATCATAGTTTAAGCGATGTGTGGGTTATTACTAGCCTGTCGGAAACCTATGACAACCTAGGTCATGGGGCGCAGTAACAAGTGCACTGTTTAGCAAAATGCAGTTTGTTTAAAACGCAGCAATTTTTCTAGGATTGTGCCGTGTCTTGTGAGGGGTTTCGCCCAGGAATACCAAGCTGGCTCATCAGCGGACCCTTGGTGTTCCGCGCCCGGACCCCCAAAGGGGAATGCGAACTGTGCACTAACTCCCTTCTTATGAAGCGCACGTGCGCCTCTTAACTGCGATAGCTAAAAGCTTAAGCAGTCTTTCACCGCCCAATAGAGGGTTCCGAAAATATGGTATATAGGCTGTTGAACCCGCTTGGTGTTCCTGGGCGAAACCCCACACAAGACACGGCATACACCTAGGAAAATTGCTGAGTTTCAATTAAAGGCCGTGAAAGCCAATATACCGGAGTTTGTTTAGTTACGTAGTTTAAACATATCCAGCAGACTCATCCAATGCCCTGTTACTTTCTGATTGCGCTATGAGGTGCAGATAGCCAAATAAAGAAACGTGGCCGGGGGTGAATCCGCGTACGACGATTCGTTCTGCCAAATATCCATACTACTGCAATAACTTTGTTGGAAGCAGAACTCCGTGATCAGTCTTGCTATTGTTAATTCATTTGCGGTTCATGGGACATCTTGGTCATCATCATCATCCCCGTATATCTGGGTGTGTGTTCAACGTGTCCGATAACCTGTGTTTCTATGATGGCTGTAGTAGTGTGCGTAACTGTGTTAGGAGCAGTGATGGGATAGGTACCCCAGGAATTGAAGTTAGGTAACCGGCATTTGCTGGAGGGAGTGTGACAAAATGCGAGGAAGAACCACACTCACCATAGCCAATGTCAGCGCTGTGATTCAAACCTGTGATCTCCTGACTTGCTGCAGCTGCCTGTGCGGCCGTGGTGCTGATTTAATGAACACAGTAGGGTCATTATCAGTCTGGCAAAAAAAAAAGAATGGGGGAAAGGACGGGTGCTCAGTCCCACTCTTCTCATGACCTATTTGCCGTGACTTTTACATCGACACAGGTAGACTTCACGTCAGTTACGTGTGTCCTTCTTTACGTTCCCTGGTCCATTGATGTACTGTACACAAACAAGATGTCTCGTTATGTGATTCCCGGGTCTACGTACAGTGATATTCATGCAAGTGGTGTGTGTTGCCAAACGACCAACTTTTCCTCTTGTTTTCATTCATTTTTATTCATTTTTAAGTCTTTCCGTGCTATCAGACCTGGGGAATAGTATGTTACCAACTTTTGAGTTAGATTGATATACGTGATAATCGCGCTGAACCATGAACAGTGCCTAATTCACTTGTTGACTCTATTGGCGTTCCTTACCATCAGCTGGGTTTCTGTTCTATAATTATCTCAAGTTGAGCAGCCCCTGCAACTGTACAGTATAGTCATATTGTGCATGCTAAATGTGAGTAGCAGACAAGCATTTACTAATTTAGAAGCGTGTTACCTTCTTATTGGCGGGAACGTTGTTATTGTGAGTTTACCAAACGAAGCTAATATATTTGCTACCCCTGTTCATTCATCGCACTCCAAAGCCCTCGGGCTCTACACTCGCTCTCACTTGGCTCCTACACTCACATACCGGAAGCGACGAGGATCCTTTGTGTAGTTTTAAAAAAGTTTGAGCTCTTCCTTCCCCTTAGAGTGGAATTGTACGCATTACAAGAGTGTATAGGAGGGCTCAGTCCGCCCTCCCCAGACCTATATAATTTAAACACATAATTCAATAAAAAAAACTGTACATTTTCGAGCTTTTGCTTTCATTGATTGTTTAATTGTGTCTAAGCCCCCTGCCCCCCCCCCCCGTAGAAAAAAAACCAAACAAAAGGCATAAACCCAAAGCAAAAATCAATAAATCAAAATCAATACCAAAGCAGAAAACAACAAACACGGAACCATAAACACAAAGCAGGAAACCATGAACGCAAAGCAAAAACAACAAACACTGAACCATAAACACAAAGCAGAAGACAACAAACTCGGAACCATAAACACACAGCAGAAAACAACAAACTCGGAACCATAAACACAAAGCAAAATCAACAATCACGAAACCATAAGAGAACAAAAAAACACAACACAAAACATAAAACAATAACTCGACACAAACGAGGAACACAAACAAAAGAAAACATTGGAAAAATATTTTTCTGTCCTAGAGAGCATAGACCTAGGATCCCCCTCCGGAAGGCACTGTTACTTGGGTGGCTTCAAAAGGTACAGCTGCATTATAAAACAGGCGATAGTATTAACCAAGTACACAGCGTTGTTGTTATTGCTGTTAAACTTGGAGTGTTACGATGGCATTGTATTTAGTCGCACGTAACTTCAACATTTGTGATATGTGCCTAAAAACCTTTGATATTGAGATGTCTGTACTCATGTTACTATTATGATTGGAGAGATACAATAATTGTTCTAAGAAACGTGGAACACCAATGTTTGATAAAACTCATATCGAATATCACCAAAATACACATAGTTTCTAAGTAAGCCGCCTTGCGAATGCCCGCACCAGCCGTAAGTTCGATTGACAGTCAGAAAGTCTGAAAACTGAAGAACAGTCTGCGGTACATCCAATATGTCACGTAAAAATGAAATTACCCTGGAACACTTCTTAACACCAATTCCAGTAGACATGATTGTTCCACACTGCATTAACGAAATTACCGCTAAGCATATTTCTATTTCAAAGCAAAATCCTCCTTAACACCAATTCCAATAGATATTGGTGTACCACACTGAATTCAACGAATACAAATCACATTTCTATCGTCATGCTTCCTTACAATCCACAGTTTACCTCTCGAATGCGTTATACCTGCATACTTTCTATCTCTTTGGTAGGACATTCCTTGCATTTATGAGAATTAAACTAATATTTTGATGAAATATTACGAGTATTAGGTGATGCGAACTAACTTATGCAGAGGCGGTCATAACAATTTCCCACACCGATAAATATTAAATGAAGATTGCTATCGAGAGTGTCGAACACTATTGAACAATATTTTATATGGCAACTATGAGAGGTAATCAAAAATTAAGGGGAAATATATAAAATATAAAGTATTGGATTTATACGAATTTATACGAAGGTTATTAAGGTGATATTACATGTCATATCCTTCAACGGTATTAATTCAAGGAACAATATAATTAACGTAACTGAGTTGAGGGGGATGTATTCATTGATGAGTGCAACAGTGAGTTAAGGGTATCATTTTAATTATGGGCATGATTAGGTGAGGAGTAACCTAAATTAACATCAGAATGTGACTGATGTGATCTTGGAAGAATGACGGCTAATCAAGAGTGCACCAACACGATTCGGAACAAACACAAGAAGAAGGCTACACAACTACGAAAGACGTATTGGAGCAATTTCAACCCATCGGGGCATTCAACAACGGAAGTACGATACTAACCATATCCAGGGGGAGAAATAAGGAGGACCAGCGGAGAAAGCGAGGGACTGAAGCAGGCAACCAGGCGTTGCAGTTCAACAAGACAGATCTTAAGTATTTCTGCTAGATTGAGTTCATGGTTGATCATTATGATGTTCTCTTCAAGTTCGAAAAATATTCTACGAAGATATGACGATTTGCAAATATTTATTCCAAGTCTACGATTTTTCTCAAAATTAAATTAACGTGAATGGAGAACTTTATATCGAAGTTACAGATATATCATAGTTAGGACATTGCAGTTTATAGATTTTGGAGTGAGATTTTTGAAATTATATGTGTAGTCAGATCAGCTGATAGGATAAATAACGTGAATTACTTGCCTAATGGAAAATAATAACAACGCCATAGTAATGTTAATAATAGAGAAGTAATCGATTTTCAGCAAGAAAACAAGAGACATATTGTATAATTAATTAAGAATTATTATGTCAGAGATATGACAACATACGGAAACATTTATAAACCAATGAGAGTTATGGACGTATATCAAAATAGTAGTGTATTTGTAACAGTTCTAATACCACCGCCACCGGTCCACCGCTGGAATCCCAACATGGCAATATCTCGCGAACCAATCAGGCTAGAGACCTGTAAGAGATGTCAAATTACTCAGTCGAACACCACCTTTCCTATGGACAACTTATTCTAAAAAAAACTACCCCTACTAGGGGGTGAAAGAGTAATTTTTTATGTAAAGATTGCTTTCCATGTGCTACATGTATACATTTCAATGCTAATATGAAATTAAATGTTGTTCTACACAAGATACATGTGTACGGTGGAAAGCCTATATGAATAAACATGCTTGTGTTTTGTTTTTAAGCATGCGCACTTGTTTTTTTTAAGAGGGTGGGCTTTTTGAAAAATGATTTATAAGAAGAGAGCTAGATAGCCGCCTACTTTCCTACGAAGTTTGCCTTATCTCTCGAACGCAAGGTCGGATTTGGACATGTGACGTGCCAAATGGTTTGTCTTGAAGCCCTCTTTATGTTGTAAATAGGTTAAAGTTTCTTGAGAATGAGGGAAACAGGCTTTGTGGGGGTAAAACCATGATTTCAGACTTTTTCCGATATATCACGAATGCATGGTCGGATTTGGACTTATGACATGTCAAATGGCATGTCTCGAAACCCTTTTTATTTTGGTAATAGGTTAAAGTTTTGAGAATGAGGGAAACAGAACTTTTTGGTGTAAAACTGTGATTTTAGACTTCTTGTTATATCTCATAAACCAATAACGCTAGAGACGAGTATGAGGGTTCGTAGGACACGGGGTGACGTCCCCCTTTCGAATATAGTATTTATGTTTAAAAGAATGCGAAAGGGTCTAACGACACTTTTGTTGAAAAACATTTTAATTGTTAAAACTTTTTTTTAATCTGTCTAAAATGTTCATGAAGAGTGGTTGCAGATAGAGAGAGACGATACCACTGGGCACGTATTTCAACAAGGCTATTACTGACCACGGTGGTGATATCCCAATACAGCATTCGATATTTCGATGAGACGGCGGGTCGGGGATTCATTTTCGGATTTTTCCTATGATGGAATTCCTAATTCCTAAACCCTCTGAAGGGGGTCTTTAACGGGTAAACGATTATGAGTGACATGACAAATGATAATTCCATGATCAGATGAAGCTGGCTTTAGATAGAACAAACAGAACTTTGTTATATGTTGCTTGATGAGGGTATAGAAAACAAACTTGCTGGGGCAGACTGACAGGATGTGGATGTTATTTGAGCTTATTAGAAAGCATTGACCTGACTTGACAACAGTGCATGAAAAAAGGACAGAAATGCTGAGGACACTTGAAGGTCAAACGATCTGGCAACCATGGTGGGAGGCGGAAGCGAGGATGATGTCGCCGACCACGGTGGCCATGTTCTATGAATGAATTTATATTTTGCGAAGCATTGATCGGAGAGGGCCATGTGACGACTTGTTTTAAGGGTATTTATTTTTCCGATCTCTCCTATGGTGGACTCATTGATTGAAATAATCCAAAACTGCTAGGGCATGGTCTTGAGATTTTATGAACCGATAATGGGATTTGGACACACACAAGCCCCCCCCCCCCCAGAACTTTACATGACGGCATTATTTTATGGCTCATGAATTTATGAATTTTCCAAAGAAAGACCCAAAACAACAAGATCATGGACTTTTGCTTTTTTTAATATATTGCAAACCCATAATGTTAGATGTTTACTGTGTGTGACGAAACCTAGCTAGGTAAAGAAAGAATTATTGTAGGCTACATGTATGGTGACTGACACGTCTTTGACCATTGGAACTTGTTTTCAGATCTCACTGTAGTACATAGGAAGTATAGGTTATTGGCATGGCATGACAAACCGTGTACACAAAATTCAATTTATCAATTCAAGAATTAAGAGTAGACTATCGTTAATAAATTGGTTAAAGAGTGTAGGTAAAAAATATGGTGACTACATTACACTAAACTGAACCAAGTCGCATCAAACCCAACTGAACCAAACCAAACCTAAACCAAACCAAACCTAATCAAGAATAAGCCAAGGGGCTTAAGTGTAAATCTTGTGGGTGAATGCAGTCATTGACAATGTCCAAAGGAAAGGGATAACGCTCTACCGTTAAAGGGTAAGGTAAAGCTAGCGCATGGTGCTAATGCAGATTCCCAAGTACTTGGACCACACACTTACAAATATCCCATGCTGTTTTTATGGGTTGGCTGTTAAAAGTTACTCAGTGGTTACTGAGCAAGATGGTCGCTATGCACAACAAGCTTTATGTACTTAAGGCTAGTAATCTATACACACACTTGCTTGTTCCAAATTAACTGGGTTGCTGTCAGTGCTCAGACAGTAGGCTGATGACAAAATGCATTGCTAACACAAATATAATCATTTCCGGTTGTCTAATGTTACCAGCTAACCATTTTGTGTTGCAGTGGTTAGCACTTTTAGCTCTTGCACTGGTCGTCTTAACTCGATTTCCAGCTCTGAGGCCTAGAACGAGTCAAACTAAGAAACAAGGGCATGGTGGTGCAGTGGTTAAGCTGTTAGCCTTTTCACTGAGGTATACCAGGGTTCAATTTCATGTTAATATGCATGTCATAAACATATTAAACAAAGAAACAGAGATAACGTTTAAAACTTATTACACTTATGTATTTTCAAATTATTACTTGGATTACAAATACAAAGGTGAACTGGGTTTGATATACAGTTAATGCCGTCTATCACACACTTGACTGTAAGAAAGCCAAGAGAGCAAAAGGCTTAGGTAGAGCAGTGGTAAAATCGCTATGTGTAGAGAACTACCTAGCGGTTTTATGAACTGGCAAAGCTATATCGCATAAACAGTGCAGGATACAATCCAGCAATCAAATTTGTATCTTGTTGTACAGAGAAAATGCACTTTTACCATGATGGATAACAAATATGTGCAGACGAATGACCTATGCATTAGCCTACCATAGGGTTATAACCACGAGGAGGAGGTGTGATTTCTATATTTTATTGTTTATTGTTTTATTGTTTTTTTGTAACCAGTAGATTTATTAGATTTTGTATTTTGTAAATATTAATTTTTGTAATTGTAAGTAGTGGAAACATTTTTTTGTAATAGTAAATGTTAAATTTATAACTAAAAGTTCTTTGGGATAAGTGTGCTTGTCATGAATGTTTTTTTTTTCGGATAAATAGCGTGGTTGTATTTCTTTTCATTGATAGGTATGGTTGTGATTGTATGACTAGAGATAAAATGAAAGAGAGAGAGAAAGCTTGTGTGTGTGTGTGTGTGTGTGTGTGTGTGTGTAACATTGATTGTTCGACCAGAGCAAACACGGCAAGGTAGGGTGGTGGGGTAATTAATGTATATAGCAAATGGTAAATAGTATACTGTAGTTTTTTTAATAGTTGTGTTTTTTGAAACAGTTTTACCTACAGTAGTAGTAGTAGTAGTAGTTGTAGTAGTAGTAATAGTAGTAGGCCTTTACGTTTTTGGAAACAACCAGAAAGAGACTGCACTATTGCCATGGCCAAGCACTTCCATTAAGACGATTTCAAGAAAATTTAAATCAGCAAATGTGTGTTTTACAAAACTAAACTTTCAACATGGACTAAATCATAAACGTGTCGACAGTGATATTCAAAAAATAAAATAAAATATGAAATCCATGTTTCCATATCGACACAATTTAAAAACTTAAAACTGGCATTAAAAAAATCAAAAACTTTATACAGACATATTTAAAATGTGTAAATAAAAAATTGACAAATGGCAATATGTGAAATGTGAAAATGAAAAAATGTTCTAATGGCTATCATTTTTTTTTAACATCGTGTTGTATGGTTAAAGTGTGAATCAAACCCCATCTACTTATTTGGATCACCCGAGACTGAGAAGACCTGTTTTAGTCCTAATACCACTTTTAAAATTTTATGTTTAAGCTGGAATTGAACCCAAGAGCATAGCGTGCCAGCTAACTATGCTAACGGCTACGCCACAAAGACAACTTTACACTACTCTTAATGAACAATAATAAGAAAAAGAATAATATATGTTGAATTTTTTTTAAGGATGAACATGGTGACACTGTTTCTGTTGCACAGTCTGCTAGGCACTAGCCAGCAGATGGGGTATTGGAGAACGATACAGTTCACATTTTTAATGAGATGTGACTTGTTTCAAAGTATTATGGGTTGCTGTTGAGTAAATACTAATCCTGTACAAGGAAGCAAGGGTTCGAACCCCTTATCTGACATAACTATTGCCTGAACATGGCTTGACGACACTGTATTATTATGATACCATAGATAGAGTGTGTTGTTTAAGACCACTCTCTTTCTGAACATAGGTAGAGATTTTTGATGGTTAACAATGGCATTAATAGTTGGACGTGGGGATAGCAATTAAGAAAAACAGACAATACCCATACAATATTTTTATTTATTTAATGTAAGTACTTGTACAATAGTTACATACAAAATACATTTCTCGTTTCTCTATTACTATTTAGTCCTTTTTGATCCTCTTGCATATGAAGGCTAGATAACCTTGTACTTCAGCCCCTTAAAACAACAACAACATAACCTTTTGCATGGTCTGTGATGTTGATGACTCTTGAGACGTGGAAGATGGATTAAACATGACTTTTACAGCAGGGGTTAAATGTTGCTCAATAAACACTGCACTATTTTGAGTTGCAACAGTTTTTTCTAGTACTTACTTTTCAGCATTCTGATAATTTTTTTGTCAACACTATCAGTGTTTTGTCTGGAGCACTACATTGATGTTCACTCACTTTTAAAACCACACCATTTCTACTTTTCATATCGCCTCGACATCTTGTTGACCTCTGTTTTGAGCATCGCTAGAATGTTATTCCTTTTACATTTTGTCGTCTATAGTTATAAGATTAGCCTTTATAGAGTACCTGTTGCTTACCTTGGTTAGTTATGGTAAGTTCCATAGTAGCAACTAACCTTTTAGTATGATTTGCTCACTACAGAGGTTATAACTCTTCTGGTAATAGAATGATTTAGCGTTGGCTTTTATATTTAATATGTACAGTTTAAAGTGATAGAAAAGTGGTAGAAAAGTGGTAGCAACGTGGTAGAAAAGTGGTAGCAATGTGGTAGAGAAATGGTAGCAAAGTGATAGAAAAGTGTTAGAAAAGTGCGAGCAAAGTGGTAGCAAAGTGGTAGCAAATTGGTAACAAAGTAGAAAAGTGGTAGCAAAGTGGTAGAAAAGTTGTAGCAAAGTGGTAGAAAAGTGGTAGCAACGTGGTAGAAAATATTACATGTATTGTTAAGAAATAGTTTAAGCGGTTACATGGATTCATTACACAATGATTTTTGCATGACGAAGCCCATTTTCTGTATCCAATAGTTCTTCCTCATATTTAGTATGACCAGCCAGTTTACAGGCATGCAAGTACTGAAGCCGCTGTATTAGCTTACTGGGATTGTTCCAGTAAACAAATTTAACAAATTATATTTTGGGTGTAAACAGAGCATTACCATTATAATCATCATCATAATAATAATCATCATCATCATCATGATTATCATCATCAATATAATCATCATCTTTATCATCATCACTATTACTATCTAATCCTTTTTGTTCATCTTGCAATGCAACAAACTTTTGCATAGTTTGTGATGCCTTTGATAGTGTTAGGGATTCCTTAGACGTTAACGACTGTCCTAACGTGTCTTCTTCAGGAGATAATAAATGCTCTTTAACAAACAATGCGCTATCTTGAGCCACACTATGTTTTTCTTGGTGTTGCTTTTTTTACCTCGGTTAGAGTATTTTGTCAATTTAAATGAGTATTATTTTGAGATTTACAATGATGATCGATTGAAATAAGTATGTTGGAGACTTTTGTTTTAATCATTCCTCCACACTTTTTAGATCGTTGTTTCGAACAGCACCAAATAACAGTTCCATTTTTATTAGTTATTTTTACAATATATGTATATCCTATATAGTAAGCACATGGCTTACCATAGCTAGTCGTTGATACTTTCATGTCAACTGTTAAGCATAAACTAATCTCTAGTAAAGTTAACTCGATAATAAAAATAACAGTTTGTAGTATGTGCAGTTTAAAGTAAGAGCAAGAATGATAGTCAAATGGTAGAAAATTATTAGCAAAGTGGTGGATGAGTGGTAGCAGTTTATAGTAGGCATGATTTTTTACCAGAATGTGATTTGAGTAAATGTAATTTCAAAACCTTAGCAGTGAGTAGTCAGTTAGTCTTGCTCCAGACAAGCGTAAACAGTTCTCCAATGAATCAGAATCAAAATTTTCATTTTGAAACAGTTGTGTAACCAATTAGGTATTGGTGCTTGATAGTTTCACACATGAACAAAAAATCCAACATATCTGACATGAATTACATTATTTGAAAGTTGACAAAGGATATCCAATCAACCATTGTAGTTACAATATCAAACACAAAGACAAAATCAGCATGTACTTTTAAGTTACATGAAAATACTATTAAATAGGCTATGCAAGAAATTTGGAATTACACATTAGCAGTTTGCAACACCATCCTTCTAGCCTATATAAATTATCGACATGGAAACATTGCACTGTCCCTAACATTAGACTCTTTAAACTAATGTATCTATAACACAAGTCAACTAACAAAACATTTTGTATTGAAACTATAATTTATTGCATATCTTCTGTCTACATTGAACAGTAATCAAAAACGCCATTCAAAATTAATTAAGTTTGCTTTCATACTTTATGTAATGATAAATACATATTTAAAGTTTTGGCAGACTGTTCAAGTGGTATCGGCTTTGAACACATAAGAGAGGGAATATTTTAAGACTTAACCTCAGCTCACCTAACATAACCTAACTTTACCTAACCTAACCTTGTCATATAGGTAGGAAACGGGTCACGCTATGCTTTCGATTACCGAGATTCAGCTACTTTTCAAGGTTACTCTCCCGAACATTGCCGGAGACTGCTGATAAACACCTATGTCCCCACAGCCGTGGGCCGCGCGCAACATAGGTTTATTCCGTGGGGACATAGGTGGGGACCCAGTTAACCTTTGTATCTGTAACCCAAGTAATAATTTGAAAAGACATAAGTGTAATCAGTTTTAAACGTTATCTCTGTATTTTTAGTTTAATATGTTTATGACATGCATCTTAGCCTGAAATTGAACCCTGGTATACCTCAGTGAAAAGGCTAACAGCTTAATCACTGCACCACCATGCCCTTGTTTCTTAGTTTGACTAGTTCTAGGCCTCAGAGGTGGAAAACGAGTTAAGACGACCAGCGCAAGAGCCAAAAGTGCTTACCACTGCAACACAAAGAGGAACTACGTCACCTCAACACAGCTCTCCGCGCCAATGGTTACACCAGTAAGGAGATCCAACGGGCATGTCATCCCAGACGACCGGCGTCCACGGAGAGGGAACAGGATCGGCCGACAGCAGTGACCTACCTCCCGTACGTTCACAAGGTGACTGACCGGATAGGCAAAATACTCCGCCATCATAACATCAGGACCGTATACAGGCCTACGAGACAGATACGCGATTTAATCAGATCTGCCAAGGACAAGCGCCATCCCCATTCCAGGGCGGGCGTCTACAGGGTACCTTGCAGCTGCGGCCAGGTTTACATTGGTACCACGAAGCGCAGTATTGCCACCAGGCTGAAGGAACACGAGCGACACAGCCGGCTGGGCCAGATGGAGAAGTCCTCGGTGGCAGAGCATTCCCTTCTTAAAGGCCATGATGTTCACTACTGGTGCACAGAGGTGCTGTCCAGCACCGTCCACTACCACGCGAGGCTGCAGCGAGAGGCTATTGAAATTTTCAAACACCCTAACAATTTCAACCGGAAAGAAGAGAGCGAACGGGTGAACAAAATCTGGCATCCCGTCCTCAGATCAACTAACATCAAACCATTGGCTGAGCATTGCACACCTCTCGGTACTGGCAGCCAATCAGCGCGCTCCACTCCTGGCGCGGAAAGTTCCGGACCGCGCAGTGAACCGACCCAGTCGCACACTATATATAGCGGTGGCGGACAAGCGCAACTTCAGTCTACCTCTGACCATCGGAAAGAGAAGACCCTTGAGAATGGCGAACGCAGTCTTCGCTGAAACGTCGGGAAACAACAGCCCTACTGGACCACGGCCTAACAGCCCGGATAATCACTTCTTAGATTCTAACGCCGGCCGTGAAAGCCTAAGTTTGTATATACAAAATGGTTAGCTGGTAACATTAGAAAACCGGAAATGATTATATTTCTGTTAGCAATGCATTTTGTCATCAGCCTACTGTCTGAGCACTGACAGCAACCCAGTTAATTTAGAACAAGCAAGTGTGTGTATAGATTATTACCCTCAAGTACTTAAAGCTTGTTGTGCATAGCGACCATCTTGCTCAGTAACCACTTAGTAAGTTTTAACAGCCAACCCATAAAAACCGCATGGGATAGTGGTGTGTGTGTGGTTCATGTATTTGGGAATGTGCATTAGCACCATACGCTAGCTTTACCTTACCCTCTAACGGTAGTGCGTTATCCCTTTCCTATGGACATTGTCAATGACTGCATTCGCCCACAAGTTTTACACTTAAGCCCCTTGGCTTGTTCTTGATTAGGTTTGGTTTGGTTCAGTTGTGTTTGATTCGACTTGGTTCAGTTTAGTTTAATGTAGTCACCGTTTTTTTTACCTACACTCTTTAACCAATTAATTAATGATAGTCTACTCTTAATTCTTGAATCGATACATTAAATTTTGTTTACACCGTTTGTCATGCCATGCCTACAACCTATACTCCCTATGTTCTACAGTGAGATCTGAAAACATGTTCCAATGGTCAAAGACGTGTCAGTCACCATAAATGTTGCCTATAATAATTCTTTCTTTACCTAGCTAGGTTTCGTCACACACAGTAAACATCTAACATTATGGGTTTGCAATATATTAAGAAAAGCAAAAGTCCATGATTTTGTTGTTTTGCGTCTTTCTTTGAAAAATTCATAAGCCATAAAATAATGACGACATGTCAAGTTCTGGGGGGGGGGGGCCTTGAGTGTGTCCAAATCTCATTATCGGTTTATAATATCTTAAGACCATGCCCTAGCAGATTTGGATTATTTCAATCAATGAGTCCACCATAGGAAAGATCGGAAAAATAAATACCCTTAAAACAAGTCGTCACATGGCCCTCTCCGATCAATGCTTCGCAAAATATAAATTGATCCATAGAACATGGACACCGTGGTCGACGACATCATCCTCGCTTCCCCCTCCCACCATGGTTGCCAGATCGTTTGACCTTCAAGTGTCCTAAGCATTTCTGTATTTTTTCATTGCCCTGTTGTCAAGACTGGTCAATGCATTCCAATAAGCTCAAATAACATCCACATCCTGTCAGTCTGCCCCAGCAAGTTTGTTTTCTATACTCACTTTAAGCAACATATAACAATGTTCTGTTTGTTCTATCTAAAGCCAGCTTCATCTGATCAGGGAATTGTCATTTGCCATGTCACTCATAATCGTTTACACGTTAAAGACCCCCTTCAGAGGGTTTAGGAATTAGGAATTCCATCATAGGAAAAATCAGAAAATGAATCCTCGACCTGCCGTCTCATCGAAATATCGAATGCTGTATTGGGATATCACCACCGTGGTCAGTAATATCCTTGTTGAAACACGTGCCCAGTGGTATCGCCTCTCTCTATCTACAACCACTCGTTATGAACATTTTAGACAGATTTAAAAAAAAGTTTTTCAAATTAAAATGTTTTACAACAAAAGTGTCGTTAGACCCATTCGCATTTTTTTTTACATAAATACTATATTCGAAAGGGGGACGTCACCCCGAGTCCTACGAACCCAAATACACGTCTCCAGCGTTATTGGTTTATGAGATATAACAAAAAGTCTAAAATCACAGTTTTACACCAAAGAGTTCTGTTTCCCTCATTCTCAAAATCTTTAATCTATTACCAAAATAAAATGGGTTTCTTGACAAGCCATTTGACACGTCATAGGTCCAAATACGACCATGCATTCGTGAGATATCGGAAAAAGTCTATAATCATGGTTTTACCCCCAAAAAGCCTGTTTACCTCATTCTTAAAAACTCTCACCTGTTAACAACATAAAGAGGGCTTCGAAACAAACTATTTTACACGTCACACGTCCAAATCCGACCTTGCGTTCGAGAGATAAGGCAAACCTCGCAGGAAAGTAGGCGACTATCTAGGTCTCTCCTTACCACCAAAACCCCTTCTTATAAATCATTTTTCGAAAAGCCCGCCCTCTTAAAAAAATGTTCTCATGCGTAAAAACAAAAAACAAGCATTTGAATTCATATTGGCTTTTCACAATACACATGTCTCTTGTGTACAACAACATTTAATTTCATATTAGCATTGAAATATATACATGTAGCACATGGAAAGCAATCTTTACATAAAAAATTACTCTTTCACCCCCTAGTAGGGGTAGTTTTTTCAGAAGGTGGGAATACGTAGTCCATAGGAAAGGGGGTGTTCGCCTGAGTAATTTGACACCTCTTACAAGTCTCTAGCCTGATTGGTTCGCGAGATATTGCTAAGCTGGGATTCCAGCGGTGGACCGGTGGCGGTGGTATTAGAACTGTTACAAATACACTACTCACAATATTGAATAGGCTGAAATAGAAGGAAGAAAGTTATTGAAGTTAACCTTTATTGCAAGAAAGTATAACACAATGTTAGATTGTTATATCAAATAAGCTGATGATTTTCTGAAACTATTTTAAGTTGTTGATGGAAATGTCACACTCTTAAAAAGAGTGATCATACTAAGGCGCGGTGCACACTGGAAAAACCTGTTTCATGCAACTGGTTTCATGAAATCGGTTTCAAGAAACCAGTTGCATTGAAACATGCACACAGAAGCAACGGTTTTCCATCAGTTACAATGGTGGGGCCATGTTTTTGTCTTGTTGGATTTCATGGCCCCGCCTTCCCAACGAGGACCATGCCTGAAAGGAATAATGAACCCGAACGGTAACTAAATACAATTAAAATTCGGTATCCATGCCTGTAGCCTTCAGGGGCATATAACCCCTGGCACTACAGCCCATGAAGGGCCTAGGCCTACCAAGCGACCGCTGCCCAGCCATTTGGCCTGCAGATATTGGAATGACGCGTGGTCAGCGCATCGGGTCCCCTTGGCCGTTAATCTTGGTTTTCGTGACCGGGGCGCTACCTCACAGTCAGACAGCTACTCAATTGTCCTCACGAGGCGGAGTGCACCCCGTCCGAGCCCTCACGTCAGTTTCTAAAATCCCTGACGGAGCCGGGAATCGAACCCGGGGCCTCCGGGTGAGAGGCAGGCGCGCTACCCCAACACCACGGGGATGGCTATAAGGAGTAATAGACAACAATAATAAGAATGTGGAACATTACCATCGCCCTTCTTAAATGGATGGGGGAAATTTAGCTGGATATTGACATGTCTAGAAACAATCTAGAGGCAGAATATGATGTCAGAAGAGTGGATATGTGTTTAGAAAGCTGGACTGAAGTAATTTAGATATGAGAATAACTTGACAATACAGACATTCCAAACACATAGGGAAGTACATACATTTGAATGTTATGTAAAAATAAAATTGATTATTGCAACTCTTATAATATTAAATACAATGAGGAAGATTGTTTTCAATAATATTGATACAGGAATAGTTAGTTATATAGTTACCGTTGTATTATGCAAGCACAAGGAGATCTGCTGTATAATAAATATTAGTTTGAACAATGTTTTGAGTTAGAACAGTCACCAGAAGATAGTGATAGTACTTTCATTTCATTACAAGTAGTGAAAGTGATAATGAGTTTATTTGTAAAACAAAAAACATGCATGACAAAATAACTTTATTTTAGAATGTTTTGAATAGATCTCCGTAAGTGTGGTACAGTTGGTAGGAAAATGTCCAATATATAATATTAAAAGACTTACCATCAAGAATAGTTAAACATCGTTCCATTGGATTATTGTGAAGCATTTTAGGAATGTTAAGAGTTATTTCATGTGTAAATGTGGTGAGATAATGAATGCGGATGAATATTTTGTTTCTTTTGCAAATCTAGGACTTGCTTATTGAGTTTTTGGAAATTTTCCTTGGTTGGTACGGTAGATTCCCGATATGGGGCCTTAAGTTGATAGATAACCAACTACCCAGAGTCCCTACATGCCTTGAGATATCAGGATTCTCATCCTACTGTGCTAGAAAGTTATTGCCGAGTTAATTTTCACATGATAAATAATTATAAATCATAATGGTATGTACGTCGCGTTGTAAGCGGTGTGCGGTGCTTTTTCCCGGGGTCGTTGAGGATTTGCAATCCATTCCATCTAGGATATGACGACTAATACGGTACAGTACTCAGTGGCGCCAAACGTATGGTTGATGCCTAGCGGCCGCTAGATCTCAAAGAGGGTGGGTGGGGGAAAGAAAGAAAGAAAGAAAGAAAGAAAGAAAGAAAGAGAGAAAGATGGAGAATAGGGCTAAATTACTAAATACATCGTAAGGTCGGCACGAACGGTCAGTACCAGCCACAAAATATCTTTACTGAGTTATTGTATTGTTTGTTCGTTTAAACATAAAATAAAAGTTTCATCAATATTCAGCGTCAGCCGAATGTTCATGATGGTTAATTGGGATTTACACACAAACAAATGAGCGAGACATCAAATCCTCTAACCTAACGTCTGAAACGAATATCTCCACCGAACCTTCCGCTTCACAGGAACGTAACATTAATGCCATTGCCGAGTCTTCCCAGCCGAGTCAAACTTTTCGAAAATTACCATACAAATCGGTATCCGAAAGAGCGAGTTCGTCGACTAAAACGAGTCAGCACGACACGTTGGATGTCTCACGCTTCTTTTCTCACTGTCGCTCTGTCAAGATTTGCTGCTCTAATCGACACACTGCTTCATGTAATTCAGACACCACTGCGAACCCTTGACCATGAAGACCCAACCCACAAAGTTACACCAGCCGAAAAATCAGCTGCCACAGAAGCGCAAGGCCTCTTAAGATACTAATGCTATCAGAACGATTTGTTATCACAGCGCTCCCCGTTTCGAAAGTCTTCGAAAAGGTGGGACCTGTGAGCAAAGTTTTGTACGGTGTTGATATCGATTTATTGGCAGCAGTAAGTGCAATCCAGCATACGCTCATAGAAATGGAGCACCTTCGAAACGAGGGAGCATACGAATGTATTCTTGAAGAAAAATAAGATTTTCTCCGAGGATTTCCCGACTTTGAATTCCAAAAACTGCCCGATGCCTTGAAGCGGCGCAAGAAGATGATGGATGGCGAGGAAGCTGCAGATGAGCCACTAGATGAGTCCATCAAGAAATTTCGAGTCGATACCTACAACGTTTGCCTGGACGCAATAGCTTCTCACCTTGAAGATAGATTCGGCAACACAACTGTTGGGTTATACCGCGATGGCACTCTTCTCGCATCGTCGTCTAATTGGGGTGAACGGTCGTAGGAACGTTCTTCCTGATGTTGCATTCGATCACTTCTGCCAACTGTATGGAAAATTCGCGGACAAAATTCACTCTTAGAAGAGTACACTGCTTTTTCGAAAGTCTACCCTCAATTCAAGAAGACAGCTTCATTGCCCGAGAAACTGCACAAACAAGACATTTTTGCCGATTAAGTTTCTGCTGAGCACCATTTTGCGAAGACCGACAAAGGCGAGGAGGAATGAAAAACTGAAGAAGGAAGCCTCCTAGAGGAGATTGAAGACATGGAGGTTAACCCAGTTGAAGTGGATCCCGGTAATGCTGGAAGCTTAATGGCTGTATTTCAAATTATGCACTCAGTAGGCTAGAAAAGTTGGGTTCCCCACTTTGTACAACGCACTGAAGATTGCAGTGACAATCCCGGTAGCAAGCGCCACACCCAAGAGAACTTTTTCGAAGTTACGCATAATAAAAGAAGGCTACGTACGACTATGGGTGGTGAGCGATTGGAAGACCTCATGATAATTTCTTGTGAATACGACGTAAATATTGAATACGATAATGTCACATTAGAGTTCGCATCACATAGTAGCCTTCCTTCGAAACAGTTACTGTACTGAGAAATACGGTGATGTAATGAAACTTTTTATACAGTTTTTTGTTCGGCCGAAGATATTCATAAGATATTCATAACATTTTAAGTGTGTTCTATTGAATAGATTCCAAAACTCCAAAAATAAAGATTTCAACACGATAAAAAAGAAAACGTTAAGAAATACCGGGGTCACTGAACATCTAACAAAGAAAACGAAGGTCAAAAGGCCGTTTTTCGTCAAAAACACTGATACCTATGTTTCTGCCATTTTCAAAGCCCTAAAGCTGCTTTCAGTTAGTAGTTTTCCAAAGGATTTTGTGTTGGCATTATACATTGGACCTTCCACAACACTTCTTAACTATTTTTGGCTCTATTTGAGCACTTTAAAAATCGATACTTTTGGACGTGACTGCTGCGCTCCAACCACCTTAAGCCCATAGCATTGCCGCTTGAAGACAACGCGTTAGGCGAAATGAAAACTGTCTGCCGATGAGTAATGTTTGTTTTTGCGACTTCCCTTAAATTCTAATGTCGAATTGAAACACGTTTTGGTTGAGAATGATCCTCTTAGTGATTTCGCGATCTCTTCAGTTTCTTTTATACAGGGTGTTTCGAAAAAATATCCGATATTGTAACAGGGGTTGGGATCGGTCAAAACGAGAAGATATGTTCCTATAAACATATGTTCGGAAACAAATACCTGCTGAGATTTGCACCATTTTACCTTCGTGGACGAGGCGTTGTGTTCGGTGGTGCAGACGTCTTTCCGTTAAAGATCTTTGCATGAGTTGGATGTTCAGTCATAGGATGTGACTGTGCGGTTCGCTGGATCTTAATCCATTGAATTCTGGCTATGGGGATATTTAATGACATTGGTGGATGCCTCACCCATCGAAAATGTGCAGATGTAACAAGAGCGTGTGCCCACATACGCGAGCAGCCAGGCGTCATTGGACGAGTTGGGGATTTCTTGCGAACAAGGGCCAAATCAAGAGGTAACCATGAGGAGCATCTCTTGTAACGTGCAGATGGTAACCGCGGACAGACCGGCTGGAATCATCACAGCTCCTGGCTGGTGGTAAGTATGGATGTCTGCCCAACGAGTGTTCTGTTAATCGTGTGTTACAGTCAAGTGGTCATTAGAAGTAGCTGGTAGGAAGACGTCCATTGTCTAAAGTGTACAAACAACACAAGTAAAATGGCTCATAACTGGTATTTGTTTCCTGACATATGGTTATAGGGACATTTCTTCTCGTGTTGGCCTATCCCAACCTCTGTTGCAATATCGGACACATTTTTCTAAACACCCTGTAGAGTTGTTTGTCTTTAAATTGTTTTAGATTATAAAGATGGCTTCATTTATTGGAATATTGGTATACATGTTTGTTATATTGAACGAAACTAGCCGCAAGATTGGTTTCATTTGTAGCATGTTTAATGCCGTTACTAGTGCTGATGTGTTCTTTCTTGACTTATTTTTTGTTGACAAACACCATATTAGGATGTTCTAGATTTGGCAGCACACATATGTTACATTGATCGACGAACAAAGACAGCCAGGAACGCAGGGTAAAGGCCAAGGAGGATAAGAGATAACGAGACAATACATGAAATTCTTTCTAGTTCTGTGTAGGCAGCAGTGAGAGGTGCTGCGTGAGACCGGACCACACATCGCTCAAACAGCAAGTTCACGACTCTACTCCAACCTGACTATTTAATAACCATCACATAATCACACTAAGCAAGCGAACTTGAAGGTCAATCACAACTATTAGTAACTTTACAAAAGAACATATAGCTACTAATCTTGACCAGTTGTGCTAGTTTAATTACTACTGCTATTAAATAAGTGTATATATTGCAAAAACCATCATCCATAGTCGTAGACATAGATTTTATAGCCTAAGTGTGAAGGATGTGGTGACGATCGCTTGACGATCGAAACTGGTCATCCAAATGTATTTATTAATTTGTTTTCAGGATTAGGGAACCACCCATTACAATTGGGTACAATCGTGTAGACCGACTGAAAAAATGAAATTTCGATTACTAAGGCGACACTGAACAAATAGTTCTGTGAATAACTAAATAGCCTATTTTCATATACAGTATATCCTACTGGTCTTACTTAGGATACGAGAAATGAAAACAAGATTTTAAAAAATCCCACAGCCGCCATTTCTAAGTTCTCATAAAATTCCATTCAATAAGACGTCACTATATTAAGGCTTGTATAAAGATATATACCGTGCCAAGTTTTACAGCGCTCGGATGAAATGTCGCGCGAAAAATCCATTTAAATATTTAAATTTCACTTCGCTGCCATGTTGGTTTTGTGCTCACCAGGTTATTGAATGATCCAAAGGTGAATTTATGGTAATAGCTTCCATAAACATACAGGCTGTAATGGATTCGTAGATATTGAGAACCCTCTAAATATTGTGGATGGTGGGCATGTTGGATTGTTATGTGTAGACCATCGAGGTATGAAGAGTATTGCGTAGGTCAATTATTTAAACGTTCACTTCGATCGCATGATTAGGACACACAAAATAATTAGAAACTAAATTTTAAAATTTGATATGATCATTTACCGTACCAAGTTTCACTGCGTTCGTTGGTTAAATTGCTCTACAGTAGATAAAGATTTTAAAACATGGTTTTCTAACAACTAAATCTAAGTTAGTTGTCAACAGTTTCCTTTTCTGTAGGAATCCTTTTCCTTGCCTGATTCAACCTTCTTTTAATATCGCCCTCGCTTTGTCCAACACTTGTTATTTTTCCTTTAGCTTTTCCCCTGTAAATATGACGCCAATATAGGTTCTGATTTCTTTCCGCTGCATTCAATTATTTTTGTTTTACAAACCAGACTAAAATGTTTTTGGAAGAACTGGAAATCGAACCTGGATCTATAGTCCCAGGAGTGGCAACCAAAACGGCTAACCACTACGCAACGACGTGTACTTTATTTCGGTAAAATAGCATTGTTCCAAAATGTGTAACTGTCAATAAGCAGTATTTAGATTGGGTTTATGGATGAGTGAAGCGATGTGTAATATTGTAACTTGAGTCTTTATTTGCTTTATATAGGATATCGGAGGGTGAGTTAGCCGTGGTCGTTACGGCATGACTGCTGGCAGTCGCTCACATCCGGGAGGCGTGGAGGTTCGAATCCCCCCGCCGGCAAACTTGAAGATGGTCTTCTCTGGTTTCCCATCTTCCTTCCAGGCAAATGCCGGGGTTGGTTCCTAACTATAGGCCACAGCCGCTACCTTCCATCTCCTCACCTTCCATTCCAACTGTTCACCCCAACGGTACTTGTAGCTCACCCATTGGGTGTCCGTCTCGAAGCAGCTACAAAACTGGCGAGCCGAACATGTCCTCGGGCACTCCAGGCACTAAAAGCCATACGCTAAAAAAAAAAAAAAAAAAAAGGATATCGGAATACCGTTAACAGATATCCAAAAATTTAGAAGAATAACTATGATTCAATTAGCCATAATTGTTACGAATAAAATGCGAATATGCTCCAAATAACTCATGGATATGAATATTGAAACTGTAATTCAAAGTGAGTTAATCTGGATCTACGAAATTATTATTATGAGGACGAAATTGCAGTAGCTTTTTTCACATTTGCAGGCCGTTAGTCCACCATGTTTTAATGTAGTTACACAATTAAAAAGGAATATTGAATACGAACCCTTATTCTGAGAACTAGAAGTGAATATAAACCAAATGCTTGCATGGTAAGTTGTAGACAACAGTAATAACTTTTCCCTTCTGCTTAACTAATTCATCAGAACTATGGTAGACGCTCATCAGACTGTATGTAAAGCTAGTGCCACTTATACTATGCAATGGCACGTTAAAATGAGATCGAACTATCTGGGTAAAACATAGTGTGATGGTCCCAATTTGTGACCAGAATGAAATAATTTTATATATTTTATTATTATTATTATTATTATCAATATTTTTTAAATTTACATTTTTCCTTTTATTAGTTATTATGTTAACTAATATGTTTATATCTATTATTATGCGGTAATGTCGAATATTATGGCAATTGAAAGGACTTGGAGCGATACACATTATATTTGAAATAAGTTAGACGCATGACTGAATATTATTTCTGAAGAAAATACGAACAAGAGAAGAAGAGGGTGTTCACGGAAGGCCGGCTTATCCACGGCTTCTTGGAAATGACATAAATAGACACTTATGTCTTTCACATCAAGTATTCTACCAGTATACAAATCATACTAAGAAGGGATTCTATGAAGACTTGCCACTAACAATGCTGGGCCGATGAATGAGTCCTGTGCAACTTTATACAAAAGGTGGGCTGGACCTCCCGAGAAATGCTACAAAGAAGAATTGTCATTATTGATATGTGAAAGGCGGGCTAATATTGCCTAGCGACTTCAGAAGAGGGGATAGACACGTGCCTTACCTGGGAACGTTATATATATGACGGCCGCCCAAATGGATTATTATTATTGAATTGCTGGAGGAGAGGGAATGGTGCTGTGTGGAGCAGAAGAGTGGAACTTGTAGCGAGATGGAGTTGAAAATTAACATTCATCTATAACGCAGTGCTATATTATACAGTTGACTATTTAAGTATGTGAATTTGATAAGACATTCTGTCTTATCAAACTGTGACATGGTTGTGTACGAGGCTATTTTCACAGGGATGATTTATGGAATTTATTCCGTCATCCACATATAAATTCGTTACTTTGAGGAAAATCAGGGCCATCAGGAACTCTCTACGCAACAATCCAACTACAATGATCTTCAATGCGGTGAGCGATTTAAAACAGTTTTACTCCAGACAAATCAGAAGGCTCTCATGCTTATTAAATTCAATCTATATTTTATTCAATTAACTCAGTATACTCCAATTTCCAATCGAGACCCATAATACAAGTAAATTCAGTAGATTCTTTAATTTAATTTATTATTATTATCTTTAGTATTTTATTCTTTTTGCACTTGTTGTTTTTATATATTAAATTCATTTTTAAATTCAAATGTTTGACTGGTTTCCTTTAGTAGCTAGAAATTACTATAAGGCAACACCACACTCCTGAACTAATTGTCGAAAGGTTAGATTACGTAAGTTTCACTACGGCTGGAGATAGGAATTTCGATGCTCTAAATCTCTTTAACCGAGGTTTAATATATTATTTTGATCATGATATATAAATTGTCTGGCGCCCTTGGCTACATATAATACTACACATTATGTACTTTTTTTTAGTGAAGCTGACAACAATACAGATACACTATTAGATTAATACACAATTAAATGTTTCATATTGATCACCCAAAAGTGGGCGACTATTTAAATAATTAGCTTTGCATATTAACATTTTTCTTATTATTATAATAAACCATTACATTTTAACGCCCAACAGAGGAGCATTCTTATTAACAAGATTCAGTTCACTCAAACACATTACGATTGGCTGCCTCAACCAGGGACATTAAGTTCACGAAAACCATTACAATAGAAGAAAGGAAATCTAATGTGATGAACCTCAATGCAGCAAAGAAAACTCATTCATAACGAGAAGGTAATTGTTGGATTTTTACCAGAATTGAAATATTTACCAATTCAAAGGTCACCTATGGACGAGGCAGGATGAGTTACTAGAAACAAACTGGAGACCTTCACTAAAAATTCAGGCGTGAAGCTCGAGACGCTCAACATTCATGGGGCCATTGGTGGATTGGCAAGGAGACACCTTTCTGACATCAATTAGCAAAGCTGACAGTAAAGTGTGTTCTCGTGAACCCATCTAAACATCATATCTCTAAAGTAAACAACTACAGATACATTTAACGGTCAGGTTTGAGAGTTGAAAAATCATTCATATTACATTCATATTCCACATACACTCGAACGATTAATTATCAGTACTAGTATTGTTAACAGAGAACACTGCAAGTGCACTGTTAGAATTAAGATGTTTTCCTTTAGCCTCCCATTCACTTCAAAGAGCGTGTCGTGGTTAACTCTTCATGGAGTGAATGTTCATAGGATATTTAGTTTAATCCAACTTCTTACTGTCATCGTCAGGCTTTGAGGGAGTTTCTTTTCAAAGTGTAACATGTTCAGAATTTTTTAACTGTTGTATGCAATTTGAAGGCTTTAGATTCTTCAATATAGCATCAGGACACACGAACACGCTCTGGTTAATATATGACTTGGAGCATTGAGTGATAATAAATAAAACTCCAAACTAATTCATTTTCCACATTCCACTAATCACCTCCTTGAAACGGATACCCTCGAGCGATTTGCCTGAGTTCATTTACATTTTGGTCATGTAGTTGTTAGCAATAACAGGTGAGTAACTCATGATGACTTGTGGTGCTTTAAATATTGCTGTCATGTACGTGAGAGTCATAACGCCGTGCGTGTGTCATGATTTAACAACACGCTTGATCTCCAAAGATTTCTAGTCTTTGCACAAGGTAGTCGTCCACTCACCGATACACATAGCAATACACATCTTGCCAGAGCCCTAAACGCGAGCTTCAAGCCATGAGGAAACCCAGGTGGAGATTGCATTTGTCTGCAGGTCAACAAGAGGGAGAACATCGAGGCGTGTAACTTAAGTGTTTGCTTTAGAGGCACTGGCCTTAATCTCCATCGTCTTGTACAAACGCCGTAATTATAGAGAGCTGACACTAAGGGAAGCTGGATAGAGATCTAATTAATTACCTGGCCGAACGCTATCGCAGGGGGTATGATGTATGGTATTGTCTCAGCATATGACAAGTAGTCTGCTCTGTGGCTAGGGGTAAGCGTGCTCTCGTGGTAAAACACACCTTCCAATGGTATTGTAGCCGTTTCACAGATCAGAAGCGAAGAACCGGCTAAAACATCACAAGTCACCAAGGAAGAACAACTATTCAAAAAGGACAAATGTGTTATGTAAGAAACTTCCTTTGAAAAATCAAACTAACTCGGTAGGTTTGAGATCAAAGTATCTCGGAGGTTTAACTCTATAGGTAGGTGGGATTCATACAACTAACCTTCTAAAAACACATCAAATTAGGGCAACATCGTTTAACGGTGGGGCGTGGTGGCGCAGCGGTCAAACTGTTGGCCTCTCACCATGGTGGAGCGGGTTCGATTCCTGGTCAAAGCATGTGTGATTTTAAAGTGAAATGCCATGTCCTGTGGTGCGGATTCCACGTCAAAAGGAGGTCCCGTGGCTTATGATCTCGAGATTAACGGTCACGTAAATCTGCAATCTTCCTTCCCTAACATCGGTTCACAAATTGTAAATCCAAGATATAGATAAAATCAAATTTTTATTACTACATTGTAGAAAATCTTCCTGGCCCACTTCTGTTAGGTGTGCTGCGTCGCGGAATGAAACAGGGAATGCAGTACATAAACTCCATTTACATAAATAATGCAAAGAACAAGAAAGGAACCAAAAACCCAACAAAACTACCTGTTGACTCAAATCTGAGATCAGAATTAAAAAATTTAAAAAGTTCAAAATTAAACTTGTTATTACTGTATCATCATTCGCACATCACTGATATACTCCACTCGGAGATATTCCCTACTCCTAGGATAACCCAAATAAATTTTAACTAGTTGAAACCCGTCAAAACGTGACGGTCATTGGGAAAATATTTACTGAGGGAATTTCTTATATGCATTCTTTGTACAATTAAAAAGAAAGTTCGACTTTGCAACATGTAACAGGCCAGGAATGAAAACGTGATGAGGCAAATAGAGACTTACACGGTCCAGTGTTTCCCCTTGAGCTTTATTGATTGTGATAAAGTACGGTATGCCAAGCTAATTGGAAATTGGTACCTCTTAAAAGAAAATGGAAATGATTTATCAGAAGGTGTTAAATTAAGTGAAAGGATTAGAGCTCTCTGCCCAATATTATCAGCGTTAATTATTTCCACATCCAAGCAATTTTCATCCATATTTCTTAAAATTAATCTGGCTCCATTTAGGAGCCCTCGGGAAACGTTCAGATTTCTAAGGAGTAAGAATATGTGAAAGCAAATCACTTAATTCCAAGGTATTCAAGCATTCTGTAGGAAACTGAAGTAGGTGGCTTTCATCTTCATTATTTAATCTGTTAACGGTGGTGTATATTTTGAACTACTGGTTATAAGTTCAATGACTTTATTAAGTTCATTACATTGTTCATCTTTTGTTGTAAGAATGCAAACTTTCGATAGAGTTATTTTATTCTTCGCAGAAGTGAATGTTTCGCCGAAAATCTCAGTCCAATATCATCACGAGTTTAAAGTCTAGCTGGTAATTCAATGCCATTTAATTTCTTGTAGCAAAAAATCATACAATTCCATTTCATCTGGTTTCTATCGAGTGTTTTATGTAAGCAGCGTATTTTAGCGAAGGGCCAGAGAGAAGAGTGTTTACTAAAACTGTAAATAACTGTTTGGCGAGAAGCGTGCGGCACAACAGGCGAAACCTACCTGAAGTCTCCCCCAAGAGCAATAACTTTCCCACCAGAAAGAATAATATCGTTACGGATAATATCCTTTAGAAGTCGATTCACACATATTAATGAATGATCATTCGCCATTGGATCTTAATCCCATATTATGAGTCATGCTAATCGAATATTGTCAGATGGATTGGAATTTATCTAGACTCTGAACTCTCATTTACATTGAGAGGTATTTTGAATGTTGACTGTAGGGCTTATGCTCTTGCAAATATGAATTGTGCCCTCCCTAAAGCAAGAATTCACCTTATTTACAGACCTAGCTAATTTAGCTTTTGGGGAGTGTAATATATACAACTGGCCGTAAGAACCGTCACTTATAATTTTGGAATGTAAGGAAGAAATGCAATGATGTTATATTCCAGAAATTTTAAAACAATATGGACCGTATTCATACGGTACGGTAACATTGACACCAAAGGAAACAAAGGACATTGCATTATGGTACAGCCGAATATTCTCTCTGAAATTCCTTGAGATATCATCTCTAGTGAAAAATTATTTAAGCCTGTCAGGTATTTGAAATTCAGGCAGATCAATTTTACCCTTACAACAGCAAAGGCCAAAGTAACCAAGCGTTGATTTCTCACAAGAGAAATACAATGCAGAACAATGATTACATTTGTTCGTCGCTGTACGGCATAATATCTGGAATTGTTCCTGAAATGGCATATTTATAGGCATATTGGATTTTAAAAGTTGCTTCGAATGTTGTACGATTTCTCACTCTTTTGCGTCTTTTGTAGTTTATATCTGACGGTCAATGTTCTTTTTCGTCGAACGGGGTTTTTATAGTAGCATTTCTCTCAAAATAACGTCGTATTTGATAAAACTATAGTGCCCTGCACCAACGGAGCCACTAAATATTAAATGGCAAATAATACTTCCAGTGCACAGCGTTGTTAGACTCATTGCTATGTACTCTAAACAAATAATCAATAAAAAAATTCCTTATACAATGTAGTTCAACATGACAAGTAGGTTGCTGAGGAGAATGCGATGAGAATGATCGCCAATAATAAAATCCTTATAAATATCCTTGCCAGCTCCAATTCTTGCAATAGTTTCAAATGGAGTTCAGGATGACGTTCTTCATTTTGATATAAACAGTACGAAACAACTCTAAATAAGCAATTTCCATCACCTTTTATAGGTACAATCCTTTGGGTTTCCATGACACCAAATTGTGCAGGGGAGCATAGAAACACTTCGTCATCTACTGGATGAGCATAGACTCACTTCGCCAGCCACCGTAATGGAGGCAGGTTTAGAATTATGTGTCCCGTGCATGTCAAAAAGCGAATTAACACAGAGAAGCCCACCCTTCAGGCTACATTCTTGGCTATCACCCCGAAGATACGGATTCAATTCCCTGCTCTGCCATGATATTTAATTCTGGCCTGAGGGCTGGAACGGGGCGCGCTCAGCCTCAAGAGGTAAAACTGAGGGCAGGTAGGATAGATTCCAACCTCAAACTTCTGGGATGTGTTTTTCTTTGGTTTCCCACTTCCACCTCAGGCAAATACCGGGATGGTTCCTTACTTATGGCCTCAGCCCCAATCCCCACATTAGTTACCAATACACATAGTAATACAGCCATCACAATAACACAGGTTATAAGAGAGAATATTACACGCACACCAAAGTACACTGGACTGAGTGACCACATTGTCGAAGTCCCTGAAATAAGTTATATTCACCAATTGTCTTTCATGCCGAAAGCGATTGTGCGCACGTATGAGTGACTGCAATACTACATTTTCTTTAATAATTTTAAAGTATAGTGCAACGTAAATCGCGGAGAATTCGTTACTTTACGGGAATGATAAAAGTAAAATATGTTTTGTAATGGAATACGAATAGCAAGAAAGAAGAATAAAAAAATAAAAAGGCATATCCGCGGTTGGATTCGAACACCTACGACGATTCATGATAGTATCCCTAGTCTGGAACGTTAGCCCCGGAGCCAACCAGACAATGGAAAGAAAGCGCATACACACTCAACTGCCAGTTTAAGTTAATCAATATTTCCAAAATGTTATAATTATATTCAGTTTATATCGTGGAAACAACATAAACAATATTCCCCTTCTTTATAATTCTCATAAGTAAACGCGGTGGACTTCTAACCGCCATGTCTGTTATGAGCCGAAGCAATTGTGCGCATCCGTGAGTGGCAAGAGTTTGCATTTTCTTTATTGATTTAAAAATATACTGTAACATATTTGTTTATTTTAAAGAAACTCCGCAAATCTACAGGCCAAGAGCTTTCATCAGAGTGCTCTACGAAGTCAATCCGTTCATCCGTTCTCTCAATCTCGCGGTAACAAAAATCACCTTAGTGTTTTAAATATATAGATTTTAACTTTACACAGAATATCTCCCGCATAAACTATCTACAGTATCATTTAATTGATCGTCAATTCTCACACACAAACGTATACAGAATATGTACATCTCTCCTCCATTCGATCATTTTGTGTTCCGATCAAATGTCCATCAATTCAATTGGGATTTTCCAATCCCAAAATCATTCAAATCTGCCGTATTTGGGGTACATCGGATCTTGTCTAAGTCACATAAATTATTCGCATGGCATAACATTTAAAAATATGGAAATTTACGAAGAAAATTCATTTACAACGTGTCGTAATTCCTTCCGTCTCACTTCATTAGAGATGTCCATTTTCCGATGTTTCAATATTATACAATGTAACCAATATGATTATGTGTCCTTCATGACAGTGTAATTTGGGCTATTGATATTAATTTCTTTATATAAATTTTATATAATTATTTTATCGTGTTGGCAACGCGTTAAATTCACAATAGACGTAGTGCCATTATTTTATCAGTTATTAAGTTTATAATAATAATAATAATAATAATAATAATAATAATAATAATAATAATAATAATAATGCCAGATGACAAATGCAGGAGATGCCATCGTGAATTGGAGTCCATCCAGCATATCACATGGGGCCGTCCAACAATTTCATCTACGTACTTCTTGATGAGGCATGACCAAGTAGCCAAGATAATTCACGTGAACCTGGCAAAGAAGCACTCCTTAAGTAATAATGTTCTGCCTTACTATCAATACATTCCTGATGCTGTTCTGGAGAACGATACACACAAGTTACTCTGGGACAGGTCGGTGATCACAGATAGACGCATATCAGCAAACAGGCCAGACATTATTCTTATTGATAAAGTGCAGAAGAAGACTCTTCTAATAGACATCGCAGTCCCTAACTCGCATAATATCCAACACAGTTATGTTGAGAAAGTGACCAAATACATGCCTCTGACTGAAGAGATCCGACAGATGTGGCAACTGGAATTTGGCACTGTATTGCCTATCATAATCTCTTCCACAGGGATCATACCGAAGTTGCTGAAGGTCAACTTCGATAAATTGGGGCTTCATTTTGATATAAGCAGTACAAAACAACTCTAAATACACTTGCATGATTCATACATCCACCATCTTGAAATTATTTGGCTGGTGACCTTGTAGTATGGTCAAAAGAAGCCTTCCCACATAAATGTTATGTTGTTGCAAAATTTTGCAGAGATCAGATGATTAGGTTAGTCGTAATTTGATTTAAGCTTTGAACATTCGGGTGGCCGCCATTACGTTTCCGTCATGATTGCGGCGATATAAAACATGAATATGAGGTGCCCTTTGCTATTGCTACCTCTGTACCAAATGTCATTCAATTCGGATTCACCGTGTTTGAATTGATAGGGGGAATCGATTAGCACACATACATGGCCTCAGTCTGCAAACCTTTGGGCTGATGACCTTGTAATTTGGTCAAAAGACGCTTTCCACATAAAGGTATATTGATGCATAATTTGGTAGAGATCAGATGATCAGGTTAGTCATAATTTGATTTAACCTTTGTACATTTGGGTGGTCGCCGTTATGGTTGTGTCATAATGGCGGCAATGTAAAACATAACAATGAGGTGCCCTTTGTTAGTGCTACCACTGTGCCAAATTTCGTTCAATTCCATTTCACCGTGTTTGAATGAATAGGGGAATCGATTTGCACACATACATGGCCGCCATCTGCAAACAATTGGGCTGATGATCTTGTAGTTCGGTCAAAAGACGCTTCTCACATAAATGTTGCTACAAAATTGTGTAGAGATCAGATGATTAGGGTAGTCGTAATTTGATTTAAGCTTTGAACATGTTGGTGGCCTCAATTACGATTCCGTCAAGATGACGGCGATTTAATACGTGACACTGAGGTGCCCTTTGCTATTGCTACCTCTGTACCAAATTTCGTTCAATTCGGTTTCACCGTGTTTGAATTGATAGGGGGGGACAGACATGCGGAGTACACACACAAACACAAATACACACATATACACACACTCACAGACACACAATTAGCCTAATTTCAATTTTTGAAAAAAAAAATGAAAGTAGACTTATGAGATCTACACAGGGCCAAAAATTGTGTGTCTGTCTGTGTGTGTGTGAGTGAGTGTGTGTACTCTGAATGTCTGACCCTCCCCCTATCAATTCAAACACGGTGAAACCAAATTGAACGAAATTTGGTACAGAGGTAGCACTAGCAAAGGGCACCTCAATGTCATATTTTATATAGCCCCATCTTTACCAAAACTGAATGGCGGCCACTCAAAGGTTCAAAACGTAAACTAATCATTCGAACTCTACCAAATTTGGTAACAACATACCTTTAGATAGGACGCGTCCTTCACCCAAACTACAAGGTCATCAGCCATGCTATTTAAGGATGGCAACCGTGTGAATTATGAAACCATTATAATCAACAGCTTAAGACCCACCAATTCCGATTATCGAGCTAAGGGTGGTTTAAGCTATCCTGAAGGACGTGATCCGTTATTTATTATAATTTAATATTATAATATTATACTGTATGAGTGGCTTAAGGGGAGACTTGCACGAAAATGCATTGACTTTCTAAATTTTCTATAACTTGGACGTTATTTGAGTTAGAATCATGAAACTTTGCACACTGATTTAAAATGCATTGTTATTTGCTACTAAAATTAATCAGTTAATTTAGGTAGAAAGTTTTTGAAAAATAGATTTTTCGAAATTTGAATTTTGGTCACATAAATGTACCTTTTTCTCAGCAACACCATGGTCGTGGAATTTGTAATTTTTTTAGTGGTTACTAGAACCTTGATAATGTAATCCCAGGAGGCGTTTTTAATTCCATGCTCATTTAGACTTTTTGAAAATGAAAGAACTTTTGAATTCGAAAAATTCACAAAAAAATGCATACATATGAACCTCTGAAGTCCATCAAATTACATATTTTGTAATTCCCTTCCAGTAAAATATGTAACAATGTTTAACCTATCTGTCTACCAAGATTTGAATTGATATATTTAGTAGTTCAACTGATAAAGGTACATTTGTTATGGAAAAAGGAAGTCCAGGAAATGACAATTGAATTTTAGCAAGGCAAACATGTTACTTGTCTCAACTCACCAACATAAAAATTGACCATATCCATAATGTTCATCATCCACCTCTTCACCTGCTTTCCCCCCAAGTGTTTTCTTCCGCCTGGCTTCCTTATGGATGTTGTTCGCTTTTGCGAATGTTTTTTGTAGGCTATGTTTCCCGTACGGTTTTAAACACACGTTCAATTATTCTGCCCCATTATTTTATTTCGTTAATATTGCAGTATGAGCGCGGTGTTCTGTTTATTTATTTAATTAACTTATGTTTCATTTGAATTGTTTTTCTTTATTATTCTTGTCAACTCACCTTTTTTCTGAAGTGTCTTTCTAGACACACCATACTGTCACACTTTCTCATGAAGTACTGCGCTCACCTCAGCGGCAACCCTCGCAATGTGCATGGGGCTGTGCGTTGATTGGCTGTTTGGCACCCCTCCTTCCTTCTGGAACGTTCGGCGCGCTATCGTCATTACCACTATATATTCTCCGCATCGCCGTACTGCCGGGTCTGTCTTCACCTTCCCACGGCTGTCTGATCACTTCAGTGCAGCTTGCTCGGCGCACTGTTTACCAACACTGTTTGACCTGAAGCTATCTACGTGGCATGCCTCACTGCTTGGACTTTGTCGGGCTGAGCAGTCCGGGGTCAACAACCTTCATCTAATTAACAGCTTCGTCATTTAAACTCTCTACAACTCGGCACGATGGAATCGTAACTGCTCGCATCTGCTAACCAGGTCATTCCCAAGAGGCCTGGCACTGCTGGTTAAATTTCGCTGGAGGAATTATCATCCAACTCCTTTGGAAGCCACATCACGGCTCCTTGGAGAATAACTTCACTGGACTTCACGACCCGCTATACGCGGGCCAGCCAATGGTCTACTCCCGGACCTAGGATTCTTGATGAACTAACTTGCCCTGCCCGGCAAATCATCATCGCTTCGTGCTATTGTCAGCGGGGCCTCCGCAGGATTATTTATGGAAGATACTCCCTGTGTCAAGTATCGAACTGGTGGTAACCAATCACTTATTTACATAATACAAGGCCAAGCCTTTAAAATTTTTAACTTGGTTATCATGCATTTTTCTCTATGAATTTTTTCTATCTAGTTGTCTGTTATTAGTCTTTCTTCATGTAATCAATTTTGGCAATTCATTTTTTTCCTAGTCAATGCTACTTGGAAGTTGTTTTTGAGTTTCCTGGAGAAACAGGCATTTTGAATTGCCTCTTTTAAAATAATCCTTTTTATGCAAATAATTGTTACTATTTATCTAAATGTTTATAATCATCAAATAAATGTATCAACACTAGTCAAGTAACTTTTGACCTCTTCCATATAGTCCTATTACAGTCCACTGTGTGCCCTAAACCGAATCCAATGCTATTTCCCAGTTGGGATGATATCTTAACCAAAAAAAATCCATGGTACCTCAACTCCGGGATCGAATCCAGAACTTTAATTCTTAGACCACATATGGCTACACTGCGTCCTGCTGCACGGCTAAAAGCAACGGGAACATACAGCCGTATGCTATTCCCGAGGATATGCACCTCTCTATGCATAATTACATGTGATGATGGCCTCCTCCCTTGTAAACTTTCAATCCGGAGGTAAACTAGTCCCCCGTTCGGATCTCCGGGTGGGGACTACTCGAGAGGGGGTGAACATCACAGGAGTGACATAGAGGAAATCTGACATTCTACGGATCGGAGCGTGGAATGTTAGAAGTCTGCTAGGAAATGGAAGGTTAGAAAACTTAGAAATGGAAATGGATAGGTTGAGGTTGGATTTGGTTGGGATTAGTCAAATGCGCTGGCAGGAAGAACAGGACTTTTGGTCAGGAGACTATAGGGTCATTAGCACTAAATCAAACAATGGCCAAGCAGGGGTTGGCCTCATATTGAGTAGGAAACTTGGTCAGCGGGTGGAATATTATGAGCAATATAGTGAACGGATTATTGTAGCAAAAAATAATACTAAACCTACCTGCACCACAGTGGTACAAGTCTATATGCCTACCTGTCAAGCTCATGATGAGGATGTTGAAAAGGTCTACGAAGAAATAGACGAAATTCTGAGGTATATCAAGGGTGATGAAAATGTTATAGTAATGGGAGATTAGAATGCTGTGGTAGGAAAAGGGAGAGAAGGGAAGATAGTAGGAGATTTCGGATTAGGTGAAAGGAATGATCGAGGAAGCAGGCTGGTAGAATTCTGCACCGAGCATGAGTTGGTCATAGCTAACACCTTATTCAATAACCACAATAGAAGAATATACACATGGATGAGACCAGGAGATATAGGGCGTTACCAAATCGACTTCATTATTGTCAAGTAGAGGTTTCCAAACCAGATTTTGGATTGTAAAACATATCCTGGTGCTGACATAAACTCTGACCACAATCTGGTTGTAATGAAATGCAGATTAAAGTTGAAGAAACTGAAGAAAAGTCAAAAGCCAAAAAGGTGGGCAATAGACTGAAAGAGAAGGATGTAAACGAAAGATTCAAGAAGAGTATAAAGGAAGGACTAATGAAAAACCCTAAACAAACTTCAATTGCAGATGAATGGGCACTTTTGAAGAATGAAATAACAAAATCCGCAGAAGAACACATTGGTAGGGAAGAAAGAATAGGTAGAAAACCGTGGATCACTCAGGATATACTAGAATTGATGGATGAAAGGCGGAAACACAAGAATGTAAGAAATGAAAAGGGGAAAGCAGAATACAAACGTCTGAGAAATGAGGTTAACAAGAAGTGCAAGGAAGCGAAAGAAGAATGGTTGAAAGAGAAATGTGTAGGTATAGAAAATTTTCTGAAATTAGGAAAAGTAGACTCAGCTTATCGAAGGATTAAAAATACTTTTGGGGAAAAGAAGACTAAGTGCTCTAATATTAAGGACACAAATGGAAAGCCTCTAACAGATAGGGAAGAAAAGGTTGAGAGATGGAAAGCTTACATAGAGAGTTTGTATAAGGGAAAGGAGATTGAGAATCATGTAATGGAAAGGGAGGAGGAAATTGATGTGGATGCGAAAGGAGATTTAATATTGAGATCAGAATTTGATAAAGCTTTGGAAGACTTAAGCAGGAACAAAGCACCAGGCATAGATGATATACCGATTGAGTTGCTACTCTGCATAGGAGATGAAGGTCTGATCAGGTTATTTCACTTGGTGTGTAGGATTTATGAGACAGGTGAGGTACCCCCTGATTTCAAGAAGAATGTAATCATCCCTATACCAAAGAAAGTGGGAGCTGACAGATGTGAAGATAACCGTACAATCAGCTTGATTACTCACGCTTCAAAGATCCTGTCTAGAAAAATTTACAAAAGGATTGAAAGCCAGATAGAAACGGAGTTGGGTGAAGACCAGTTTGGTTTCAGGAGAAATATAGGAACAAGGGAAGCGGTACTAAGTCTTAGGCTGATTTTGGAAGGTAGAATAAGGAAAGATAAGAGAACGTTCATGGCATTTGTAGACATAGAAAAGGCTTTTGATAACGTTGATTGGACTAAATTGTTTGACATTTTGAAATCGATTGGAATAAAGTACAGGGATAGGTGGGTGATCTACAATCTATGCAGAAACCAGACAGCAGTCATTCGAGCTGAAGGACATGAGAGAGAAGCTGTTATTCAGAAAGGTGTAAGGCAAGGCTGCAATTTATCACCCATACTTTTCAATCTTTACATTGAACAAGCAATGAAGGAAATTAGAGAAAAATTTAAAGTTGGAGTGAAGATTCAAGGAGAAATAATTTCAACTCTGCGATTTGCTGATGACATCGTCATCTTGGCCGACAAGCCTGAGGATTTGAATGAGTTTTTGAATGGTATGGACTCCGTATTACGGAAAGAATTCATGATAAAAATTAATAAATGTAAAACAAAAATACTGGAATGCAGCCGAAATAAATCAGAAACCTCTATGGAGATCAAATTGGCAGGTGAAAAGCTGAAGGAATTAGGAGACTTCTGTTACATAGGAAGCAGAATAACCAGTGATGGACGAAGCAAATAGGATATAAAAAGTAGGTTGGTTCAGGCAAAGAAAGCATTTCTACAAACGAGGAATCTGCTGACATCGAATATAGATTTAGGTATTAGGAAGTCATTTTCGAAATCCTTTGTCTGGAGCGTGGCGCTCTATGGAAGTGAAACTTGGACTATTGGTGCAGCAGAAAAGAGGAGAATTGAAGCATTTAAAATGTGGTGTTACAGGAGAATGATGAAGATCAGATGGGTAGATAGGGTTACAAACAAAGAGGTATTAAGACGAGTGGGAGAGGAGAGATGTTTCTGGCGACTGCTAATGAAGAGAAGAGATAGGTTGGTAGGACACATACTAAGACACCCAGGAATAGCTAGCTTAGTTATGGAGGGAAGGGTCGAGGACAAGAACTGTAGGGGTAGACCAAGGTTAGAATATGTTAAACAGATTGCCTCGGATGAAGGGTGTGGTAGCTATGTAGAGATGATACAATTATCTCAGGACAGGGAGGCATGGAGAGCTGCATCAAACCAGTCAAAAGACTGAAGACTCAAACAACAACAACAACATATTCTATTTCAAAAAAACTTGTGCAATCTAACATTTGTCTCACACATTTCAGTATACCGTGGCTAGCGCAGGAGATCTGCGGGAAGGCGGAAACAATCCCAGTATATTGTACAACTGTTCTCTTTCCGGAAAGCGGGTCTCAGTCTGGTGCTGCAAGGAGCTTTGGTGAGTGAGTTATTCCAACTTTCCAGCCATGCCTGTAATAATAGATGACAAACTGTTAAACTCTCGGGTGACCTACAAGGGCCAACTCGCCCGTTTTCAAAAATATTTAGCTACTCTACCTAAAGATGAATAAAACCTTGATAATATATCTCAGCGTTTAAAAGCTTTTGAACAGGCGTACGAGAAATATGATCTCGTGCAACTTGAAATTGAAATCAAAATTCCGGAACATCAGTCGGATAGGGAAGAAGTAGAGAGTAATTACTTCGACACACACGCTCTGGCTGGGGCATTAGTTAGAACTTTGACCCAGGCGTTGAAGGCAGAAGAAACTCAAGGAAGAATTAGCGACAATGGGAATAGTGTCAAACCATTGTTACCTTAAATCGAAATTCCGCATTTTCAGGAAAGGAGGAGATGTGGCAATCATTCTTTGAATTGTTCAGTTCATTAGTACATGATAATGCCACACTTCCAGAAATTCAGAAATTCCATTACTTAAAATCCACTTTGCAAGGCCCACCCCTCCAACTTATAAGAGAACTCCCCTTAACAGGAGAAAACTATAACTTTGCTATAGAGCTTCTTAAAGGCCGCTATGGCAACGAAAGATTATGTATACAAAGGCATATTCAAGCCTTATTCAACCTGCCCGCCTTGCGTGCTGACAATTTTTCAACACAGCGAGCCTTAAGTGACACGGTCCAACTGCACGTCAGAGCATTGGCACGGTTGAATCAACCGGTCGAGCATTGGGATCTATTCTTAGTTCACTTGGTTGCTTCTAAATTTGACCCAGCAACCTTAAAGGCATGGGAGAGGGAAATAACAAATGGCACTTCATATGCCTATGATTCACTGCTTACGTTTATAAATAATAGATGTCAGGTTTTGTCATTTGTAGCCTGTCATACGTCAGGAAGCGCAGATAACAATTCTAATATTGTCAAGCCAGTCGGTACTAAAATAAACAAATCTGCTGTATTTACTGTTCAACATAATTCAACAGATTGTATTCTCTGTAAAGCGCCTCACAGGTTATATTTCTGCGTTGCCTTTAAAGCTCTTTCTACCGACGAAAGACGCAAATTAATAGCTCAAAAAGATATTGCTACAACTGTCTGTCAGCTAGGCATATGGTGCCTGATTGCTTATCTAAAAATACTTGTTCCCATTGCAAGGCTCAACATCATACCTTGCTTCATAGGTTTGAAAAGCCACGTCAGACTCCTTCCCCTGGAAGTTCCAACGATACATCCCCAGGAGCCAATGCGCAATCTTATACTCAGAGCTCTAGCTCTATTCGTAGTTCCCAGGTGCTACTATCAACCGTGTTATTAAAAGTTGAAGATTCCTCTGGTAGATGGCTTGAAGCACGTGCCTTATTGGATAATGCTGCCACCCATGACTTTATAAGTGAGCGTCTCATTAAGGAACATGGTCTTCCTAAGCAACCTACATTAATTCAGGTTACCGGTATTAACAATAGCAATGTTAAATCTTTGCATTTTGTTCGTATTCATATGAAAAATGCTGTTAATTGTAACACAACATTTCAGTTGAATTGTCTTGCCATTGATACTATCGGCAGTAATACCCCTAGCACTTCTTTTGTAATTAGAAATTGGCAATTTCCTCATAACATTCAGTTGGCAGATCCAACATTTAATACGAGCGCTCCGGTAGACATACTTCTCAGTGCCCAAGTATTTTGGCAATGTCTCCTTAGCTCTAAGGTCAAAATATGCCCAGGAGTGTTTGTTCATCATACCAAGCTAGGTTGGTTAGTAACGGGTCAAGTCCCTCGTAAGTCATTTCAAAATTTCTCACAATGTCATTTTGTCAATGCAAGTCTCGATTACAACTTAGAAAGATTTTGGAAAATCGAAACTATAGATTCAGTTTCACCTTCCTCAGTTGAAAATGAAATGTATGAAAAACTGTTTCGCGAAACAACCAAACGCACTTCAGAGGGTAGATTTGTCGTAACAATGCCCCGCGTGGATAATCCACCTCTTTTATTTGAAACACACCCTAGGGCTCTTAGAGCACTCTATGCTGTGGAAAGCAAATTTAAACGTGACCCTGTTGTTAAAACTCAATATTCTATATTTAAGGAGGAATATGAGACGCTCGATCACATGGAGGTTGTTACCAAGAAAGATGATTCTTTCTATACCCCATCTGAAGTCATTTATCTCAATCACCATCCTGTTTGGAAGAATGAAATTTTAAAGGAAAACATAATGGCTCTGCATTGGATGCCATCGGAACCTCTCGGAATGACACTTTATTATCAGGCCCTCCAATTCAAACTGACATTTCTTCTGTTTTGATGAATTTTCGCTTGTTTCCTATCGCAGTGATATCCGATATCAAACAGATGTATAGACAGATTTTGGTCGATCAACAACAGCGCGACCTTCAGAGAATTCTTTGGCGCGACGAGCCTACTAAACCTGTCAAGATTTTTCGACTAAAAACATTAACATATGGACTAAAGCCTTCTGCTTTTTTTTTAGCCATACGTACGTTGAAATTACTTGCTGAACAGGATGGCCCGTTGTATTCTCCTAAGGCTTCTGAAGTGTTAAAATCATCATTTTACGTTGACGATTTTCTTCATTCATTTGAGTCAGTATCCGAAGCACTTCAAGTCTCTAAAGATTTGACAGCTTTGCTTTTGGGAGGCGGATTTTCCCTGTGCAAATGGAACTCTAATTCGGAGGAATTCCTTTCTAAATTTCCGTTAACTTCAGTCTATAACGGCTCAGTAGAACTTCTTCAGGAAAGTAATTCTATCAAAACTCTAGGCATCTATTGGTGTCCTCAAAAGGATTTTTTTCTTTTTCAAAATTAATCACAGTGACATCCAACCGCAAACTAAGCGGCAAATTGTGTCTGAGATTGCAAAGATATTTGATCCTCTCCCATTTTTGGCGCCAATCATCGTCACGGCAAAGCTTTTCATGCAAGACCTTTGGTCCTTCAGAGTTGCAAAAAAATTGGATTTCTTATAGAAGTAGTTTGGAAGATCTTTCTAATGTTATTATCCCGCGAGTGATTATTCCCTTTCCCTCCTGTGGAGGATATGAACTTCATATCTTTGCTGATAGCTCATTGAAAGCTTGTGGATGTTGTGCGTATATTGTTTGCCGTAATTTTGTCCAATCATATTTCTTTTCCAATTTAATTCGCGCTAAGTCAAAGATGGTCCCTCTTAAATCTTTATCCTTGCCACGACTGGAACTTTGTGCTGCTCTTCTGGCGGTTGAATTATCGGTCAAAATCCGTCAATCTTTAAAAATCCGATTTATTAAAACTTACTTTAGGAGTGACTCAGCCATCACGTTGGCATGGATTGCCAAACCTCCCTCACATTGGCAGGTGTTTGTAGCTAATATTAGTGTCCAAAATACAACAATTGTCTAATCTTGAACAATGGCATCATGTATCTGGCCAGGAGGACCCTGCAGATGTCATTTCTCGGGGATGTTCACCTCTAATGTTGGCTAACCTGACATTATACTGGCATGGTCCCCGTTGGCTTCTGCAAGAACCTTCCGCTTGGCCAAATTTTCCTCTTCCGGAGTTATCAGACTTGCCGGATGCTGGTAAGATTACTGGATCTTCTCTTCTCGTTTCCGACTCTCCCCTTCTCTTGCAGCGATATTCCTCTTTCCATAAATTGGTGAGGGTTATGGCTTATCTCCTTCGAAGGAAATATTTTGTGGTAGAACAACCCCTTTTTCCTAAGCCATATTTAACCCTTTCTGAATTAGGTTTAGCCACTATAAAAATGTTATGGCTTACTCAACAAGAAATATCCTCTGCAGAATGTCAGGTGTTTTCCCAAGGTCAGTCCCTTAAGAAATCGAGTAGGCTTTCCTCACTCGCCCCTTTTTCGGATACTGGTGGTTTACTAAGGGTAGGAGGACGTTTATCTTTGGCTGATCTTTCTGAGAATAAAAAAAACATCCAATTATTCTTCCCTCAAAGCATCATGTCACTTCCTTAATCATTCGTCAGTATCATTACCAGCATTTTCATGCTGGAACTCGTTCATTACTTTCTGTCATTCGTGAAATGTATTGGCCCATAAACGGAGTGATTGAAGTTACATCTGTTATCCGGAAGTGCATTCCATGTTTTAAATCCATCCCTAAAATTACCGCTCAGTTCATGGGTGATCTTCCCAACTTTAGATCTGCGCCTGCTAGACCCTTTTCCTTTACGGGGGTGGATTATTCCGGGCCTTTTGTTTACAAAAGAAATTCTCCTGAGGCTAAAAAATATATTTCTGGAAAACTCTATATTTCGCTGTTTGTATGTATGGTCACCGGAGCATTTCACTTAGAACTAGTTACCAACGCCCCTACTGCTTACTTTTTGGCAGCTCTTGCCAGATTTTCTGCTCGCTGAGGCCTTCCTTCAGAAGTATTCTCACATAATGCTAAAAATTTTATCGGAGCTTCTGAACAAATTAAGAGAGCTCTTACTCACAATTCAGCGCTGGAAAGGATTACTGATTATGCTCACCAAAGAAATTTCAAGTGGCACTTTATCCCCCCTTATGCACCTCATCAAGGTGGGCGTTGGGAATCTTGTGTGAAACTCACCAAGAAGCACCTTAGACGTGTTTGAGGCCACACCCCCCCCCCCCCTTTCTCATGAAGAATTTAATTCTTTAATTATTTTATTGAGGGCATAATTAATTCTCGTCCTCTATCACCCTTATCTAATGATCCTTCAGATCTTCCGCCATTAACGCCCGGCCATTTTCTTATCGGTGGTCCGCTGACTGCCTCTCCCCCTATGTTATACTCTAAATCTGAATCTTCTTTAGCCATTTCTTGGCGCAAAATTGAAATTTTGCGCAATAATTTTTGGCGCCGCTGGAGGTTGGAACACGTTGGTTTGCTTCAGCAGCGTGGTAAATGGCGTGTTTCCTGCTCTAGCCTTCAGGTAGGAGACTTGGTCCTTTTGAAAGATCCTAGTCCCCCTCTTGTCTGGAATTTGGGTAGGGTTGTTGGGTGCTTTCCTGGGAGAGATGCTAGGGTTCGCGTGGTAAAACTGCAGACTTCTGCTGGTCATTTTCTCAGGCCAATCACTATGATTGCTCTTTTGCCACGCGAGTCCTAAATTCTGCGCTTTCTTCCTGAAGTTTTTTCTCGCCCCTCCCAGCATGTTCGCTTTTGCGAATGTGTTTTGTAGGCTATGTTTCCCGTACGGTTTGAAACACACGTTCAATTATTCTGCCCCATTATTTTATTTCGTTATAATTGCAGTATAAACACGGTGTTCTGTTTACTTATTTATTTAACTTATGTTTCATTTGAATTGTTGTCCTTCATTATTCTTGTCAACTCACCTTTATTCTGAAGTGTCTTTCTAGACGCACCATACTGTCACACTTTCTCATGAAGTACTGTGCTCACCTCAGCGGCAACCCTCGCAATGTGCATGGGGCTGTGCGTTGATTGGCTGTTTGACACCCCTCCTTCCTTCCGGAACGTTCGGCGCGCTGTCGTCATTACCACTATATATTCTCCGCATCGCCGTACTGCCGGGTCTGTCTTCACCTGCCCACGGCTGTCTGACCATTTCAGTTCAGCCTGCTCGGCGCACTGTTTACCAACACTGTTTGACCTGAAACTATCTACGAGGCATGCCTCACTGCTTGGACTTTGTCGGGCTAAGCAGTCCGGGGTCAACAACCTTCATCTAGTTAACAGCTTCGTCACTTAAACTCTCTACAACTCGGCACGATGGAATCGTAACTGCTCGCATCTGCTAACCAGGTCATTCCCAAGAGGCCTGGCACTGCTGGTTAAGTTTTGCTGCAGGAATTATCATCCATCTCCTTTGGAAGCCACATCACGACTTCTTGGAGAATAACTTCACTGGACTTCACGACTCGCTCTACGCGGGCCAGCCAATTCATGGTCTACTCTCGGACCTTGGATTATTGATGAACTAACTTGCCCTGCCCGGCAAATCATCATCGCTTCCTGCTATTGTCAGCGGGGTGTCCGCAGGATTATTTATGGAAGATACTCCCTGTGTCAAGTATCGAACTGGTGGTAACCAATCACTTATTTACATAATACAAGGCCAAGCCTTTAAAATTTTAAACTTGGTTGTCATGGATTTTTCTCTATGATTTTTTTATCGTGTTGCCTGTTATTAGACTTTCTTCATGTAATCAATTTTGGCAATTCATTTTTTTCCTAGTCAATGCTACTTGCAAGTTGTTTTTGAGTTTCCTGGAGAAACAGGCATTTTGAATTGCCTCTTTTAAAATAATCCTTTTTTATGCAAATAATTGTTACTATTTATCTAACTGTTTATAATAATCAAATAAATGTATCAACACTAGTCAAGTAACTTTTGGTCTCTTCCATATAGTCCTATTACAGTCCACTGTGTGCTCTAAACCTAATCCAATGCTATTTCCCAGTTGGGGTGATATCTTAACAGAATCCCCTTTCCAGATGTCATCCACAGCCTTGTTTTCAGAATCAATACGCCTCTTGTCGATGCCCTGTAGAATGTTCTCCATGAAGTAACCACATATGAAGCTAAGTTTGGACAGAGTTTTAATCCTTCCTATGTTCCCATTGTTGAACATTACCACAGAGAGCATCAAATGTTGCAATTTGGACAATCAATGATGACAAAAATGTTGTTTTGGACACCGTTTCCAAATAAGAGAGTTTAAACTTCCATTTGTATTTTGTGTCTTTCCATGAAGATTTTTTTTTAATAAGTCAGGATTAGCCAATGCTCTATATGTAGGCTTAATTGTATCCAAGACTGCTGCTGGTAAACTTTGACTGTGTGTGTATACTTTACTGTTCCTTTGGAAACCACACCAGGATGACTCACCAGGTGGGGAGAGGTAGTGCATTGGCTGTTCATTGGATGATAATCTGTGGAAGAATGTGGCCCACACAGCACGTCTCATATTCTCCAGATTACCTGTGTTGCTCCTGATAGCATTTCCATAATAATTCTGCAGAGTTCCAATTTTTACTTTTGTCAGCCTACCTTTACCCCCCCCCCCCCCCAAGAGATTTCCCATTTTCTAGCCTTTCTCCCTTCATATCTTTTGTTAGTTTCATCAGTCTTCCACCCATCCTCTTCTGAACGTGACCAATGCATTCAAGTTTTTCTATTCTATTTCCAAGACCATATGGGTCACTCTCCAGCACTGTCATGAAAGCACTTGAGTCACCATGTCCTAAATATTTCATGTATCGTACCCCATGCTTTTGTACTGAACCCCTGAAGATTGTTCTCATCTCCACAGGTTCCATGCCTCCACTTGAACCATTGTAGGTTTTTGAACAATTATGAGCATGGTCTGGTGTCATATTCTGTTGTATTCTTCTGTCTTCATCTTTTTTCCTGTCTATGCAAATGTGGCAAACATCTAAAACCATTCTTGTATCTACACTAACAACACTTGATACACCATGCATTGATATGTGGCCCCTTTTCATCCATGTATTATCACAAGACACACATAAATCAGTACTGATCTCTTCATGATTCTCCTCCACAGCTTATTTAGCAGCGTCCTCTGTACTCTGCTTACAAACTTCTTGCAAAGCACTATGGAGCTTGTTATTGTACCTAGTGAATCTTGTAGGTGGAGGAGGCATATTCATTACACCACAAAATAATGTTGTCCCTTCATGACCTACACCAAGACACCTCATGCCATACACCAATTTTACGTTAGCCTCGTAGCACCAGTTTACAGATGATGAGGTTTTGAAATAGGAATCAAAGCCACATTTATCACAAATAATGTGTAAGTTACACGCTACACCAGACCTTTCTCATTTATCAATGACTTTCAAACAGTTACACTCTCCACATACGACAGAGGAACAAAAACTTCGAACAGCAGCCGATAATAGGCCTAAATCAATCAACCTAAAACCAGAGTTATCAGTAGAATCATCACTCACACGCAGTAGTTGTCCATTATTTTTGGATGAGCTGCTTGGTGTATTTGTAGAACACCTACCGTCTTGCACTTCACGAAAGCTTGGTATAGTTTTCTTTGTATTCAATACAATAGATCATTTAACTTTCTTGAACACTCTAGCAGACCTGCCCATTGTTATTAATAACGTACAGAAATGCACAAACTCTCACAAATTTTGAAGAAATAATAACTCCCTTCCTCGCACTGTATCTCTGATATCAAAACAACCTTTCCGCGGTAATCGCCATGCTTGATCGACCGGAAGTATGCGCCACAGCCTTCTTCAATATTCCTATGTGTGATACCGCCAACTGCCTGACAAAAATGACGTAATGTGTTCAGCAAAGATGAAAAATAGCAATGCATTGAAAAGGGGGTGTGGCACCTGACGCGCATACGTTAGGAATTTAAGTATATAAATGGACTTAGGCATTGAATTCAACCAAATCCTTTTGGGAATAGATTCCCAAGATAATAAGCTTGCAATGTCAGCAACAACAAAAAATCATATTTCAGAAGGATTTTGTGCACGTCTCCCCTTAAAAGAGCTGAGCCGTCTCTGTCACATGACAAGATGGCAGCTGACCTGTTGTGCCTGTCCTATATTTCAGTAGTTATAGTATGTTGTATGCGATATACCCTACTGATACAAATAATTTAAACTTTGTATGAAATGATTTATAATGAAGATGTACTGCAGTGATGAAATTGTTTATTTCACGACAATATTTGCTAACACGTTGTATATAATATGTCAGTTAATAACACACTGGTGTTAAGGACATGGTTAGGTCTGGGCTAGCGCGTTCGTCTCTCATGCGGTTGACCGGGGGTCGAATACTACTACAGTTAACTTTTTTTTCTTCAATTCTTTTAAAAGTGATGTGCACGAGCTCTTTACACAGATAATGAATAAAATGCCATTTAGCTCAAAGGAGAGGCTAATGTATACGCATCGCACATCAACAGAAGACATTACGAAAAGGAGAGTAGAAGAACTAGGAACACGTTGTCATCAACCACAGCCTTACCAATGCCTCTATACGGTGCTGTCCTCTTGTGGGTTACGTGGGTAATATTGTTCCAAACATTCCTCCTGAAGTATGGCAATTTTGTAATACCGTTATTTCAATTATTAGCCACGATCATGCTCCGATTACCTTAAACACAGCCAGCTGGATCGCTTCCCTCCTGACTACTTTAAACTGCCTGTTCATTGACATATCAGCGGAGTACAAGATAAATATTAATTCACTGCTAGGTCGCAGCACCAACCTAGTGTGATCGGCGCGGATTTTTACAGGGGTGGATACCGAAAACGAAGGATTCTTAAGTTTGGAGGATTAATATCGAAATTAATGGACGTGAATGCTTTACAATTAGTTAGTAGTTTTGTTATTCAATCATCATAAAGTTTACAATATTGATTTTGACACTTACAGGGCAATTATCAATATAAAAGAAAACATACAATACATGGTGGTAGAGGTGATTGTTTTAGGGATGAGGACAAAGAGTTAGTATACCCATACATTTAGGAGAAAGTAGGCTGTATGTTCTTTGCTGAATATCTTGTTCTTGCACTGTGTTGATCTCATAAGTCTACTTCCATTTTTTACGGAAATCGAAAGTAGGCGAATAAAATTGTTATTTGGATTTGCTCCCCTGTTGCCTAAGAATTATTTCGTTCCTAAGCCTACTTCCACTTTCTACGTCATCTTCCCTCTGGTAGTAGTTAAGCCTGGGCTTGACACTCCACCGTATATTACCTTGTATCACCGTGTGTCACTGTTTATTACCATGTATCACCGTATATTACCGTGTTTTATATGTATCACCGTTTATTACAGTGTATTACCGCGTATCACCATATTGTGCCCTTTTAGCATGAAATAGGCAAATCACAGTATGCCAGCAATGCTCAAATCGGGATTTTCGGTGTTATGGTATGTTCTCCCACTCTGTGACTTACACATTTTGGATTAAATAGAGGATACACTTCCAAAATAAATAAACAAAATCAACTCCTACTATAAAACATTTCATTAACCAAATATATGGCGCTACAACAAATTAAACAAATAAAATACTGACCCAATTCTAACTTGTTCAGAATGAACAAGGAATACATAATAAAACAAAGGTTAAATTATAATAAATGGTTTTCATAAACCAACAAACTTATATTTCTTTTCACTTCCATATAGTGTCCTTTTAAAATTCAATACCATCAAGAGCTCCAATAGGCTCGACACTTTTCAATATAAACTGTGTTATCCTTTTTTTTACACATCACTTCCCATTATCTGAGTATCTTATAATTACAACAATATATAATTCTTATTAAAGTCTTTTTTCTCGTTGACTTAAACTTTGGGCTTTCACAATATTTCTCATGTTACCACCTCTCTCAAATCAACAATTCACTACTGTGATTGGGAAAACATTTGCGTACTCCCGAGCTTCCGAAGACTACTTGAACAAGTCAAAAATTAAGATCACTCCCGGAATCTAATTGTCTTCACTGAACTCGTGAATTCCTACATCATAAAACATTGCATTAGGGATTTATTATTATTTGTCTTAAAAGCCCATCATATCAATAGAAAGCAACGATCTGAACTTGCAAGCGGTAATTTTCATCTACAAGAACCTCGGTTCGAAGCCCGGGTCGTTAAACAAACTCTAAACCCTCTAGTGTACTATAACTTCAAAACAGACGGCTCACAGACCTACCGCACTTCCGTTAATGGTAAGGTCTGGCCGTGGCCACTTGGCGTGATTTATTGTTGGGGAGCAGGAACATTACGGTCAGACTCGCAAGAGGCGAGCTACCCTCCGCTTTCATACAGCAGTTTCTTAAATATAGTTCTTTGAACAAACAAGGCTTCATTCTACTTATTTTTAACAACATATTTAGGTTCACTAGACCCATTCTTTTTACCTTGGCATTTATTAATTGGATACCTATCAGTAGAAAGGTGCTAAGTGCCATTTTTATGAACATTGAGTATTATAGTAAAATGTGTTTAGTCAGTTTATATGTGAGTATTTATTCTTCGAATTTGAATAACATACAGATATAGTATTCCTTGCTATCCAGTGGCAGATACAGGTGCATAATATGAAAACTGTGGAATTCTGTTTGAGTGAAATGTTAGAAGTTGTGAAAGGTGCAAATTCCACTTGTCTTTACGAATGTGCTACGTGCTAATTGAACAAAGATGACGGATTTCCGTCACGCAAACCCGTGACATACAGTTGTCCATGCATGAAACACGGAAAATCCGAGTTAATTCCACAAATTTCCAACGACTGACCTTGTGATTTGTTGATGGTCATTGCGAAAGTCAGAAGCATAGGAATTTGCAACCGTTAAAAATCGAATGGCACGTCCGGTGGAATCATTGGGATGTGCGGAATCAAAACAACTTTTCCATCGATGACGTTGTTCATTTGCTATTCCACAGCCTGTCGTGTTCCATTGCATAGTCGAAGTTGATTGATGTTACGCAACACGATGATGAGCCTACTTTCAATTCCAAATTGTGAGGTGGTAATTCAGGCAATTCCAGCGAATTCAAAAATTCTGTGAGATGGCTGACTTCCTCATCCAGGTTGATAACTGAGTCAACCGATTTGAAGGAAAACAACTGTCCCGGAATGAAATTTTGAATGGACTTGTTGGGATCATTATTTTTCCTCTGCCAATATGGCTCGTTCGCTCAGCCAATTTGGTTTTTGAAGTTCTGCGCTACGTTCGGAAAAACACGCCGAATGAGCTCCTTCTTAGATTCGGTCAACTGACGTTCCAGGTTCATAGGAGCATCGCGTCGGCGCAATCGGTCATGCCCATTGTGTCGTGCTCGCTGGCGTTGTGTTTGATATTCACGAACTCATTGCATTCTGAATGTATTCGCTGTTCGTTCATTTTCAGTCGCTCTCGAACGTAAGTCAGACATGCCCATACGACTATTTTCATTATCCTTCGCTCTTTGGTCATCAGTGTGGTTTGCACTTCAAGTAGCTCGCCGCGCATTTAACTGGCTTCGACGACCTCTGTCAGCTCTTACTCTCCTTGGCATTGCAATGGACACTGTAAAACGACACGGAATTTGAGTAATGTAATGGACACTGTAAAACGACACGGAATTGCTTTCATAGTAACTCAAATCTATCGAACTTACCTTGAGAACTTGACAATATTGACATCCTTTCCGTTAGTAGTACGTTCTCACATTAGATATGTTGGTCGAAACACATTAACATGAAATGCAATATTATTATAACATACTTTAATATGTGTAATTGGATTATACAGTATGATTCTGTTACGTTAAGTATTATTTTATTGCACGTATTGATCAACGGGTATGGTATGGGATGTTATCTTTGCTCACAGAAGATTTTGAAGTGGATGCACTGTGTTACCATCTTTCCGTCAAGTTATTAGATTCAATATTGGCGTGGCTTTTTAATGTAAATTAATTTAAAAATACTGCCAATTCGATTTCGTTCAAACCACTTTCTAAACACTGTCTACCATAATGAGAACAAATTGTAAAATTTTCACTGAAATCGGAGCAGTAGTTTTCGAGATTTTGCGAGACTAATGCACGGCAAAGTCGCGTGTCCAACAGGAAACAAACTGTGCTATCCGTACACAGGTTCCCACCAGTACGAACTGCTAATAATTGAGTATTCTAAGTTCTTTGAACAATTCTGTCAACGATGCACATATTGGAGGGAAATGAGAACAAATGATTGGCACATTGCACCTTTCTTCTGAAAGAGCTGCAGGACTTACCACTAGTGCCATCTTGTGATGCTCTTGGAAGGTCCTTCGAAACCACTGAGGAGTTAGGCCTTTTGATATGTAATGCTACATCGCACATAGCACCATTCTAGCAAAAAAAAGCTTTTTTCAAAAAATGGCACTTAGCACCTTTCTACTGATAGGTATCCAATTACGAAGTGTCCTCATTGGAGGGTAAGAATAATTCAATACAACAACAAATACATAGGGGCTTCACATAAACGAATCTGGGTTCGTTTCTTTCAACTGCCTCGGGAACCATATCCAATACTGGAGGACTTATACATTTGCGACTTATAACAGGCCTTTGCCTTACACTCGCGCTCATAATACAATTATTTCGCACCCTTCTAATACTACACACACAACGGCCTCGTGATCACATCACTATTTGGAGGACTTACTATAGCTCAATTACCACGACCAACTGCCCCTCATAATTAATTTTACCAAGTATATTTAGGTTCAACGCATTTCTAGCGTGACAAATTTACTTCAATGCGCTACATCACGCTTATCCTTTATTGCCAAATTGCCTTCAAAGAACTGATAGATTCAACAATACACATTTGATCTACATCTCAATTTTATATTAATCCTCTCCCGTGCAATAATCGCTTTATCTTAAGAACCTTTGTTCACAACATGTATTTATTATTTTAAAGGAGCTCAAAAGCTACTACTTTCCTATAATTCATCATAATCTTTATTCATTTATATCATTGTTATTATTATTATTATTACGCTTGCTTTCATATAATTAAATCATTAACCAAATACACTGATATTTTATTTCATACATTTTCCCTAAGGGATTTATTCATTTCACATAATTATTTTATACTTTCTCAATTTTAATCGTTCAGAACGCGCTATTATTCTGTTATTTGTTATTCAAAAACATCCCTATTTTCTCATTCTCAGGTGGATTTTACACAAATATTCCACAACACATAACATAATGAAATGGTTACTCACATGAGGTGACGGTCCCCGACCGTATTTTCCAGCGATGTTTCATTTTCGCCCACTTACGGTAATTAAGCCATCTTCATTAATACCATTTCACACAATGACATTTCTTGATACACATACACATAATTTACCTTAAACACTGGTAACATTTTGACTACAATTCTGTATTCTTTTATAATACACAAATAAATTCACTAAAAATTATTACACTAACACAAATTTTCTTTATTTTCATTACACTGCTTTTAATCACTGAGGCTTTTATTTGGCCTTACACACGTGATTTTTTTTCTTCCCGTTTCCAAGGGTGAAACTCTTAGATGTCGGCTCCCTATCTGGCTAGAAGTTGAAAGTCTCAATCAATCTACCCCTCCCTGGAATTGCTATTCTTCAACTCCGGTTTCCTGACTATTCGGCTTCTATTTTTACTAGCTCGAAGTCGTTTCTTTATAGACACTATTTAATTTGTCTAGATAAAGTCTATCTTGTTTATGGCACCTCGAATACTTTATCGGTGACCTATGATTCTCTAGCATTTACTGCTAATCCTTCGTTCCGTAGCTTAACGCTTTTAATGTTCGTTTGTCTCCTGTTAGACAATGTCTTGGATTAACTTTCCCTTCTTATTTTCTTCGCTCTAGTCCCTATCTTATTGATACACTAGGCGTTACTTATTTCGTCCGACCCTGATCGGGTTCCTTAACTTTGCTAGAAATGTTTGTTTCACTATTATGGTACTTCAAAACGTTACGATACTTTCAGTCGTTTAACTGAACTGTTATTTGAAGACCTATCGCCTGTTTTTTTTAAGTTCGCAGCCTAACTTGACTGTAATACTGAACTTTTCACTATAAAGACTGACGCTTGCTGAACTAAATCCTGTACTAGGATTTTCCTAAGTCTTCACACGGCGATACTATGATGATACTCCTCGTACTGTGATCTGGACACTGTGATGCAGCACCTCCCCACAAAGTCTGCTGTAAACTGCATGATTGGTCTGGCTCTGCCAGGACTTTTATACTTTTTGGCTAAAAAAAGATAAAATCCTCGTCTTTTTCATAACTAACTTTTGAAGCAATAGTCGCACACTTTTAAAAATTATATCTCTGGAAAGCTCGTTTTCTAAACGTAAACAGACTTCTTTGCACATAAAAATCGATCGTACAAATCTGAGATATTAAATAAAATTTGGTCATCAGATTCGTGGGTGTTACAGTTGATTTTTAATCCCCACCTCCTCGGGTCTCGGGGAAATTGTAATTACGTAATGCCGCATTTGCACTCTTTTCCTGGGGAATTATTATAACATCTTTTCCCTCACAAAAATCTCTATACCGAAATGAATCACAATGATGTATTTCTTTTGTTACTTTTATGTTCGCAAATGGCTTAAATCTAATTATTCTTCCTCTTGCACAACTGCGAGGATGCCATTTTACTGCAACGCAAGCTCAATTTCCGAAACCTTCTCTCACTAACTCTGAACGGAAAGTTCCTCTCGTTCTAATTATAACCATGATCGCTCCTTATCGGTGCGTCACGCGTGATATCATTTCCTGGCCACCTGGTCTCTTACTCTTGCACAAGATTAAACCAGTCCCCTTGCATAGAATCTTTCCAAGTAATTCTAAAGACTGTATTTTTCCTTCCTTCTTTTACCAATAAATGATGGATTCGGCGCTTGAACCAACAGTACATGGGTTCAAATCTCCCCTCCTTAGATAAATAAATTTTCGAAATTTTTGAGGAAATGTATTTAAATCCTTTTGGTAAAATATCTTATTTCCTTTAGTGTCGAAGCCATCATAACATTTCTCAGTACCCTTAGTTTCTATTCGCATGAAATCCCATGATAATTAGGGTTTTCACTTTTAAAGTCATAACCGGTAATAGTGTAGGTTGAGTACGCTCTGTACCTACCCGTTCTTCCTTTCCTATTCTTCTGGACTAAAAGTCTACAGAACATAATTCTTCGTTACGGGTGTGGTCTATCCCTACCCGTTTCTTTATTTCCTCATTTTCTCATCTTAAATTGAAATTTTCTTCTTCAACAAAATCAATTATTTCTCTTATTTCCCAATACAGTTTCTCTAATTCACATTCACAATTGAATGGTTGAGCTCTATTTTCTCGTTCTAACTTACTTCTCTTTCTATCAAAAGTGGATTTATCATCTCTAAATTGTTCCATAACCAGGGCTTGTTCATTTGCTTCATCGAAGTCTTCGGGAGGGTAATATACTTTTAAATTTGCTGAATTCATGGTCACTTCGTGATTCGTTTCACAGTGCCGAATTCTATAGGCATTATTTCTTAAATCTCTTATGATTTGATAAGGTCCGTGGTACATTTTCTGGAATTTCTTGTACACACGGTTTCCTGGATCCGAAATGGCTGGTCTTTTCACTAACATCATTTCTCCTGCTAATAGTGGTCGATGATACCTCTTGTGCCTGTTTCGTCTTTGCCTTCTATCAGCTTGAGCTTTTAGATGCTCAAAGGTTCTTCTTACTCGTACATCTCTTCCAGGCTGAGCGTCTACTGGCCTAGGAATGACCATATTCCAAGGTCTCTCTGTTTGCTCATTCCGATGTAACGTTATTGGTATCTCTCCCGTAGACTCATGAATTGTATTATTTATACAAAATTCGATAATATCAAGGATATCTATCCATTTCCAATTTTCCTCGGCACAGTATATCCTACAATACTTGGCCGTATCCCTCATAACTTTTTCCACAGGATTTGCCTCAGGATGGCGAATACTAGACAGTATCTGACGTATTCCAAGTCTCTCTAATTCCTGTCTAAATTCTACACTTGTAAAACAACTACCGTGATCCGACAACAAATTCTCTGGTTTGCCCAGAATAGGTATCACTTTTTCTTTGAGTCGTTTTAACACCTGTTTGGTACTAGTCTTCTGTATGGGAGCAAGGACAACCATATTTGTGAAAACATCCATAGCCACCATTATGTGTCTATTTCCTCTCGTAGCCTTTGGCAAAGGTCCAAAATTGTCAATGGAAATAATTTGACCTGGCCTCTCGGGCAACAATGGTATTGGCTTTTGTCTCATCAAAAACACATTTGGTTTGATCCTTTGACATAGGTCACATGTCTTGAGCGTATCCCTTACATTTTCTCTCAGTCTCGGCCATACAAATGCTTCTTTCAGCATCGAGACTGTTTTGTCGACTCCCATATGTCCGAACGATCTATGGGCCAACCATACCATTTTCCTCTGCAAAATAGCAGGTACAACGATCCTCAATCGTGTATGGTCAGAGTCCGCAAACTTATACAATAATCCATTAAAGAAAGTGTAATCCTGAGCTATCTTATTTGCTTCAGTATACGCAGGTGTTCCCCTTATCAAACTCTCTTCCAAGAAAGATATGAGCATGTTCATCCATGGATCCTCACGTTGTCGTTGACCAATGCTTCTTAATTCAAAGTGCGCTGATCCCTGTCTTCCAAATCAATAGCCATTACTTCCTCTTCTGTGGACTCTGGCTGTCTACTTAAATAATCTGGAACTACATTTTCTTTTCCCGGGCAATACTCTATATTTACATCGAACTGCTGTATGTATAAAGCCCAACGCATCAACCTTTGACTGGATAAATCCGTCTTCATCAAAAAGTTTAAGGCTTTATGATCAGTCCTTAATGTGACTGGAAACCCATATACAATCTTTCGCCAAAATTGCAACGCATGCAATATTGCTAACAACTCAATTTCGCTGATTGTATAATTTTTCTCGTGTGGTTTCAGTCTCCGACTTGTGAAAGTTAGATAATTTTTCTTTTCAGGGTTATCCGGGCTTTCCTGATATAGCATTGCCCCAATTCCAATCTGGGATGCATCCGTTTGTATTACAAATCTCTGATTAAAATCAGGATATCCTAGCTTCACATAATTCAAAAGCATTTCCTTGGCTTCTATAAATGCCTTTTCTGTTTCCTCCGTCCATTTCCACTTGTCCCCCTTCTTCAGAAGGTCCTGTAGTGGTGCAACAGTTTTGGTGTATGACGGACAATGTCCTGAGAAAAATCCAATCAATCCCAAAAACTGGCGAACGTTTTTCACCTTCAAAGGCCTGGGAAAATCTCTTATCGATTCTAATTTGCATGGATTGGGTTTGACACCATCCTTGTCAATCACATGCCCCAAAAACGTAACTTGTCTCTGACAAAAATTTGATTTCTTCAAGTTAATCTTAAAGTTAGCTCTTCTTAAATCTTCCAATAATTTCTTTAATTTTTCCAAGTGTTCCTCAATGTTTTCCGAGGTAAGCAATATGTCATCCACATAACGGATAGTGCAATCTTTTACTTCCTCTGACAGGTTGCGATCAAATGCTCTTATTAAGGCGGATCCCGCGGTCTTCAATCCAAACGGACATCTCTTGAAGCAATACGTTTGTTGGTCGAACTGAAATCCAGTTAAAAGACTGGTTTTCTCTTCAAGTTCGAGATGATGATATGAAGAAGTCATGTCAATATTTGTGAAAATCTTCTTGCCTTTAAATTTCCTCAGTATTTCTTTTATGGGTGGTGCCGAATCATTTTCTGGTATAATTTTTGCGTTCAAATTCCTGGCATCCAAACACACCCTTACTGAGCCATCCGGTTTACTCACAATTACTAATGGACTAACGTATGGTGTCGCCATCTTTTCGATAACACCTGCATCACTCATCTCCTGCAGTGTTTTCTTTGTTTGTGTGTAACGTTTTTCTGCAACCGGGTATGGTTTTTGTCTGAACGGTGCCCAATCGTTTACTTGAAATGCGTATTAAAATTTTCAATCTTTCCGGGCTTGGAATCAAATACGTCCATGTAATTTAATAGCAATTCCTTTAATTTTTCCTTGTTTTCGAGGTTAACTTTAGCTTCCTCTACTTTTCCTGACAGGTTGGTCTCGAACTCGGTTTCCAAACTATCTTCAAGTTCTATGTTTAGGACTTCAAATACCTTATCTATGTCCCTACAACCTTCCTCGGTCACTTCTTCCACATGCCATAACTGTTCTTCTATTTCTGCATCCCGTTCTGCAGATTTATGTTTTGTCCATCCACATCCTCTCTTTGAATCCGAATGCAATTTTGCGCTAGGTCTATTATGACGTTGTTCTCACGGATAAAATCAATACCTAACATGACGTTATATGGCAATTGATTTACCAGCAAAAAGCATTGTGAAATTTCAGTGTTACCCATGATCAAATCAATGTATACCTGAAATTTACATGTCAAAGATTTTTCCGGAATAATTCCCTTAATCTTCACACTTGAGGTGGGAATTTTCAATATGCGACCTCGTGTTTCTAATTCATTTAGGAGGGTTTGCGTTATTAAACTTATGGTTGATCCAGTATCAATTAATGCCCTGACCAGTAATCCTTCTATCCTTAACATGATGATAGGTAATTCCCTTCTAATAGGTGGGATTCCTTCCACATCCTCTTTAATTAGCTCATCTGGTCTTGCTATCCAGTTTACAATCTCAACCTCCTCCCTGCTCCTGGTATGTTTCCACTTTTGATGATTTAAATTTGGAGTTTTCTTTTATCCTGAGGGTTTCCTTTCCCCTCATTCTTCAGTTGAGCTTGTAACTCCTAGCTTTGAGCTCCTTCCAGTCGGTCGGGTGATTTTCGGTTCTTTATTTCCTCACTCCAACGGACTCTTTGCATTTCAGGTTCGTCTGTTCGTTCATTCATGTAACGAAGACTTTCCTGATACCTCTCTTCTATTTCGGCCCGATATTCATCATCTCTATCCTCCGGTCTCACATTCCTTCTGGGATAATTCTCCCATCTCTTTCTGTTATCCTGCCTCTGATTATTATTGTTATAGGGTCGGTTCTCTTGTTGCCTATAACCCGTATTTCTGGGATTTCTTCCCCGATATCCTCCTCTATGGTATGGCTGTATTCCCCTAGGCTCTTGATGTCCATATTCTCGACCCAATCCCTGAGTATCAGTACTAGTTGACTGATTTCTGGTCAATGGTTTCTCTCTATTTTCTTGACTGCTGGCCATATGTACTTGTTCAGTTTGCCTTTGATGCCTTTGATGCCTGGGAGTAACGTGTGAAGTCGTCATATCTAATTGACGTAAGACGCTCTCCACTTCCACAGCACGTCTGGCTTTAGATGAGATTAACAACCTCTGTATCTCATATGGAAGTTGTCTTGCAATGGCGGCACACAGGTCGTTCTCAGCAGGAGCAATGTCAAGTTCCCCGAATTTACACAGCTGAGCGGTGAAAAATTCTGAATATTTAGTGGGGGCATTTGTACTCTACTTCCTAGAGTACAGATCTAGCCTCAGATTCTCTTGGACATCTGCTGCCCAATATCGTTTGAGAAAAGCTTCTCTAAAACGTTCCACCGTATACCTGAAACTCCTGAACCAGGTGAGACAATCACCTGACAATAGCTTCTTAATTGCTCTCAGTCTCCGATCCTGAGGAACTTTCATATCATTCAAGTACTCTGCGACCTCCTTCAACCAGTATTTAGGAGTAATCGACATATTATTCCCTGTAAACTTCACCGGTCTGTCCTCATTTGACTTGATGATATTTATTATTTGACCATTCGTTTGGTTCATATAAGGGGTTGACATCGCCATTGGATATCCTGGGTTTTTATAAGGGCTCACCCCTTCTAAGTCCCTACCTTGATTAGTACCTCGTTCATGGGGATCTACCCATCCTGTCTTATGAAATTCATCCTGACTTTCAAATTCTAATTTCCTTTCTCTTCGGGCACTTTCTTCATGAGCCATGAGTTGAATTTCCATCTGACTGTTCTTGTGTTCAGTCCTTTCCAACCGTGATCCCAATTCATTATGAATTCTTTCTTGATTCTTTTTACTGTCTTCCACTTCTTGTTTGAGTTGGAATTTTTCTTCCCTGAAACTATCCCTTATTTCAGCTAATTGATTTTCTACCTCTTCCTTGATGACCATGACCTGTTTGTCTATAATTTCTGGCTTAACGTCACCTTTGGTATCTAAGTCCTCTCGGATTTCCTTTATCTTTTTCTCCATCTCCTTTTGTCCTTTGACCATATTTCCCTTAATTTCTTCAAGCTTTTCCTCAGTTTTCCCTTGATTTTTATATAATTCCGTTAAGTGATCTTTGACAAGTTTTACTTCAGTATTAGTTTTTCCTACTTGTCCCTTTAAGGTTTCCATGGTTCCCTGAACCCCATTGATACCCTTACTTATTTCCTCTATCTTCTGGGTATTCTCCTTATTTTCTTCATTTCGTTGCTCTCTTTCTCCCTGGATATGCTTTTCGTATGTACCTAATCTCTTATTTATTTCCTCCTCCTGCTTTCTCAAGTTCTCATCTACCTGCCCGGTAAAATGATCAAATTGATTTTTCCTGTTCTTTGCATCTTCTTGATTTTGAATTCTCATATCATTTACTTCGGCCTGAACTCCCTCTACATTTTCTTCAAGTTTTCCTACTTGGTTCTCCACCCCTTTAAATCTGCCTTCTAGCCTATCAAGACTATCTTTTATCTCCTTCCGGGATTTTTCACAATTATTCCTGTTAGATTCTATCTGAGCTTTTAACTTTTCCTGCACACATTGGATCTGGGTTACAAGTTCATTTTTACATGCATCTACATTCTCTTCCATATTACTTAATTTGGCTTCCACAGAACCCCATTTATCCCCTAATTTCTTAAAATTTTCTTGACATTCAGTTTGGGAATTTACCGTACTTTCTTCTAAGGTCTTTATTTTGTCTTGCAATTCCGACTTAAGTACCACGTTTTCCTCTTGAATTTTACTGGTGATTTCCCCTTTTAACTCATTTAACTTATTCCCAAACTCAGTGTCAAAACCTTGAAATTTGGTATTCATTGTCCCTTCTATTTCAGCCTTCAGTACCTCGTTATTTGCTTTACTGTCGGCTTTTATAGACTCTAACGTCTCATCTTTTACAACTTTCAACTGTTCTTTAATGTTATCCCCATTTTCCGTTTTCATTTTTTCTATCTCAGCCTTCAGTTCACTATTCATTGTTATACAGTCGGCTTTGATAGATTCTAATTTAATTCCCATGTTATCACTATCAGTTTTAAGAGCCTTTAAAATCTGATTTATGAATCCTAAATCCTTTTTTATTTTCACTCTGTTGGCTGTCCAGCTTATTGTCTATGGCCTCCAACCTTTCCTTGCTATCGGCCTTCAAAGCGTCCAAAAGCCCCTGTCTCTCTTCCCTATTCTCTGCTTTCATAGCCGCCATCTTTTCACGGCTATCAGCCTTTATGACGTCCACAAGCCTCTGCATTTCCTCACTTAATGCCATCTTATAGAATACAGTGGGCTACTATGCCACATCACTAGATCATGCATGAGAGATGGTACTCCAAACTCTTGTGTCCCAATTTTCAAAATTTAACCTTAGTACGGGTGTTTACTAAAACGTACCCTTTTGATATACTCATTCAATGTCCTAACCTTTATGGAAGTGATTTAAAAATTCAAAAATTTCGAAAAACCATTTTTTTTAAATGAAAATTTTGATTTTTCAAGAAAACTCGGGTTTTCCCTAGGAAAACTCATCCCTACGTACTGGGTGCCATGAAATATGTTTTCTAGGGGGTTAATTATATTTAGGGCTGCTCGGTGTGAGTTTCCAGGGTCCCATGCGGTCAGTTAACATTATATTTTGTAGCTACTTCTATCATTACTTTACTTTTACATGATATGACCGTCTTAAGTGTTCCTCTAGTTATTAATCCAAGCACATTACTTCTATGCCCTCATGTGCCCTTTTAGCATGAAATATGCAAATCACAGTATGCCAGCAATGCTCAAATCGGGATTTTCGGGGTTATGGTATGTTCTCCCACTCTGTAACTTACACATTTTGGATTAAATAGAGGATACTGTGCCCGTTTCTCCAATGGGACAGGCGATCACCCGGCCAATATCCCGGCCCCATCAGAAGAAACAGCCAAGGGAGTGGGAAAAAAAAGAAATTAGGGCGTGAATCTTGGTTCATACAGACAAGACTAAAAGAAATGCTCCAGCGAGCCAGTGACAAAGGGTCTCGGGTCGTTTACGGGTTGGGATGGCAAATTGACTGAACCAGGATTCAAAAGCAAACTCCCTAACTTGAATTAACAAACAAGAAGAAAGGAAAAGCCGTCGTAAAATCACATCTGCTCCTTTATTGGCCAAAGGATAATTAAATATGCAACCTGCCTACCACGCACGAGTATAGAGTTAGGATGGGACAAAGTCCGGAAAAAAATAAAGTTCATAGTCCCTAAACCATCAAAAAAAATATACTTATTCAATCTCGTGTGTGTCCTCTCTTAAAGTTCCGACAAGGAGATCGCCTTTCAAAAAGCTAAATTAACCTTAATTTATCGGTGCACACGCATGTAAACATCACTAGCCACTTATCACAAAGTTTACCTGCGGCAAAAACTCTAAGAAAATATTGAATATCTACGTATATTACAACTGTCTACCCTTATACAGCAATGGACGGATCTCCTCTATCGAACTGCAAATTAATAACTAAAGAGCATCATATTACATCAAATAGCACTCAAACATCAACTCAGCTTCACATAATATGGCATTTCAACAATTAATTATAACCTATCATAAATTATTAACACACCCAGATTGTGCTTACATATTTACACTGCTAATTCTTATTATTATTACTGATTTATATTCGCCTTTCCAACAACCTTGATCCACACTGTCATATTTATTGTAATTAAATTATAGCATTGTCTAATGTTTATGAAAGGTTAAGAATCTCGTAATAAGGCACCCAAGCGTATTTCATACTCACAACGAACATTTAATCGCAACCCTTCCGTCGAACACTCTGTGTGAGGATCCGAACAATCTGACTGTCGAGCGCACTATCAATTACACCCCTGCGCTATTCAATATACAACTCATCGATAAACGTAGCACGTTCGTCAAGAGGACCCTGTCCTCACAAATTCAATTCAACGGTCATACGTCGCCCCGTGAATAACCTCGTCATATATGACGGAATAATACCATATTTAATCATCACATTAACTTTACACAACATCATTACAAAAAAATCATGCACTACTAGCATGTCTCAAGAACCCACACTAACAGAGCGTATCAACTTTATCGGGACCACGAGGTCGTATGATAATATGGCATCCTATCCAAGGAACCTTATTCGACAATCTCCAACCATATTCATTTTGCTATTAAAATCTATGCAATCCGTGACAAACCTTTCAGAATAAAATTCGTATAATGACCTCGGAAATCGAAATGCTAGAATCTCCCAGCAAAATGGGCATCTCATATTATCGTTACCCAATTTCAACTTATTATTATTATTATTATTATGTCTCAGAGAATAAATGTATGTCTTACTCCTACCATTGATGCTGTTAATTTATGTAAGTCAAACGACCTGAAAAGAAAAGGACAAAAAAAAATCTGTACAACCCTATGAGAAAATGATGCTCTTTATCAATCTGGAATAAATGATTATAAATGGCGTTAAGTTACACGATCTCAGGTTATCTCATGGCACGGCTATCCGAAGTAGAAGTTCTCTTCTTCCTGATGAACAAGGATGGAAATGAAACGTCTTACTTTATATCCGGTGTACTCGGAAACCCCTGTCGTCGGCGTCGGCGTCGGAATTAGGGCGGCGTTGTTCCTCCAGCGTCTCTGCGATGTGGTCTCCCAGCGTACTGGTAGAGGTATACGCCCCCGGCACCTCTCGATCTCCTGGCGACGCCCATGTCCGCCCACTGGTTGCCCCCGGTCACCTTCAGCAGCGGCGTCTCCTGACGTCCCAACCGTGGTCCACTCGTCCATCTTGTTGCGACCGTTCACCCCATTATGGCCCCTTTAGAGGTTCAGTGCAGCATAATTTGCGTATTAATTTGCATGTTGATTCCCAGAATATTTGAGTCCATGGTTATTAAGTTCTTGCCGCCGTGTGGCAATATTACATTTCACTATATCAGAGCACTTTCACGCCCACGCACTATAGCGTCTAGTTCCTGGTTCACTTGAATTATATGTATTCACTTTCCTCAACCAGTGACACACTTCCTTCCACGAGGAGCTATTTCGACCTGGCCTTGACCGACATATCAAGTTGCCTGCGGCCTGCAGTCTTCCAACACAAGCTTAAAGTAGATGTAGCCTTCCCTGTTGCATTCTCACTGCGTCTCTTAAAATGCCCCACTGCTATGCTATTTTCGAATGGATGTCTGTTACAATGTAGGGCCTCGCGATAATGCTTCGCCTCGACTATCGTTATTATTGTTCTTTCCCTGATACTCGTAATGTTAAACACCTCCTGGTATTCACCTTTAATTAACATAAATTGTCGGCATGAACGGACCTTCCTTTATCAGTTCTGACTATTTCTCTCATACTAGCGAGTCCGATATCGTCTTGAAATTCACACTGTTCGACAAACAAACTGACATACTTCACTGTAAACAACTCACTGGCACTACATGCACGCTAGCTTCATGGCCTGCTGATCACTCACGAAAACCATTCAAGTTCCCGATGCAAATTACTGTCTACGTGACATGGGCTACTCGTCCGTGCTCCGCTGGATAACATACTCGTCCACGCACTATTGACTCACTGAACATTCCGGAACTGTCCTTCTTCGAGAAAAAAAACGTGGAAGGGGTTGGAACCTTCTGGAGCATTCCCCTACTCTCGCGGTTGCCTCGCCGCGTCATGCCATGACGTCATACTGACCGTCCGATCTCCTCTCGATCTTCTGTCATCCGGGGCCGGTAATTGACCCTGACTGGATCGGTCACAATACACTTCAAAAATAAATAAACAAAATCAACTCCTGCTATAAAACATTTAATTAACCAAATATATGGCGCTACAACAAATTAAACAAATAAAATACTGACCCAATTCTAACTTGTTCAGAATGAACAAGGAATACATAATAAAACAAAGGTTAAATTATAATAAATGGTTGTCATAAACCAACAAACTTATATTTCTTTTCACTTCCATATAGTGTCCTTTTAAAATTCAATGCCATCAAGAGCTCCAATAGGCTCGATACTTTTCAATATAAACTGTGTTATCCTTTTTTTTTTACACATCACTTCCCATTATCTGAGTATCTTATAATTACAACAATATATAATACTTATTAAAGTCTTTTTACTCGTTGACTTAAACTTTGGGCTTTCACAATATTTCTCATGTTACCACCTCTCTCAAATCAACAATTCACTACTGTGATTGGGAAAACATTTGCGTACTCCCGAGCTTCCGAAGGCTACTTGAACATGTCAAAAATTAAGATCACTCCCGGAATCTAATTGTCTTCACTGAACTCGTAATTCCTACATCATATAACATTGCATTAGGGTTTTATTATCATTTGTCTTAAAAGACCATCATATCAATAGAAAGCAACGATCTGAACTTGCAAGAGGTAATTTTCATCTACAAGAACCTCGGTTCGAAGCCCGGGTCGTTAAACAAACTCTAAACCCTCTAGTGTACTATAACTTCAAAACAGACGGCTCACAGACCTACCGCACTTCCGTTAATGGTAAGGTCTGGCCGGGGCCAATTGGCGTGATTTATTGTTGGGGAGCAGGAACATTACGGTCAGACTCACAAGAGGCGAGCTACCCACCGCTTTCATACAGCAGTTTCTTAAATATAGTTCTTTGAACAAACAAGGCTTCATTTTACTTATTCTTAACAACATATTTAGGTTCACTAGACCCATTCTTTTTACCTTGGCATTTATTAATTATGAAGTGTCCTCATTTGTGGGTAAGAATAATTAAATACAACAACAAATACTTAGGGGCTTCACATAAATGAATCTGGGTTCGTTTCTTTCAACTGCCTCGGGAACCATATCCCATACTGGAGGACTTATACATTTGCGACTTATAGCAGGCCTTTGCCTTACACTCGCGCTCGTAATACAATTATTTCGCACCCTTTTAATACAACACACACAACGGTCTCGTGATCACATCACTATTTGGAGGACTTACTATAGCTCAATTACCACGACCAACTGCCCCTCATAATTAATTTTACCAAGTATATTTAGGTTCAACGCATTCCTAGCGTGACAAATTTACTTCTATGCGCTACATCACGCCTATACTTTATTGCCAAATAGCCTTCAAAGAACTGATAGATTCAACAATACACATTTGATCTACTTCTCAATTTTATATTAATCCTCTCCCGTGCAATAATCGCTTTATCTTAAGAACCTTTGTTCACAACATGTATTTATTCTTTTAAAGGAGCTCAAAAGCTACTACTTTCCTATAATTCATCATAATCTTTATTCATTTATATCATTGTTATTATTATTATAATTACGCTTGCTTTCATATAATTAAATCATTAACCAAACACACTGATATTTTATTTCATACATTTTCCCTAAGGGATTTATTCATTTCACATAATTATTTTATACTTTCTCAATGTTAATCGTTCAGATCGCGCTATTATTCTGTTATTTGTTATTCAAAAACATCCCTATTTTCTCATTCTCAGGTGGATTTTACACAAATATTCCACAACACATAACATAATGAAATGGTTACTCACATGAGGTGACGGTCCCCGACCGTATTTTCCAGCGATGTTTCATTTTCGCCCACTTACGGTAATTAAGCCATCTTCATTAATACCATTTCACACAATGACATTTCTTGATACACATACACATAATTTACCTTAAACACTGGTAACATTTTGACTAAAATTCTGTATTCTTTTATAATACACAAATAAATTCACTAAAAATCATTACACTAACACAAATTTTCTATATTTTCATTACACTGCGTTAATCACTGAGGCTTTTATTTGGCCTTACACACGTGATTTTTTTTCTTCCCGTTTCCAAGGGTGAAACTCTTAGATGTCGGCTCCCTATCTGGCTAGAAGTTGAAAGTCTCGATCAATCTACCCCTCCCTGGAATTGCTATTCTTCAACTCTGGTTTCCTGACTATTCGGCTTCTATTTTTACTAGCTCGAAGTCGTTTCTTTCTAGACACTATTTAATTTGTCTAGATAAAGTCTATCTTGTTTATGGCACCTCGAATACTTTATCGGTGACCTATGATTCTCTAGCATTTACTGCTATTCCTTAGTTCCGTAGCTTAATGCTTTTAATGTTAGTTTGTCTCCTGTTAGACAATGTCTTGGATTAACTTTTCCCTTCTTATTTTCTTTGCTCTAGTCCCTATCTTATTGATACACTAGGCGTTACTTATTTCGTCCGACCCTGATCGGGTTCCTTAACATTTCTAGAAATGTTTGTTTCACTATTATGGTACTTCAAAACGTTACAATACTTTCAGTCGTTTAACTGAACTGTTATTTGAAAACTTATCGCCTGTTTTTTTTAGTTCGCAGCCTAACTTGACTGTAATACTGAACGTTTCACTATAAAGACTGACGCTTGCTGAACTAAATCCTGTACTAGGATTTTCCTAAGTCTTCACACGGCGATACTATGATGATACTTCTCGTACTGTGATCTGGACACTGTGATGCAGCACCTCCCCACAAGGTCCGCTGTAAACTGCATGATTGGACTGGCTCTGCCAGGACTTTTATACTTTTTTGCTAAAAAAGATAAAATCCTCGTCTTTTTCATAACTAACTTTTGAAGCAATAGTCGCACACATTTAAAAATTATATCTCTGGAAAGCTCGTTTTCTAAACGTAAACTGACTCCTTTGCACATAAAAATCGATCGTACAATTCTGAGATATTAAATAAAATTTGGTCTTCAGATAAGTGGGTGTTACAGTTGATTTTTAATCCCCACCTCCTCGGGTCTCGGGGAACTTTTAATTACGTAATGCCGCATTTGCACTTTTTCCTGGGCAATTATTATAACATCTTTTCCCACACAAAAATCTCTATTCCGAAATGATTCACAATGATGTATTTCTTTTGTTACTTTTATGTTCGCAAATGGCTTAAAACTAATTATTCTTCCTCTTGCACAACGGCGAGGATGCCATTTTACTGCAACGCAAGCTCAATTTCCGAAACCTTCTCTCACTCACTCTGAACGGAAAGTTCCTCTCGTTCTAATTATAACCATGATCGCTCCTTATCGGTGCGTCACGCGTGATATCATTTCCTGGCCACCTGGTCTCTTACTCTTGCACAAGATTAAACCAGTCCCCTTGCATAGAATCTTTCCAAGTAATTCTAAAGACTGTATTTTTCCTTCCTTCTTTTACCAATAAATGATGGATTCGGCGCTTGAACCAACAGTACATGGGTTCAAATCTCCCCTCCTTAGATAAATAAATTTTCGAAATTTTTGAGGAAATGTATTTAAATCCTTTTGGTAAAATATCTTATTTCCTTTAGTGTCGAAGCCATCATAACATTTCTCAGTACCCTTAGTTTCTATTCGCATGAAATCCCATGATAATTAGGGTTTTCACTTTTAAAGTCATAACCGGTAATAGTGTAGGTTGAGTACGCTCTGTACCTACCCGTTCTTCCTTTCCTATTCTTCTGGACTAAAAGTCTACAGAACATAATTCTTCGTTACGGGTGTGGTCTATCCCTACCCGTTTCTTTATTTCCTCATTTTCTCATCTTAAATTGAAATTTTCTTCTTCAACAAAATCAATTATTTCTCTTATTTCCCAATACAGTTTCTCTAATTCACATTCACAATTGAATGGTTGAGCTCTATTTTCTCGTTCTAACTTACTTCTCTTTCTATCAAAAGTGGATTTATCATCTCTAAATTGTTCCATAACCAGGGCTTGTTCATTTGCTTCATCGAAGTCTTCGGGAGGGTAATATACTTTTAAATTTGCTGAATTCATGGTCACTTCGTGATTCGTTTCACAGTGCCGAATTCTATAGGCATTATTTCTTAAATCTCTTATGATTTGATAAGGTCCGTGGTACATTTTCTGGAATTTCTTGTACACACGGTTTCCTGGATCCGAAATGGCTGGTCTTTTCACTAACATCATTTCTCCTGCTAATAGTGGTCGATGATACCTCTTGTGCCTGTTTCTTCTTTGCCTTCTATCAGCTTGAGCTTTTAGATGCTCAAAGGCTCTTCTTACTCGTACATCTCTTCCAGGCTGATCGTCTACTGGCCTAGGAATGACCATATTCCAAGGTCTCTCTGTTTGCTCATTCCGATGTAACGTTATTGGTATCTCTCCCGTAGACTCATGAATTGTATTATTTATACAAAATTCGATAATATCAAATATATCTATCCATTTCCAATTTTCCTCGGCACAGTATATCCTACAATACTTGGCCGTTTCCCTCATAACTTTTTCCACAGAATTTGCCTCAGGATGGCGAATACTAGACAGTATCTGACGTATTCCAAGTCTCTCTAATTCCTGTCTAAATTCTACACTTGTAAAACAACTACCGTGATCCGACAGCAAATTCTCTGGTTTGCCCTGAATAGGTATCACTTTTTCTTTGAGTCGTTTTAACACCTGTTTGGTACTAGTCTTCTGTATGGGAGCAAGGACAACCATATTTGTGAAAACATCCATAGCCACCATTATGTGTCTATTTCCTCTTCTTGCCTTTGGCAAAGGTCCGAAGTTATCAATAGATATGATTTGACCTGGCCTCTCGGGCAACAATGGTATAGCCTTCTGTCTCATCAGAAATGCATTAGGTTTGATCCTTTGACATAAATCACATGTCTTTAACGTGTCCCTTACAGTTTCTCTCAGTCTCGGCCATACAAATGCTTCTTTCAGCATCGAGACTGTTTTGTCGACTCCCATATGTCCGAACGATCTATGGGCCAACCATACCATTTTCCTCTGCAAAATAGCAGGTACAACGATCCTCAATCGTGTATGGTCAGAGTCCGCAAACTTATACAATAATCCATTAAAGAAAGTGTAATCCTGAGCTATCTTATTTGCTTCAGTATACGCAGGTGTTCCCCTTATCAAACTCTCTTCCAAGAAAGATATGAGCATGTTCATCCATGGATCCTCACGTTGTCGTTGACCAATGCTTCTTAATTCAAAGTGCGCTGATCCCTGTCTTCCAAATCAATAGCCATTACTTCCTCTTCTGTGGACTCTGGCTGTCTACTTAAATAATCTGGAACTACATTTTCTTTTCCCGGGCAATACTCTATATTTACATCGAACTGCTGTATGTATAAAGCCCAACGCATCAACCTTTGACTGGATAAATCCGTCTTCATCAAAAAGTTTAAGGCTTTATGATCAGTCCTTAATGTGACTGGAAACCCATATACAATCTTTCCCCAAAATTGCAACGCATGCAATATTGCTAACAACTCAATTTCGCTGATTGTATAATTTTTCTCGTGTGGTTTCAGTCTCCGACTTGTGAAAGTTAGATAATTTTTCTTTTCAGGGTTATCCGGGCTTTCCTGATATAGCATTGCCCCAATTCCAATCTGGGATGCATCCGTTTGTATTACAAATCTCTGATTAAAATCAGGATATCCTAGCTTCACATAATTCAAAAGCATTTCCTTGGCTTCTATAAATGCCTTTTCTGTTTCCTCCGTCCATTTCCACTTGTCCCCCTTCTTCAGAAGGTCCTGTAGTGGTGCAACAGTTTTGGTGTATGACGGACAATGTCCTGAGAAAAATCCAATCAATCCCAAAAACTGGCGAACGTTTTTCACCTTCAAAGGCCTGGGAAAATCTCTTATCGATTCTAATTTGCATGGATTGGGTTTGACACCATCCTTGTCAATCACATGCCCCAAAAACGTAACTTGTCTCTGACAAAAATTTGATTTCTTCAAGTTAATCTTAAAGTTAGCTCTTCTTAAATCTTCCAATAATTTCTTTAATTTTTCCAAGTGTTCCTCAATGTTTTCCGAGGTAAGCAATATGTCATCCACATAACGGATAGTGCAATCTTTTACTTCCTCTGACAGGTTGCGATCAAGTGCTCTTATTAAGGCGGATCCCGCGGTCTTCAATCCAAACGGACATCTCTTGAAGCAATACGTTTGTTGGTCGAACTGAAATCCAGTTAAAAGACTGGTTTTCTCTTCAAGTTCGAGATGATATGAAGAAGTCATGTCAATATTTGTGAAAATCTTCTTGCCTTTAAATTTCCTCAGTATTTCTTTTATGGGTGGTGCCGAATCATTTTCTGGTATAATTTTTGCGTTCAAATTCCTGGCATCCAAACGCACCCTTACTGAGCCATCCGGTTTACTCACAATTACTAATGGACTAACGTATGGTGTCGCCATCTTTTCTATAACACCTGCATCACTCATCTCCTGCAGTGTTTTCTTTGTTTGTGTGTAATGTTTTTCTGCAACCGGGTGTGGTTTTTGTCTGAACGGTGCCCAATCGTTTACTTGAAATGCGTATTAAAATTTTTAATCTTTCCTGACTTGGAATCAAATACGTCCCTGTAATTTAATAGCAATTCCTTTAATTTTTCCTTGTTTTCGAGGTTAACTTTAGCTTCCTCTACTTTTCCTGACAGGTTGGTCTCGAACTCGGTTTCCAAACTATCTTCAAGTTCTATGTTTAGGACTTCAAATACCTTCTCTATGTCCCTACAACCTTCCTCGGTCACTTCTTCCACATGCCATACCTGTTCTTCTATTTTTGCATCCTGTTCCTGCAGATTTATGTTTTGTCCATCCACATCCTCTCTTTGAATCCGAATGCAATTTTGCGCTAGGTCTATTATGACGTTGTTCTCACGGATAAAATCAATACCTAATATGACGTTATATGGCAATTGATTTACCAGCAAAAAGCATTGTGAAATTTCAGTGTTACCCATGATCAAATCAATGTATACCTGAAATTTACATGTCAAAGATTTTTCAGGAATAATTCCCTTAATCTTCACACTTGAGGTGGGAATTTTCAATATGCGACCTCGTGTTTCTAATTCATTTAGGAGGGTTTGCGTTATTAAACTTATGGTTGATCCAGTATCAATTAATGCCCTGACCAGTAATCCTTCTATCCTTAACATGATGATTGGTAATTCCCTTCTAATAGGTGGGATTCCTTCCACATCCTCTTTAATTAGCTCATCTGGTCTTGCTATCCAGTTTACAATCTCAACCTCCTCCCAGCTCCTGGTATGTTTCCACTTTTGATGATTTAAATTTGGAGTTTTTTTAATCCTGAGGGTTTCCTTTCCCCTCATTCTCCAGTTGAGCTTGTAACTCCAAGCTTTGAGCTCCTTCCAGTCTGTCGGGTGATTTTCGGTTCTTCATTTCCTCACTCCAACGGACTCTTTGCATTTCAGGTTCGTCTGTTCGTTCATTCATGTAACGAAGACTTCACTGATACCTCTCTTCTGTTTCGGCCCGATATTCATCATCTCTATCCTCCGGTCTCACATTCCTTCTGGGATAATTCTCCCATCTCTTTCTGTTATCCTGCCTCTGATTATTATTGTTATAGAGTCGGTTCTCTTGTTGCCTATAACCCGTATTTCTGGGATTTCTTCCCCGATATCCTCCTCTATGGTATGGCTGTATTCCCCTAGGCTCTTGATGTCCATATTCTCGACCCAATCCCTGAGTATCAGTACTAGTTGGCTGATTTCTGGTCAATGGTTTCTCTCTATTTTCTTGACTGCTGGCCATTTGTACTTGTTCAGTTTACCTTTGATGCCTGGGAGTAACGTGTGAAGTCGTCATATCTAATTGACGTAAGACGCTCTCCACTTCCACAGCACTTCTTGCTTTAGATGAGATTAACAACCTCTGCATCTCATATGGAAGTTGTCTTGCAATGGCGGCACACAGGTCGTTCTCAGCATGAGCAATGTCAAGTTCCCGGAATTTACACAGCTGAGCGGTGAAAAATTCTGAATATTTAGTGGGGGCATTTGTACTCTACTTCCTAGAGTACAGATCTAGCCTCAGATTCTCTTGGACATCTGCTGCCCAATATCGTTTGAGAAAAGCTTCTCTAAAACGTTCCACCGTGTCAAATGTATACCTGAAACTCCTGAACCAGGTGAGACAATCACCTGACAATAGCTTCTTAATTGCTCTCAGTCTCCGATCCTGAGGAACTTTCATATCATTCAAGTACTCTGCGACCTCCTTCAACCAGTATTTAGGAGTAATCGACATATTATTCCCTGTAAACTTCACCGGTCTGTCCTCATTTGACTTGATGATATTTATTATTTGACCATTTGTTTGGTTCATATAAGGGGTTGACATCGCCATTGGATATCCTGGGTTTTTATAAGGGCTCACCCCTTCTAAGTCCCTATCTTGATTAGTACCTCGTTCATGGGGAGCTACCCATCCTGTCTTATGAAATTCATCCTGACTTTCAAATTCTAATTTCCTTTCTCTTCGGGCACTTTCTTCATGAGCCATGAGTTGAATTTCCATCTGACTGTTCTTGTGTTCAGTCCTTTCCAACCGTGATCCCAATTCATTATGAATTCTTTCTTGATTCTTTTTACTGTCTTCCACTTCTTGTTTGAGTTGGAATTTTTCTTCCCTGAAACTATCCCTTATTTCAGCTAATTGATTTTCTACCTCTTCCTTGATGACCATGACCTGTTTGTCTATAATTTCTGGCTTAACGTCACCTTTGGTATCTAAGTCCTCTCGGATTTCCTTTATCTTTTTCTCCATCTCCTTTTGTCCTTTGACCATATTTCCCTTAATTTCTTCAAGCTTTTCCTCAGTTTTCCCTTGATTTTTATATAATTCCGTTAAGTGATCTTTGACAAGTTTTACTTCAGTATTAGTTTTTCCTACTTGTCCCTTTAAGGTTTCCATGGTTCCCTGAACCCCATTGATACCCTTACTTATTTCCTCTATCTTCTGGGTATTCTCCTTATTTTCTTCATTTCGTTGCTCTCTTTCTCCCTGGATATGCTTTTCGTATGTACCTAATCTCTTATTTATTTCCTCCTCCTGCTTTCTCAAGTTCTCATCTACCTGCCCGGTAAAATGATCAAATTGATTTTTCCTGTTCTTTGCATCTTCTTGATTTTGAATTCTCATATCATTTACTTCGGCCTGAACTCCCTCTACATTTTCTTCAAGTTTTCCTACTTGGTTCTCCACCCCTTTAAATCTGCCTTCTAGCCTATCAGGACTATCTTTTATCTCCTTCCGGGATTTTTCACAATTATTCCTGTTAGATTCTATCTGAGCTTTTAACTTTTCCTGCACACATTGGATCTGGGTTACAAGTTCATTTTTACATGCATCAACATTCTCTTCCATATTACTTAATTTGGCTTCCACAGAACCCCATTTATCCCCTAATTTCTTAAAATTTTCTTGACATTCAGTTTGGGAATTTACCGTACTTTCTTCTAAGGTCTTTATTTTGTCTTGCAATTCCGACTTAAGTACCACGTTTTCCTCTTGAATTTTACTAGTGATTTCCCCTTTTAACTCATTTAACTTATTCCCAAACTCAGTGTCAAAACCTTGAAATTTGGTATTCATTGTCCCTTCTATTTCAGCCTTCAGTACCTCGTTATTTGCTTTACTGTCGGCTTTTATAGACTCTAACGTCTCATCTTTTACAACTTTCAACTGTTCTTTAAGGTTATCCCCATTTTCCGTATTCATTTTTTTCTATCTCAGCCTTCAGTTCACTATTCATTGTTATACAGTCGGCTTTGATAGATTCTAATTTAATTCCCATGTTATCACTATCAGTTTTAAGGGCCTTTAAATTCTGAATTATGAATCCTAAATCCTTTTTATTTTCACCCTGTTGGCTGTCCAACTTATTGTCTATGGCCACCAACCTTTCCTTGCTATCGGCCTTCAAAGCGTCCAAAAGCCCCTGTCTCTCTTCCTATTCTCTGCTTTCATAGCCGCCATCTTTTCACGGCTATCAGCCTTTAAGGCGTCCACAAGCCTCTGCATTTCCTCACTTAATGCCATCTTATAGAATACAGTGGGCTACTATGCCACACCGTTAGATCATGCATGAGAGATGGTACTCCGAACTCTTGTGTCCCAATTTTCAAAATTTAACCTTAGTACGGGTGTTTACTAAAACGTATCCTTTTGATATACTCATTCAATGTCCTAACCTTTATGGAAGTGATTTAAAAATTCAAAAATTTCGAAAAACCTTTTTTTTTTCAAAAAATGAAAATTTTGATTTTTCAATAAAACTCGGGTTTTCCCTAGGAAAACTCATCCCTACGTACTGGGCGCCATTAAACATGTTTGCTAGGGGGTTAATTATATTTAGGGCTGCTCGGTGTGAGTTTCCAGGGTCCCATGCGGTCAGTTAACATTGTATTTTGTAGCTACTTCTATCATTACTTTACTTTTACATGATATGACCGTCTTATGTTTTTCTCTAGTTATTAATCCAAACACATTACTTCTATGCCCCCATGTGCCCTTTTAGCATGAAATATGCAAATCACAGTATGCCAGCAATGCTCAAATCGGGATTTTCGGGGTTATGGTATGTTCTCCCACTCTGTGACTTACACATTTTGGATTAAATAGAGGATACACTTCCAAATAAATAAACAAAATCAACTTCTACTATAAAACATTTAATTAACCAAATATATGGCGCTACAACAAATTAATCAAATAAAATACTGACCCAATTCTAACTTGTTCAGAATGAACAAGGAATACATAATAAAACAAAGGTTAAATTATAATAAATGGTTCTCATAATCCAACAAACTTATATTTCTTTTCACTTCCATATAGTGTCCTTTCAAAATTCAATACCACCAAGAGCTCCAATAGGCTCGATACTTTTCAATATAAACTGTGTTATCCTATTTTTACACATCACTTCCCATTATCTGAGTATCTTATAATTACAACAATATATAATTCTTATTAAAGTCTTTTTACTCGTTGACTTAAACTTTGGGCTTTCACAATATTTCTCATGTTACCACCTCTCTCAAATCAACAATTCACTACTGTGATTGGGAAAACATTTGCGTACTCCCGAGCTTCCGAAGACTACTTGAACAAGTCAAAAATTAAGATCACTCCCGGAATCTAATTGTCTTCACTGAACTCGTGAATTCCTACATCATATAACATTGCATTAGGGATTTATTATTATTTGTCTTAAATGACCATCATATCAATTGAAAGCAACGATCTGAATTTGCAAGCGGTAATTTTCATCTACAAGAACCTCGGTTCGAAGCCCGGGTCGTTAAACAAACTCTAAACCCTCTAGTGTACTATAACTTCAAAACCAACGGCTCACAGACCTACCGCACTTCCGTTAATGGTAAGGTCTGGCCATGGCCAATTGGCGTGATTTATTGTTGGGGAGCAGGAACATTACGGTCAGACTCGCAAGAGGCGAGCTACCCTCCGTTTTCATACAGCAGTTTCTTAAATATAGTTCTTTGAACAAACAAGGCTTAATTCTACTTATTTTTAACAACATATTTAGGTTCACTAGACCCATTCTTTTTACCTTGGCATTTATTAATTATGAAGTGTCCTCATTGGTGGGTAAGAATAATTCAATACAACAACAAATACTTAGGGGCTTCACATAAATGAATCTGGGTTCGTTTCTTTCAACTGCCTCGGGAACCATATCCCATACTGGATGACTTATACATTTGCGACTTATAGCAGGCCTTTGCCTTACACTCGCGCTCATAATACAATTATTTCGCACCCTTTTAATACAACACACACAACGGTCTCGTGATCACATCACTATTTGGAGGACTTACTATAGCTCAATTACCACTTGCACCAGGCACCCGAGGCCATACGATATTATTATTAATTACCACGACCAACTGCCCCTCATAATTAATTTTACCAAGTATATTTAGGATCAACGCATTCCTAGCGTGACAAATTTATTCAATGCGCTATATCACGCTTATCCTTTATTGTCAAATTGCCTTCAAAGAACTGATAGATTCAACAATACACATTTGATCTACATCTCAATTTTATATTAATCTTCTCCCGTGCAATAATCGCTTTATCTTAAGAACCTTTGTTCACAACATGTATTTATTCTTTTAAAGGAAATCAAAAGCTACTACTTTCCTATAATTCATCATAATCTTTATTCATTTATATCATTGTTATTATTATTATTATTACGCTTGCTTTCATATAATTAAATCATTAACCAAATACACTGATATTTTATTTCATACATTTTCCCTAAGGGATTTATTCATTTCACATAATTATTTTATACTTTCTCAATTTTAATCGTTCAGATCGCGCTATTATTCTGTTATTTGTTATTCATAAACATCCCTATTTTCTCATTCTCAGGTGGATTGTACACAAATATTCCCCAACACATAACATAATGAAATGGTTACTCACATGAGGTGACGGTCCCCGACCGTATTTTCCAGCGATGTTTCATTTTCGCCCACTTACGGTAATTAAGCCATCTTCATTAATACCATTTCACACAATGACATTTCTTGATACACATACACATAATTTACCTTAAACACTGGTAACATTTTGACTAAAATTCTGTATTCTTTTATAATACACAAATAAATTCACTAAAAATGATTACACTAACACAAATTTTCTATATTTATATTACACTGCTTTTAATCACTGAGGCTTTTATTTGGCCTTACACACGTGTTTTTTTTCTTCCCGTTTCCAAGGGTGAAACTCTTAGATGTCGGCTCCCTCTTGTACCCGATACCTAGTTGAGGCTATCGGCTACGCCAGTTGACATCGAGCCGTAGTTGAAATTTATGGCAAAAGTTGAAGAGATAGCGCTCAGATCGAGTCGAGAAGAATGTTAGGAAATGACGTAGGATGGTGGTCGAGATTATACTTGTGACGAATGACCGCAGAAGGTAGGGGAACGTCACGTGACAGCGCCGAGTAGGAGCTCATAATCACTCAGTCTGAGGACAGCAGTATCAGTTCGGCCAGCAGAGCCAAGTACAGCACATGGTGCGCAGAGAAACGATAGTATTAGTTCAGCCAGCAGAGCCGAGTACAGCACATGGTGCGCGGAGAAAACAGCAGTAGTATTCCGGCAAGCAGAGTTGTGTACAGCACATGGCGCACGGTGAAAACGACAGTATTAGTTCAGCCAGCAGAGCCGATAGCAGCATACGCTGGGAGAGCGAAAGTAGGTCAGTCAGTCAAGACGAGAGAAGCACGGTAGGCAGTGCGAGGAGGAGTGGTTAGCGAGGCAAGCTATACAGGCCGTGAAAGCGAATGGAGAGCCGGTGTTCGGACAGGAGTATTTCCAACATCGTAATCTCAGTTATGCGAACAGCAATGCTTTTCAAATGTTAAAGAAATAAGCAGCATTGTAACAAGATTGAGAACTTTATTTCACGCCGCATTCGTAGCACAGGACAGCACAGCGAAGCGATATGACGAGGCAAGTTTTAAGCGTCGATCATTCTAGAACAGTGAGATAGAGCAGGGCGTGCTGGTTCCGACATTTTATAAGCAGGCGACATGCAGGAAGCTGAACTTTATTTCGACATTTTGTTACAACTTTATAAGTTTGGACTTGTATTCAACAGTCGAATTGTGCAGGCAGATAGTAATTATATACTGCTATTGTGAACTTTCAAATGGACTTAAATATATTCCAATGATATTACGGCTTATCAAACAATGCATTTCATACCGGAATATTTAATGCGACCATGGGGTCAAGCCAACATTAATGCTTTTAGGCAAATGAACTATTACGAGTATATGCACTTAAGGGACATTGGCACGTGTAGCAATATAGTGGTTTTTCATGAACTGTTCTGAAATATCAGTTACGAACACAACTACAGGGTGTTTAAGAAATTTATACACTTTTATAAAATCATTTATTTTCTGCAAGTGAAATTAAGCCGCTGTGGAGATTAACTTTTATCATATGCAAACCGAAGATTGTATGGGACAGTGGCGTAACATAGTCGAAGAGTATGGGGCACCGTACATTTATGAACTTTTACGGAAGAATTTGGACAGTATCCGTGATGGATAATATGCTGTTCATCATGTCGGAGTAGGCGAATACGGAGACGTGATGGCACCACAGAGCGATGGATTCGGTTCCTGAAGAAGAGGAGGTCCAACAGCAGATTCACTTGGAATATGAAGGCGATCGTTATTTTTGTGGGTGATACGATGTTTCTGTAGATCTTTCGAGAAATTTGTTGCACACACGAGGATAATCGACGATCTTGGAAATATATTAACAGCTGATATGAGAAGGTATTGTAAGAGTTATGACTTTCCTGATATGATTTTTTCATGAACACTGGGCATACTTGTATATATTTCTAGTAGGAGTTTTACGATTATTTTGACATGGCTTAGACATTATTTGCTCCATTTTGCTAGAATATGGCGTTACCATATGATATGGCAGGCACCATTATACGACATTCTCACCATTGGTTGACTTTATTAAGCAGATGTTTGGTCTTTTTGACATTTTTCAGTAAGGATAGTTTTTCTTGGATAGTTATTTTTGTGGCGAGTATTTCGAACTCGTGATTTGCAATTGGATTATTTAAATTACTTCGTCAGTTCATTGCTTACTAGCGAGTGTGTATTATTCATCAGTAGGGATTTTTTCCATTGGATTGTTTGGAGATATTAAGATTTTATTCACTCAAGTGAATGAATATCGCTTTTATGTGACAACTAGAGACTTGTTGATTCCAATCTGGTACATTCACTCATCGGTCTACGAGATGGGGCCTTTCGTTTTATACGATTGCGTGGTGGTACACACCTGACCTATCGTCTAGGGCATTATCATGTTAGTCTACGGGGCAAGGCCTTTCGCTTTAGGCGATTGCGTGGTGGTACTCACCTGACATGCCATTGAGGAACTCATTTTTATCATCCGAGTGTACTTGGGATTGTAAGAGGATCAAACAAGAAACTACTAGTCACATATCAGTCGAATTTTGTTAAATAAATTAAAAATAAATGTCAGCAGGGTTACATTTTTTAATTCTTGTTTGCCAATCCAATATTTTGTTGCTATACTCTTTTGAGAGTACATTCATTTAACAGCTGATACAGTTGATACTTTTGATACTCTTTTGTGATTGAGTTTGATACCTTTGAGAAGGATTTCAAGTAATTGAATCTTGTAAGATGAATCATTTATGGTCAGATTTATTTTAAGGCAGATCAGTATTACATGTTTTTGATGTGAGAGATTATAACACATTGGTGTTTTCCTGTGAAGTGAATTTTGAGAATTTTAAGAGAATCTATGCTCTATTTGAAAGCAGATCTTGAATTGGATTTCGATTACTAAGGTAATATATTTTCTAATTGTTTAAGAAGTTGTCTAGATGTGATCAGATTAATTACAGTTATGGGAGATTGTGTGCGTTGATAATTTGAAGCCAGTTATATTTTTTTGTAGATCATGCAACGTGATTAAGTGAAGTTTGTGATAGGTATTTTCTGGAAGTTGCCAGGTGGAAGTTGCAATATTGCTAATGTATTTTGAGGCAGACATGAGGTTGTCGAACCCAGTCTAGCATAATTTTTGAGTTTCATGCTGTGCGCTGAATATTTATGGTGGTATGTGGAATAATTATGGTATTCAAATATGGTATTTGATAAAGTGAAAGTATATGATGAAGTTTTGGATAGTGAGATCCAACGTGATTTTGTGAAGGCAATAATATTTTTCGGCATGATAATTAAATACGAGATATTACTTGGAAGTGATAAAACTGTAAGACAACGTCCTATAACCCATATTAAACAATTTGTTAGGAAATTAAACAAATAAATAATGTTGATAATACAAGATTTTCTGATAATAATAATTAATGAAATAATAATCTGAAGTTTAAGTATATTAATGATCTGACCTAATGAATTAAAAATCTGAATGACTCGATGAAATAAAAATCTAAATAACCAGATGAATAAAATTTAAATAAATTGATAAATTTAATTTTGGAATAAATCAATGAATTAAATAAATGGATGAATTAAAGATTGAATAAATTAGCTGATTTAAATAAATTAATAGATGATTAAATATATGATGAATAACTGAATTAGAAGGTGATAATTAATTAGAGAAGCTGATGATTAATAAATTTAAATGGATTTAAATAAATTTAATTGAGAGATATGATTTAAATGATTTGAAGAATTGCAACTTGAGTTAATGAATTAAACGATTTATATGGATGATTTAAGATGATTTAATCTGAATGAGATGATGAAACGAGAGTGTGTGAATAATTAGAAAGTATAATGAATTGATGATTATAATATTCATTTAAATGATTTGATGGTAATGAATTAATTATTCTGACATGAATATAATGAATTTTGAGATGAGCACTAATGTGAGAGATATTTAATTTTGATGATGATGATTATAACCAATGAGTAGTGGATTTTCTGTGATTCACAAACAAGCATTATTAATGACAGTGTAAATATAGTGTAAATTAATTATTCGTTTTATAGGAGCATTTACTAAGATTTTTTCAGCATTTGAACAATACCATTCAAGCCATAAAATTAGGTGATATTTAAATATGTGATTAGAATATATGTGTTTAGACAGATTCATTAATTTTTTACATCCACATTCACGATGTTAACTTAAAGAGAAGTTAGGTCTCAGGTATCACGAATGTCAGTGACGCATAGACATACTGCTACGGTGAACCTGAGAAACCAAGTGAACTTTAGAAAACTTTCATATTTTATGTGGATGAAGTACACTTTGAATAGAATAGAGATGGTTCGATTTTCTGGACAATGACAATTTAACGTTGGCATTCGACCATACTCTTAGGTAGGATGTTTGTTTAATATGTCTGTCTGACTATCAAAGTTGAATAAATTTGTTCTTTTATCTTAGTTGTGATCTGATGATGATGTGATTTTCCTATTTCTTTTCTTGTCTTAATTAAGGCTTAACCAGGAAGGATGTGGTCTGCTAGGGATTCAGTTGGTGGCGCCCATTTCTATTTGTACTTTTTTTTAATTAAATTTAAGCCCGTATCGACCCTGGAGATACTTTATCTCGTGTTACCCTCTGCTTTTGTGATATTTCAACTGAATTTCCGACACAGTCCTTATTTGACTTCATGTTCATTTAACTCCGCTCTGTCCTGGAAATCCAGGAATGCGACGTAATAGCAGATGGCTCATCGCATCCCCAGGACGGACGGGTACAGAGAGAGAGAGGGAGAATTGGCTTTACCCATCCGTGGGGCTTCGATTTTGTTTATTCTATGAAAACACATCAGATTTAGATTACGAAGAGATTGATCTCAATTTCATTTAATGGTGTTATAAAATTTATTAAACTTGGTCAGACAATATACTTGTATGCCCATTCCAGTGATCATGTTAATCATATTAGTGTTATATCATGTTTAGTTATAAGTCATTTTTCTTATACCCAAGTGAAATCAGGAATTGATACATTTTGATGTGTTGCTATCTAACGTCTCTGAATAAAACGTTTATTGAAAGATATAATTATGTCAGCAGAAGATTTATTTAAGGTGTTAGAGGAGTTACGGAATAACATGTCTAGTATTGCAGTAACTATTGCTAGAATGGAATCAGAAAGCAAAGAACAGATAAATGATTCGGAAATTAGATGTAGAGAGAATGTGAAAGCTTTAGAGACTAGTAATAGGGAAGATTTGAAATTATTACAGACTAGTAATGAAGAAAATTTAAAGTCATTAGAGACTAGATTACAGATTAGTAATGAAGGCAATCTGAAGGATAGTTTAAAGTCATTAGAGACTAGATTACAGTCAAATAGTAAAGATGAAATGAAGTCATTAGAGACTAGATTACAGACCAGTACTGAAAGCAATTTGAAAGCTAGTGAAGCTAACTTAAAGGATAGTTTTAAACTGTTAGAAACTAGATTACAAGCTCGTAGTGAAGAAACTAACACAGAGTTGAAGAACAATTTAACTAGTTTGGAGAATAGATTAACGTTAAAGAATGATGAAATATTCAAGGCTTTACAATTAGACATAAAGGCAGTAGAAATAAAAGGAGAGAAAAATTCGCAAATGTTAAGAAAAAATATTATTGAATTAGAAAATAGAGAAGAAGAAAATATTCTTAATTTGAGAACAGATGTTATGTCTATACAGAAAGATATTAAATCAGATGTATCGAAATTACGATTCGACATTGATGGTTTAGTGGCAGATGTAGGCAAAATACAAGAGTGGTCTACCGAAATATCTTTCGAATCTAAAATCAAAGGTCTAGAAATGAATCTAGGTAATGAAATCAAAAGTTTAAAGTCAGTAATTGGGACCGTTAAAGAGGAAGTCTTAGGAGAGATTAATTCTAACTTGAAATCCTTAGAAAACCAATTGCAGGCAGACATTAGGAAAATTGATGATGACATAGATCAAAAGGTTAATGAAAACTTAGCTTTATTCAAAAATAGAGTCGGTGCAATAGTGGAAGAACGGTATAGTGAGGTCGATGCCCAAGCAAAAGAAAAACGTGCAGGATTGGATGAGAAATTAATCGCAGGTATGGCGAATTTGGAAGCGAGATTTACTGAGAATAAGGAAGCGATGAAGATAGATTCAGCTCAGTTTAGGACAGATGTTGATCAGTTAAAAGAACAAGTCGCATCAGTCAAGACAACATGCGAAGATAAGATAGACAAATTGAAGAACCCAGAATGTTATGTCGTTAGATAATTTGGAGACTAAGGTCGAGACAGTAGAAAAACGAACAGAAGATAGGATGACTAAACTAGTCTATAATAAATAGTTTCACAAGTCAAGGTGTTACAACGGGGGAAGTATAGATAAATCAGACACCGATAGATCGCAGTATGAACAATCAAGGGGTTAGCGTGGGAGAAGATAGTCAAACGCAACAGAATGTTACTTTCGAAAGGGCTAATTCAACCCCTCAAGACAATTCGAATCCGAATAGAATTACGTTTAGTATGAGTGAACGATACTCAGGTCCGGTGACCATAATCAGGAATCTGGATGATAAACCAAGGAAGTTTTCGGGGAACACAGGAGTCACACCAGTCGAATTTCTGAGAGATATTCGCGATTACATGGCGGAACATAGAGTAGCCAAGGAGAGAGAACTAAGGGTAGTCGAACGCGCCTTAGACGGGCCAGCGTTAACTTGGTTTCGCGCATTTAGGAGTAACTTTGCGAACATGGAACAATTTGCCATAGCATTTTTAAGAAGATTTTGGAGTGCAGAGGATCAGCTGAACGTAAGGGCAGAAATGTACTCGAAACGTTACTCTACGTCGCATCCGACACATTATGCAAATTACTTTACGGCGCAATTGGCTAAATTACAATTTTTGATTCCTCCATTGCCAGAAGAAGAACTTTTGCAAGCTATAGCAAGACAGTTGCCAATTGAGGTACAACGATCACTCATAGCATCGGGAGCGAACACACTTGAGCACTATGATGATATCTTACGCCGATTAGATTATACGAGCGCTCAGATTACACCCAGAACTTCAAGGAATGATAATCGAAACACGCAAGAAGTGAATGCGGTAGTTGTCGATAACGCAGCACAGACAGATAGAAGAGATTCCTGGGGAAACAGAACAATCGAAGGGAATTGAGGAAATATTCACAACGTTCGTGGGAATGATAGATATCAAGGACCATATGAGAGGCCATATGATCAGGATACAAGAGACAGTAGATACAGGAACTATGATCAGAATTCCAGATACCAAAATAGGAACAGATACAATAATCGATATCGAGGTAGATACAACTGGAACCAAAATCAGCAGTCCACTCAAAACAATAGGCAAGATAATAGGAGAAATGATCAAAACGAAAGACAGGATAATCAAGAGTATGGGAGATCAAGGCAAGAGAATAGACAGCCTAGTGCACCACCCGAGGAGGCAATTAAAGATGTCAATCGAGCAAGCACGAGTGGTGAAGAAAAAAACGACAAATTAACGTCGAATCAAGATACTAATCATTGGGAATCAATCATCATTGTTGAGACATATCAGGTCAAGGACGAGGATTTAATTTAAGAAGATGTAGTACACCGAGGGAATGGATACTAATGAAGTTGTGGGGACTTTTAACGCAGCTAGCATCAGAAAGTATCATTATGCTGAGTAAGAGGATGATTGCAGAGCTATCGTGTACATATGTTGTGTACAGAATGCCTGAGAGTATTTTTTTCTCAAGCCTGATAAAAAAAGGAGATGTACGGGAGAGATGTACCCGATACCTAGTTGAGGCTATCGGCTACGCCAGTTGACATCGAGCCGTAGTTGAAATTTATGGGAAAAGTAGAAGAGATAGCGCTCAGATCGAGTCGAGAAGAATGTTAGGAAATGACGTAGGAGGCCAAGGATGAAGGTGGCACTACCAGTAAAGCAGATGGAATTATGGGAGGAATATTGAAGTATTATCAAGATCTATGTGGAACATAATATTATATCATCTCAGAAGAGAAGAAATATCAAGCAATCTTTATGGTGATAACTTGAAGAAAGGCAGATAATTCCTTAAGTTATTGTATAACTTAATAGCCGAGATAATGGTGGTCGAGATTATACTTGTGACGAATGACCGCAGAAGGTAGGGGAACGTCACGTGACAGCGCCGAGTAGGAGCTCATAATCACGCAGTCTGAGGACAGCAGTATCAGTTCGGCCAGCAGAGCCAAGTACAGCACATGGTGCGCAGAGAAACGATAGTATTAGTTCAGCCAGCAGAGCCGAGTACAGCACATGGTGCGCGGAGAAAACAGCAGTAGTATTCCGGCAAGCAGAGTTGTGTACAGCACATGGCGCACGGTGAAAACGACAGTATTAGTTCAGCCAGCAGAGCCGATAGCAGCATACGCTGGGAGAGCGAAAGTAGGTCAGTCAGTCAAGACGAGAGAAGCACGGTAGGCAGTGCGAGGAGGAGTGGTTAGCGAGGCAAGCTATACAGGCCGTGAAAGCGAATGGAGAGCCGGTGTTCGGACAGGAGTATTTCCAACATCGTGATCTCAGTTATGCGAACAGCAATGCTTTTCAAATGTTAAAGAAATAAGCAGCATTGTAACAAGATTGAGAACTTTATTTCAAGCCGCATTCGTAGCACAGGACAGCACAGCGAAGCGATATGACGAGGCAAGTTTTAAGCGTCGATCATTCTAGAACAGTTAGATAGAGCAGGGCGTGCTGGTTCCGACATTTTATAAGCAGGCGACATGCAGGAAGCTGAACTTTATTTCGACTTTTTGTTACAACTTTATAAGTTTGGACTTGTATTCAACAGTCGAATTGTGCAGGCAGATAGTAATTATATACTGCTATTGTGAACTTTCAAATGGACTTAAATATATTCCAATGATATTACGGCTTATCAAACAATGCATTTCATACCGGAATATTTAAAGCGACCATGGGGTCAAGCCAACATTAATGCTTTTAGGCAAATGAACTATTACGAGTATATGCACTTAAGGAACATTGGCACGTGTAGCAATATAGTGGTTTTTCATGAACTGTTCTGAAATATCAGTTACGAACACAACTACAGGGTGTTTAAGAAATTTATACACTTTTATAAAATCATTTATTTTCTGCAAGTGAAATTCAGCCGCTGTGCAGATTAACCTTTTATCATATGCAAACCGAACATTGTATGGGACAGTGGCGTAACATAGTCGAAGAGTATGGGGTACCATACATTTATGAACTTTTACGGAAGAATTTGGACAGTATCCGTGATGGATAATATGCTGTTCATCATGTCGGAGTAGGCGAATACGGAGACGTAATGGCACCACAGAGCGATGGATTCGGTTCCTGAAGAAGAGGAGGTCCAACAGCAGATTCACTTGGAATAAGAAGGCGATCGTTATTTTTGTGGGTGATACGATGTTTCTGTCGATCTTTCGTGAAATTTGTTGCACACACGAGGATAATCGACGATCTTGGAAATATATTAACAGCTGATATGAGAAGGTATTGTAAGAGTTATGACTTTCCTGATATGATTTTTTTCATGAACACTGGGCATACTTGTATATATTTCTAGTAGGAGCTTTACGATTATTTTGACATGGCTTAGACATTATTTGCTCCATTTTTCTAGAATATGGCGTTACCATATGATATGGCAGGCACCATTATACGACATTCTCACCATTGGTTGACTTTATTAAGCAGATGTTTGGTCTTTTTGACATTTTTCAGTAAGGATAGTTTTTCTTGGATTGTTATTTTTAGTGGCGAGTATTTCGAACTCGTGATCTGCAATTAGATTATTTAAATTACTTCGTCAGTTCATTGCTTACTAGCGAGTGTGTATTATTCATCAGTAGGGATTTTTTCCATTGGATTGTTTGGAGATATTAAGATTTTATTCACTCAAGTGAATGAATATCGCTTTTATGTGACAACTAGAGACTTGTTGATTCCAATCTGGTACATTCACTCATCAGTCTACGAGATGGGGCCTTTCGTTTTATACGATTGCGAGGTGGTACACACCTGACCTATCGTCTAGGGCATTATCATGTTAGTCTACGGGGCAAGGCCTTTCGCTTTAGGCGATTGCGTGGTGGTACTCACCTGACATGCCATTGAGGAACTCATTTTTATCATCCGAGTGTACTTGAGATTGTAAGAGGATCAAACAAGAAACTACTAGTCACATATCAGTCGAATTTTGTTAAATAAATTAAAAATAAATGTCAGCAGGGTTACATTTTTTAATTCTTGTTTGCCAATCCAATATTTTGTTGCTATACTCTTTTGAGAGTACATTCATTTAACAGGTGATACAGTTGATACTTTTGATACTCTTTTGTGATTGAGTTTGATACCTTTGAGAAGGATTTCAAGTAATTGAATCTTGTAAGATGAATCATTTATGGTCAGATTTATTTTAAGGCAGATCAGTATTACATGTTTTTGATGTGAGAGATTATAACACATTGGTGTTTTTCTGTGAAGTGAATTTTGAGAATTTTAAGAGAATCTATGCTCTATTTGAAAGCAGATCTTGAATTGGATTTCGATTACTAAGGTAATATATTTTCTAATTGTTTAAGAAGTTGTCTAGATGTGATCAGATTAATTACAGTTATTGGAGATTGTGTGCGTTGATAATTTGAAGCCAGTTATATTTTTTTGTAGATCATGCAACGTGATTAAGTGAAGTTTGTGATAGGAATTTTCTGGAAGTTGCCAGGTGGAAGTTGCAATATTGCTAATGTATATTGAGGCAGACATGAGGTTGTCGAACCCAGTCTAGCATAATTTTTGAGTTTCATGCTGTGCGCTGAATATTTATGGTGGTATGTGGAATAATTATGGTATTCAAATATGGTATTTGATAAAGTGAAATTATATGATGAAGTTTTGGATAGTGAGATCCAACGTGATTTTGTGAAGGCAATAATATTTTTCGGCATGATAATTAAATACGAGATATTACTTGGAAGTGATAAAACTGTAAGACAACGTCCTATAACCCATATTAAACAATTTGTTAGGAAATTAACCAAATAAATAATGTTGATAATACAAGATTTTCTGATAATAATAATTAATGAAATAATAATCTGAAGTTTAAGTATATTAATGATCTGACCTAATGAATTAAAAATCTGAATGACTCGATGAAATAAAAATCTAAATAACCAGATGAATAAAATTTAAATAAATTGATAAATTACATTTTGGAATAAATCAATGAATTAAATAAATGGATGAATTAAAAATTGAATAAATAAGCTGATTTAAATAAATTAATAGATGATTAAATAGATGATGAATAACTGAATTAGAAGGTGATAATTAATTAGAGATGCTGATGATTAATAAATTTAAATGGATTTAAATAAATTTAATTGAGAGATATGATTTAAATGATTTGAAGAATTGCAACTTGAGTTAATGAATTAAACGATTTATATGGATGATTTAAGATGATTTAATCTGAATGAGATGATGAAACGAGAGTGTGTGAATAATTAGAAAGTATAATGAATTGATGATTATAATATTCATTTAAATGATTTGATGGTAATGAATTAATTATTCTGACATGAATATAATGAATTTTGAGATGCGAACTAATGTGAGAGATATTTAATTTTGATGATGATGATGATTATAACCAATGAGTAGTGGATTTTCTGTGATTCACAAACAAGCATTATTAATGACAGTGTAAATATAGTGTAAATTAATTATTCGATTTATAGGAGCATTTACTAAGATTTTTTCAGCATTTGAATAATGCCATTCAAGCCATAAAATTAGGTGATATTTAAATATGTGATTAGAATATATGTGTTTAGACAGATTCATTAATTTTTTTACATCCACATTCATGATGTTAACTTAAAGAGATGTTAGGTCTCAGGTATCACGAATGTCAGTGACGCATAGACATAGTGCTACGGTGAACCTGAGAAACCAAGTGAACTTTAGAAAACTTTCATATTTTATGTGGATGAAGTACACTTTGAATAGAATAGAGATGGTTCGATTTTCTGGACAATGACAATTTAACGTTGGCATTCGACCATACTCTTAGGTAGGATGTTTGTTTAATATGTCTGTCTGACTATCAAAGTTGAATAAATTTGTTCTTTTATCTTAGTTGTGATCTGTTGATGATGTGATTTTCCTATTTCTTTCCTTGTCTTAATTAAGGCTTAACCAGGAAGGATGTGGTTTGCTAGGGATTCAGTTGGTGGCGCCCATTTCTATTTGTACTTTTTTTAAATTAAATTTAAGCCCGTAACGACCCTGGAGATACTTTATCTCGTGTTACCCTCTGCTTTTGTGATATTTCAACTGAATTTCCGACACATTCCTTATTTGACTTCATGTTCATTTAACTCCGCTCTGTCCTGGAAATCCAGGAATGCAATGTAATAGCAGATGGGTCATCGCATCCCCAGGACGAACGGGTACACTATCTGGCTAGAAGTTGAAAGTCTCGATCAATCTACCCCTCCCTGGAACGGCTATTCTTCAAATCTGATTTCCTGACTATTCGGCTTCTATTTTTACTAGCTCGAAGTCGTTTCTTTCTAGACACTATTTAATTTGTCTAGATAAAATCTATCTTGTTTATGGCACCTCGAATACTTTATCGGTGACCTATGATTCTCTAGCATTTACTGCTATTCCTTAGTTCCGTAGCTTAATGCGTTTAACATTCGTTTGTCTCCTGTTAGACAATGTCTTGGATTAACTTTTCCCTTCTTATTTTCTTCGCTCTAGTCCCTATCTTATCGATACACTAGGCGTTACTTATTTCGTCCGACCCTGATCGGGTTCCTTAACTTTGCTAGAAATGTTTGTTTCACTATTATGGTACTTCAAAACGTTACGATACTTTCAGACGTTTAACTGAACTGTTATTTGAAGACCTATCGCCTGTTTTTTTTTAGTTCGCAGCCTAACTTGACTGTAATACTGAACTTTTCACTATAAAGACTGACGCTTGCTGAACTAAATCCTGTACTAGGATTTTCCTAAGACTTCACACGGCGATACTATGATGATACTTCTCGTACTGTGATCTGGACACTGTGATGCAGCACCTCCCCACAAGGTCTGCCGTAAACTGCATGATTGGTCTGGCTCTGCCAGGACTTTTATACTTTTTGGCTAAAAAAAGATAAAATCCTCGTCTTTTTCATAACTAACTTTTGAAGCAATAGTCGCACACTTTTAAAAATTATATCTCTGGAAAGCTCGTTTTCTAAACGCAAACTGACTTCTTTGCACATAAAAATCGATCGTACAATTCTGAGATATTAAATAAAATTTGGTCTTCAGATACGTGGGTGTTACAGTTGATTTTTAATCCCCACCTCCTCGGGTCTCGGGGAACTTTTAATTACGTAATGCCGCATTTGCACTTTTTCCTGGGCAATTATTATAACATCTTTTCCCACACAAAAATCTCTATTCCGAAATGATTCACAATGATGTATTTCTTTTGTTACTTTTATGTTCGCAAATGGCTTAAATCTAATTATTATTCCTCTTGCACATCTGCGAGGATGCCATTTTACTTCAACGCAAGCTCAATTTCCGAAACCTTCTCTCACTCACTCTGAACGGAAAGTTCCTCTCGTTCTAATTTTAACCATGATCGCTCCTTATCGGTGCGTCACGCGTGATATCATTTCCTGGCCACCTGGTCTCTTACACTTGCACAAGATTAAACCAGTCCCCTTGCATAGAATCTTTCCAAGAAATTCTAAAGACTGTATTTTTAATTCCTTCTTTTAACAAAAAATGATGGATTCGGCGCTTGAACCAACAGTACATGGGTTCAATATATCACCGTGTATTACAGTGGATTAACGTGTGTCACCGTGTATCACCCTGTATTACCTTGTATTACCGCGTGACAATCCGTATCACTGTGAATTACCGTGTATTACGACGTATTACCGTGTATCACCGTGAATCACCGTGCATTACCGAGTAGTATCGAGTATCACCGTGTATTACCTTGTATCACCGTTTATCACCGTATATCACCGTGTTGTGCCCGATTGAGAAGGTGATCAGGAGACCATCTGTCGCTAATGATCAACCCGACCCCCTCAACCGTCAGACCCACAAGCTGAGAGGATGGGATGTGTCCTCAGACCAGCTCCCGCACAAGACCGATTATCTCAGGGATCTGGCCAAAGTGTGGATTAGTCATAGACAGGCTAAGGAATCACATCCCTAAATAACAAAGCTAAAATGAAAAGTCCAGGCATAGATAAAACACGTTAAAACATTTATTCAATTTAATAAACCCCTAGCCTACTTTGGAAGGTTAAAATGTCGGCTAGTCCGCGAGAAAAAAAGTAATAAAAATTAATGATGTTAAGTTCCCTCTCAAAGTCCTACTACAACAAATTGAAAATCCAAATCAAACTAGAAACGTGACACGTAAGAATGTCTTCTAAGCAATTTCAGAAGGCATTTAAAAATACGAAAAGTTACATGCGTTCCTCTACGTCACGGAAAGCCATTTAACTTGTTCACAAGGCTTACATTTACTGCACCAATAAATCATAAGCTACGCTATGATGGTGTCACTTCCAACATTTACTTTACAGTTAAGTCGATAGATAAGTCCTACTTGAAGTTACAAAACACTCGATGAGAAGCATCGGTGAAGAATGAAAACAATGCTAAAGTAAGCAACCAGTCTAACCTGAAAATTAAAATAAAAAATAATTAAATAAAACAACAGCAGAGCTAAATTGATTACAAACATGATACAGTTCTGTAAAAAAATCACACTCAATAACTTTTATTAACACTGCAAAACCCTCCCTGCACAGATACGTTAGCTCTTTTCAACGTTCGTCATCTAAATGCGAGTAGGAAATCAAAAGAAATCATGGCTTGTCAAAGGGACTTGCCTCTTAATGTTGACAGATTACCACCAGATACTGACACTCAGTGGTAACGCAACTCGTCGTCTGGAAAAATCCTGGCAGCTGTTCTAATGTATGAGCACACTCGTATCATGTTCCCAATGTCGGTCATGATAAATGCGGTTATTATTATAACCGATCAAAATATTAGCAAAGTTCCTATTAGTTAAATTTAATCATATACATATTATTTAATATCGTCGATTTCAGTTAGTTGCGCTTCTCATTTATTCACTCGTTTAAATTCCGTAATTGTTATTATTATTCCCTAAATATTTATTTAGATTTACCTAATGACCTTCTTGACATGGAAATGTGACAGCAAAATGCACTGCCCATCCGTCGGCTATACCAGAAATATGCTCCAATAGCAATCAATGCAGCCAAAAAGCATGCAGAAATACCTCGGTCGATGAGACAAAAACTATCTCCACCACCGGATATACAAATTTAAACACATGTGGCTGCTCTCGGCATTACCACGTCTGACCTCGCAGACACAACAAATAACATTCTTTGGTAAACCTATACATAAATACTGGACATCTATAAATGAACAAGGGAGGGCTCCTCCAAGGAGTAATTCATAGAAGCGTTGCTCAATATCGTAAGCCAAAAACAAACTTAAATATAACCTCTCGTTTCTCTGCATGATAATCATAACATAGCATTAAGTGTGATCGGCATTCTGATTCAAATGTATAAGTGTTTGCTCAATACAGTTTGTTAAAGTCTAATAAAGTCGTCTTTCTTAGTTGCGTACAAAAACATGGATAAGTAATCAAATGTAACCTTCGGCATTGTCTGTCAAGGACGTCCTCATTACATGTGCACTGCGCATGTGCTCTCCTGTCTCGATCGTCAAAGCAATCACCTTCCAAAGTGAGCAGTTAAACTTGTAAAACAGTATCTTTCTCCTGCTCGGAATAGTTCATTAACATTCACCCTTCACTCTAATATCATTGTCCTATTAGTGTGCTTGTTATAAAGCCTCACGCTTTAACCAAATAAAAAAAAACAGTCTACAGTTGCAGACATTCCCACTCAACGGTGGAATGTCGCCATTCGTTTCAAAGATCTGGGAACCCACAGATATTCCCACCACACTGTCTTCGCTCAAACACATTATACAATCAATTTTACATTGCCGTGACCATCTCGCGTCATTATAATACAGTATCATAAACCAAAATATAACGGTATGAACCCTTACCGTTAACTGATACGCTGAAAATGTATCTCGTGTAATAAAACATTCTTTAACACAAAACGAAGGCTTCAGAGCCTGCCTAACAGCTGTTTCCTTAAAGCGGCAGTGTCCTACTTCTTCACTATGCAAAACGATACGAATATCCATTAATACATCTGACGTCTGCTGCACGTCCTAACTTCCACTAAAAGTGGTAAATGTATGTTGTACGCTGCATGACAGTGGCGTACACGTTCATAAGGGGTATCACACACTTGTGACTATCTGTGTGCTGTTTCAAGACATGAGTAAGTGTACGGTCGTATACGAAGTTAACATTTTGTTTGACAAATGACATGTTCTGGCCTCCTGGATAACAGAATAATCTCGTGCAAGCTGTAAATCATCCTACAACACACTGGCATGAATTCTACCTGCTGGTTGCTTTAAAGTGTGACACAATCCTAATCAAATCCTACATTAGGCCTTGACATGGGTTATGACAAATTTTGGTGACTTACATTTTCGATGCTACTTCATATTGGATTCCTGGGTTTCCGATACATCGACTCCTGGAATACAGAGTCGGGTTTACCCTTATTTCCATCTTTCCTTCCGTCTTATTGTGGACATTAAGCATCTGGCGTCTCCCTCAGCATGGGAATTTAGTACTGCGTCATCTCGCTCTGGATTCGAGGCATAATCCTCATAATTATCTCATCAATGGGATAAAACATGACGTTCTTGAATTTCGAGACGTTCTCTGATGTTTTCACCAACTATGTAATTTCGTACTAGTGTGGTCGTGAAATATTGGTGACCAAGCACGTGCTAATGGCGTCTGCTTCACTGCACTTAATAAATATCACCTTGCAAATTATTAATACACATTGCAAGACACGTGGTGATAGTTTCCACTGTTTTAACCAATTGTAGCACTTTTATTAGAATGTAGCACCATGCTTGCTACCAAATAAGTATCTCATTAACCTCCTTTATCTCACCTCATGGTTATCCACAATTTAAACTTGACTATAGTTAATCACGTTTTTACTGGATTACTAAATCGTGCAATATCAAATACTTTCACCAATTAAACATTTCAAACTTTTAATGTGCAATTGCTAGTGTCCAATTCACAAACTTTTGCTCTTATATTTCACTCGCAAATTATATAAACTTGCTCAAATAAATTGATGTTATTCAGGCAATCATTAGATCTCTTATATAAATCAGTGGCGTAAAGTTCAATCACAAAATAGGATTTCCTTGTGGTCAAAATATTTCAAGGGTTGTGACAACTCAAGTCAAATCATAGTTAGACTCGGCCTTGTCCATCTAACGTAATACCAACTTCTGAGTACCAAAATATATTGCCATCATGAGCTACTCGGGCTCATATTCTCCCTCGTCAATCAAATAAAAATGTATGAGAGTGCATTTTTATTTTAGAGCATCAATAATCAGATTCGGTGATATCTTTTGAGATTAAAAGAATTGTAGATTCCCAAACGCTCACCAGTACTAAAATCGTCGATCTCATAGCTGCTGTTCTGCAAGTTTCGTGAAATACGGTATAGGGATATAAATTGCCCATATACCTTCTCTAATGGATTTGAGATTCCTGGTCTTCAGATCAAAACTAGATCTCCTTCATTTAATGGATCTCGGAATTTCCTTCCTCTGATTCTTCTCAAACTCTTCTCCGCCTGTCGGTTCTTTCTCATCCTAGCTGATACGATCTTGCTGGCTTGTGATGGTCGAATACAAGTTCGACAAGTGAACCATTTCAATAACCAGGTTTTGGTAACGTGGAGGTACCATAGCTATTAACTGGGTATGATCTGCATGCATAAATTTATACAGCATGCCCCTATACATCACGTAATCAGGTAAAATTTCACTTGTTCTAGACTAGTCTGCATCTTGAGCGTCCATCCGCCCTGTTAAATATCGGATGATCCTCCGTAATTCTTGATCACGTCTCTGAGCTGTTGGTAATTGTCTGAATCTCCTTAATTATTCCTCACATTCTAACATTCTACCTCGATGTCAATGACGTTTCTAGTTGGCTCTGTATTTCGACTCAGGATATCCGCAAGGATACTGTCTCTCACTGATCGATGATCAATTGACAGATCGAATTGTTGAAGAAATAGAGTCCACCATGTGAGTCTGTCACTCGCCAGTCTTGTCTTCAGAATAAATGTGAGAGCATTGTGATCAGTCCGTACGATGATTCTCTGACCCAATAAAAGTTTGCACCAGTACTCGAGAGCATACACTACAGCTAATGCTTCTAGCTCAGTGGTAAAATAATTGCGCTCATGCGTACGAAGTCTTGAACTAAGGAAAGCAATATAGTGGCTAATACCATCCTTGTCCTCCTGTGATAGAATTGCACCAATTCCTACAGTTGAAGCATCTGTTTCCAGATCAAAATTTAGGGAATAATCCGGTTGTTCAAGAGTTATACTGTTGACTAACATCTGCTTCGTCTTCTCGAAAGCTACATCACACTCCGTGTTCCAGGACCATCTTGAATTCATTCGTGGCAGATTCTGCAGTGGTGCTACTGCCTCTGAATATTGTGGACAATGAGCGGCAAAAAAGACTGCGTTACACCAAGGAGTAGCCGGACATGATTCACTCGTGTCGGCTTCTGAACAGATGAGATCGCTTGGATCTTCGCAGGATTATGTCTATATCCGTCCCCGCAAATAATATGACCTACAAATTTGATCTCAGGTCTGAAGAACTTGCATTTATTTCGGTTTACTTTGAAATTATATTCCCTTAAGTTCTGAAATACCATTCGGAGCGACTCGAAGTATTCTTCCTCCGTTTCAGAAGCAATTATGATGTCCTCAACATAACACACCACTCTCTCCTTAACTTCTGGCTTTAAGTTGGCGTCCAATGCCCTGATGAGTGCGGCTCCTGCATTTTAATGCCAAACGGTAGTTTTCAATATATGTATGTGGTCTGCCCAAACAGAAAACCTGTGTATTTTTTAGTCTCTTCCGATAGCTGGATATGATAACAAGATTGTCAAAAGTCCAGAGATGAGAAGTGTTTCATTCCTTTAAATTTCCGTAATATGTCTTTGATCTTAGGTGGTCTATCGTGTTCCGACGCCAAGCATTCGTTTAAAGTTCTCTTGTCTGAACATAGGCGTTAGCTGCCATCAGTTTTCACCATAGTAGCAATAGGGATTACAAATGAAGTTGCTGCCTTTCGGATAATATTCGCTGCCTCCATGTCTTTCAATTTCTAAGCGGCTTCTTCGAGGTACTTCTCCGCAATAGGATACACCTTCCACTGGAAAGGTGACTAATCCAGTACTTCCAAGTCATACTCGATATTCCTTATAACTCCCGGAGTAACATCAATGCTATCATTGAACTCCGTCAATAATTTATCTAGTTCTACCTGAACATGTAGTAGTGTTCGTTCCACAGATTCTCTTTCATCCTGAATGTTGGATATCATCATCTCGTCATATATCTTCAGAAAATTAACAGTGCCACAGTCGTCGCCTTCATTCTCGTTCATGGGAATAACCTTATTCTGCTCAAACTGAATTGTATTTGTCTTGAGGTTTATGATGCCATCATAAGCGCATAAAATCAGCTCCCATTATAGCTGTATACTTCAGGTCCTTTATCACAAAAAATGGATGTGAATAAAGATGACCTCCAATCTCCAAGTTGCATAAAACTTGTATCTTAAATCGTACAGTACTGTCCGGAATAACCCCTCGGACTTTCATTGTTGCTACACGCAATTCCGTGACATCGGCTTGACCAATCAGCATGGCATAAAATCAGCGGAAAATACACTTATTATTGCCCCCATGTCGACAAGCAATTCAGTTTTAATACCATTTATCTGGACCGAAATCATAAGTAGTTCTGTACGTCGTGCGTAGTTCGTCGTCGAACATTCGTCAAGTAGATCGTTCTGAATTGGTTCCTAAAAAACAAGTCCACTTCTTCTTTCTCGTTGTTCCCTAGAAGTAACGTCGGGATCTCTTTCTTCTCTTCTCCCTTGGATTTCTCGAATATATTGTTTGCTCTCTTGAACACGACCGTCCCAATCTTGATCGGCCTGGTATCGCGGATCTTGATCTCGTCGGTATCCTCCGCTGTAACGGTAATCCCTTCGAATATTTCCGCTACCTCTCTCATTTCGGTTGGGGATATTTTGGCGGACATTTCTCCTTCTCCTCTCTCCTTCCACTCTTCGTTCTCGATCATTTCTCCAATCGTCTCTGTGACGACGGATTTCTGTGTTCTTGTCTAATCTGCCCATTCTGTCGTGGACCTCATCCTCTCTGGAATGTTCCACGATATGGACCTGTTTGATTTGCCGAGTATGGTGTTTTCAACGTATCTCGCGCGTTCTGCGTGTATACAGTTAAATCCAATGTAGTCACGTGTATATCTCTCGCTTCCGTTCGGTGTCCATGTGGTGTAAACTGGTCATTACTGCTATCTAAGCGTCTCAACAGTTGATCATATTCGAGGAATGTCGTTGGCTTAAGAGCAATACGCATTCGTTGTACGTCAGAGGGATATTTTCCCGTTATCGTCTGGATCAGCTCAGACTGAATTTGCGACGGTTGCAAGCATTGAAATTTCGCAATTTGTAAGGCAAAATACTGCTCATACTGCGTGGGTTGTGTCGAAGCATAGCGCCGAGTACACATTTCAGCTCGTATACCCTGCTGAATGTCATCTGACCAATATGTCCTTAAGAGTGCTTCCTTGAACTGTGCGAACGTTCTAAAAGAATAATTGAACGCCCTGTACCTCGTAGCAGCATTCCCTTCGAGCAGGTTCTCAGTCACTCTGAGTTCCCTTTCCGGTGTTACCATCATATCTTTTAAATATGCTTCCACATTTCTAATAAACTCGACGGGTGAAATGGGTCGTGACCCAGAAAATTTGGTCGGTTTTTCCTCCTGCGTTATGATTATGATAATAATCCCTTAAGAATTCTGCGATACACGAGGTGTACTGTATCTCTGCTCTATTGGTTCGCTTTCGTCATCAGATTCATCATCTGAGTTTTGTTATGGTGTCTGATCCTCCACTACCTTCGCTTGCGATTCCATTTTCCCAAGAAGCCTCCTCTCCAATTGCTGAATATCAGGATTATTTAGAGTCTCTGAACCTGATTTCAATTCATTCACCTTCGATTCCAGTTGCTCGATTTTCTCATGTAGACGCGAATCTACTTCCGTCATGAATTGTTGCGCATTCGTTCCCGTCTTATGTAATCCTCTGGTTAGTTCCAACTTCAGAGAAATCACCTCCTTCTCTATATGTTTTCGCATAAAATCGATGTCATCCTTGACATTGGACATGTGACCCTTCTGCTCATCAATTTCGCCTCTCAGAATGTCTATGTCTTGTCGCAACTCTTCGCTATTGGCATGAATTTTATCCTTAAGTCCTGTCAACTCTAACGACATGTCATTAATCGCCTTCGATTAAAATGATACAACGTCATCACGCATCCTTTTGACATCAATATTGACTGCAACAGCGACTCCCCGCATCAGTCTCAACCCAACATTATTAGTCTCTTCCTCTTTCCGAACGTTGTTTTCGAATTCATTTGTTTGTCCAAACCGGGATTCAATTAATGTGACCCGTTCACCTAGTTCATTATTGGATGTCTTCAAATCACGCCTGAGTTCGTTAATACAAGCGTTGACTTGTTGTCGACTAACGTTCAACTCAGCCCCCATGTAAGTTCTATTTTTTCAAGCCCTTCGTTGATTTGTGTAACACTATTATTCAACCGCCCGGTAACTGCATCTAAATTTACATTCACTGTGTTAATACCAACCTGTAACTCACCCCTAGCTGTTGTCAAACTAGTGTTTATATTGGCCACATCTGTCCTATCAGCACCTAGACTTTGTGCAAAGGAAATTCCTCTATGAATTTTCTTCAAGAAAACATTTGGATATGTAGCACATACCGATTTTTGTTGTAAAGTGTGCCCATGAGTTTTTCAATTTTCACTTTACTCTCAGGGGGAACCCTTCGCTCTAGGCATAATGGAAATGGGCATGTTTATAATACAAGGGTGAGGGATATGAAACATCCACTTCTAACACATATCTGAGGCCTGTTTTTTGGCTGGCCTTGTTCACATCAAATTCTGACACTTGTTTGTCTGTCAGCCAAGCAAAATCTCCATAGGGTAAAGTTCGGCTCGTGGCATAGCCACACAAATTATTAACTTCATAGTACATTAAGTACGATTCTGGTTTATCTTGTGAATCGAGGCCATGTAGGAATGATTCGCTTCGGCATGTCGCTGGTTAAGCGAGACAAAGCCGCTAAGAATGCCCTTCGCAAAGAATAAGACCATGTCTACATCCGTAGTAATTTCAATTCCATTTCGGTGTATTTTAAAGCTGCATCAAACGAGAGCCCAGGACTCGTATAATAGTGAGCCGGGTCAAGACCATAGACGTGTTGACACAGCTCCCGGAATTTTCAAACACATCTGTGAGCAGGAATACAACTAGTTTTAGGTAATGCATAGCTTATTCACCCGACGTTTTGATATAAAACGCTCGCCAAACTTGCAACGCATGTGCATAGTCTTCATCGGAAACGGTACAGCGTGTTAGTTTTGAGTAAAATTTATCTTGTGGTGGGAGAGTTTTTTTTGTTTTAAGACGTCCCAGTTGTTACAGAAATCGTAGGCAAAAATACCTTTCCGAATGCACAATTTAAATTGCTCAGGATTTTCAAAATGCATCCTGGTGAATTTTAATTCCTATCTAGCGAGGATGCCGTAAACTTGAAGGATTCCAAAAATCGATTGCAAAATTAACCCAACCACCATGTAAAGGCTGTAAAACGTTCATGATTTTGGGGGATAATTGAAAACGAGCCCTTGTTGACATGACCCAATTCAAGAATCAAAAACTGAATATCATAATTTTCCAGATTGTGGAAAAATACACTGATTAATCGAGGAGCTGAATACTTCAAATTGCATTCACTGTGCGCAGCTCCCCGAAACTCTCCCGTAAAGTGTGAGTGGTCTCTGATATTTTCTCTCCGCCTAAAATAGGCTTTTTGCAAATATGGCATGTGGTTGCATGTTCATACTGCTGCTTCTGTTCTGGAGTTAAGCTCATGGGTTGTCCAGTAACTGCTGTACATGATCAGCCAACTTGACAAGTTGGTCCAAAAACCATTTCGCACAATCTGATCTGTCACGTGATTTGTAAAAGGATTTTGAGTGGTCATAACCACACACCATATTAAAGCCTATAGCAAAGGGTTCATGTTTTTGAATGGGTGTGGTTGAGCTGATGGAGGGTTCTGGTTCACATCCGACCTTGGGTGTGGTGAGAGATTCAAAATCTGCATACACCACATAGGGGACAGTATCACTCTTATGAATGTTCTTAAATTTCAAAACAGCTTTGTTCCCTTGTGGCAATACTAGTCTCACCGCTTCCCGAGAAACATAATCTACCCTATGTCGTTCCAAAAGCGTAGGGGTTGTAAAATATTCCAGGCAACGATCGCAACTGTGCTTTTTACCATTATGATTGGACACTTGACTGCTAACCATTCTACTCAGGCTTTTAATCAGGCAATAGTGATTTACCTCTTGGTTAGACAGATATAAAAGATGAATGTAATGTGGTTTCGGTTCTTTTGTAGCATAAAGATGACCCGCATTTCCACCACCATCAAGGCCACACACCATGAACGAAAAGTCCTGGTTATGTTGTTCAAACCTATGAATGTCAGTTAAGTCCATAGGGAACGACACTCTAGTTAAATTTAAATTTTGTTTTAATTCATCAAACATGGCTTTGTACATTCCTGGTCGACAACTGTCATGTTGCACTGGCTGCAAATACGCGGCAACACACCACAGAAAGCAATCATCATCAAAATGTTCAATATTTCCCACTGCTCTCCAGCAGGTAATTGCTGGTTGAATTTTAATAAAGCTAGACCCAGCATTCAACGGGTTGAATTGTCAAATGTTGATTTGTAGGTGATGTATTTTGTTTAAGGCAAGGTCACTGGTTCCTTGTTGCAGTTTATCACATTTTGTTAGCAAGGCATTCATCACATTGGATTCATACCACTCTTTCAGATGCTCGGCTAAGAAAAGCTCTTGCATTTTACTGCAAATATAAAATGTTTTTATGCTCATCAACCTTCATTTTTATACGAAATCGCAAACAAGTTCTGTATTGACCTTTAAAGCCCTATGCATCCCTTCAGCTGTACAAATTCGATCCTTAAAAATTTCGAAACATGATTTAACAAATTCTTTCGGGATTAAACATTCCCTAACATTGACCACACGACCAGAGTACACACGTGAATTAAAACATGACTCGAGGGGTTCCCAAGTTAACCTACCGGCAGTGGCAAAAGACATGATTTTTATTTAAAAAAACAATCCCACCCGAATTTTTAGCTGTAGACTGTCCAGCAATGGTCCCAAACAAAACAGCAGTTGTAGTGGTCACACTCTAAAAAAGAAATAAAATAAACCTCCATAAGTATATCAATTCCAAATAGTACATATCAGAAACAAAAACATACACTCAAACAGGTTATATAAACTAAATCTTACCTCAGTTTTGTAAACAGCCTTGCTTAAACCTTCTCGTGGGCTTGAGTGGGAAGGTTTCCCTCTCTCTGTCTCCCATCAACCAGTATGCAGATTATCTAAAACAAACAAAATAAAAGAATCCATCAGTAAATTGTGAACCAACAATAAGTTACACATTGATTAGCATTAAAAACTAAACAGCATTAATCATAAACTTACCTCTCATATATATATAATTTATCCAATGTGGTCACTGACTGGGTTAAGCACACAAATTTGTTCACCTTTAACACTGTTATCTAAGAGCCCATGTGCACACTACAGAGTTCACCACAGTAATGACAGACTATGCACCATAACATGCTCAACACTCTCTTATCCTACCCCTCTCCTCATTTCCCCCTCCTTCCCCTCTATCCCTTCGCACCGCAGCTCTTGACACATCGCTCTTGTCAGGACAGTCACGTGATTCCATATTCTGTCTCTGGGTTCCTCCCTCCCCTCCCTCCCCTCCCCTCTCTGCGCCCCCCCTGCTGGCTCTGTTATCATTCTTACATAGTTGTCAGCTCGTTCAAACCTCCATGTGGCCTCTGTCATAATCTAGCCGTGTTGCCAAGTCACGTCCTGTTAACATTCCCGAAGTGCGATAACATTCTCATCCTGCCAACCCCAGCTCCAAGCTTCCTCGAGCAGATTTCTCTTTGCTGTTCAGACTTCCAGCGAGACAAAACCAAGTTCTTGTTGTCAGCTCTCAAGCCCGCTATTATTTGCATCATAGAATTATCATTTGTCAATTCACTCATTACTATCATGTTAAAGATCTCTTTCAGAGGTAAAAAAATCTTAGCCTGCTTCACGCATTCGGATATTCGCCTTCATCCGTCTTTGGAAAAATCGGAAAAACGAACGCTCGCCCTGCTATAGACCGCCCCGACGAAATATCCATTGCTCTATTGAGCAAGGCCACCGTGGCCGGTGATAGCCTCGTTCAAACACATGCCCAGCGGTACCGTCTTTCATGACAACAACTCTTTATAATAAAAAAACAGGTAAAAATTAATTTTTGTTACAGCGTTAGGTCCTTTGTGAAATTGTTTGGAAAAAATAACTACTACATTTGAAGGAGGGTGTCACCCCGAGTCCTTGGACACCTCATTTGTTAAAATCCGACCATGGATATGCTAGAAATAACAAAAAGTCTAAAATCACGTTTTAACCTCAAAATGGGTTTTCCCTCCTACTCGACACAGGCATCCTCAGATAGAGGGCAGCGCGACTAAAAAAATCACACCTTGTACACGTCCCTAGTCTTATGGGTTCCCGAGATATCAGCAAAAATCACAAAGAAAACTGTTTTACCCCAAAATCTAGTTTCCAACTTCCACCAATTAAAAAAAAACCTCATCATCAGATAGAGCGAAAAAACCATTCATACGATACCGTGCAGGCCCCTGTACGACTATTCTTCCCCCAACATCATTACTCCTTACTTCACAAGGCCGCCAGGGGCTCACAACCTCCTAAGTGGAGGAGCTTCCCCCTTGCCAAACTACTACAGTTTTTTATAGGGACTTGAAATTTATTCCGGCGGTAGAGGGGTACGGACCTTTCAGTCATGTCAAACAAACGTTTGTGTATCATTCCTATTTTTTAAAATAGGGCCAATTTAAAAATTCAAAGTTTTTGAAAAAATGTACAAAATGAAATGTTTTGTTCTTAAAATAAAGGACATAAAGATCATTCGTTTGAACCATAGTACAACGTTCTATGATCAATAGTTTAAAAAATATCGCCTACTTTCAAAAACAAAACAAAAATCAATTAAAAAAATATATAATGAGTGGTCCATAGCAACGCCCCCGTCAGCCCAAGTCCAACAACACCTCATTCATGAAACCCCGACAATGGGTTCGGGAGATATCGGCTCGCATGGGAGTAGTGGAGGGGTGCGTTTAATCTCTCACCACTCCCCTACTATAATCATATGCTATGTTTGGGTTCATTACTGAGTTGGAAGCACCACTGTCTATTAAAATTTTGAATCCAAATAGGGTGATGAATGGCAACTTCGGAGCGTTCCTAATATTGTTTAGGTTTTCGATAGAGACGGCTGGGCTCAACACAAATCCTGGTCTTGTTCAAGATTTGCATAGTCCTGCTCAGAATGAGCTATAAGTGATGGATGAACTGTGTTGTGTTCGAATGCGGGTTCGAGTATGTGTTCGAATGGTTGTGTTTCTTGAGGGTATTCAAATGATTGCATTTCTTGAAAGTATTCTGGCTGTGTTTCAAGAGGGTAACTAAATGCATCATATGCATCATTAACTTCTTCTTCATGTGCGTTCACATTTCCACGGATGGTGGATAAACCTGACATAGGCTTTGGGCAGCTTTGATTATTAGTTGTGAACCGTCTGCCAATATTTTTCGGTGTAGGATAAGGTCGGTTTGTGGGCTTAGAAGGTTGTTGGTTCGGCGGTCTGGCATTTGCTGGATTCGAACTCTGGAAAGGTCAAAAATTTGGATGTGGGTTAGGATTCCTAAACTGTAGGTTAGGCTGATTGGTGAACTGTCGCATTTGCGGGAAATAATTTGTTATTGTGTGGCCTCGGATACGCAAATGGATTATGAGAAGTCTGGTTTAGTGGCTGTGTCGCTTGCCTGTTCTTAGGTGGTGTCTGTACGAATGTTTTCTGACTGACATTATTATTGCTAGGATACTTTGGGGTTCCTCTCAATTAATCCATTAATCCATGTAATTTTCGTGTGCACGGTCGTTATCATAAATCCTAGAGTGCCCTAACGCATTGCATCGATATGTGACTTGGGCATAGCGCATATAAGCTTGGTATGGCTCTAGAATACCTGCCTTGAATGAGTTTAGAAAAAGCTCGTCGAATTCTATCAATAACAGTTCCAAAAATTTGGTCTCAGTAATTAAGTTTACATAGACTATTATCCTAGAGAACAAGAGCATCTAATCTATCGTGATAGTCGGTATAGCTCTCATTCCTTCTCTGAAAACAATTAAGAATTTCTTGCACCAAAAGTCGTTCGTCTTTGACATCACCACATTTGATAATTAATTTTTACTTAAATTTCTCGTAGCTGTTGTTCGCGTCTTAATCTAATATGCTACTTGCTTCTTCATTTAGTTTGGATTTAACGACATTAAATAAAAATTCGTTCATTACGCTCAAGATGCCAACGGAAATGTGTGTTCAAAAAACTGCCGCATCTTGCAATGAAGTAATCTAAGCTGCAATATGGAGTCACATTAAATTCGGGTGACAGTTGGATTTAGGCATACTCAAATTTTGATAGTAAGTCTGCCTCAGACATTGTAAATTGCTTTAGTAAGATGAATAAAACAATTGAACGTTAGTTTAACGAAATAATTTGAAAGTTGGTTTAAATGATAGTTATTTAAAATGAAAGATATTTATTTGTTTATTATTATTATTATTTATTTATTATTATTTATTTATCTACTATTATTTGTTGGACATAATACACACATGTTTATTTAAATTGCTACATATTTACACCCGTTATGCACAGACACAAATACATGATTTATTATTATGTTTTACACCATGATTTATATCGTGGACTGAATGCCGTCACCATATTGCGCCAACAAAAAAATCCTTGTTGCCAACACATTAACCAATCCTACCAACTATAGTCGTAACGGCCCATAGCCTGTCTTCCACAGTTCAACAGTTCGTACTGTGCCCTTGCGAACAACAAATATGCAAATCACAGTCCACTAGCTCAATAGGACATTCGAGGCATGGTATGTTCTCCCACTGTATGATTCACATATTCAGGATCAAGCATAGCATAACACTCCAATGAATATCAATTTCAAAATATAAAAATTATTTAATGAATATCAAAAATTCGACGCTACAACAATTAAATTTACAATAAAATGTTCACGCTTGCCTTAAACTAGACAAGGAATCAATAAAACTAAACCACAATAATCAATAATGAAGGTTCCAAACGAAGCTGACCAAAAATCAACAAAATTCTCACTTCCATAAAGCAAGTTCTTTAAACTGAAAATATGAGCAACTCGTGGCTCTAAGATTATCTTTACACAGTTATTCATCATCAAAATAAAGCACTCTTAATTCCCATTTGTAGTTTTTAACTAACGTGTACTAATTTGTTTATAACAATTACATTTATCCTTGAGTTTCAAAATCGTCATCCCTCTTCAAACAATTCTACAAACTTGGTGTTGTTGGGAAAAGAATTCGGGCATTCCTTGGAGTATAGGAAAAATACTGAATAAATCAAGTTAAGAAAGCCTCCCCAGACAATCTTAAAATTTCCCTTTTTACTCTGGAGCAACATTTATATTGTTATCAACAATGAGGGATTTTTACAGTAATCTTATGACTATTTATTTAAGCTTATACGGTTTCTGAATGATTCTTGCAAGAAATAATAACAATTAGATCTCGGTGCTGATGACCGGCTTGTCTCAAAACATTTAACTTCCACCGCATAAGGGCGGGTTGTCCCCAGACCTACCACAAGGAAATTCGTGGCGTCCTTCAATGCTTGTCAAAAGTGCTTCACGCTTATTTACGAGCAGGGATCGTGTGGGCTCTCAGCTCAGGCAGAAGGGTTATCCTTACCTCTCGCCAACTGGCTATACAAGTATCACTTCTTAAACTCGAAAACACACACACCAGATCCATTCATCATTAAATTTACGCGGCCATAGTTATCCGCTTGTATTTGCACAGGTGAACTTATTGATTGCGAGGTATTATCATTGGTGGGTATAACATTCATGTATCAATAATGACGGGGCATTTGACGTAGATGAACCTGGGTTCATAATATAAGTCTGCGCCCTAGGTATATTCCATTTTAGGAGGTCTTACCGACATGACAGAGGAGTGGGACCATTTAACACCAACCCTCCATAAATTAGCGACTTTCGAGCGGCCAAAATGCTCGTATACAAATATATATATCACCCGTATTCAAATTTGCCTCACTGCAAACACATTCAACTCCATATAACCTCGCCCAACTGCACCTGGCAATCAGTTTAAAACCTGGCACGAAATCACAGCAATAATTAGCGTGAAAAGTCAAATAAGTTATCCTAGCTTTTGTTACAATAGTATTTGTGTGATATTTCGAGTAAGACATTTACGGCTTCCACTTCAATTGAGCTCCGTCTCATTACATTATTAGCACATTTAAAATTTTCCTGGCATAAATATTAATTCATCTTTTGACATTACCTTCATTAGAACATTATTGTTCAACAATTAATTATTGTTAGTATTTATGGAACCTTAACGGCTTCCAAATTTATTACATTTATTGTTATATTTCAACAATTACTTTATATTTTATTTCTTGCTTTTAAAACGTATGTTACTTTTACGTTACATCACCATAAGACGTGATTTCAAAAGAGTACAACTCCACTGAGTATTTCCATATTTAACATTATTTAATTAGTTAATTCGTGATTAATTGATCGTTCAGAAAAACCGTACGCTTCATTTTATACACTTTATTTTCATTATCCCTGTTTGTATGAGAATACCTTCTCATATATTAATCTGCACGTATCCCTCTCTCCAATGCAACACTTAATCAAATTGTTCTACTTACATGAATATCCTTGAGCTGCTGGCTCCAGGCTCCCCATAAATTAGCCTCATAGCCCACATCTTTGGGTTTTAAGCCACCATTTTACACTTCACAAAACTCGCGGTATACACTGAATCTTTCCTAATATTTAACATTTTTAATACACTGGTATCCTCTACTTGAGGTATAAAAATCATATTTCTAGTAACACTTTATAACACTAAACAAAACACTGGAAAATTATTGTTAACACTTGACAAATATTATATACAGAATACACTTTAGGCATGCAACAATGCATTTTTCATACACTGAGGTTACACTTATTTCTTCACACGTTTTTGACACTTTCCTTTCTCCCTCTTCCCAATGGTGCAGATACTAACTATTTTTCCCTAGATCTGACTCCGACCTGGGTCGATTGAAAGTCTCTTTCTCAGCATTCACTTCACTGGTATGGATACTCCTATCCTACTCCGGTTTTCCTATAGTAATCGGCACTTGGTCATTTTATTGCACGATACTACACTCGTTCAGATTGCAAGTTAATATCTTGCAGAAAGTCTTTACTTGGTTCGGTCCTAGAGTCGCTATTTCTACTGTGACAATGCGCTCTAACAATGTTTTTCTGTCGTCCACGTTTGTACCTTATTTATGAATACTACCGTATTCTATTCGTGGAACGAATTATAAAGTTTTCACACATTTCCAAAGCAGTTACTGTCCTGCTTTCGATGTCTTTAACATGACGTCACTTAAGCGCTAATCTCCTAAGCACAGGAAGATTAGGCTATTATACTACGTTTGACCCTGATGCGGTTTTTTAACGCACTGGATAAGTTTAGAGTTTCACTAGTTTTTAAAAGTTCTCGTTCACTGTCGAGATAATTCAGTATTCTTCGATAACTGATATTGTAACTGAGGCTTTACACGCCTCCGTCAGCTGAAGATATTTTCTTGGCCTAAAATACTGTACTTTGCCAAAGTTCAAAATTCATTATGACTGTTCGCAGCACGACGATAGATTTCTTCTAACAAAGATTACGAAGATTCGCTGTACGATGATACTGTATGACCACTCATGGTCCAGCGCAGACTGTATGATTACGACTTCGTGAAGCAGCACTTCCCGCTGAATGATAATTGACGCAGCAACTCCCCCAAGGAGTACTCGTAGACTGCATGTTTTCCCTTGCGCTCAGTGGGTTTATATTGGATTCGGCTAAGAATAAATTAGTTTCGTTCCCTCTAAAAATTATTTTCCAAAGTAAGCGTCGCACGTTTCCAAAAAAAAAACTCTTTCGAGCTCACGATCTGAACGTCTCAACGATACTTAAGATTTCGAAAATCGATCGTGAGAAGTTCGAATAAAAAAAATTGCTCCTGTATTATGTGGGCGTACAAATCTTTTTTCCCTCTCTCCAGGCTACCGGTTAAGTGAACCCCCTATGACGTCGTGATGACTATACACTTCTAAACTGTTCAATAATTATAAGCTTTTATAACTCTACAATTCCTAATTTCCAGGATGACTAACATTACCAGTGAGATCCTTTAAGATTACTGCATATTTCTTGCTAATTTCAATAATTCGCCACTACATCTGGCCCCGCCTTCCAAACAGTGTTGTCATTTTCTAGCCGAGTAAGGACTTCTCAGTGAATCTTCTATCTCTCTCTTCTCAATGGAAAGTTTTCCTAGGCGATTGCATCCTTCTTCGCAAGCATCTTTCGACCTAGCAGGCCGATGATCTCATATGCAGCTGTGTGCATTGACTCAACTATTGCGCCACCGTTCATGCGTCACGCAGAGGTGATCTCACATAGCCCTCGTGCTAAGCTAAAACTATACTGAAGTCTTATAAAGTTTCCTTTCTTTCCAAAATAAAAGATCATGAATTCGAATCTTGTGCACCCCGCAAGGGTACAGTACACCATAACCTCAAACATTATTATTAATTCAAAAGAACAATGATGTGTGGGAATCCCGTTTAGATTTCCACAACTCTCATCTTTTGAGAGAAGAATTAAATTATTATTAGTATGGCTCTTCATATTTAAGTTTTACAAGACATATGTACCATGCATTCACTGGCAATATGCAGGCTTTACAGGATAGGTATTTAAATGTACTCACTGGCTGAAGAAGATGAACAGTTCGGATTGAATTTCTTCTGGGCTGCTATAGGTGGCTGGTCATCCTGGCGTCGTACTGCAGTCGTGCCACTAACGGCGATGGCGGTAGGCGGTAGTCGAAAGACCCCTTAACGGAGTTGTCGGCTTACTTTCTCCGTTCTCAGTCTTCGACGTCGTTCGAGCGGTCAAAAGTCCCCTTGTGGAGTTCTCGCCTTACTTGAACGGCGATGGCGGTTGGTTGCTGTCGTCAGGCGCTTATTTCAGCGTTCCTTCCTTCAACTTGTGTAGTGCTTGTGGTCGAAAGGCGCTTATTTAAGCGTCGTCAGTTCCACTTCCAACTAGCTGGCTGGTTCGATTGAAATAGTTGACTGCAGAATTTGCGGGATGATATAGTTTCTCGGGCAGGTAACGAAAGGCACTTATTTCAGCGTTGTCTGAATACGTGATCCAATTAGCATTTAGATCTTGTGGCGATCACGTATCAAACGCGGCACGGGCTCCGAGATACGTTTATAGAACCCGGACAGGTGTCCAGAAAAATATGTATACTTATCGATGAATATTGTGTGAGATTCTACAAGTTCAGTCCTCACAGGTTCTCCTCGCGTCTGAGTTATTATTCTATTTCAATGACGACGACGAAGACTTTGAATAATACCAGTTTATTGGTAAACCAACACTAAGTACAAATATTTACATAAGGCACGAAGCCTAACTTGCTTGCCTGAGCAAAGCGCACACAGTAATCTACATAGTTCAAATATGCTCTGAAAGAGGCAGAGTTAGACTCTGCATGATGTTAAATACTAAGCTAGTTTGGTGGGGAGAGAAACCGAAGTGGCCGATTTTCTCCGAACAATTTACCAATGAGAAAACACTCTTAATTTATTAATAACCAGTAGGAGGTAAACTTGGGAGGACTTGGGAGTAGGAAGGATGATAGCCAATACCAGTATGGCTTCGCGGGTAGTGGCCGCGGCTGGCGACATTCTGACTTTCCAGGAACAGCAAGTTTCTGGGAAGTCTGAGTGGACAGGAAGAGAACTGGCCATTTCCAAGAATGTTAGTCATAGACTGGAGATGGCTTGATCTTCCAAGTATTGTTTGTCACAGGACTGGAGACAGTGTGTCGTTCTGGGTTTGGGAGTAACTCTCCATGTTCCTCTAAGTGTGAAGTACATGGTTTCACTCTCAATTTTATGACAGGGCTTGGCCTGTCTAGCTGGTCCAGCCTTCTGAGGGTCTAGAAATGTGCGTTCGCACGTTTGAAGCAGATTTCCTGAATACAACTTGTGTTCCCAATATAAGATGTAATAATAATAATAATAATAATAATAATAATAATAATAATAATAATAATAATAATAATAATAATAATAATAATAATAATAATAATATTTAAAAGCCAGAATTATTGGAACACAGGTCGGGTTTGAATATCAAGTGGGTCACTAAGTGAAGTATCAGACCATACCAAGACTTTACATTCATGGCAGAGCCAGGGATCGAACCCGGAACCTCGGGGGTGACAGCCAACAATGCTAGCCACTGCACCACGAGGTGGTCATTATACTCATAGAATAGGCCAATATCAACTGTCTATAGCTCGCCGAACTTGGTTCGACTCTCGTGACGGTACAACTGCTTCGAAACCAGCGAATGTCCTCGACTTGTACTCGAACAAAGAGTGTGTGCTCAGCAGTCTGGACGTTCGGTGAACAATCTGTAACAAGGCTCACTGACCATCTGTCGCAAAGAGATGTTGGATAGATATACCGCTTAAGGTGCATAAATTATGCCTCAGCGAAGCCGATTGGCTAGGTCAGATCGGGTACAGTCTCTAATAATTCATGACGTATTGTCTAGACCTATGTGATTAGCGGTATACATGTAGCCTACTCATGGTAAAACTCCCATATTACAATGGTAGGCTATCTAACATCTCATGACGTATGTGGCTAACGGTATACCTGTAGCCTACTCGAGGAAAAACATCCATTACAATGGTATCTATAACTTTCTGTTGTCTTGGGTATATGAATATTCATGTAAATCTTGCATCATCCATTGATATTAGCTTCACATATTATGCTATTTGTTTACTAGTGGTCTGTTGTTATTGTTACTGGACGAACTAAATCATCATCCAGTGTTACTATGGGAGGACATAAAATCTTTGAAATGAAATTCCCCACAGCTAAATTACAAGGATTAGATAAACATGGAATGAACCACTGCACTAACTAGGCGCAAGCTTTACGTGCTCTGCAAACTGCACGACAATGCTCCACATAGTGAGCTTAAAGCTGCAGTTTACCTAGAGTATATCTGCAGCACATAAAAAATTTCATCGAAGCACTTCATTAGATTTTTAATGTTTTAAAGTGCGTTTTATAGAAGGTATATTACTGCTAATAGAACTAGTTTTATACAGATAACGGCATATTTCAAATATGAGGAATTTGATAATTATGTATCGTCTGATATTATTGTAAAATTTGCTTGTATTTACCAGCATGGATTTAATAATTTTGTCCAAATACTTCTGTTCTGATATCATATTATATTTATTTCAAGGTTACTTATGTACATCAATTATTATGCAGAAATGAACTATATCTATCTACAAAATTTAATGCACTCGGACATTGGAGGTTGGGATATGACTGTAAGCAATGAACCTATTGGAATGCTACCAATGCGAGGCAGTACCTTGATTTATTCATGGTAAAGAAGTATGGTGCACTGTATCATCTTATGTAAACATAGCCTCTGCCTGATAGCCAACCTAATTTGTAGAGTCAGTTCTTAAATACGGTTCTTACTATTCATACGAATGTAAGTTAACAGTAAATGAAACATTATGTACCTCTTGTTCACAACATGATCTAACTGCTGATATTATTATTATATTATATTATTTCTTTCTTCACACGTATTTCGTGTTGATCTGCACTGAAAATGTCATGCACGATTCAATGCAGATAAGAAGGAGATGCAAAGTTACTCAAACAAAGAATGACCACACTCAAAGTAACTGTTTTGGTCAAGTTCCGATGGGTTTACAATCTTATAAATTAGCATAACTGAAATGAGCTAATGTGAACTTCATCATATCACTACCCACAATAATCTATTTACTGACAAGTTAAAGATTCCCTTAGTTAGAGGGAAGTTATCAGGAGTGTATAAGCCGCACTAGATTGACTCCGCATTCGCAGATGGGCCTACGAGGGGCTTATAAAGCACCATACGCTCGTTCTTGTTTTGAGCCACTCTGCGTGGCTCTCAAAGCCAAATTAGTAGATGATGTGTGCTACTGGCTGAACTAATCTGAAATATCTGTTCAGTCTTTGTACTGGGTAAGCGCAAGGACATACTGTATTACATGAGAACACAGATGGGCAAGGTACGAGGCTATCACATTCATAATACACAAAAGCGCCATCTTTAATATGTAAACATCTCATAAACATATAATTCCTGAACTTAGCCAAAAAGGTGGATTATAAGCTGTCAGAAATGAAATCTGCTCAGGACAGTAATACAACTATTTTTAATATTCAAGATGCGTAGTATAAAATCAACGAAATCGTGCAATTGCCACGAAACGTGGGTGAAAGAATAATTTTACATGAGAAGTCGTAGTTTCATAGTAACTAGGAAGCACTGAAAAAATGGCTTCTATCACTTCAATGTTCATTAATAAGAATGTTTTAATGAATAATGCGTTGACTTGACAATTTGAGAATATAAATTATAAAAAATAATAACATAGAATGCTAAACAGCGATAATTTGTATGATAAACCTAATATGCTATGCAAAAAGTAGGCTGCACAACATGACCTAACAGCTGAAAATCACTCATTCGGTTCGAATACTCTCCGCAACTGGCTTGACTGATTTAGTGCTATTGACACGGCATTGGCAGCCACACCAGTAGAAATATTATACCTTTGCCAAGCTGATAGAATTGTGCGTTGGTTGGAAAGAGCATCATCCCGGAAATCTTAAGTTCCCTGGTTGGAATGAAGGTCGTGCCAGGCAATTAAAACTCCGTTGAACATTTTCTTGGCTTGTACTTTATTGTAAACAACATGACCTGATTCGACATTCAAACGGCCGTGAAAAATTGTATTTACTTTGCTAAGTTCAGAATGTTTTTACTCGGAATTGGCATCTTGAATCTATAGAATATTAAAAGCATTAGTCAAACATTAGGTAAACTCACAGTTCCGAATCTTAGCAAGATTAGAACTTCCTGTTCATAGGGTTCAAATTCATTGATTTAATAGATGATTCCAGTCTTCGAATGAGAAGTCTCAAATAAATGAAATCACTTATCTATGATTCAAGACTGTTATATTGAACACTAGCAACCCGACCCGGCTTTGCCCGGGATCAGTTATGAATGCATTACGTAATAAGCGCTTTTTTCCAATGTCAATGAACAACAACCAATATCCATTTTACGTCTCGACATGATGGGTTAAAATCACTGACTGGACTATTAATTATATTATCATGGAGATGCATGTGCAACAAATTCTGGTCAGACGTAATTTAAGAATGGCGAGGTGCATGAAACACAAATCCCCCTTCCGTCCAATCTTAACTTGAGTGTGAATTTTTCGGAACGAAAAAATCACAGGCGAAATGAAGAAATGGCGAGTTGCACTTCCAGGGAAACTCCAACCTCAACCACTCTTCTCTAAAGTTTTAAAAACTCAACACGACTCGACAGTTTGCTGCTGGCTGTATCTGGGGCAATAAGCTCGTCCGCTAGCTAAGCTGTAACTGGGTTGATAGACTCGCTCCAAAGCCAGCTCGTAAACTGTCGCCTTAGTAACTGAATGGAGATTGTTGGAAGAAATGAAAACGTAAAAACACTTATAGTAGGCGATGTATTGAAGATAGAGATATGCTCTCCCGGGCTTTTATGTAGCACTTTTCATGCTGCACAATTCTTACACTGATAGTATATAGATATTTTTAACGGTTTGCCGAGCGTAAGCTTAAAAAGCGCACGGACGCCAGTTTTTTTCGACGTTTTCACTGAAATCGTTAGTGCTTGACTTCCTTTGGTCATAAGTAAATGATTTTCTACAGAAACCTTCCTCGAGGTATCCTTTACAGAATGATGAAAACTTCATCAATATCAATTCATTGGTTCTCGAGATTATCCGTGACATCCAAGAATCGGGAACTTTGATTTATACCAAGTAGAGATTATACGAAAATCAGTATAATTTAATATAATATAATCCCCCTTTCGTCCAATCTTAAATTGGCTGTGAATTTTGCGGAAAGAATAGTTCTCAGGCTAAATGGGAGTTGCACTTCCAGGGAATGGCGAGGTGAATGAAACTAAAATCCCCCTTCCGTCCAATCTTAACTAGATTGTGTTTCACGGTCGAAATGAAGAAAACTCGAGTTGCACTTCCAGGGAAACTCAAACCTCAACCACTCATCTCAGATGTCTTAACTCAACCCGACTCAACGGTTTGCTGCTGGCTGTATCTGGGGCAATAGGTTCGCCCGCTAGCTAGGCTGTAATATGGATGATAGACTCGCCCTTAGCTAGCTCGTAAACTGTCGGCTCAGTAGTTGAATGGACACGGTTGGAAGAAATTAAAACGTAAAAACACTTATAGTGGGCGTTGTAATGAACATAGACATATGCTCTCGCGGACTTTTTGTAGAACTTTTCATACTGATCAATGCTTACACTCATAGTATACAGATATGTTTAACGGTTTGCCCAGCGTAAGCTTACAAAGCGCTTGGACGCCAAGTTTATTTTTTCGACTTTTTCACTGAAATCGTTACTGCTCGGCTTTCTTTCATCATAAATAAATTATTTTCTACAGAAATCATACTCGAGATATTCTTTACAGAATTGTGAAAACCGCATCAAAATCCATCCAGTAGTTCTCGAGTTTACCCGTAACATCCAAGAATCGGGGACTTTGTTTTATACCAAGTAGAGATTACACAGAGATGTCTTCTCGTATATTTAGCCTATCGTCTACATATTTATCGCTTATCGTCCCAGCTCGTCTTCACCTTCGGACTCTGCGACGGATCACTCCTCTACCGTTGAAAGGACTGTTTCTGGGGACTGAACACACGTTGTCAGTAGATACAACTGTGGATGGAGACAGATCGATCTTCTAGGTGACCGCTAACTTGGGTCTAATTAATGTAAGGTCAGGGAAGGGATTTTGGGAGGCAAATGGCCATGGTTGAAAGGAACCGTCCCGGCATTGACCTAGTGGTGAAAATGGGGAAACCATGAATACCATTGCCATTACGGCCGAGGTAGAATTCGAACCCACGCTCAATCGTGGCTGGCTATCGTTTTATTTTTGAAACAAAAACACCTATGATTGTCAATGAGTTCCGGCAGGCATTAGAAGGCAAACAAGTAAGAAGATAACGAATATAATTTGCATGTGTTTCCCAGAAATACTCACACACATTCACACATCACACACATACCAGAATGCTTCAGGAGCATACCTCAATCTGTTGAATGATGCGAAGAAAGAAAACACAAGCAATCAAATTAAATAAAAACAAACACTGGGGAACTATTGAGATGTGAGCATCTACTCGAAGCACAAAGATCGAGCCTCCCTGAGCGGGAAGAGCCTGCTCGAAACACACCTGATCTTCATAGCCGAATTGAAGAAACAGAAAAACAAATCGCGTGGCTGTCCTCAGGTGAGGACAGGGCGTGGTAAAATTATTACCAATCCCAAACTGTAATACGGTCACCAATCACAGTGACGAATCAGATCACAAATGCACTACATTTCTCCAACCAATGCAATGGTATAATGAGTGAAGAAGAAGTTGAAACATAAAGTACAGGCAAGCAAAAGAAAAGTACACAAGGTGGTAGTTAAGTATAAAGAAAGTGGAAGAAATATACACTAGTGTCCAAAAGTTAAGCAAAAGTAACGAATATACAGGCAAACAGGAAATAGACCGCAAACCGCACGACATATGCACCTACCAACCTTACGTTTTCGGCTCTGTACAGGGAAGGAGTATTCCCTGCTTTGACTAGCCGCGTAACGGCAAGGTAAACACAGCCAGTGCCTGCGCCCCATATTCCCTCAGTCGTGTTTGCCCTGTTATACTGTGCGAAGTGTAGTCTCGTGGTAGTCGTGGCACAACGACGCCATTTGGACCCCGTTTTGCAGGGTAGAACACTCGGCCGCCTGGAAGCAGGCCAGACACAGACTGAAGTCGCCGTATCCTTGAATGCGCAACAGGAGATGTTAGTCGTAGGCCAGTACCAGATCGACCAAGAGAAACCACCCCACAGCAGGACCAATGCTTGCCACGGTGGGTGAGTGGTCATCGTGTCGGATTACTAACGCCAAGGTTGCAGGTTCGCTCCTGGCCGTGGTTAGATATTCTTCAAAGGCGGCAAAAATTACGACACGCATGTCATACGATGTTGGCATGTTAAAGAACTCATTTGAATTCAGTAGGCCGTGTTTATAATGGCAAAATTAATCTCGGGATTTTCCGCCAACACAAAGTTCCTCATTTCTCTACTAGAAAGCGCTACAGTGTAAAGGAGCTAAGATATCTAATCTCCTTGACTTTCATATGGTTCCAAAGAACAACAAAATTCGACATGCAGCTACTCTCTGGGTGTCAAATAACAAAGATTGCACCCGGCATCCAAGGCTTTACGATATTATTATTATTATTATTATTATTATTATTATTATTATTAATATTATTATTATTAGCAGGACCGATAACCGGCCTTAACCGCCTGATGAAATTGGAGTGCACATGCAAGACAATTGTCGGCGGAGCTTGCAGCCGTCTCAGAGGTTGACCTTTCCCGGCAAACTGTGTACCGGAGGCTCAGAACAGCAGGGCTGTTTGCCAGACGTCCAGCGGTGTGCGTCCCACTCACTCCAGCACAGAGACGGGCCCGTTTACTGTGGAGCCATCAACGTCGAAACTGGACCATGAATGAATGGAGGCATGTGCTCTTCACAGATGAATCCCGCTTCAGTTTGCAGAACGATTCGTGTCGCACATTAATCTGGAGAGAACAACCACAGGAACATCGTGGAACGGGACCAGTATGGTGGTGGTGGCGTCATGGTGTAGGGAGGCATCATGTTGAATGGCCGTACAGAACTGCATATCTTCATGGGTGGTCCGTGGAACACTGTGACCGCTCGGAGGTACAGGGATGAGGTACTGAGAACACATGTTTGACTCTTCAGCGATGCGGTTGGTCCAGACTTCCTCTTAATGGACGATAATTCACGTCCACACAGCGCTGCTCTGGTGGATGCATTTCTGGCTGTCGAAGACGTTCATCGCATGGACTGGCCAGCGAGGTCTGCTGATCTGAATCCTATAGAACATGCCTGGGATGCTTTGGGGACGCGAATTGCATCCCGTCAGCCTCCACCAAGGACTCACCAAGACCTTCGCATTGCCCTTTCGGAGGAATGGGATCGACTGCCACAAGAGCTCTTGGACCATCTGATAGTAAGTATGCCACGTCGCTGCGAAGGATGTGTGGCTGTTAGGGGTAACCATACACCCTATTAACAGCGTATGTTTTTGTGGAAGGCATTGCCGAGTTTTGTTAGTTGTTGTCAAAGGTGTATCTTAGCTATCAGAACCTTTCTGACACTGTTTTTTTTTTTGGACAAGTTGTGTGGCATATGGTGTGTGACCCAGCTTCTGTTTGTTCAGCAATCCGTCTGACATTCCTATCAGGCGGTAGGGCCTTGTTTAGTGATTATGCTTAACTTGTGGACACTAGTGTATTATCAAGAACAACCCCTAAATGAAATAAAAATGTTTCTAATACCATGTAATCGTTCAGTAACTTGATTTGTAGGTACATGATAAACAAACAGAAAAACCAATCTAAACTCAATCTTAACTTGTGCCTTTCTCTACACGAACAGTATTCCATATTGCTCACTCAAATAACCGCTCATGGTCTTGGGAAGAAATTTACTTAATTGTCGGTGCTTTTGTAACTGTGTTGAACCTTTATTTTCGTCATCATCGTAATCACCAATGCATCAATATATAATTCAAGCAAATCACACCCACTAGAGGTCCTGTGTGCCCCAAAGAGACAATTCCGTGGTGACAAAAATGTTTCTTGTTAGTTCTCCTTCCAACACCTCATCATCATTCAAAAATTTTCACACAATCTTTCATCATATGTTAAGCCAACACCATGATTCACCGTTACTTTAATAATGTGACCATGCATTTCCCGTCTCCATAAATATTTCTGTAGATTCTGTTAATGCGACATGCAAGTCTTTCAGGGGAGCGCCGCGCCAGACAGTATGTTAGTGACTCACAAAATGAACTGAAATTACTGCTTTTTGCGTGTTTGCAAACGGGATTACTGATCAATTAAGTCGTGTTCCCGTCAGGGTTCATGTCGCCACCACGGTATTTTTTGGAATAAGTATGGATTTTAGTCCACTGTTGCTTTCATGTGAGATAAAGAATGCAATTAAATATCCCGGCTCTTTGCTTTATTGCAGACACGTTGGTCCTTCGTGGCGGTGCTCCATAGAGTTAGGCAATTTAAAAGCTACTTGACGTGATCCACTATGGAGCGGATTACGCAGGTAAAAATGTTTGTAGAGTCTGCACGTAGAACGAGCCATAATTCACCGGTGTAATTAAATCAACTGTTTTAATTTCTACAACCTACAGGGTGGCTTTGAAATATCGCTTAACTTGCGCTACCATCCAGATGAGCCCAAAATTGTAAGTTCTGTTTTACTTCAATTGGGCCTATCAGGTTCTAAAAATGTCTCCACATTTAACCTTTGTTGACCCTTGGGAAACAAATGATAGTAGAGTTGAATCCGCAAATCATACTCTTAAAAGATGGAGTGTTAAGCGAAGCAATAGTTATGCTGCCATAATTGAGACGCTCAGTGCCCTACCCAAATAACTTTTATTATTATTATTATTATTATTATTATTATTATTATATTTATTATTATTATTATCATATTTATATATACCAGGGGAATCAGCTGCCCCTAATGTTATTGTTTTATGCAGCCCAACTAGCGTTGCTCTCAGGAAGGTCGATATTTCTCTGCTTGCATCCCGTCTGGTACGAATGCACTGCAAGCACATCCTGCAAACGATACTGAACCCTGTTACTATTCCCTCGATCAGGCAGCGTCGGTGGTGTAGTTGGTAGCATGCGGAGCTTTTATGCCCAAGATCGCGGGTTCAAACCCGGCCGAAGTCGTCAGATTTTTAATGAGCGTTAAAAATCCCTCAGTATACCTTCCTTCGGAGAGGAAGTAAAGCCGGCGGTCCCATGTCATGGATTTATGGCATGTTAAAGAACCTACCACTAATTTCACCTGTGTGAAACTAAATTAGGTTAAACATTTGACAAACCCTCTAAGGTTCCGACGTTCGTCGTCAGGACTGCGATGGCATCTGTCAATCAAGTTCTGAGCTAGTAGTCGTTGACGGTGGCGTTTATCGACAAAAGTACGAACTACTTGAAAAAAAATCATTGTCTGCAGTCCTTACTTGAATTGAAAACAGATAACTCACACTAATACAGTCATCACAATTAACACCGGTTATCAGACAGATTCTACACACACCCAAAGTACAAGGGGCTACATGACCGCGTTGTCGCAGCCCCTAAACTGAGGAACCAACCAACCATTCCCTCGATGTGACTGCAGGCTAATGCGAAAGAAAATTAATATCGCAAAGTATTGTACCCGAATCGCGGATGCTTCCGTGATGTCGTGACATATTTGTAAGGAAGCAGCGGAGTTTGAATCACGTGCTACTTTCCTTCTCGAGCGAATGGAAGGTTATATTGAGTGCCTGTGACGCGCACCTAGACCAATGTAACAGCATGTTTACAATTATCCTTTAAACAATGTTTTCGAGATTTGAAAAGTCGTACACTTTTCTGGCAGTGGAATTTGCCGAAGTTTAAGCCATCTCGGAAGAGAATCTGTTCGCTAGAAGCCGAGATATTAAGATAGAAACTTCGAGGGTCGATATTCTGCATAGAGTATGTATTACTTCCAAGCAGCCGCTTGGGTAAACATCGTTGCTACGCTACGAATCAACGACGCGCTACGATACTGTTATAATCGTCAACAAAATAGAACTTTGTCTCTGTGACTAGAGTTCAGGACTTAGTTATTTCAGTGAACTAAGCACTTGTACTTTTTCACGAGTTACCTATCTGAGTGGAACATAGCCTACGATCTGGTCCCATCTGTCTTGACAGATTGTGGTGGAGAATATCCAAATGCCTGTTGTCAGGAGAATAGAGGGAACTATCTACACAGTAGATATGTCTTGAGGCATACTCATTACCCGACCACAGATTAGCCTTCGTTGAGAGACAAGTGTTGCTTTGCGAGCTTATTACACAGAATATCTGGTTATTCGCCTATGGTTATTTATATTAGGAATTCTACGTTATCCACTTATCTCAGAATGTCAGAGTATACTCGATAAAATTCAAGCTGCTAAAGTTTAACACTGTCATACATGGTTAAATACAGAACAGTCGAATCATATAGTTTACGAATGAACTTTAAAGAAGTGATCGCATCGTGTTCAGGCACAGAACTGTTCATAATAACAACAGTCAAAATGTCGATTAGTGAAAAGTATCACCGAGATGTTTACTTATGCGTACTTTTGAACGCTAATATGTGTCGTTAAATCGCGGAAGGATAGGTCTGCAATGGATGGAAACGAGGATGAATCTAATGGAGGAGCTGATGATTAAAGGAGATCGCCATACTAATGGAATGGTTGTGAGACCATTAGTTAGTAATGAACACCGAGGACACGCCACCATCACATCAAGAATGAAGTAAGCCGAATTCTGTGTGTATTTTCTTACTAGTTTAATATAATTGAGAGATTCCTTTTTACCCATTCAATTTGTAAAAGATCTACACCACCTTCGAGTCGATTCAACATGTATTTGTCTAGCGTGACAAATTGAGGGCAACTACGTCTTAGGATAATTTAATATGTGAATTTTGTTTACTGTTAGAACAGCTGTAGAAACGTCAGGAAGACAGGCTGGATTTATTTAAGGAATGGGAATATAGTAGTAGAGGCGTAGGTATATGACAGACAATAAAGCGTGGTTAAAAGTAACCATTATATTTTCTTTAAAGAAATTATGGAAATATGGCCTTAAACATCTGGGAAAAAATTAAAAAATATGGTTAAGATGACTATTACATTTTATCAGAAAAAATATGGTTAATCCTAACCATAAATATTAATTAACATTATGGTTAAAATAATCACAAAATTTACCTATAATTTCATATGAAATTATGGCTAAAAGTAACCATGAAACTCTGACATTCTGAGATAAGTGGATAACGTAGAATTCCTAATATAAATAACCATAGGCGAGTAACCAGATATTCGGTGTAACAAGCTCGCAAAGCAACACTCCATTAAAATTCCCATTAAATGTCCACCAACTTTTCAAAGAAATATGACTAAAATTATCCATAAAACGTAATAAAAATATCGATAGTAATAATGGTTAAAAGTAACCATAAAACACTATCAAATTCGTAGTTAACATTATCCATAAAAATTAACCATAAACAATAATAAAAGGTAATGGTTAACGTATCCATAAAATTACCAATTATATTTTTAAAAATTATGGTTAAAACTTTCCATAAAACTGACTCGACAAAGTAATTCTAAATTAAGGTTGAATTTAACCATAAAAGTAATTAAAATAGGACTATTAATGGATAAAGCTAGACTTTTTTAAAATTATGGATAAAGCTAAGGATAGAATTTTTTAAGAATTATGGATAGAACAATGGCTAAAGTTAAGGCTAAAATTTCTAATAACGGTTTTTAGAAACAATGAATAGAATAATGGTAAATAGTCCTTTGACGGCTTTAAGGCGACCATTGACTTAATTTTAAATTACTTTCTTGTAAGGTACCGTAATCACGGATGTGTTCAATAAGTATACGATGGAGGGAAATAGTAATTCCAAATTTATATAAAATACTGGTTGTACAATTTTTTGTTCAGGATAATATTTAAGCATTTTTGATACTCGACCTATATAAAAAAGATACACACATGGAACTTGTGTTACACAGGTACCAAAGACTTGTTTTACAAGATTTTCGTTTACACCAGCAATATCTAAAGCTTGTTCAAATCTTTGTTCTTCAGTGCCGAAGTGAGCCGTATACACCACTTTTGTAGCCCACTTACGGAAACGATGTCCAGTAGCTGAATTTGATCTAAAAATAACCTTAAGTAGACCATTATATGTGAAAAATATTATCTTCACCCGTCTTGGTTCTTCTGCCCTAAGTAAAGAAGATATCGTATTTTATATTACTTTAAGCCTTCAAAAAATAAAATAATATGTACACTATTATATTTAGTATTCCCAAGGAAGTAAATCAATTATGTTGTCTTCTTCTTTGAGGATTATACGCTTGTCTTAGTCGACTTTAAATTTACAAGGCTTTTTGTTTTCTTATCTCTTGTTATCATCTTATTGCTTATAACAACTTTATCTTTAGAACCTCCTATGAATTCTGTCATTGTTTGTATGTTGAGTTTTTCAGTATTTTCGTGGTTCAGAGTAAATCCTTTGATCTTGGTAACCTGTTTGCATTTATATGTTATGTACGCCTAACTCACGGGGCCTGTGCTTATCCAGTTAGTGCCATAATCATCTTTTCCAAATTCGTTAGTCCATTCGCCAAACATACAACCCGTCTCTACAGAGTTCCAGAGTTCCATTGTCTATGTAAACAATGCTATCCGTGTCGTAATAAACTACTGCGTTAACTAATCTATCAAGCATATCATATAATCTTATTCTAGCATTGGAAGTGGTGAAGGCTGCTACAAATACGTTCGTACTTGTGTTATCTTCCACATAGAAAACACTATAGCGGTATGTTACCTCAATTACTTCCTCATTGATGTACATTGCATTAGTTATTTCTATTTTATCGTCTAATAATAATTTGTACCACCACTTTGGGTTATCAATGAACTCCGTTTGTGACATGTTTTGCCTCTGACCGACCTTTCCCCAAAAAGAATTTAAACATATTTTAGCAACAGCTCGCTTACCTGTATTAGGAGTTAAATTATTTATGTTAAGCTCGATACCTTGTTTTTCTTTGATATCGCTCGCGTATTCTTCTTTAGACTTGTTTCATTTTAATTTTAATTTTAATTATTAAATTATTATTATTTACACAAATATCTGATATTTACATAATCGCGACCTGACGATTTTTAACTCCTTCTGCTTTAATTACATCAAGTCCAATTAACACCATTTATCTTTAGTTCACAAAATACTTCTGTTTTATTTCTAAGAAATCGTATAGTTACATTCATGCGAATATATGTATCAAACAATTAAGTTCAGCAGTATGCAAATTTACAATTTCGGTTTAATAATACTGCGATAATATTTGAACTACGATGCAAGACTCTCAGACTACAATACACAAAAATTTATAGGTGCGTGGCATTAATCCTCACTATTCACACCTCCTTCTTATGTAAATTCAAAACTTCAAAATACTTCGCTGACATGCTGTACTTCCATTAATATTCGCTGTAATTACTGTTTACATTCACACACTCTGTGAAAAACTTTTACGTGTTTCCTTTACACTTCTTTAAACAACAAACTTTCGGATACGTTTTTAGCACCTTCACAAAAACTCTACATCATCTCAAATACACTCAACAATATAAGTGATTCAGTAACCCTACTGATTATTACTTCTGCAATAACTTCAAGAGACAACTCCTCCACATACATCAATTCTGTCGATTATACAACATCGTGATATTCTTTACTTGTTCTTTCAACAAATCGTTACTTTCTTAGTACAGCTTTATATCTCACACAAATATGTTATACTTCTTCAAAATATTTTAACTTTCAACTCTGTTACACAATCGTAGTTTCTTTCTGAATTAAGTCTGCTCGTGTACGTTATTTAATAAAAATACACTTTACCTCACGTTCATACTCATATCCGATATAAAATATATTTACTGTAGTCTTTCAAGAATTCTTTATAACAATAGGTTGATCTATAAAATCACACCTCTCCTTCATTTCAAAAATTATGCTTCAATATACACATTCTCTGTTTACATTTCTATCAGTGTTGAATTATTCGTTATAATCCTTTAAAATAACATCATTTCTCTTTATACAATGTTTTCTTTCATATGCCTTCAGATTTAAAAATCAGTGCATTATAATGATAAAATTCTGGGTTTTACAATATTCTATTTGTCTATACTTGAGTGTCTCAAACGCAATTGTCGAACACCCCTGACAATAGTTAACGTTTCCTACTTACACATGTTTTGTTCATCTAACGAAATTATTATACTTCGTATAACGATATCCATCCTGTTTCTCAAAATACTTTTATGACAAAGTTTCTCTCTTTCCAACACACTAACGAAATTACTTCACTCTCCGACGTAAACTAGATAGATAAAAAATTTAAAGGACTAGTTAACACGAGTGAAAAAATAGTTAATATGAAAATACTGTCGATAAACTAAAAAAAAATACGTCACAAACGAAATTCGTTGACTCAATGAAAATTACAGTTAAATTTCGAAAAGTTTACAGCAACTACAATAACATGAACTATGAATAAAATAGACAGATGTTGGTCAAACACTGGAATAACCCATAAAACACTAGCTACATAGTTGATTAAGATCACTGGTCTACCTTAGGTCTGGAAAGTTTCATACAGAATCTGTGGCCATTTACAGCTGTGGAATCCGGCCAACGTGCTTTGGGAGCACGCCGACATTCCAGGATGCGCGTGTCTGCATTCCTTGAGCGTCTGTTTCTTGCTTCGCAGGTGAGACCTGCCGTCCGTTCTTGACTGGTTTACAGCTGGGATGACACATAGCACTCTCCCGGGCTGCATGTCAATGAACTGCACGCATGGCTCCATCTTCTTGCTTCGCGATCTATGATCTAGATACTGCTTTCGCTTCTTTTATAGTTTTTCTTCAATCGGCCCCTCTCTGGAAGTTCCTGATGGTAATTGTAGGTAGTGATATGCTTACGATGAGAATTCCATATAAATATTAGAATCTCTCGTCTATGTAGTAGCTTGTTTTGGCCTCCAAGTTTACTGCTGTTTGTTATGCAGTGAAGTTCCATAGTTGCGTTGTTTTGATCATCGCTGGACTTCGCTTCGTTAGTGTAGCTTAACCCTCCATAGTGAAGTTAGAACATCATTTTCAGTTCACAAAAATAGTTGACTCTAGTTTCTCCCCTCCGACTTAAGTTTGGACACATTTTGTAAATGTCCTTATAGATTTTTAAATACTGTAATGTCGGTATAATACTTTCTCTGCGTTCTCGTAATATGTTGCTGAATTTTCACTTTAATGACAGTGAATTCTTGTAGAGTATATTTTCAAGTATACTTTCTCAAATTCGATGTTTTAATATTCTGCCTGTAGTTCTTATAAATTACTATCAATCTTCTTTTATATTTCCAATATTCTTTCACGATGTCTCTGGTAATTTACTGCTAACGAGGTATCTCCTCCCGCTGTAATTTCATTCTTCTGTTGGTTGCAATTGTATACTATTCTGTGGAGCGACTTTTCAATACGTGTTGCTTCTTCTGAAACTCGTACAATAAGAACCCTGTTCCTCCTGCGCTGCTAGCCTCCTAAGTTCTCCTTTCCTCTCAAATTATCCGCGCTAGCCTCACACTCGTTCATAAACTCACTTATTCGCTCATATCTTGTATTGTAGTAATCTAATTCATTTTCAGTTTTGCCAATTAAATTTCTTTTCTCTTCCTTGTATTTTTAATATACTCCAGTCTGTTATAATGTTAAAATATAATTATAATAATTATGTAGCCTCTTATAATTTCCCATTAATATGATTGGTTACTACGTTGTTATCAAATCTAGTGTTCACGTCGCCCCGCTGACAAAAACAGGTTTCGCTATCGTAACTCCGTGAAACTGTGCATATTCCTGGCTACATTTCCAATCATTTTCTCTTGGCTAAAATAATGCAGAATACAAAATTTTCATTTCTCTTCCAAATAAAGATATTTCTTCAGGCTAAAATTTCGTTAAACACTTCCTTGCACATTACCAACTTTCCTGTGCGTAAAAATAACTCAGATCACGATTTATTTTATACACATATTTTTCTCTGTCTCTCCGTTCGAATCTCGCCCGGTTCCTTTCTCTTTGACTCTTATAATTTGGAGTACAGTACCTTACAAGAAAGTAATTTAGAATTAAGTCAATGGTCGCCTTAAAGCCTTCAAAGGACTATTAACCATTATTCTATCCATTGTTTCTAAAAAAAGTTATTAGAAATTTTATCCTTAACTTTAATCATTATTCTATCCATAATTCGTCTGGCTGCGTGGCTCAGGGGTAACGTTCTCGCTTGCTGAGCCCAAGGTTTCAGGTTCGAAACCTGGCGCAGTCAGCTGGCATTTGAGGGTGCGCAAATGCGAGGGAGCCGTGTCAGTACATTTACGTTAAAGATCCCCTTCGGGGCAAAATTCCGGCACCCCGGCGTCTCTAAAAGCCAGGGTAGTTAAAAGGGACGTAAAACCAATAACATTATTATTATTATTATCCATAATTCCTTAAAAATTCTAGCCTTAGCTTTATCCATAAATTTAAAAAAGTCTAGCTTTATCCATTAATAGTCCTGTCCTTTTTATTTACTTTAATGGTTAATTTTAACCTTAATTTTAGAATTACTTTGTCGAGTCAGTTTTATGGTGAGTTTTAACCATCATTTAAAAAAAATATAATTGGTAATCTTATGGATACGGTAACCATTCCTTTTTATTATTTTAATGGTTAATTTTATGGATAATGTTAACCACGAATTTAATAGTGTTTTATGGTTAGTTTTAACCTTTATTACTATCGATATTTTTAATACGTTTTATGGATTATTTTAGTCATCTTTCTTTAAAATGTTAGTGATATTTAATGGTTATTTTTAAGCATAAATTTGATAGTGTTTTATGGTTACTTTTAGCCATAATTTCATATGAAATTAAAGGTAACTTTTATGGTTATTTTAACCATAATTTTAATTACTATTTATGGTTAGGATTAACCGTAATTTTTTTGAAAAATCGTAATAGTCATCTTAACCATATTACTTTTAATTAATTTTTTCAAGAAGTTTTAGGTCATTTTATCCATAATTTCTTTAAAGAAAATATAATTGTTACTTTTAACCACGCTTGATTTTCTGTTCTCTACCTACGCCTATACTACTGAATATATTTATAGCATCGAAGGAGCTTGGATTATTCAAAATATTTCCCTATTAATTTTTCTAATAATAATTTACAGCGATTTAACAACAATTTAATTTAAAACCGTGAAGGTTCACAATTAAATAAATAATTTAATTTATTCAAATAATTTCAAGGGTGATAGCATCATTCAAATACCGACAGTAGTGGCTACGCTGGCTAAAGCGCAGCGATAGGCCATGGGTCCAAGCTCTCTGCTGACTCGGTAGACGCGTGGGTTCGAGCCCCATCGTTGGCCGTCCTTGAAATGGTTTCCCCATTTTCAACACCAGACAAATGCTGGGACGGTACCTTCTGACAGGCCACGGCCGCTGCCTTCCACATCCTTGCCCAGTTTCATTCATCTTCATCCATTCCATCTCTCATCCCGACGCGCAGGTCGCCCACGGGCGTCGACTAGAAAGACCTGCACTCGGCCTCTCAGGAGGCCACACGACAATAAAATCATTCAAATGTATTAATTTGAGCTATTTAAATAATAATCATGATAAAAAACTAATTATAAATAATTTGCGATAGTCGTAAAATAAATGTGAGGGTTAAATAATTTGTTTATTTAATATATTTAAATATTTTGTGAATAGGGTCATAACAGTAATTGTTTAAATATTGTTATATAATAACATAAATTATTTAAATATTACCGAGGGAAATAATAGTAATTGTTTAAATGTTGGTAGAAGGAATAATAATAACAATGGTTATTTAAAATATTGGTGAACAGCGATAGTAAGGACAGTGATTATTTATTAAAATAAAATATATTTGAAGCAGGATTAATATTTGTGAACAGGTTTAACAATAGCAATGGTAATTTATATTTATGAACAGGGTTAAAAATAACTGAGTTTGTTTAAATGATATTTCATGGCAATGTTAACAATGTTAAGCCATCAGCAATGAAGAATAAGTTTAGATGACATTTTTGAAAGCACAGAGTGAAAATAAGGAAGGAAATATAGTAATGGCAGGTTATATATAAAAAATGTGTATCAACTAGGATAAAATTTTGTTAAATAGAGGCAGGGAAGATTTTGACCAGGAATCAATACACCTAACATTGGAAAACATCATAAATTCCAAGTACACGAGGTCATTTGTATGACGGAATAATACAACATTAGAAAAAAATATAAAGAATCGTGTGTGATGATTGTTGTTAAAAATAATATTATGCTATAAGAGTGTCGGCGTTAATATTATAGTTATGTGGAGACTGAGTGTCGTCCATGAGGAATATATTACCGGAGTTGTGGAAGAAGTTAGTTGGAGCATGTGTTTGCTCATGGTTGTAAAAGACGGGTGAAGCGATATGGCTGCCCCATATCCCAGTCCAATTCAAATCCTGTAGAAAAAGATGTCAGTTCCAATACACCTGGGCCAACTATCTAAATTCCCGATATTTTGCCCAATAGGTTAAGGAGATGATTATTAGATTTGATAAACCCGACCAGAGATTACTTATAAAATAAATATAAGGTGCGTTCAAAAAGTAACGAGCCGGAGGCTGTAACGCTCAAACCGGTGACGACATCGGCTTATCGTGGCGTGTGTAACGTGGTGTGGTTCCGACCAGAGCGTGGAAGGCCACAGCCCGTCCCTGAGGGCACGCGTGCACGTCACGTGACGTTACAAAGTGAGCAGCAGCATGCATCAGTCGTCCAACGCTGCCAGTCGCATTGAAAACAGTGACATTGAGGCGTCAACCGAAGAGCAAAGAGGTGTTGTTCGGTTACTGACAGCGAAAGGAGTAGGGGGAACGGACATTCATCGCCGAATGTCACAAGTGTACGGCCAACACTAGATGTCCATTGCAGGGGTCAAGGCGTGGCACAAGAGCTTCAGGGAAGGACGGGTGTCGTTAGCCGATGATGCCCGGTCTGGGGCACCCCCCCCCCCCTGCATTACCGATGACAACGTCCAGCTGGTTGATGCACTCATTACCCAGGACCGCCGAGTAAGAGTGAACGCCATAGCCGCCGTGGTCGGATTGAGCGTCGGAAGTGTGCACACCATCATGAAGGAACGACTGCACTTGCGCAAAGAGTGTGCCCAATGGGTGCCCCACAGTCTTCAACCACACCAGGAAGCATGTCGAATGGCCTGCTGTCTTGGTCTTGGTTGGATGATTGATGCATGCTGCTGCTCGCTTTGTATCGTCAAGTGACGTGCTCCTGTGCCCTCTAGCGACGGGTTGTGACCTTCCACGCTCTGGTCGGAGCCACACCCCTTTACACACGCCACGATTAGCCGATGTCGCCACCTGTTTGAGCATTAGGGTCTCCGGCTCGTTCCTTTTTGAACGCACCTTATAGTTGCAAGCATAAAATAATTATAAATATTTGAGAATGCTTATACTAAACACTGAAGAGTGCATAAAATAATAATAATTTCAGAACCAGTCAACTGGCTTAGATGAAAATCTTCATAACACATATCGAGAGATGGGAGTGATACCTGTTATAAACAATTGTGGAAAAATTACAAATAATAATAATAAATGTTGTTATAAATATTATGGAGATTAAATTGGAATGACAAATATAATTATTTGGAGAGAGATTTAATTTACTAATTGAGAGAAAAAAATACAACAATTTTCATTGTTTATAAAAATGTGATTATCTGATATAACATCGTTTGAGATGAATATAAATAATTCTTTGGTGATGTCATACCTACTGAGAATAAATAATTAGGAGAAATTTAAGATATAAATTTCATTCTACAACAATGTGATAAAAAGTTATTAACAAATTGTTCAGTGGAGCAATGTAACAAATGCAAGTAATATTAACATTTGACTTTTATGTTAGTCAAATATTAGTATTCCATGACTGTATAACAATGAAAATCCACAGCCTGCTTCCAGTCTCCGACCGGGTCAGGAATGGAATGAATGAAGCCCCCATCTAGCGGCGAGGATATGAACTGTGCCGGCTGCCGAGGCCTGACGCACTCCTCTGGGGCAATGATTAAATGAATGACAGATGAAATGATAGTGGAGAGTGTTGCTGGAATGACATTTTGACAGGGAAAACCGGAGTACCCGGAGACGAAAATAAATTTGTGCAATTATTTCCATAATTCTATTTTTGGAAAGCACATTTACATATACCATAATACAACAATTTTCAAATGGAACATAAAAATTGTCCAAAACTTGAACAGTCATAATTGATCTTCGCAAATGAAAACTACGTGTGATATTGTTTTTCTATAGAAACAAAACAAGTGTACCGAGAGGGATTATCATAAAGTTCATTAGAATATCCCGCCGGTGCGGTGGGTTGCACCTATGGCAGAGTTGTAAATATCGTCCAGAGCGTTCGGTGACGAAGGGGAGTAATCATAACTCTTTATAGCCCGATGTTAGAATGCAATCGATGAGTAGTTTGCCTGCAGCACTTGATATTACGGTGTTGTATAAGGTAATAAACATTGAAACCGCCATCGGAAAAGTAGAGGGACAGTGGCAGTTCTAACCCAGATTTTACCTAACATCCCTCGTAGTTGTTTCTCAAAGGACGTTTTCAATCACCATGATGTATTACTTTATCCTCCAGATGGCTGTGCGCGACCATAATCATGAATATTGCTAGAAGTGGCACAGGGAGGGTTCTAATCTTCTAACCTGTGTTGTTATAGTGTCTGCAGACGGCACTTGGTGATATCTCGTGAACCAATAATAATCGGAGAAAGTTGAGCAATGGTTTAAACGAAAGTGTTTTATATTCTCTAACCCAAGGACACCCTTATGATGAAAACTACCCCCTTTACGAAGAAAATAGTGTCCCCCACCATTACCACTCTTAAACCCTAAATTTACCCCAATTCCTCGCCCTCCTAATCACTCACTACCCCAATCACTCCCTGCGTCCTTCCCGAGATTTATCCTTTCTGCCGTCACTGCCAATTGTTACCTGTTATTGTTGTTGTTGTTGTTTTTGTTATTATTATATGAAATTGTTAAATTATTAGTGTAAAATGACCTTTTCATGGTTGTATCTAATGATTGTTAAATAAATAAAAAAAAATCCAAAATCCCTAAATTTAACTCAACTTTATTGAATTGTAGATGTTTAGCTTTTTGGGATTTTCTTATTTGGAAAGTAGGCTACATTCTTTAAACTAGGAATCGGAGAAAGTTGTATGTTGGTTAGAAAAAAATTCTCTATGCCCGTTATCCTTAGAATTAAACATTGTATTTTAGCCTATATACTTTCGATTTTTGCAAAAAATGAAAGTAGACTTATGAGATCAACACAGGGCCTAAAATTATGTGTCTGTCTGTGTGTGGGTGTATGATTGAGTGTACTCTTCGTGTATGTCCCCCCCTATGAATTCAAACACGATGAAGCCGAATAGAACGAAATTTGGTACAGATGTAGCACTAGCAAAGGACATCTCAGCGTCATGTTTTATATCACCGCCATCTTGTCGAAAACGTAATGACGGCCACCCAAATGTTCAAAGCTTAAATCAAATTACGATTAACCTAATCATCTGATCTCTATCGAATTTTGCAACAACGTACCTTCACGCGAGAAGTGTCTTTTGACCAAATTACAAGATCATTAGCCCAATAGTTTGAAGATGGCGGTCGTGTATGTGTGCAAATCAAGCCCCCCTATCAATTCAAACACAACGAAACCAAGTCGAACCACCTTTGGTACAGAGGTACTGTAGTACTATTAAGGGACAACTCAGTGTTACGTTGTTTATCGAGGCCATCATAACAAAAATGAAATGGCGCCCACCCAAATATTCTGAGCTTAAATCATATTACGACTCACCTAATGAATCGATCTCTGCCAAATTCTGCAACAATATACCGTAATGTGGGACGCTTCTTTTGCCCAAAATACAAGGTTATCTACCAAATAGTTTCATGATGGCGGATGTATGAACATGCAATTATTATAGCCAAACCGTAACTCACGATTCAACAAGGCCTGGCCGTACCAAAGATGCTCATCGTACTTGGGAGGTTTAAATTTTCCTCAAGGAGTTTTCCGGTAGGATATTAACATTTTAAAAAAGAATATTATTCCGCTGTAGTGATTAATAGATTAGGCTGATCGTGCCATACCGTGCTTTTCCGTGCCATCCCGTTGTCAAAATGGCGGCTATTTTCTGCTCGAAAGTGCATATATTTCCGTAACTTCTTGATTGTATATCCTTTAGGAACGTACTGAACAAAATAATACATACTATAAAATGGTTTATATACCGGTGAACCAAAAAAAAAAAAACGCTAACTAAATCATTCACTGCAAGACAAAATATTCTAGGCAGTTACACTAATCCTCTTATTAACGCATTGAGCGACTTCAGCGCAATGGTAGCGTCTCCATCTCTTAGCTCTGAGGTTCCCGGTTCAAATCCCCGCACGGTTAAGTTTCTTTATTGTTTCTTTTGGTATTTATTGATTTTTAACTACTCACACGTTATAATGTTAAGCATAGTGTGTATTTGCGATCGAAAATATTATACAGGGTCATCGAAAAATAATGCGATCATTTTAAAAAATGATAGCACCGAAACCATTTATGTTAAACGTGTAATTCCTTCACTGAACGCCAATGACGTCCTGACCTCACCCCTTTGGATTTTTTTTCTGGGGGTACATTAAAAACATTGTGTATGCAGAAAAAAATCGGGATTTGGAGCTCCTGCGGGAGAGAATTTCTGCCGCAATCTTGACAGTTACTCCTGAAATGATTGCACGTGTCAATCCAGCCATTGGGAAAGCGTGAGTTCAATGCTTATGTTGGTGGTCGGCCTGGCCTAATTTTTTTTCTCTAGAGTCCCTGTTTCCTTAAACTGATTAAACCATCGAATGACAGCTTTGTAATCAGGTGCAGTTTGTCGGGCGGTGCAGTCATTGGCGCCCGCGCCCCCGGCCGACCTTGGCTACTGCGCACCTAGTGTGCGCAGAGCAAGGTCACGTCCCATACAAAACAAAACTTACTTTAAACAGCTGGCGTTCAGTGAAAGAATTACACGTTTAACATAAAAGGTTTCGGTGCTATCATTTTTTTTAATGTTGGCATTATTTTTTCGATGACCCTGTATATATACTTATAACACCATATTTCAACACTCGACTACATTGATTAAAATTCGTTGTCCTTGATCCGCGGTAAAGTCTGTTGCTGTTGATGATTTTGTTGTTGATCCTTTAGGGTATGTGCGGCATCATGGTCTTGTAGCCCTGTGTACTTGGGTGAGTGTAGAATTTGTCTGATAACCTGTGTCACTGTGATGTATGTAGGCTTACTAGTGTGTGTACTTTTATACGAAGAAGGATTTCAGTAGGAAGCTGTTGTTGTTGTTTCATTTGAGATGCATGGACATCATAGTGATTTAGCCCCATGTACCTGGGTGAGTGTTGAATTTTATCTGATAACCTGTATTATTATTATGACTGTATTAGTGTGTGTATATATACCATTCAGGTGAGGATCAATTAATCAACGAATTATATCCGAATAGCAAGTTGTATTTCAACAAGCTACCACAACCAACATTCAACTATACTTCTTGCAAAGGACAAAGAGGTAAAACTGAGTCGCCTAGATGCAAAAGTGTCCATGTCCAACATAACTGGTTTTGAGAAAAAGTGGAAAATGTGTTTTTACTGGGTGGATTGGTATAAGCCTACACTGTTTGTCATATAAATAAGTATGCATTAGTACAAATCTGCTTGAGCTATTGACAAAAAACCAGGAACGCAATGCTTGCAAGATATAAGCAAAATAAAAATGGACATGGACACTTTTGCATCTCATTTTGCCGATGGACACTTTTGCATGCAACTGTAATGGACATGGACAGTTTTGAAACAGACTAGAGACTATGTGTAGAGAAGACATGTGATGATCATAAATCTAAATTTTTGTATTCAATTTTAAATTTATGGAATGAACATAAATCTACGTAAATTTGTGCATTTTTTTAAAACGTACATGGTGTAATATCTGACAATCTGCCACGCACTTAGTACATCATACCTGGAACAATGTCTTGATCCTCTCCTGCTAGCCTAATAAGTTCTTGTACTATAACAGAGAGTAAATCTCCCTCCGGGACCCACCATAGTGTTTCTCGAGGAGATTTGAAACATTTTCCAGTTATTTTTCATTAATGGTCACGGGAGAGTTTGTAAAGCAGTCCGGGTTTACATGTTTATAGTGTATTCCCCGTTTGCATACACCCATTGGATCATTGATGTCAGACCTATAATTAGGCTCCCCTTGGACGTGAATTACATTCTGTGAATTACGGATGATGATGATGACTCTTTTTACTTTTGTTATCTGGAAGGGGAACGATGCTGCGGATTGGATGACGTTTTGAATGGCCCTTTCCAGTCAGCTATCTCCCAGTCTCTCCCTAGTTTGTGGAGGGTCCCACACTCGTCCAAGATGCTATGGTTGAAACTATCGTTTCTCGTTTCCGCAGTTTCCTTTTGATGAGCCCAATCATTCTATCGGAAGGCATGAAGGAATATCCAGTAATGGGATAATTCACTTCTATTTTGATGACGCTTGTTGCATGTTTGTACATCCAGTGACATAGTATCTAGACAACTATTGTGTTTTTATTTTGCCCAGGGCACCCATCGGCAATTAAGCCCAAAGTTTGTATGTTGTTCATATCTGTATGGCATAAACAGTGGTAGAGAGCTGAGCTTATTTCATTTGACTCTTTCTTATCTTCGCTCTCAAGCCATGTGTACATGAAGACATTATTAGTGGTTAACCTTGATTTGAAGAGAAACATACTATAATGGCAAGATTGTATAGGTATAATTGCCTACTGTAATAGACACTCTGATCAGATATTTTAATTCCTTTGGCAGTCGAAAGATATGGGCAGAAATTGTCTCGCATTTCCTTCAGCGATGAATAGAAACAACTTGCTTCACTGATTTTCACGGCGTACTCGCTTCCTAGAACGGTCAGGTGTAGTTTCCGCAATGCCTTGATCAATATTACTGACATGTTTCATATTTATTGTGACGAAAACAATGCGTATAACTTTCAGCATCAACGTTAAAACACACACAAGGGCTCAATGTTTACATACATAAGACGGCCATCTTGTATTAGTCATCTGACTTCAATCTTCATTGCGATTGGTGGAAAGGGACAAGGCAAGTTTTGAGCCTCACTTACGTATGGACATGGACAGTTTTGAATCCAACCACACTTTTCGAGAGCTGGTATTCATAGGACATGGACAGTTTTAAGCTTAAATAGCATTTCAGGCATGTGTAATAAGTCTAGCTCTACACTCCAGTGTTGCCAACTCGTTTTTTTTTGAAAAGTGGACATGGACAGTTTTGCATCCAGGCAACTCAACTATACCCATGCATGTAGGAGAAAGTAGGCTATATGTTCTTTACTGAACATCTTGTTATATTTTCGCACAAAACCATATTTGGAAAGTAAGCTATATTTTAAATCGAGAAATCGTAGAAAGTTTTGAGAGGGGTCAAACGAAAGGTCTCCACGCCCTTTATTCCTAGGGCAAAACATTGTATTTTTAGATTTTTTCAAAAATAGTCTATTTGGAAAGTAGGCTATATTTTTAAAAGTAGGAATCGGAGAAAGTTGTATGAAGAACCAGACAAAAGGTCTCTATCCCCTATATCCACAAAACAATGCCCATTAAACCTAGAACAAAAAAATGTAGTAGTGGTTTTGTAACGTTTCTAATGCCACCACCACCGCTCCACCACCTCCTACAAGATGGCGGCCATATAATAACTTGACCTAGACTAACCTAACCTTACCTAACCTAACGTAACCTAAGTTAACCTAGGCTAACATAACCTAACCTAACCTACGAGGTGTGATAAAAAGTTCCGAGATGGTGGTCATAGCCTAAATTAACCTAAGCTAACCTAACCTAACCGAACTGAACTCAAAGGGGGTAGCCAAGTATTTTCTATGGATTATTAACTATCGATTTAGCAATTAATAATCAACTACTAGATCATCTGCCTGAGATTTCTGAAAATACCCAATGTCTCGTGAATCAATAATCATAGAAAGTTTTAAGAAGGCTCCCTAGAACACATAATTTATACTCTAAGATAAAACCAGCCCTAACTCCGGGGGTGAAATAGCAGCTTTTGTAAGACGGTGAGCTTTTTGAAATGGTTATTTATCAATTATTCACTGTCGATATATCAGTTATTGATCAACTCTTAGGCCATTGACCCGAGATTTCTGAAGCCAATAATCAGAGAAACCAAAACCATACCGAACAGAACCGAAACCAAACCGAACCGAAATCAAACCGAACTGAAACCAAACTGAACCGAAACCGAACCAATACAGAACTGAACCAAAACTAAACTGAACCGAACCAAAACCGACTTCAACCTAATCTATGCAGTTTAAACTTTCCCCTTCCCGAGGACAAGTCAAAGGCCTAATCGAAAACCTCGATGGGTAGATGCTCTTATTGGGGGATGCTGAGAGCGGACAGTCGGGGTAGCCGAGCGGGGGTATCTTTAGTTAGTCGACAAAAGTTGGTAGTGACTAAGGAAGGGACGGTTAGGGTTGCCTAGCGGGGATATCTTTAGTCGTTTAACCGAAGATGGAGACGGTCCCGTTTGTGACTAGGGAGGGAGATGTTTAGGGAAGAGTGTTTTTAGAAATCGTTTTCCATTGTTGTTTATGTACATACATGAGCTGCTGAGGGCACAACCTTAACCTGTCATCACTTAGCCTAAACTGAAAATGATCTGCGATTAGCGATTATTATATTGAATGAGGAGCTGTGGGGGTAGAACAAACTAGCCGGTGCAACAGGAATCAAGGTGTAGAATAACAGGTAGCAGTAGTGCGAAATATGATTCTTGCAGACAAGCTGAATCGTGTAACGAGGCTGTGTATGACGTTACGCGGTGCAGATGTACACGCGAAAATTGCTGTATCAGCTGACATATGATGCAATGCAGGTGTATATCAATTTATTACTGATTCTTGCTCAAGGTTACGTTGTAGTTCCAACAAGAACAAACCTGTCAAGAGGTGGTAGCTGTACCACGAGAGGATAGATAAGCGACCCTCTCCGGAGGTTGCATACATTATTGTTATTATTATTAATATTAGTAACACATTTATGATTACTATTACCTAAGGAGCACGGTCATATAGGCAGTTGGTTCACTTAAATGTTTGAACAAGATGCATCTTGTCGCGTGACGGAACAGGAAGTGAATAGCGCAATTACATGGGAATGCTGTAACAGCTGAAATTTGATACGATGCAGGTGTTTGACATTCTACGATTGCAGTGTGTAACTTGAGGGTGTATGGGGATTGAGAAAAGCGAGGCGTGGGAAACTATTTAAGCATGCTTTCCAAGCCAAAGCTACGAAGGGCTGATGTGAATGAACAGTATCCTTACTTTTCAAATTGAAAGAGCCGTGCATAGACGTATGCCGATCTATGGTAATGGCAACGTCTTTGCTTCAACACGGCCCATCAGTTTATATAATTATAGGGAAACATCCCATTACGAATGGACAGCTTAAAATGTTCGGAATTAGGGAAATGTGCTTGTGTGAATTGCAATTTCTTTTTATCCAAAAAATTCACTAGACTGTCTAGGGACGAGATCACAAATTTAAAATACTCCAGAAAGCGAATACACATCTTACCCAGCCACCATGAAATTGATGTAGCCTAAAGTGCTTATGGTTTTGAGGTAAAATGGAAAATGTTCGCTTATCCATGTAACCCAACTCACGAATAATGAACTGCATATCATAATTTGAGAAATTGTGAAAAGAGACACAGGAAAGGAAAGGAGCGGGATTTTTTATATTACATATCCTATGAGAAGCACCTTGAAATTCAACTGTAAAATATGAGTGGTCGCGGACTGTGACATATGCACTTTGAATAGTTTTCTCACATATAGGCTATGGCATGTAGTGGCATGTGCATATTATTCACTCTCTTCTGGATAGAGACTCATGGGTACCTGATTTTTAGTGACCCATGCACATGATAAGCCAAGTCCATGATTTCATTTAGAAACCATTTAACACAATCCTGACCTTGATAGTATTTATAGTAGAACTTTGTGAGATCGTACAAACAAACCACGTTAAATCCCACGGCAAAGGGTTCATGTTTTTGAACAAAGGTGGTTGAACACCTGCGATGATCAGACTCGGATCCTGAGAGAGGGACAGTAAGTGCCTCAAAATCCGCATAGACCACAAAGGGGACGTATCCCGTTTGTGCATGTTCTTGAATTTTAAATGGGCTTCATCACCTTGTGGTAATACCAGTCTCACCGCATCCTGTATTACACAAACTACCAAATGCCGTTCCAAAAAGGAGGAGCTAACAAAATATTTTAAACACCTCTCGAAAATATGATTTTTAGACTTATATTTTGAGAGTTGACTGTTAATCAATCTGCTTAAATTTTTAAGTAAACAATAGTGATTAACATCCCCCTGAGACAAAAGCGAAAGGTGAATGAAGTGCTCTTTCCTCTCTTTACTTACATAAAAGGGGACTATAATATCATCATCTTGTACGCCATAGACCATAAAGGAATAGTCTGCGTTATCAAGTTCAAGCCTGTGAATTTTGGTTATATCCATAGCAAACGACATGTGAGATAAATTTAGAGACTGTTTCAAATGCATGTACATGGCTTTGTACTTTGATGGCCGATATCCATTGCGGTCTTGAGCCGGTTGCAAGTAGGCTGCAATACACCAAAGGAAGCAATCTGTGTTCCAATTTCTCACATTAACCACGGCCACGGCGTTCTTAAGTTAACAGGCGGGAACACTGCCGGCGGGGCTGTGACGTCATGGGTCTTACTACAGACAGCAAAGAGATGCTCAGTCTTGTTGGAGCGCTGTGATGTGGTCATTGTTTCTATGTTTCGAGGGTGACATTTCACAATATATTGCCTTTCTTGTTGTCCAGTGACAAGTGTTAAATATACCCGTGCCCCACGTGGTATATTTTAAAAGCAAATACAATGCCACGAAGGTGTTATGTACCAGGATGTAGTAGTAATTTTCTGGTTCGTGGAGTTGAAACCGCCAACGTGAAATGTTTCTCTTTTCCCCAGGAAGTAAACTTGAGAAATAGATGGCTGAGAAGTATCCCGAGGAAGGACTGGACACCTTCGGAGAACAGTGTTGTGTGTATTAAACATTTTCAACCGGACTGCATTATTTTACAGAATGAATACTGTGATTCTAATGGACAGAAACAAATGTATAAATACAATCATCCTAAGCAAAGGTTCTTGTTTTACTATTGTTGAAGGTTTGCCGAAATACTTGACAAAGGATAGTGAAATAAAGCGGAAACAACCAGTAGAGAGGAGAAGAGAAATCGAAGTGAGGAAGGAACATGCTCAACAAAGTGCTGTTGCTGCTGCAGAATGGGACGATGTTATAATCAGTTTTGAGAATTTATGCAATTCTCTTGAGAAACGATTAGCAGATAATAGCACTATAAAGTGAAAGGGGACTCAGCTATTCATTTCAATATTTTTGACGATAGAGTGGTTATACGTATATAGAATCAATTTTGAGTCTATGACTTTTGTTTCTTTATATTAATGTAGATAATCATTTACTTGTTTCGGCTTTCTATACCAATTTGCAATTGTCTTCTACAGAACTTTCTTCAGTGTTGGGAATTGAAACACTGTGAAGAGTTGGAGAACACTATTCAGTTTGTTACAGTATCTTACTGAGAAGAGATTCCAAACCAACTTGGAAAATTACGTGGCCAATGTCTTAAAATTGCTGTATGTCATTCAAGAAACTTTATTGGATAGTGGAGAAGAGGGAATTTCTCAGCAAGTTAATTTTTTATCCGAGCAATTCTCTCTTATATTTAAGAACAAAAAAAAGGTCCCCCAACATGATAGTGTGCTCTTACATATTGTACATGCAATCCGCGAAGTGTTATGATACTATCAGACAGAACAAATTTCTATCACTTCCTCATTCTAAACATTTACAAAGATTGACTTCTTCCCTTAATGTAGCTCCAGGTAATTTTAACGAAAACTTTCATTTCTTGAAAAAAAAAAAAATAGCCGCTGAAAAGTGTGATGATAAGTGGGTCATTTTGCAACTTGATGAAATATATGTTAAAGAAGAAATTTCCCGTTTGTTAAAGTACATAAACAGATATGATATTCTCACTTAAATATATTCAACTAATTATTGTGTTCTGTAGAAGATACAAAAACCGCCTACTTGTAGTGCAATCAAACATTAGTTTCCAGCATGCTCTTTTTGTATACCGCTCTGGGCTGACTTGTATCGCAGTCATTTGCTTTAATCGCCCGTAGTGACAGCGGAAAACGTCTCACACAATTCATCGATCACTGTGGTGAAATTCGGAAGTCCATCCCAATTTCTTCTGTAAACAAAACCGATTTAATTACATGAATGCATCTCTCTGCCATATGACTAGCGTGCTGTCCGCCGGCCAGCTAAGACCCCTGACGTCACTCGCCAGTGGCAGAGTGGGGGTACCGCTCCCGCCTGTCACTTAAGAACGCCGTGCCACGGCTCTTCTACGGGCAATGGCTCGTGTAGAAGGGATATAACTGAACCCAGCCTTGAGAGGGCTACATTTAAATAAATTAATTTGTAGGTAATGATTTTTTCTAAAGCAAAGCCTCTGGGTCCATCCTGTAATTCATCAAATTTAGCCACCAAGCAGTTTACACCATGTGTCACGTACCTCTCTTCCAAATTATTGGATACAAGCCACTCTTGTATCTTTGTACATAAATGGAATTTTTCCCTAACCTCAATATCATTCTTAATGTGAATGAAATCGCACACGAGTTCCATGTTAAATTGTAATGCATTGTGTAACCACAAGTTTGCATGTATTTGCTCTAAAAAGATAAGGTAACAACGGACGTGTTTGAAACGTTTCGTGAGCTATGCCAACATATCTATGGACTTGATCCCACTCACTACTTTACAAGTCCAGGTCATTCTTTTGATGCTGCATTGAGGTACACAAAAGTTCAATTAGATTTACTGACCGATGTTGACATGGTCTTATTCTTTGAACGAGTCATTCCTGGTGAGTTAATCTCGCTTAACCAGCGCTATGCAGAGGCTAATGATAAATACATGGCCTCTTATTTACCAGAGACACTAGACTCTTACGTCTTCTATTATGAGTAAATAATCTCTATGGGCATGCCATGAGTCACCCTCTTCCCTAAAAAGAGTTTGCATGGCTCTCGGAGGAGGAAGTGTTGCAATTTATTGTAAAAACATGTCTTGGTTATGTTTTCGAGGTAGATTTAGAGTACCCTCTAATCTTCATGATGAACATTATGATCTACCGTTTTGTCTGAAGCAAATGATCCCCCGGAATTTTTTGTGAGCTATGCGAATATATCTATGGACTTGACCCCGCTCACTACTGCATTTTTAATTATCTGCTCATTTCTGAAATGTAACTGTTTCGTGAAGGGAGGCTGGGTGCACGTGCGCAGTTCACGTATATTGTACGAGAGTCCTTGGCAGACCAGGTGGCAGTCACTGCTGGCCGATTACCCATAATTCTTACGCAACTATGCGAGTCTACTCTTATGACTTTGACTGTCAATATTGAATTCATGATTTCATCATTCTGTAACAGAATGAAGGTTGCACGTAGTGCATGATATCATCTTTATGAAGACCTAGTAAAGGTCGTTTTTAAACTTGGTTTCGGCTTACGATGTTAAGCAACGTTTTCTTTGGTATTCTATGGCGTTAAGCCTCCCTTATTCACTTTTTTGATGACCAGTATTAATGTATAAATTTAACAGTGAATGTTATTGATGTGTCTACTGGGCCATACGTCGAGTTGACGAATGCAACCACACTTATTGAGGTGATTATTTCCGGCGATGAAGGTGGGTTTTATCTCATCGACCGAGGTGTTTTGCAAGCTTATTGGCTACAGTGTTTTGCTATTGAGCACAAATGGTGGTGATGCCTTACAGAAGGACAGTGTTTTTGCTGTCATAGTTCCATGTCGAAATGGTCATATAGGTGAATTTAACTAAACGTTTAGGGAATAATAATGGAATATAAACCAACAACTAAATCAAGAAATTTAACTATTCTTAACCGACGAGATTAATTAAATAATTAGTTATATTAAATTATTTGAACTTTGAGAACGGTTTGAGATAGTAATAGCATTATCATGACCGACATTGGGAACACTTTGTGAAAGTACCAATATTTTAGGAAAGCAGTCACTACCTTCAAGACGACGAGATGCGATACCACTGCATATCAGAATATTGTGGTTATCTGACAACATTAGAGGGCAAGCCGCTTTGACAAGTAATGCCTTCTCATTTTATACTCACTTAGATGACGATTCAATAGAAAGAGAGAATGCATTTTCGCAGGAAGGAATGCCATTGTTTAAATAAAGATCGTTCAGTGTGTGTATTATTTTTATAAAATTGTATCATGTGTGTAATCAAGTTAGCTTTGTTGTTTCTTTTTATATTGTTTATCTTCATTCTAATTAGGCTGGTTGTTTATTTAGCTTTGAATTTTTCCACCGTTGCTTCTCATCGTGTGTTTCATTCAGTTAGGACTTAGCTATCAAATTAATAATAACGTAAATGTTGGAAGTGGCATAATCATAGCTTAGTTTATTTTTATTGGTGCAGTAAATGTAATTCATGAAAGCCTTGTAAGCAAGTGTTATGTCTTTCCTTGATGTAGAATCACCGCCTGTTGCTATACGTATGCTAATGATATTTCTGTAATTTCTTACGGGCCATTCTTACATGTCACATTCCTAGTTACATTTTTCCATTTCACTTTCGTTGTAATAGGACCTTTGAGAGGGCTAACTTAACCTCACTGATATTTTTTTTCCTTACGGGCTAGCCGAAATTTAATCCCCCCAAAGTAGGCTAGGGGTTTATTTATTTGAATAAATGTTTTAACGAATGTTACCTAAGTCTGTACTATTCATTTCTAGCTTTGTGTTCGGGGATGTGTTTCCTTGGCCTGTCTATGACTGATCCACACTTTGCCCAGATTCCGAAGGTTATCGGTCTTGTGCCGGAGCTGGTCTGAGGACACTTACCATCCTCTCTGCTTGTGGGCCTGAAGGTTAAAGAAGTCGGGAAGATCATTAGCGACAGATGATCCCCGATCACCTTCTCAATCGGGCACAATAAAATTACAAAAAAGTATAAAATCCCTTAATTGTTTTAACGATTATGTCTACTCATCATCAACTAACATTTACTGTCACCTATCTCATCTAAGGCTGCTCAACCTCTCTACTACCAAGGCATTAGATGCTTAGAAATGCGAGTAGATTAATCACTTTATCAATGAGACTACAATAATACAAGTTGTGGATTTCTAGACTGGGCTAGATATATGGACAACATCATGTTGATCTTGATGTATTGTTGTTGTTGATTGCTTATGAATCTATCAATAAAGTTAGTGGTTCTTTCAAAAGGGCTGTGATACGCCCTCAAGACCATAGGAGTAGGAGGTCGGGTAGTTATTAAAAACAAGTTGTACCCATAAATATTTTTTAAATAACTTAAGTATATATACAATGGTTTATATAACTCGTGATCAATGACTCTCGTAAGGGGCAAAGAGGTCTTGTTACGTGGAAGCATTGCCCAATAATACCCGCATGTATAAGTTCATCTTCTATTTCTAATAGGGTTTCCTCATAACCAGTATGACCAGCCTGTTTAAAGGCATGCAAATGCTGTAGGCGTTTGACCAACGTATTAAGATCATTCCAGTAGTAACCAACGATTCCACGGTGAGCAATGACTGACATTTTCAAAAAGTTGGAGAGCGGTAATGTTTTTATAGGTGTAAAAACATCATCTTCTTCATCATCATAGTCATTATCATCATCATCACCATCATCATCATCATCGACATTCTTTTCACCTTTGTCCACAGACTCTTAAATAGTTCGAGTTGTGTTTGATAGCGTTGAAAGTTTTTAGATGTGGCTGAGTGGGTGAACATAGCTTTATTATTATCATCATCATAATCATCATCATTATATCCTTTTCAACTTTGCCAACCAACTCCTTGATGGTCTGTGTTTTCTTTGGTAGTGTTGGGGGCTTTTCGGACATTGATGAGTGCCTCAACATGGTTTTTACGGGAGGTGTTAAATGTTTCTCAACAAACAACTCGCTATCAGCAAGTGTGCAGTTTAGTGTATTTTAGTGTAATATCTTTACTAGCACCTAGGTAGGCGTATCAGCCAATGTAATACTAGTAAAATTCCTTTCTAGAGTGGTACTGCTACCACCTCTTGACAGAAATGTTGTGGTTGGAACTAAAACATTTCCTTGAGCAAGAATCAGTCATAAAATGATAAACACGTGCATTACATTATATGTCACCTGATAATGCGGTTTTTCACTTGTACACCTGCATCGCGTAATGGCATGCACTGCCTCGTATAATTAAGATTCAGCTTGTCTCTGGAAGATTCAAGTTTTGCACTCCTGCTTCCTGTAACGGTACACCTTGCTTCCTGTTGCATTAGCTAGTTTGTTCTACTCCCACTCCTCCCCATTCAATATAATAATCGCGTATCGCAGATCTCTTTCAATTTAGGCTAAGTAATGGGAGGTTAAGGCTGTGCCCTCAACTCCTGTATTTAAATGAACAACCATGGAAAGTGAGTTCTAAAAACACTCTACCCTAAATATCTCCCTCTCTAGTCATACACCTGACCATCTCCATCTTTGGTTAACCGTTTAAAGATATCCCCGCTCGGATGCACTAACCGTCCCCTCCCTAGTCACCACCATCGTTTGTCGACTTACTAAAGATACCCCCGCTCGGCTACCCCGACTGTGTGCTCTCATCATCCCCCAATAAGAGCAGCTACCCAACGAGTTTTTCACTTAGGCCCTTGACTTATACTCGGGAAAGGGAAAGTTAGGTTTGCATAGAATAGGTTAGCATGGGTTAAGTAGACTATGTTAGATAAGATTCGGTTGAGTTCGGTTTTGGTTCGGTTCGTTTAGGTATGGTTCAGTTCGGTTCTGGTTCGGTTCCGTTTGGTTTCGATTCGGTTCGGTTCAGTTCGGTTTTGGTTTGGTTCGTTCGGTTTGGGTGGGTTTCGGTTCGGTTTTCTAAACAATGTGACCCCCTTTCGTTTGTACCTTCGCACCACTTTCCCCGATTATTGGCTTGAGAAATATCGGGTCAATGACCTAGTAGTTGATCAATAACCGATATATCGATAGTGAATAATTGATAAATAATAATTTCAAAAAGCTCACCGTCTTATAAAAGCCGCGGATGCACATGCTTACTAAGAAACAATATATATATACACAGGGGCGTGAGGTGGCTTTTTCATAGAGTGGAAATGATGTGTTCTAGGGATGAAGGGAATAGTGACCTTTCATTTGAGCCCTCGCCTAACTTTATTGGATTATTGGCTCGCGAGATATCTGGTATTTTCGGAAATCTCAGGCAGATGATTAGGTAATTTATTATTAATTGCTAAATCGATAGTTAATAACCCATATTCAATAATTGGCTACCATATTTGGGTTCCGTTCGGTCAAGTTAAGCTATGACCACCACCTTGGAACTTGTTGATTTCACCTCGTAGGTTAGGTTAGGTTAAGTTAGGATCGGTTAGGCTAGGTTACGTTAAGCTATGGCCGCCATCTTGAAGGAGGAGGAGAATGAGGCAATGGAGCGATGGTGGTGCCATTAGAAATGTTACAAAACCACTACTATAAAATGTTGTCCTAGAGATAAAGGACATTGTTTTGGGGATAAAGGACGTAGAGATCTTTTGTTTGAGCCTATATGCAACTTTCTCCGATTCCTTGTTTAAAATATTTAGCCTACTTTCTTAATATATATATTTTTTGCAAAATCTAAAAAAACTATGTTCTGTCCTAGGAAATAAATATTATACAAGTCAGCCAGCAATAAAATGGAGAGTCAGATGACATATTTTTGAAATGCACCACAACAAATTAAACAAGAAGTTCCGTGACGAACTAAAGAGCCTACTTTTCTTAAAATTTAAGATTCATGCCAATGATTAATCGATATGGATCTATCTAGAATAGTGACGAAATTAAGTTGGTAATATCGAAATTTCTAATTAGTTCGAAATACTGTATACTTGGCATAATGTAGCCTAATAGAGCACTACAGTTGGCAGCCCTGGTGACTGAATATATTCTTGGTTCCATCTCTTAAGGTACAGAATACAAAATTTGGTTGGAGTCCAATGAATAGCATGGACGTTACATGCAGTTAAACATTGGATCTAACAGCGCGTAAAATCATGTTGGCAACAGTATCATGCATGTATTGGTCAGAAATAATCTGAAATAATATGATCTATTATTGTGCCAATTTTGAATGAAATCCATTAGTTAGTATAGAAGTTACATGCATTTTAAAATTGGACCTATCAGCAGGCTTAGAATCATGTTGGCAGCACTGACGTATATTAGTTATTCCAAAGTAATCTAGAATGCCAGGTACTATACGTGTGCAAAGTTTAGAGCTATTGGCTTGCATTCTTTCTGATATATTGATATTAGGGTAACAAAAATAGAGACAGCATTTATTAACAGTTGGCAGCCCTGGTTGCTCTTAAGAATAAGCATAGTCATAGCTGTTATGGTACACATAGCACATACGAAATTTGGTTGAAATCCAAATGATAGTATGGAAGTTACATGTATTTAAATTTGGACCTCTCACCAGGCTTAGAATCATGTTGGTAGCACTGACGTATATAAGTTACTCCAAATTAATATAGAATTTCATGTACTATACGTGTGCATAGTTTAAAGCTGTCGGCTTGCATACTTTCTCATATATATTGGTATTTGGATAAAAGAAATTAAGAGCATTTTTTAACAGTTGGCAGCACTGGTGGTACATAAGAATACGTTCAGTCATATCTATTTATGTACACATACAACATACGAAATTTGGTTGAATTCCAATTGATAGTGTAGAAGTTATATGCATTTAAATATTGGACTTATCAGTAGGCTTATAATCATTTTGGCAACACTGCCATATATGGCGTTCTGGAAATTAAACTGCAATATTATTATCTATATGTGTGCCGATTTTGAAATAGCTCCCATTCATACCTTCCAAGATATCCAACATGGAGCTCAAATTTCAATTACGAATTTTCAGCAGTTGGTAGCACTGATATCATTTTCAAATATGGCCGTGAGATATTCAGGTATGGATCTTTACTCCTACCAAATTTTATTTCGATTGCTCCAGCCGTTTAGGAGTTGATAGGGGGGGACACACACACAGCTAGACAGACAGACAGAAGGACAGACAGACAGACAGACAGACAGACAGACATTTTCCCGGATCGATCTCATATGACTAATTTTTCCACATTTTTGCAAAATGTGAAAAGTAGGCTAAAAATGAGTAGAGGAACGTTAGGTGAGTAAATAACGAACATGTATAAAATAGGATGCAGTATTGTTAATAGAAGCAGGAAAAGGATATGACCAGGATAAAATAGAAATATTTCCTCTTGGAAGACATTTTTTCACACAAGATCTAGGTGATGTGAGAGTAAAAGACGGAGGCGTTTTGTTTAAAGACAGGAATAGTGCACAAATAATAAAAGAATGAATCTTATATGATGATTATTATGTTAAAATGAATATTATGCGACGTGAGTGTCGGCATTTGTATAGGAGTTGTATGGAGGCTAGGAGCCGTCCATTGGAATATATAATTCAATATCGCAAGGAAGAAGTTGGAGCACATGTTGCTCAGATGTGAAAAGAAGGGGTGAGTCAAGTAACCGCCCCATATTTCTGTCCAATTCTAATTCTGTCAAAATGATTTCTCGCCTAATACCTGAGTCAATCATTCCGATTTCCAGTTATTGAGCCTACTGAATAAAAGATTATAAGTTTTGTTAAAACCTAGCCGGATCCTGAAGAGAAATAAAGATTTGAGAGTGCATGAAATAAATCTGAATTGCAAGTCGAGTTAATTTTGCTTTGACATAATTTGAATAGAAGTAATGCCTAGTTATGGAAATTAAGAATAATAATAATTTTGAGGATTATTCGCTGAACTTATCTTTGATAATAATATTGCTGATATTTTTGAACTTAATTATCTTTGATAATAATATTGCTGATATTTTTAAATTAATTATCTTTAATAATAATAATAATAATAATAATAATAATACTATTGCTGATATTTTTGAACTTAATGATTTTGAGAATGAACAGGGATTTTGATAAAATAATTATTGACAATTATTATTTATTTATTTATCGTATGGATGTTACCGCCGGGAGTGTCCGAGGACATGTTCGGCTCGCCAGATGCTGTAGCTGCTTCAAGCGGACACCACTAGGGTGAGCTACAAGTTCCGTTCAATTTCAAGTAGTTCCAACTTTCGCTACCAGATATCAATGATACCTAGTGGTGAATGTCGGAACTTTGATAGAGCGTATCAAATGAAATGAATGATTTAATAAATTGTGATAATGTGAACAACAATTTATGTTGAATTACAAAATATGGTTACTTAAAAATAACATCTTTGAAAATGGAAAATTTTTAATTGTTATTGTAATGTTAAATTTAATTAAGAATGTTAGTTATGTAGATGCTGTAAATATTTTAGCAAAGATTTGAACAACAACCAATTGAAACAAATTCTATTTGAGAAATGTACACAAATAATAACACAATAATATTTATGTTCGACCCTAACTATTATGTGTCAGAAAACTGTATCATAATGAGGCTCATTATAACACTATTTTTCATTATGAAACAGTTTCTCCCACCAATCAGAGCTCAAGAAACAGTTGTGTGACCAATTAGATAAGGATACCTTCGCGCATGCGCTCAAAATCCAACATGTCTATATAAATTACCGAAAGTGCACCGTCCATATGTTCGCGTAAATAAACTGGTGAATATGATACCAGAAATAGCACTGTACCTTAATATCCCCAAAACCAATTTCTACACAGCGCGAGGTTTTGAAACGACTTCGGTGACAGTTTTACTGAATAACGGTGCACAATCTGAACATATGGTATTGAAGCACACAGAGCGCATGCGTCGGTTGTCCAGAGAGCACCCGATCACAACATTCTAGTGACTGAACAGATATTTATGAATATTTATGTTAAAACATATAATAAAGATATAATTATCGTCGAACATAAACAGTCGTATGCAATTCGCCTATAATGGTAATTAACACTCGTATGGAAATTATAAAACTCGCATACGCTCGTTTTATAAAAATACTCGTGTCTTAATTATAGCTATTATAGGCTCGTTGCATAATGTACTATAATATCCTGACATTATGTGGTCGAATATTGGTATTTTTTTCAACCAAATGATTCTACAAGAAATCACTTGTATATTTATTCATACTCTATGTGTAATGCGATTTTTGAAAATCACATGATGTGATATTTTTTCAATGAAAGCAACATTTTTCTAAACTTGAACCATCAGAACAGACAATGATCTTTTCACATTTAAAACCATGAGTGGCATGTTTATTAAACATGAAATGAAAGTGACGAGTGTACAGATAGGGTCAATGAACAATGAATCGCCTATAGTGCAAATAGTGAAAATTTAGAATAGGGAAATGACACCAGAGGGACTAATAATTTCTGGCTATCAAAAGTTTAGGCTAGGAATATTTATTCTGCTGTTGATAATTTTCTTGTGATATTTTTTTGAATGATTTTGCACACATTTTAAATCTTTTAAATTGTATAAAAATGAGATAATTTTAAAGAAATTGTAATATTTTCCTTCTTTAGCCTTAATTGGTATATCCTTGTTCCCTACTAGTCCCCGTACCTGATGGTAGAAAGCACTCCGAGTTGTATTCTTCTGCTAATTTCCAAATCTAGTCTTCCATCTTCAGTCAGTTCACTTCCCAAGTACTTTAAGTGTTTCACCACTTCCAATTCCTTATCTCCGACTTTGATTACTCCTTTTCCTTCTTTCTTACCTCTACTCCTCACCACTGTTTTACTCTTCTCCACATTTATCTTCAATGCCCATTGATCAATCTTTTCATTCAATAAGTCTAACTGTTCTTGTACCTCCATCTCATCCTCGCCCCAGATCACAACATCGTCTGCAAACAACATTGCCTTCATCTTTGCCATACTATAGTCTTTCATTGCGGTCTTCATGATGTCATCCATCATCATTAAGGACAATAACGGTGACAACACACTTACTTGCTTTAGTCCAGTGTCAATTTTAAACCATTCCGATGTACCGACACAAGTCTTCACACTACTGTAGCTATCCATGCACATTCCTTTTATCATGTCTCTCAGTTCCTTGCCTATCCCCCTATTTGTTAAGCGTGGGGCGTGGTGGCGCAGCGGTCATGCTGTATGCCTCTCACCAAGGCGGACCGGGTTCGATTCCCGGTCACTGCATGTGAGATTTTCGAAGTGAAATGCCATGTCCTGTGGTTCGGATTCCACGTAAAAAGGAGGTCCCGTGGCTCATGATCGCGAGATTAACGGTCACGTTAAACTACAAGCTTCCTTAGCTTTTATTTGTTAAGCTTTCCAAAACTTTTGTTCTAGGGATGCTATGATAGGCCTTTTCTAGATCAATAAAAGTCATTACCATACCCTTCCCATATTCCCAACTCATTTCAATTTTCTGTCTCAGAATGAAATTGGGTTCCACTGTTGACCTGCCCCCTCTAAATCCAAACTACTCCTCCTCTATTTGGCTTTCTACCTTTACTCTAATTTTTTTTCTAGGATTCTTTCCATTACTTCGGCAACATGCGCGATGATGGTGATTCCTCGGTAGTTACCACACACCGTCCTGTCTCCTTTCTTGAATATTGGCAATATTATTCCCTTTTTCCAGTCTTCAGGAACTTTCTTCTCTCTCCACAGACTTCTGAGAAGTCTGTATGTCCACTGCAGTCCCACTGGTCCTGCCGCCTTGATCATTTCTATTGCCACTTCATCGATTCCTACAGCTTTCCCCATCTTCATCTTCCTAACTGCCCATTCCACTTCTGCCATAGTAATGTCTGGTTCCAGTGTTGTCAGTGGTAAAAGAAAACCAATGAATACCGCAAGGGCCCTTGAAGATGAAATTGAAATCGGGTTAGGACAGATAGTGACATGAGAGAAGTCCTGAAGAACCATTTAGACCACCTATTGAATAGACCAGTTCAAGAACAAAATATAGAACCGGAAATCCATGCCTACAATGAGGAATCTCCCATCACTCGGACGGAAACTGAGGCAGCCTTAAAATCTATGCCTAAAGGAAAATCTTCAGATGCAGATGAAGTGAATGCAGACATGATAAAGGCAGCAGGCATCCAGGGCATATAATGGCTGCACAGAGTACTCAATGCCATATGAACAGACAACAAAATAGCTGCAGATTGGAGCAAGGGTGCTATAATTCCCCTGTTTAAGAAAGGCAGCAGATGGAACCCCACCAACTATAGAGGAATAACCCTGCTGTCTCATGGGCTGAAAAGTCTAGAGAATATCGTAGAAAGAAGATTAAGAACTATCATAGTACCACAGTTGGAGGAGGAGCAATATGGTTTCAGAAATAACAGATCGACAATAGATCTAATTTTAACCAGCCGCATGCTGATGGGAAAATATTGGGAGAAAGGTAAGAACCTGGTCATTGTATTCCTGGATATAGAGAAGGCGTATGATAGTGTTATAAGAGATAAGATCAGAGAGTTCCTGAGGAAAAGAAATGTGCCGAGGGAGTAGTAGGGAAAGTTCAGATGCTGTACAAAGACTGTATTAGCTGTGTACACATTGGGGACGGACGATCATCATGGTTTGAGACCAAGAGTGGAGTTCAGCAAGGCAGTGCACTGTCCCCACTACTGTTTATCACTATTATGGATAATAAAATGAAGAACGTCAAGGAAAAGTTAGGTGAATTGCATGCAGTGGCCTTTGCTGATGTCATCACGATTTGAGGTGAAACAGAAGAAGAAATACAAACCAGACTCAATGTATGGAAATCCCAGTTCCAGGATTAGTATTATTATTATTATTATTATTACTCCACAAATTATTTTAATTATTTATAATCCACATCCAACCAGCCTTCGGGCTGACAACCTAACAGACAGATAATCCACATTTCACCTCAATTACTTTGTACTTTATCTTATTCATAGTTGTTAATTGTTTCTGGAAAATACCCTTGTTAAATTTCTACGTTAATGTGTCCTAACTTTATATTAACATCACGCAAGTATTTCCATTGATTATGTTATTTATGGCTTAAATTATTTATCAAATGTATGATCATAAAATGCCTATCTCAAATACCAACATCCATAATTGTTATTATTTAATAATCGTGATAAACTTCATTCCTAAATTCAGCTTTGTCGCGGTATATTTTGATACATTACCAACTGCTAAATCTACTCTACCGATTAAACACCAAGCTGTACATTAGGTGAGTTTGTCTGTACCTTCATTCTCACAACCAAGCTACCTGCGATGTCTTCCTCCCGGCGTTGGTTCGTCCATCTCCCTGGATCCATTTTTCCCTGGTTTTGGTTCATCTCATGGTCCCGTGGTCGTCGAACAAGTCCATTCGGTCCTCTTCCGTCGTCATCCATTCCTGGAACCCCCCATGTTCTTCGTTTAGCCTTCCATCGCATACTTGAACGAATTGATAGTATACTGTCCGTACGGCATGTTGCTGATGGCCGAGATAACGATTTCCATCTTTAATTTATGATTGCAATCTTTAAAGTTCCTTGTGCCGACAGATCATTCGCCTTTTCCGTTTCTCAAAATAGCAATTGGTTTGCCTGTGATGTCAGTTTTACGTAACAAAACTTTTACGTAAATTCACTCGTAATTGCTTGCTCTCCTGGCCACATGTTATCTAACCTTGCTCAACGTTCGCTCACCCCCTTCAACTTCACTTGTTATGCTTGAAACAAAAGCGAATACAAATGACGGTCGCATTCAGTGCGCTTGGCCTTGCCTTGACTCGCTATCACACTCGTAATTATCTGCGCCACGCTGAGTTATTTCGCTTGGGATTTAACTCTGTATTTAATATTTACGTAACCTTTTTAGTTCATACACCGTAATTACGTTACGTTGAATGTCCTGCCCACTTTATCGTGTGTGGCTTTAATTTAAGTTCTGACCATCTAATACTCTATGGTTGTGGCACAATACTTTCTTATCTTAATTTGCCAGCTACGTATTCCCGTACAAGAGAACGTCCGTACGCTTTGCACTGTACTCCGACCCGTATCTTATCGCTCGGCACTTTCTTATAAGAAGACAAGTTAACTGTTCCAACTGTGGACAATACGTTACCTTCTCCTGGCTAACGACATTTCCTCCACACCACGCATTCATTCATCCAGAGCGCTCTATAGCTTCTCAAATCACTTCTTGATGTTTCAACGTAACACATCATTCTCTTATTTTAAATTTCATCATAATTCTTCCCAATATTTATTCTTCTTGATAGTTCACCAAAATACTTATGATGGCAATATTAAGGTCATTTCAGTATTTCGTGCCTGTGACATCTCAGTGGTGACGTTTCTTCCTGCTTCTTGCGTCATCTCGCCTTCTGCCTGTCTTCGGGTACTTACTATATAATCTTGTCATATCCGTGACAGTATCATATATTCAATACACCAAGGTCGTCATTACGGCAGTATTAAAAAGTTCAGGACGTACCCAATTGACCGTTTGTGATTAAATATGGCCGTTTAGTTGACACATGGTGGGTACAAAGAATGGTCAATAATAATTGAAGAGGTCCAGAATGCATTAACATACATCATGTCAGGAAGAAACAGAAATATGCCACAAACGAGACACATATTTACAGGTAGGAATTCTATTCGAGACAAGACAGTGGGGAAGAGATAACGGGCGGGACAGGCCTGCAGAAGAAAACTCCTTCCAGTTCACTGTTGACAGTGATAGCGATAACAGCTGCACAAGAATGGACTTCACCTCGCTATAACAACCAGCTGAGTTAATAAATTCATTCCAATATACAAACACCAACCTGACCATTTACTAACCACTACATATGATGACACTAAGGCTGAGGCCATGCTTGCGAATTTGTAGCGCGTCAGAGTCACCCGGTTTGGTTTTTTCCCACTGCCGACATTTCTCACTGGCCAACCTAGAGAGACTGTCGCCAAATTCCACGGCCTCCTATTTTAAATGTCACTGCGTGACTAGTGACATACTGGGGTATTCGAGGAGGCTGTGATCGAATGCAAGGTATTCTTTGCCTCGCAGCTATCCCTTTATAAAGTGGGAACGGCTACGTCATAGCATGAGGGGGCCATGGCCGAAACACGAGTTTTGTTTTCTTTGATGTTAACACACTGTAAAAAAAACCTGTGCAATGTTCTATTATTTTGCTTGAAATGGCCTTCTCTATAAGCTGCTGGTGTTCATAAATGAGCTTAAGAAGCATGTGCTATGATTTGATATCTCCTTTTCTGCCCTTAACAAAATTAAACAGCAATACCCCTCTCCCACCAAGAATTAACTGAATACGTTAAACAGAGAGTCTTTGCTTTATTTGAGAAAATATAACGTGAGAACTTGTTGCTTTATATGGTGTCTGCGGTTGAAATTCATCAATAACTTTTATAAATAAAAAATATCATTATTTGCTACTCCTGTGGGAGCAACGACACCAAGAGACCGCTTTTAAGATAAAGCAAATATTTAGGATGATGTAATGTATATGAGTACAAACCTCGTTTTTTCCAATGGCAAAAACTTCAAATAATTATCTAAAATCGTTTGACGTAAGTAATATTTGTAAGCCAGAACATGGCCTACTGGTTAACCTCGGTACTTAATTTCCGATTTGTTTAACAAATAAATAATAATGTTAAATATTTTTCATTATGAAATATTCTCTGAAAGAGAAGACCGCTTTGTCCGAAAGAATCCGGAATGATTGAAAAAATGTATATTCGACCATGCTAATAAAAATCCGGAAATGCAAATTAGTTGCTTCATCGAACTGAAAAAGGATTGAACAGAAATGAGCATTACAAAACAGGACATTCTAGCCAGAGAGAGATTATAAAATTCGGTGTTTTTTAGGAAAAACAATTTAGTGCTCAACTGTTTAGGCAGATTAAATAAGGAAAGAACACAGAAAAAGGATGAAGAATTGTTGTTGTTTTTTGATTGTTCAACCTATTGATTGGTTTGATGCAGCCCTCCATGCCTCCCTGTCCCGAGCTAATCGTTTCATCTCTACATATCCACCACACCCTACATCCGAAGCAATCTGTTTAACATATTCTAGCCTTGGTCTACCCGTACAGTTCTTGTCCTCGACCCTTCCTTCCATAACTAAGCTTGATATTCCTGGGTGTCTTAGTATGTGTACTACCAACCTATCTCTTCTCTCCATTACCAGTCGCCAGAAACATCTCTCCCCTCCCATTCGTCTTAATACCTCTTCGTTCGTAACCCCATCTACTCATCTGATCTTCATCATTGTCCTGTAACTCCACATTTCAAACGCTTCAATTCTCCTCTTTTCTGCAGCACCAATAGTCCAAGTTTCACTTCCATAGAGTGCCACGCTCCAGACAAAGGCTTTCAAAAATCACTTCCTACTACCTAAATCTATATTCGATGTCAACAGATTCCTTTTTTTTATAGAAATGCCTTCCTTGCCTGAGCCAACCTACTTTTTATATCCTCTTTTCTTCGTCCATCACTGGTTATTTTGCTTCCTAAGTAACAGAAGTCTCCTACTTACTTCAGCTTTTCACGTTCCAATTTGATGTCCATAGAGGTTTCTGATTTATTTCGGCTGCAGTGCAATATTTTTGTTTTAAGTTTATTATTTTTCATCATGAATTATATCCTTAAGATGGAGTCCATACCATTCAAAAACTCTTTCAAATCCCCAGGCGTGTCAGCCAAGATGACGATGTCATCAGCAAATCTCAGAGTTCAAATTATTTCTCCTTGAATCTTCACTCCCTCTTTAAAGTTTTCTCCAATTTCCTTCATTGCTTGTTCAATGTAAAGATTTAAGAGTATGGGTGACAAGTTGCAGCCTTGCCTTACACCTTTCTGAATACCAGCTTCTCTCTCATGTCCGTCCGCTCAATTGACTGCTGTCTGGTTTCTGTATAGATTGTATATCATCCTCCTATCCCTGTACATTATTCCAATCGATTTCAAAATGTCAAACAATTTAGTCCAATCAACGTTATCAAAAACCTTTTCCAATTCTACAAATACCATGAACGTTCTCTTATCTTTCCTTATTCTACGTTCCAAAATCAGCCTAAGACTTAGTACTTCTTCCCTTGTTCCTAAATTTCTCCTGAAACCATACTGGTCTTCACCCAGCTCCCTTTCTATCTGGCTTTCCATCCTCTTGTAAATTGTTCTAGACAGGATCTTTGAAGTATGAGTAATCTAGCTGATTGTACGGCAATCTTCACATCTGTCAGCTTTCAGTTTCTTCGGTATAGGGATGATAACATTTTTCTTGAAATCAGAGGGTACCTCACCTGTCTCATAATTCCTACATACCAAGTGATATAACCTGATCAGACCTTCATCTCCTATGCAGCGTAGCAACTCAATCGGCATATCATCTATGCCTGGTGCTTTGTTCCTGCTTAAGTCCTCCAATGCTATGGCAAATTCTGATCTCAATATTAACTTACTAAGGCCACCGTGCCGTGGTATTTCTGACGTAGCTACAAAGTCGCAAGCTTGGCCTCAGCCTAAACGAAGAAATCTGTAGGTCAATAGCCACAAACAATATTAGCCTAGTGGAAATAAGCTAAATTCAAGAAAGGAGATAAGATCATGATAAATTTTTTCACGTGTCCCATAGATCATCGAAATCAAAGAAAGAAGAAGAGGAAGAAGAAGAAATATATTTACAGTGTGAAGTTTTAAGGCCTATAGATGAGTTATGTACTTTTATTTAGATACTGGTTAACATTTTCAGAATTGCTGTTGATTTCTACCGTGTATTTTCAGTGTTTGTGACATCTGTGTAATGCTAAAACGTGCGTACTTGAAATTGGGGACGGAAAAGAGGTGATTGTGGCCTTAAGTTAGGATCAATCGCAGCATTTGTTTGTAGAGTTCTGTGATTGCGGAGTGGGCACCGTTTCAACTCTTGAAATTCTTGATAGATCGGCAATTATTTCAATACGTACCCTGAGTCAACTGAGGGTCCAGTACCAGTACCTACGTACACGTGGAAACTCCAATAAATTACAAGGCACATTTCATATGGCTGTTTATGGAACCATGACTTGAGACCTATGAAGGCTGTGGCCCAACGTGAAGATATTGTGAATTATCTAATGTCGCAAGCAAATTGGTCACTTTTCGTCTATTCATCCTATCGATGAGTGGCCATGAAGAAGGGGATAATGTTATGTTACCTATAGTCATTGCACATTACTTACAAAAGAAGCAAAGGAAAATAAAATACAGCGTCTATCCGATCAACGAGACAAGACACACAAGTGGACAGTTTCACACTTTATTTAATACCCTATGGACCTACGATGCCATAATTTTTCAAATTTTAGAATAAGTGTAACTTCGTAAGACGATCTTTGTGTGTATCTTCAGAAAGGAATTGTAAAACAACTTTTAACAATGCAATATCATTAGAAGAAAAACTTGCAGGTACGTCGAGGTAAGATAAAATTTACACCTAGTTTATAAAACTATGTATTATGGTTTCTTAGAGCTTCATTGTTGTGACAATATATGATTTATTAATTTGTTTATTAATTTATTCATTCAATCATTGATTTGTTAATTAATTAAATTAGTTATTCTTGTATTTATTTATTTATTGATTATGGAGCGCGTCAGTCGCCCAGAGCCTAGCATACTAGAGCGACTTTGCCTATGAGCAATACTATATGCGCCCAGTGTCACGCTAGTATGGCCACATCGATAAGAAACTACGCAGTGCATCTTTTTCGCTGCACCGAGAAAACGCTCTTTGCTCCGTCTTTGTCGCCATGTCGACCAAGCATGGCCACCTACATTTGAATCAATGTAACTCACGAAGGCGGCCGTGCCGTGGCATATCTGACGCGGCTACTAAGTCGCAAGCTTGGCCTCAGCCTAAACAAATAAATCTGTAGGTCAATAGCCACAAACAATATCTTAAAAAAATCGCATAAAACTATGAAACCCTGACAAGTTGCGCAAGTTTACAACAACCTTCTGTAACTAAAACAGTGTACATATTATAAATATATTCACCCACATTTATGTAGTCATAGTCAGTTAATTATTGTTGTTTTAAGGGGAAGAACTACGAGGTCATCTTCCCCTTTTATATGTAGACATAGCCTATGTGTAAGTTATCTGACGATGTTCTCTTGACGATCGAATCATATCATCTAAGTGAATTGTATAATCACATGTAACTATTCCTTCTGTGTTAGGGCAAGACAGCAATAAAATTTTGTACAGTTGTTTTGATCGGCTGTAAAGAATAAGTTTTGCTGAGTAAATTTCATTAATATTCACCTCCCAAGAGCAATGGGTTTCCGTCTACGTTTTGACCGACTGAAAACAATTTCATGTCAAATTATAGAACATGGAGTACGTATATTTGAGGAGTAGGTTTATCATAAAACGTTGGGTAGAACCTGGATGACAATTTATAGTAATTCTTTATTATTTAGGGTATGGCCTTTATTGCCGCGAGTGTCCGAAGACATGTTCGGCTCGCCAGAGGCTGTAGCTGCTTCAATTTGGACACCCTTGGGGTGAGCTACAAGTTACGTTCAATTGCAAGTAGTTCCAACTTTCGGTACCAGATGTCACTGACCGGTAGTGGTGAGCGTTGGAATTTTGCCAAAGCGTCTCATCGAAATCTAACCTAGAAATTTAGCTTCACACAAGTTTACTTAGTGGAAGGTTCTTTTAAATGCCATACATTTATGACATGGGACGGCTTTACTTCCCCTCCGAAGTAAGGCATACTGAAGGATTTTAACGCTCTTAAAAAATCCGGCGACTTCGGCCGGGTTTGAACCCACGATCTTGGGCACAGCAGTTCACCATGCTACCGACTACGCCAAGATTCACGGCGTGATCAATGTTCAGTAAAATTAGATCAACCTCAGAAGACCTTTATTAGCTTGTTTCTCCTGCAAATTGTACTGAATGATCTGAAATCATCTAAATGCATAAGTATTAAGTGTGCTACAGAGGGATATGATCACATGTAGCTGACATTTGATCAGGTACGTGTTTTTCAAGAGTGACTGTACAGTAGGTAGCACGTATTACGAGAATCTACAACTTCCAGCAATTGAAAAAATGCCATATGAATTAGTCAATCATTGAGGGCGAGAGCGCTCTTGCATAGTATTTGAAGAAACATGGTTTAGCTTTTTGAAAGTTCACAATAGGACATGTAGGTGAGTCACAATCTCACAATATTAATTCAAAATGTGGCAAGCTTATAAACAAAACATACTAGGAACTTATTTCTGTGAAATGTCCACACCTTCCATATTTCCGCATAAAACACGTAGCCTATAATTACCTATGATTTATAAGACTGACAGGTCTATATTCTTGCACAGGTATGAATGTTTCTTCTCAATAATGTTGCTCTTGTTTTAGTTTAAATTGGGGGATTGCGCAACGCCGTGTACTTGAGTGCATGTATAACTTTTGTGTCAACCAGTGAATTGATATTGGGGTCGTGATTGAGGCGACCGTGGCCCTTTGGTATGCCAGAAGTAGACGCGAGAATCGATGGAAAAATATTTTTTTGCCTCACGGGGTGAGTGTATCCCGCTCCAAAGCTCAGGAGTTGCAGCAATAATGCTACACACTACACTACGAGGTGGTGCTATATTTTCAACGTTGGAACAAAAGAGTTGCAGCTCAGTTGTCATCGAAAGTGAGAAGTAAAGCGCTGCTCTCCGGAAAGAGCATTATATTAAGTCTATTTTGTTGTGTTTCAGTATTATCAGTCAAAATACTACAGTGCATTCGCTCTAATTCGCTGTGTGTGTTGAAGCGCAAAATCCAGTACGACTGCAGATACATAACAAACAATAATATTATTTGACGGGACGAGCTGTTCTGGATAACATCATAACGTTCCCGCCGGCAACACTGTTCGACATTGACTGGGTGTGCCAGAAGTCTGCTTCACGCTGATCCCTTTGGCAATGCCAATAGACAAATGTTTCATATCGAACACTCATCCTCTCAATAAAGCAGTCCGTAACAAATCTGAAGTGTTATGTCGGTGTACCTCTGTTCGAGATGAAATTATAGCGAGTTCACTAGCAACACTGTACCAATTTGAGGGGATCTGCCGGAAATCTATTTCACTGATCAATTTGTCTAATCCCAGTTGTCAAGTGTTTTGGAACGAATCCTCATCCTCTCAATGTAACTTACCGTGACACGTATTGAACCCGTTTGGTCCGAAGTACCATAGAACTGGGAGCCACCCTCAGCTGCTATGAGATTACTTTCCAAACGAATCACACAGGAAGAGGTTCGGATGTACATCTAGACCAGGTCGGCACAAGAATATGACCGGTGATCTCGGATAGCCTATGGGTGTTGAGGAGAGGTATGGTTATGAAACCAGCCAAGAAAGCGCACCCTCAAGGAAAAGCAAAGCTACAAAATAATCCAGTCTTAAAATTTCCTATATATTTATTTTAACATTCAGATCCCTAGCCTACTCTATAGGGGATCTCATGGCTATTTAATAATTTTCTAAAATAAAATCCTTCTAAACTAATTTCTTAAATACTATCCCCTGTAGATGTCCTAACAACAGAAAGAATATTTAGCAAGCAACCTTAGTACGTGGCATAATATAATCCCTACGCAAATACAATTTCCCTTAATAATAATAATAAACAATAATCACACCTGATCCTATCAACAAACAAAACTTTGTCCTCATATATTAATAAAAAAAATGAAATTTAATGGTGAGCAATGATAAATTTAATTTTGCTAACTATCCGTCGTTTGTCGTAAAAGCAATAAATAGATTTAAAATCAAAAAATAATTCAAAAATGCATTTAAAAAATCAAAGCTAAGTATTTTCAAGGCATCACCAAAAGAGTATTACACACATATTTACACATCTACAAAAATACACACACCCCATTTGGGTTCTACCTGCAAGTGGTTTTCACTGTTTGTGACAAACTGTCATTTACAGTGGGTAGAAAGTTAGGTTGGTAGCTGCGGTAGTAATACCGGCTATCGCTACACATGCATCATGTCTGTGATGTTCCTTCATCATTTCACAACGTGTGAATGTCACAAAGAGGGATTTTTCAATGTCTGTGATGTCCAAGTATCGCGATGAAAATGAATCACGCGTGAATGTCCACAGTAATTTATATTCAAAATATTGAAGCTCAATTGTATTTAGTTGGGAGGTTCAGATATTTTATTTCACATTCTTGAATGATTCTGTCGGTTTTCATGATTGTTAGATTTATTATATACTTCATCAGTATTAACCCTTGTATATTTTACGTTTTCTAGCATTGATTCTTAATTTTCAAGTCATCTCTAAGGGACCAAAATACTCTTCATCCTAAACTTCACTATCAACAAGAATATAAGGCTATCAGCCTACCATGTCGCTCACATAGAATCGGTCATGTGGCTAAAACACTTCATAATGGCTCCTACTTGAGCATACCTTAACAGCTGATTCGGTAGCCTCCGGAAATCACTTCAAAATTCACATAACAAATCTATCATTTCAATATCGACCTCATACGTACATCAACTTACCTTATATTTCTACTACAAAAATATAATATTCTCATTAACGCTTCAAGATCAAACATTTCCATCATCGCCTTCCTAATTGATACAAGTTCTTTTATAATGCCTTAATAAACTTCGATGTGTCATAATACCTCTTTCAATTGTGTTTGAATTCATCTCCGTACACTTTATGAAATGCAATATTGATTACCTTTTCATGTTCCTTGGACATCGAACTCGAGACTCGTTACCTCGCTCTGCATATGTTTTGTCTTCCGTGTCAAAGTCTTTGATCACAATGTGATTTCCTCAGTGTTTTATATGTATAAATCTAGCTCATATTTAGTGCTGCAAATGCATTACTTTGTCTGACACTCCCGGCAAATAACCGGTCCTGCTCGTGCGATATGCACAGTCCTCTAAATCAACTTACACTAAAGGTGTTAACTGTCACACTACACGGCGTCGCTGCACGCCAAATCTACAATGCTTGCTACTTTTCTAGCTCCATTTATAACCAAATTATAAACAAGCTTCCTAGCTCTGCGAAATGTTACGAACTTAAAGCTTTCATAATTGCGTTGAAATAATTTTAATTAACTAAAAATAATCCTAACTACGATGCCATTGACTGAATTGTTGCACCCTAATACTAATCCGAATATAACCACCGGTACAAGTGAATTAAAAAGTGATCACTGATGGTTGTAATTCACGTTTCTTTGTGGCAGTAGTCTGGGGTTCGATAAGAACGCCCTCATCCTTCCATTTTCCATCATTGGGATGCGAATCACGTACCTCCGTCTGCACCTAGGGCACAAAATTTCCACTCTGGATACAATCAAGATTAGGTACAGGATAGCCATGTGACCAGGTTGTGGTATCTGGATCGATTCCATTCTTCTTTTGATGCACAGAATTTACAAAATATATTTCTCCAATTTTTAATCCTCAGTGGCTCTACACTTGGAAGATTATACAAAACAGGTCATACATTTTTTACCTTCACTGAATCTACGAACGCTTTTTAGCATTCAACAAAGCTTTATGAGCCACCTTGCGCTTCAAAAATATCTCACATGTTATCGGCGTGACCGTAAGAATTTGCGTATTTCTCCGCACTAAACTAATAAATTCTAGTGAGAAATAGTTCGGGCAATTATTATAGTACACACAATACAGTTGTTTACAAGAGTTAGTTTTTTCACGCTGCTTACCGTACAACTAGTGAGCGCGTTATTTCACGCTGCTTACCGTACAACTAGTGAGCGCGTTATTTCACGCTGCTTACCGTACAACTAGTGAGCGCGTTATTTCACGCTGCTTACCGTACAACTAGTGAGCGCGTTATTTCACGCTGCTTACCGTACAACTAGTGAGCGCGTTATTTCACGCTGCTTACCGTACAACTAGTGAGCGCGTTATTTCACGCTGCTTACCGTACAACTAGTGAGCGCGTTATTTCACGCTGCTTACCGTACAACTAGTGAGCGCGTTATTTCACGCTGCTTACCGTACAACTAGTGAGCGCGTTATTTCACGCTGATTACCGTACAACTAGTGAGCGCGTTATTTCACGCTGATTACCGTACAACTAGTGAGCGTGTTATTTCACACAATTTTTATAATTCTAGGAGAATTAGAAATTCTGGCTTTTCTCACGCACTATGCGTCGTCAAATTATTATCATATTGTTCTACGTTCTACTATCACTTCATCTACTCCAGATGAGTGATTCTTTAAGTACAATACCGTCGGTATTTTCGACCTCGTGCTCAACTAGCAAAAGTGAGTCAACCCAGTTGATTCTAACACGATAGGAGTGATGTCTCCCAAGACTGCTTCCATCTTCTTGACTGCAACTAGTCATAACAAAGTTAAAATAGTGGATGAGTGTCTTCTGCAGTTAAATTTATATATTCAGCCATCATCTAAAGATATTATATGATTTTTCCAATAGTATATTTTCAAATTATTATTATCAATTACTTCTGTAATTAATCCAAACCTACGAAATTAACGACCTCCTAAAATCACTCTTCCTGGTTGTGGTAGCACTTTCAGATAGCTACATATTCGATTACAGAACTCCCTCGGTGGGCTGTTAAAGTTTCAAAGATATTCTCACAAAAAACTGACTTTTAAAATGATATTTCGGGTTCAGTGGAGGCTGGATTTAGACAGCTCCTTAACCCGGTCCATGAGTCAATCCTAATTGGCTACATGGATAATTCTTGCCAGGCTTGTCCACGTCGCGGGGGTGGGCAACGGTACTGTAATATACCATGGAACTACAGTACCGGCTAAGTTCTGGTGAAGACCCAGTCCTATGGGGTATAACATAGGCCCCGTGCACAGGGTTACGTGCGAAGACCTCAACGGAATCTGCAGCGGAGAAGATGGACTTCAGAACGGTGGAGATTGCGGAAGAGGCAACCCAGTACCCAGGGAAAAGTATGAGTACAGCATCAATCGGCAGCGTCTGTTTCCCATGTTAGGGGCGGCTGCAAGGGCATCTGTTCTCCATGTTAGGGGCGGCCTGAATAATAGCTGGCACTAGCTTCATAAAATGCCTTTGGGAGTGGCGACCCCATCGTAATAATAGGCTAAAATGGAAATGGCACTTCCAATGATTCGGAAAAGGTTAGGGCGTACCCTGCAGGCGACGCGCAGTTCCTTTGGTACTGGGGGAACTGTGAGAAATGGGCGACCAGTAAAAGAAATGAAAGTGGGAATCATGAATGTCATGACCCTGACAGACAAGGTGGAGGAGGTGGTAGACTTCATGGAGAGGGAGAAGGTTGGAATGATGGGGCTGAGTGAAGTGAAATGGAAAGGTAAAGGAAGGAAGAAATTGAGGAAAGGATATACATTATACTGGAGTGGTGGCCAAGAGGCAAAAAATGGCGTGGGACTGATAACCTCGAAACAACTGGAGGAGTATGTTGAAGTGGTAGAGTGTGTGAGTGACAGAATAATGAAAATTAGAATGAAGATGAAGAATGACGTGATGGACTTCATACAAGTGTATGCACCACAGACTGGAAACAGAGAAGAAGATATTGAAGTATTCCTGGAGGATGTAGAAAGAGTAATCTCAGATGTAGAAGTGGTGATCATGGGAGATATGTTGCACAAGTCGGAAATGAGAGACAATGAAAGGAAAAAGTCGTTGGACCATATGGATATGGGAAAAAGAACCTTGAAGGAGAGGAACTTGTAAACTTTTGTGAAAGGAATGGACTGATAGTGGGTAATTCATGGTTTCGGAAGAAAAACAGCAGGAAAATTACGAGATATGGGTGGGGTGATAGAAGAACAAATTCAGTAATTGACTACTTCCTGGTCGAAAGGACAAATCGCAGAAAGCTGATGGATGTGACAGCTTTACCAGGTGAAGCATTTGATGGGGACCATAGAGCTGTGGTGGCAAAATTTAGATGGGGAAAATTGGAAAACCTAAAGGAGATCAGAGAAAGTGAAATAAAAGTATGGAAATTGAAAGACAAAGCTGTACAGGAAGATTTTCAGGAGAGATTGAAGCAACAAATCCCAGTTACTGAAGTGGAAAATGTAGAAGAGGAATGGTCCCACTTTAAAAAGGCATTTGCTGGTGCAGCCGAGAGTGCTTGTGGTAGGACGTCAACAAGAGTGAAAGAGAAGGAGACACCGTGGTGGAATGAGGAAGTGAGGAAAGCAGTGAAAGAAAAGAAGTCTGCATGGAAAGAATGGAACCGAGATCAAACAGAAGAAAGCAAAAGGAAGTATCACGACAGCAAACGGAGGTGTAAGAAAGTGGTAGGAGAAGAAAAGAAGAAAAGTTGGGAAGAATTTACACGAAGAATGGAAACAGATGTAAGTGGCAGTAAATGGATGCTGTATGGGCTTCTAAGAAGTAAGAGGAAAGAAAGGGTTACTACAAAGCTGGTGAAAAATGAAGATCGAGAGTTGTTAACACACCCGGAAGAGACAAAGGACGATGGAAGGAGTGTTTCGATAAGCTATTGAACGTGAGCAATTGTACTGGTGAGATCGAAGTGACACAGCCTGACGACTCTATAACAGAGGATGATATAACAATGCTGGAGGTGGAATTAGCAGTACAGAAAATGAAGATGGGAAAAGCAACAGGGGTGGATGAAATCAGTGTAGAAATGATAAAGGCTGCTGGACCTGTTGGTATGCAATGGCTGTATCGACTGCTAAAGTGTGTGTGGAAACGGAAATTTGTACCAGAAGACTGGGAGAAAGGGCTAATAATACCAGTGTTTAAGAAAGGGGACAAGAAAGTGTGTGATAACTATAGAGGGATCACCCTCATATCACAGATAGTAAAAATACTGGAAAGGATATTAGAAAGAAGAATGAGAAGAAAGGTGGAAGGAGAGTTGCAAGAGGAACACTATGGCTTCAGGAGTGGAAGATCCACAGTGGACCCAATCTTTAGCTTGAGGCAGGTGATGGAAAAGAACTGGGAATATGGAGAGGATTTGATCATGACTTTCATAGATCTAGAAAAGGCATATGATAGTGTCCCCAGAGAGAAGGTATGGGAAACCATGGTTAAGAAGAGACTGAGAAGAGAAATGTTGGAAATGGTGCAAGCAATGTACAACAACTGTGTTAGCAGGGTACTGACCCCAGTTGGAAAGACAGATTGGTTTAGGAACAAGACTGGACTAAGACAGGGGAGTGTGCTGTCACCTCTTTTATTCATAATGGTAATGGATGAAATTGTAAAGGAAGCATATGGACATAAAGAAATGAAGTTACTATTATTTGCAGACGATACTGTGGTCTGGGGAAGGAACACCGAAGAAGTGCAAAAACAACTAGATGCACTGAACGAAAATATCCAGAAGTATGGCCTGAAAATCAGTATAGAGAAAAGCAAGACCATGGTGATGACAAGAGGGGAAAGACAAGGAAAGGGCACTGTGAAAATTGGAAGTCAGAGTTTGGAAATTGTGGACACGTTCAAATACCTAGGAAGTGAATTAATGCAAACTGGTAGGTTGGACATGGAGATTGGCAGGAGGGTACAGCAGAGCAATGCATTCTATCAAAGTGTAAGAAAACTTGTTTGGGATAAGGAAGTACCAAGGAAAAGCAAGGAGGTAATTTATAAAATGTACTATGTACCCATATTAACTTATGCAGCTGACCCTTGGACCCTGACGAGCAGGCAAGGGAGTAGAATCCAAGCCAGTGAAATGAAATTCCTAAGAAGTATGATAGGTAAGACAAGGAAAGACAGAGTGAGGAATGAAGATGTTAGGAAAGAAGTTGGGATGGGAAAACTAAATGAGAGAATTGAGAGGAATAAACTAAGGTGGTTTGGACATGTAAAGAGGATGGAGGAAAATAGAATACCAAGACAGATGCTGGAGGCCAAGTGCAAGGGTAAGAGAGCAAGGGGAAGACCTAGAACAAGGTGGATCGATTCAGTGAAGAACAGCGTGAGAAAAAGAAATCTGGACTGGGACAAGATCGTGGAAGAAGAATTGTGGAAGGAAAGAGGAAAGTGGAGAATTGCCATAAATACCCCGACCCGGCAGGAGCTGGATAAGGGGAAATGATGATGATGAAGATGATGACTTCGGGTTCAGTATATAAGTGTGTAGGTGTACTTATCTAACTGGTTCACTAACTACTGCGCATGCTCTGTTAAACGTGGATGATTTATAACTCGTCTATGGTATCCAGGTTTCGTGCACGTATTGCTTATCAAATATTCAACTGTCAGAAAGATGTTGTTTTATTTGAGAGGTACATTACGTTTACCAAACAAGTAGTTCCGCGTCAAACTAAAGAGCCTACGTTTCTTAAAATAACATTCAAACCTGTAATTGGTATATTTATACCTAACTAGAAAAATAAATTGAACTATCGAGTTAAGTTGGTAACATCGGCATTTATAATTTATAATTTGCTCGAAATATACCAGTAGTTGTTTTTTGGCGGTTCTGTGACCTCCTACGGCTTACCTCCTACAAGATTACGACCCCGCGCAACGACTTACATGGCTTGCTTTTCAAATAAAGCTGGCGAGCATGACTTAACCTAGCCTATCCTAGTTAAGCTGACGTAATGCGATTCAGGAGTCGCAACTGAACGCTCGGCTACGCTGACCCTTTAGCCAAGTAAGATTTGAGATATTTGGTGAACCCATGGTCCGATTTTGTCATGCGACATGTCGTTGGACTTGGGGTGACTCCCTTTTTGGATGTATATTTGAAATTTTGACAAATGGCCTAACTACACTTTTGTTAATATCTCGCGAACCAATCATGCTAGGGATATGTATGAGGGGTCCTAGCACTTGGGGCGATGTTCCCCTTTGGGGAGTGAAACTAGCCCCGCCCCCCCAAAAATTAAAAAATCGATGTCGTGGAAACTAGGAACCCTAAAATTATGTGTGACAGCTAAAAAAAAATAGGTCATGACATACTCATTTACTCCGATAGGTCATTTCACCGCCAAAACAGTAAATAGTAATTCTTTGGGGGTAAAAAGGTGTTAAACAGTTAAAATGGTAAATGAACCTAAGATATTTTGTTTTTGATGAAAACTAGTAGGGGAGGGGGGGGGGGGGGGGAACTACCCCAAAATTGAAAAATTGATACCTTGGAAACTAAGAAGGCTAAATTTGGGTGTGATAGTTCAAAACTTTGGTCATTAAATTCTTTTTTTTACCACGATAGGTGATTTTACCCCTAAAACAATGAATGTAAATTTTACAGTGGAAGATGGGAACCAATGATTAGATTTAGACACATGAGGTGTTATAGGACTTAGGGATTGCACAACGTTCTATCAAGTTTGGTTTTCAAAATATCGCCTACTTTTAAAATGGAACATTTTTGGTTTTTGTCCCAGAGACTTGAAAATTGGTTTTTGGGTAGAAGGGGTAAGGACCTTTTATTTACGTGAAACAACCTTTTTTAGTTCCTAATTTTGGAAATATAACACATGTTCAAAGATATTTTTTGGAAATATTTGAAAATACACACTATTTTTTAAACTGAGAGTGGTTGGTTGGTTCGTAAGTTTAGGGGCTGCGACATCGCGGTCATGTAGCCCCGTGTAGTTTGGGTGTGTGTAGAATCTGTCTGATAACCGCTGCCGCTAAACTGAGAGTGGGATAGCTATTTTATTGGAAAAATAAAAATAAAAATTCAATCCAGTCACGGTGGCCATGTCCCAAAAAATCAATTGATATTTCGATGGGACGGCGGGACGTGATACAACGGTCCGTTTTCCGTTTTTTCCTAGTGCAGACTGATTGACTTTAATATTTTAAAATGCGTGAAGCCTGCTAAGAATTTTTGTTATCCCCGAAGAGAATCTTTAACGTGTAAACAGTTATGAGTGACATGACAAATTATAATTCCATGATCAGATGAAGGGGCTCTATATAGGACAAACAGAACTTGGTTTTATGTTGCTTGAAGTAAGTACAGAAAACAAACTTGCTGGGGCAGACTGGCAGGATGTGCATTTTATTGAGCTTATTGGAATGCGCTGACATGACTTGACAACAGGGTAATGAAAAGTACAGAGACACAGAGGACACTTGAAGGTTAAACAATCTGGCAATTGTGGTCGGAGGGGAGAGCGAAATGCATGAGAACACGTGGGAGATGACATTACCGCAGACCCTTGTAAAAACAACATGTAAGCTAAGAAGTCACATCCTGTTTGGTTTGTACGTGAGAAAATGTAAATTGATGTGTAACATGATCTAACGCAGGTGTTGGCGTTGACATTCAGGTTGGCTTGTTTTAGACGTAAGAACACCTGCTCCAAATTCTATAGGTGATCTTCAAACGTCTTTCCGAGAACGATGATGTCCTCCAAGTAGACCAAGAACCTTTTACAAGACAGCCCTCTTAAGACTCCCTCCATCAAACGTTCAAACGTAGCAGGGGCGTTACAGGGCTGTAGATCTGACAAAGGGGAACAGCAGGGTTGTAGATCTGGCACCGGGGAAGAGCAGGGCTGTAGATATGACACACGGGAACAGCAGGGCTGTAGATCTGGCACAGGGGAACAGCAGCGCTGTAGATCTCGCACAGGGGAACAGCAGGGCTGTAGACCTGGCACAGGGGAACAGCAGGGCTGTATATCTGGCTCAGGGGAACAGCAGGGCTGTAGATCTAGCACAGGGGAACAGCAGGGCTGTAGATCTCGCAAAGGGGAACAGCAGGGCTGTAGATCTCGCACAGGGGAACAGCAGGCCTGTAGATCTGGCACAGGGGAACAGCAGCGCTGTAGATCTCGCACAGGGGAAGAGCAAGGCTGTATATATCGCACAGGGGAACAGCAGGCCTGTAGATCTCGCACAGGGGAACAGCAGGGCTGTCGATCTGGCACAGTGGAACAGCAGGGCTGTAGATCTGACACAGGAGAACAGCAGGGCTGCTGATATGGCACATGGGAACAGCAGCGCTGTAGATCTCGCACAGGTGAACAGCAGCGCTGTAGACCTGGCACACGGTAAGAGCAGGGCTGTACATCTGGCACAGGGGAACAGCAGGGCTGTAGATCTCGCACAGGGGAACAGCAGTGCTCTAGATCTCGCACAGGGGAACAGTAGGGCTGTAGATCTGGCACAGAAGGGCTGTAGATCTGGCACAGGGGACCAGCAGGGCTGTAGACCTGGCACAGGGGAACAGCAGGGATGTAGATCTGACACAGGGGAACAGCAGGGCTGTAGACCTCGCACAGGGGAACAGCAGAGCTGTAGACATGGCACAGGGGAGCAGCAGGGCTGTAGATCTCCCACAGGGGAACAGCAGGGCTGTAGACATGGCACAGGGGAAGAGCAGGGCTGTAGAACTGACACAGGGTAACAGCAGGGCTGTAGACCTCGCACAGGGGAACAGCAGGGCTGCAGATATCGCACAGGGGAACAGTAGGGCTGTAGATCTCGCACAGAGGAACAGCAGAGCTGTAGACATGGCACAGGGGAACAGCAGGGCTGTAGATCTGGCACAGGGGAACAGCAGCGCTGTAGATCAGGCAGAGGGGAACAGCAGGGCTGTAGATATGGCACAGGGGAACAGCAGGGTTGTAGACCTCCCACAGGGGAACAGCAGGGCTGTAGATCTAGCACAGGGGAACAGCAGGGCTGTAGATCTGGCACAGGGGAACTGCAGGGCTGTAGACATGGCACAGGGGAACAGCGGGGCTGTAGATCTCGCACAAGGGAACAGTAGGGCTGTAGATCTGGCACAGGGGAACAGCAGGGCTCTAGATCTGACACAGGGGAACAGCAGCGCTGCAGACCTGACACAGGGGAACAGCAGGGCTGTAGATCTCGCACAGGGGAACAGCAGGGCTGTAGACACGGCACAGGGGAACAGCAGGGCTGTAGACATGGCACAGGGGAACAGCAGGGCTGTAGATCTGGCACAGGGAAACAGCAGAGCTGTAGATCTCGCACAGGGGAACTGCAGGGCTGTAGATATCGCACAGGGGACCAGCAGGGCTGTGGACCTCGCACAGGGGAACAGCAGGGCTCTAGACATGGCACAGGCGAACAGCAGGGCTGTAGACATGGCACAGGGGAACAGCAGGGCTGTAGATCTGGCACAGGGGATCAGCAGGGCTGTAGATCTCACACAGGGAAACAGCAGGGGTGTAGATCTGGCACAGGAGAAGAGCAGGGCTGTAGACATGGTACAGATGAACAGCAGGGCTGTAGACATGGCAGAGGGGAACAGCAGGGCTGTAGACATGGCACAGGGGAACAGCAGGGCTGTAAACATGGTACAGGGGAACAGCAGGGCTGTAGATCTGGCACAGGGTAACAGCAGGGCTGTAGATCCTGCACAGGAGAACAGTAGGGCTGTAGATCTCGCACAGGGGAACAGCAGCGCTGTAGATCTCGCACAGGGAGCAGCAGGGCTATAGATATGGCACAGAGGAACAGCAGGGCTGTAGATCTCGCACAGGGGAACAGCAGGGCTTTAGATCTGGCACACGGGAACAGCAGGGCTGTAGATCTGTCGACATTGTACAGAGGAACAGCAGGGCTCTAGACATGGCACAGGGGAACAGCAGGGCTGTAGACCTCGCACAGGGTAACAGCAGGGCTGTAGACCTCGCACAGGGGAATAGCAGGGCTGTAGACATGGCACAGGGGAACAGCAGGGCTGTAGACATGGCACAGGGGAACAGCGGGGCTGTAAACATGGCACAGGGGAACAACAGGGCTGTAGATCTGGCACAGAGAAACAGCAGCGCTGTAGATCTCGCACAGGGGACCTGCAGGGCTGTAGATCTCGCACAGGGGACCAGCAGGGCTGTAGACATGGCACAGGCGAACAACAGGGCTGTAGACATGGCTCAGGGGAACAGCAGGGCTGTAGATCTGGCACAGGGGAACAGCAGGGCTGTAGGTCTCGCACAGGGAAACAGCAGGGCTGTAGATCTGGCACAGGAGAACAGCAGGGCTGTAGACATGGTACAGAGGAACAGCAGGGCTGTAGACATGGCACAGAGGAACAGCAGGTCTGTAGACATGGCACAGGGGAAAAGCAGGGCTGTAAACCTGGCACAGGGGAACAGCAGGGCTGTAGATCTGGCACAGGGGAACAGCAGGGCTGTAGATCCTGCACAGGGGAACAGTAGGGCTGTAGATCTCGCACAGAGGAACAGCAGGGCTATAGATATGACACAGGGGAACAGCAGGGCTATAGATCTCGCACAGGGGAACAGCAGGGCTTTAGATCTGGCACAGGGGAACAGCAGGGCTGTAGATCTGGCACAGGGGAACAGCAGGGCTGTAGACATGGAACAGAGGAACAGCAGGGCTCTATACATGGCACAGGGGAACAGCGGGGCTGTAAAACTCGCACAGGGGAACAGCAGGGCTGTAGACCTCGCACAGGGGAACAGCAGGGCTGTAGACATGACACAGGGGAACAGCAGGGATGTAGATCTGGCACAGGAGACCAGCAGGGCTGTAGACATGAGACAGGGGAACAGCAGGGCTGTAAACATGGCACACTGGGGAACAGCAGGGCTGTAGATCTGACACAGGGGAACAGCAGGGCTGGAGATCTGACACAGCAGGGCTTTAGATCTGGCACAGAGGGCTGTAGATCTGTCACAGCAGTGCTCTAGATCTGGCAGAGGGGAACAGCAAGGCAGTAGATCTGGCAGAGGGGTACAGCAGGGCTGTAGATCTGGCAGAGGGGAACAGCAGGGCTGTAGATCTCGCACAGGGGAACAGCAGGGCTTAGACCTCGCACAGGGGAGCAGCAGGTTGTAGATCTGGCACAGGGGAACAGCAGGGCTGTAGATCTGGCACAGGGGAACAGCAGGGCTGTAGACATGGCACAGGGGAACAGCAGGGCTTTAGATCTGGCACAGGGGAACAGCAGCGCTATAGATCTCGCACAGGGGAACAACAGGGCTGTAGACCTCGAACAGGGGAACATATGGGCTGTAGACATGGCACAGGAGAACAGCAGGGCTGTAGATCTGGCACAGGGGAACAGCAGGGCTGTAGATCTGGCACAGGTGAACAGCAGGGCTATAGACATGGTACAGAGGAACAGTAGGGCTCTAGACATGGCACAGGGGAACAGCAGGGCTGTAGACATGGCACAGGGGAACAGCAGGGCTGTTGACATGGCACAGGGGATTAACAAGGCTGTATATCTGGCACAGAGGAACAGCAGGGCTGTAGACCTCGCACAGGGAGACGGAAGGGCTGTAGACATGGCACAGGGGAACAGCAGGGCTGTAGATCTCGCACAGGGGAACAGCAGGGCTGTAGATCTGGCACAGGGGAACAGCAGGGCTGTAGACCTGGCACAGGGGAACAGCAGGGCTGTAGATCTCGCACAGGGGAACAGTAGGGCAGTAGATCTGTCACAGGGGAACAGCAGGGCTCTAGATCTGACACAGGGGATCAGCAGCGCTGTAGACCTGACACAGTGGAACAGCAGGGCTGTAGATATCGCACAGGGGAACAGCAGGGCTGTAGATCTCGCACAGGGGAACAGTAGGGCAGTAGATCTGGCACAGGGGAACAGCAGGGCTCTAGATCTGACACAGGGGAACAGCAGCGCTGTAGACCTGACACAGGGGAACAGCAGGGCTGTAGATCTCGCACAGGGGAACAGCAGGGCTGTAGACATGGCACAGGGGAACAGCAGGGCTGTAGACATGGCATAGAGGAACAGTAGGGCTCTAGACATGGCACAGGGGAACAGCAGGGCTGTAGACATGGCACAGGGGAACATCAGGGCTTTAGACCTCGCACAGGGGAACAGCAGGGCTGTAGACATGGCACAGGCGAACAGCAGGGCTGTAGACATGGCACAGGGGAACAGCAGGGCTGTAGATCTTGCACAGGGGAATATCAGGGCTGTAGACCTCGCACAGGGGAACAGCAGGGCTGTAGACATGGCACAGGCGAACAGCAGGGCTGTAGACTTGGCACATGGGAACGGCCGGGCTGTAGATCTTGCACAGGCGAACAGCAGGGCTGTAGACATGGCACAGGGGAACAGCAGGGCTGTAGCCCTGGCACAGGAGAACAGCAGGGCTGTAGACATGGTACAGGGGAACAGCAGGGCAGTAGACATGGCACAGGGGAACAGCAGGGCTGTAGACATGGCACAGGGGAACAGCAGGGCTGTAAACATGGCACAGGGGAACAGCAGGGCTGTAGATCTGGCACAGGGGAACATCAGGGCTGTAGATCCTGCACAGGAGAACAGTAGGGCTGTAGGTCTCGCACAGGGGAACAGCAGCGCTCTAGATCTCGCACAGGGGAGCAGCAGGGCTATAGATATTACACAGGGGAACAGCAGGGCTGTAGATCTCGCACAATGGAACAGCACGGCTTTAGATCTGGCACGCGGGAACAGCAGGGCTGTAGATCTCGCACAGGGGAACAGCAGGGCTGTAGACATGGTACAGAGGAACAGCAGGGCTCTAGACCTGGCACAGGGGAACAGCAGGGCTGTAGACCTCGCAGAGGGGAACAGCAGGGCTGTAGACCTCGCACAGGGTAACAGCAGGGCTGTAGACATGGCACAGGGGAACAGCAGGGCTGTAGATCTGGTACAGGGGACCAGCATGGCTGTAGACATGGCACAGGGGAACAGCAGGGTGTAAACATGGCACAGGGGTACAGCAGGGCTGTAGATTTGGCACAGGGAAACAGCAGCGCTGTAGATCTCGCACAGGGGAACTACAGGGCTGTAGATCTCGCACAATGGACCAGCAGGGCTGTGGACTTCGCACAGGGGAACAGCAGGGCTGTAGACATGGCACAGGCGAACAGCAGGGCTGTAGACATGGCACAGGGGAACGGCAGGGCTGTTGACATGGCACAGAGGAACAGCAGGTCTGTAGACATGGCACAGGGGAAAAGCAGGGCTGTAAACATGGCACAGGGGAACTGCAGGGCTGTAGATCTGGCACAGGGGAACAGCAGGGCTGTAGATCCTGCACAGGGGAACAGTAGGGCTATAGATCTCGCACAGGGGAACAGCAGCGCTGTAGATCTCGCACAGGGGAGCAGCAGGGCTACAGATATGACACACGGGAACAGCAGGGCTGTAGATCTCGCACAGGGGAACAGCAGGTCATTAGATCTGGCACAGGGGAACAGCCGGGCTGTAGATCTCGCAAAGGGGAACAGCAGGGCTGTAGACATGGTACAGAGGAACAGCAGGGCTGTAGACATGGCACAGGGGAACAACAGGGCTGTAAACCTCGCACAGGGGAACAGCAGGGATGTAAACCTCGCACAGGGGAACAGCAGGGCTGTAGTCATGGCACAGGGGAACAGCAGGGATGTAGATCTGGCACAGGGGACCAGCAGGGCTGCAGACATGGCACAGGGGAACAGCAGGGCTCTAAACATGGCACAGGGGAACAGCAGGGCTGTAGATCTGACACAGGGGAACAGCAGGGCTGAAGATCTGACACAGCAGGGCTGTAGATCTTGCACAGAGGGCTGTAGATCTGTCACAGCAATGCTCTAGATCTGGCAGAGGGGAACAGCAGGGCAGTAGATCTCGCACAGGGGAACAGCAGGGCTGTAGATCTCGCACAGGGGAACAGCAGGGCCTTGGACATGGCACAGGGGAACAGCAGGGCTTTAGAACTGGCACAGGGGAACAGCAGCGCTATAGATCTCGCACAGAGGAACAACAGGGCTATAGACCTCAAACAGGGGAACATCTGGGCTGTAGACATGGCACAGGGGAACAGCAGGGTCTTTAGATCTGGCACAGGGGACCAGCATGGCTGTAGACATGGCACAGGGGAACAGCAGGGCTGTAAACATGGCACAGGGGTACAGCAGGGCTGTAGATCTGGCACAGGGAAACAGCAGCGCTGTAGATCTCGCACAGGGGAACTGCAAGGCTGTAGATCTCGCACAGGGGACCAGCAGGTCTGTAGACATGTGACAGGGGAACAGCAGGGCTGTAAACATGGCACTGGGGAACAGCAGGGCTGTAGATCTGACACAGGGGAACAGCAGGGCTGAAGATCTGACACAGCAGGGCTGTAGATCTGGCACAGAGGGCTGTAGATCTGTCACAGCAGTGCTCTAGATCTGTCAGAGGGGAACAGCAGGGCAGTAGATCCGGCAGAGGGGTACAGCAGGGCTGTAGATCTGGCAGAGGGGAACAGCAGGGCTGTAGATCTCGCACAGGGGAACAGCAGGGCTTAGACCTCGCACAGGGGAACAGCAGGGCTGTAGATCTCGCACAGGGGAACAGCAGGGCTGTAGACATGGCAGAGGGGAACAGCAGGGCTTTAGATCTGCCACAGGGGAACAGCAGCGGTATAGATCTCGCACAGGGGAACAACAGGGCTGTAGACCTCGAACAGGGGAACATCTGGGCTGTAGACATGGCACAGGGGAACAGCAGGCCTGTAGATCTGGCACAGGGGAACAGCAGGGCTGTAGATCTGGCACAGGGGAACAGCAGGGCTGTAGACACGATACAGAGGAACAGTAGGGCTCTAGACATGGCACAGGGGAACAGCAGGGCTGTAGACATGGCACAGGGGAACATCAGGGCTGTAGACCTCGCACAGGGGAACAGCAGGGCTGTAGACATGGCACAGGCGAACAGCAGGGCTGTTGACATGGCACAGGGGAACAACAGGGCTGTATATCTGGCACAGAGGAACAGCAGGGCTGTAGACCTCGCACAGGGAGACAGAAGGGCTGTAGACATGGCACAGGGGAACAGCAGGTCTGTAGATCTCGCACAAGGGAACAGCAGGGCTGTAGTTCTGGCACAGGGGAACGGCAGGGCTGTAGACCTGGCACAGGGGAACAGCAGGGCTGTAGATCTTGCACAGGGGAACAGTAGGGCAGTAGATCTGGCACAGGGGAACAGCAGGGCTCTAGATATGACACAGGGGAACAGCAGCGCTGTAGACCTGACACAGGGGAACAGCAGGGCTGTAGATCGCGCACAGGGGAACAGCAGGGCTGTAGACATGGCACAGGGGAACAGCAGGGCTGTAGACATGGCACAGGGGAACAGCAGGGCTGTAGACATGGCACAGGGGAACAGCAGGGCTGTAGACCTGGCACAGGGGAACAGCAGGGCTGTAGACATGGCACAGGGAAAGAGCAGGGCTGTAGACCTGGCACAGGGGAACAGCAGGGCTCTAGATCTGACACAGGGGAACAGCAGCGCTGTAGACCTGACACAGGGGAACAGCAGGGCTGTAGATCTCGCACAGGGGAACAGCAGGGCTGTAGACATGGCACAGAGGAACAGCAGGGCTGTAGACATGGCACAGATGAACAGTAGGGCTCTAGACATGGCACAGGGGAACAGCAGGGCTGTAGACATGGCACAGGGGAACATCAGGGCTGTAGACCTCGCACAGGGGAACAGCAGGGCTGTAGACATGGCACAGGGGAACAGCAGGGCTGTAGATCTCACACAGGGATACAGCAGGGCTGTAGATCTGGCACAGGAGAACAGCAGGGCTGTAGACATGGTACAGAGGAACAGCAGGGCAGTAGACATGGCACAGGGGAACAGCAGGGCTCTAGACATGGCACAGGGGACAGCAGGGCTGTAGATCTGGCACAGGGGAACAGCAGGGCTGTAGATCCTGCACAGGAGAACAGTAGGGCTGTAGATCTCGCACAGGGGAACAGCAGCGCTGTAGATCTCGCACAGGCGAGCAGCAGGGCTATAGATATGACACAGGGGAACAGCAGGGCTGTAGATCTCGTACAGGGGAACAGCACGGCTTTAGATCTGGCACGCGGGAACAGCAGGGCTGTAGATCTCGCACAGGGGAACAGCAGGGCTGTAGACATGGTACAGAGGAACAGCAGGGCTCTAGACCTGGCACAGGGGAACAGCAGGGCTGTAGACCTCGCCGAGGGCAACAGCAGGGCTGTATACCTCGCACAGGGTAACAGCAGGGCTGCAGACATGGCACAGGGGAACAGCAGGGCTGTAGATCTGGCACAGGGGACCAGCATGGCTGTAGACATGGCACAGGGGAACAGCAGGGTGTAAACATGGCACAGGGGTACAGCAGGGCTGTAGATCTGGCACAGGGAAACAGCAGCGCTGTAGAACTCGCACAGGGGAACTGCAGGGCTGTAGATCTCGCACAGGGGACCAGCAGGGCTGTGGACTTCGCACAGGGGAACAGCAGGGCTGTAGACATGGCACAGGCGAACAGCAGGGCTGTAGACATGGCACAGGGGAACAGCAGGGCTGTAGACATGGCACAGAGGAACAGCAGGTCTGTAGACATGGCACAGGGGAAAAGCAGGGCTGTAAACATGGCACAGGGGAACTGCAGGGCTGTAGATCTGGCACAGGGGAACAGCAGGGCTGTAGATACTGCACAGGGGAACAGTTGGGCTGTAGATCTCGCACAGGGGAACAGCAGCGCTGTAGATCTCGCACATGGGAGCAGCAGGGCTATAGATATGACACAGGGGAACAGCAGGGCTGTAGATCTCGCACAGGGGAACAGCAGGTCTTTAGATCTGGCACAAGGGAACAGCCGGGCTGCAGATCTCGCAAAGGGGAACAGCAGGGCTGTAGACATGGTACAGAGGAACAGCAGGGCTGTAGACATGGCACAGGGGAACAACAGGGCTGTAAACCTCGCACAGGGGAACAGCAGGGCTGTAGACCACGCACAGGGGAACAGCAGGGCTGTAGACTTGACACAGGGGAACAGCAGGGCTGTAGATATGGCACAGGGGAACAGCAGGGCTGCAGACATGGCACAGGGGAACAGCAGGACTCTAAACTTGGCACAGGGGAACATCAGGGCTGTAGATCTGACACAGGGGAACAGCAGGGCTGAATATCTGACACAGCAGGGGGCTGTAGATCTGGCACAGAGGGCTGTAGATCTGTCACAGCAGTGCTCTAGATCTGGCAGAGAGGAACAGCAGGGCAGTAGATCTGGCAGAGGGGAACAGCAGGGCTGTAGATCTCGCACAGGGGAACAGCAGGGCTGTAGATCTGGCACAGGAATACAGCAGGGCTGTAGATCTCGCACAGGGGAACAGCAGGGCTGTAGATCTCGCACAGGGGAACAGCAGGGCCTTGGACATGGCACAGGGGAACAGCAGGGCTGTAAACATGGCGCAGGGGTACAGCAGGGCTGTAGATCTGGCACAGGGAAACAGCAGCGCTGTAGATCTCGCACAGGGGAACTGCAAGGCTGTAGATCTCGCACAGGGGACCAGCAGGTCTGTAGACATGTGACAGGGGAACAGCAGGGCTGTAAACATGGCACTGGGGAACAACAGGGCTGTAGATCTGACACAGGAGAACAGCAGGGCTGAAGATCTGACACAGCAGGGCTGTAGATCTGGCACAGAGGGCTGTAGATCTGTCACAGCAGTGCTCTAGATCTGTCAGAGGGGAACAGCAGGGCAGTAGATCTGGCAGAGGGGTACAGCAGGGCTGTATATCTGGCAGAGGGGAACAGCAGGGCTGTAGATCTCGCACAGGGGAACAGCAGGGCTTAGACCTCGCACAGGGGAACAGCAGGGCTGTAGATCTCGCACAGGGGAACAGCAGGGCTGTAGACATGGCAGAGGGGAACAGCAGGGCTTTAGATCTGGCACAGGGGAACAGCAGCGGTATGGATCTCGCACAGGGGAACAACAGGGCTGTAGACCTCGAACAGGGGAACATCTGGGCTGTAGACATGGCACAGGGGAACAGCAGGGCTGTAGATCTGGCACAGGGGAACAGCAGGGCTGTAGATCTGGCACAGGGGAACAGCAGGGCTGTAGACACGATACAGAGGAACAGTAGGGCTCTAGACATGGCACAGGGGAACAGCAGGGCTGCAGACATGGCACAGGGTAACATCAGGGCTGTAGACCTCGCACAGGGGAACAGCAGGGCTGTAGACATGGCACAGGGGAACAGCAGGGCTGTTGACATGGCACAGGGGAACAACAGCGCTGTATATCTGGCACAGAGGAACAGCAGGGCTGTAGACCTCGCACAGGGAGACAGAAGGGCTGTAGACATGGCACAGGGGAACAGCAGGGCTGTAGATCTCGCACAAGGGAACAGCAGGGCTGTAGATCTGGCACAGGGGAACAGCAGGGCTGTAGACCTGGCACAGGGAAACAGCAGGGCTGTAGTTCTCGCACAGGGGAACAGTAGGGCAGTAGATCTGGCACAGGGGAACAGCAGGGCTCTAGATCTGACACAGGGGAACAGCAGCGCTGTAGACCTGACACAGGGGAACAGCAGGGCTGTAGATCGCGCACAGGGGAACAGCAGGGCTGTAGACATGGCACAGGGGAACAGCAGGGCTGTAGACATGGCACAGGGGAACAGCAGGGCTGTAGACATGGCACAGGGGAACAGCAGGGCTGTAGACCTGGCACAGGGGAACAGCAGTGCTGTAGACATGGCACAGGGAAAGAGCAGGGCTGTAGACCTGGCACAGGGGAACAGCAGGGCTGTAGATCTCGCACAGGGGAACAGTAGGGCAGTAGATCTGGCACAGGGGAACAGAAGGGCTCTAGATCTGACACAGGGGAACAGCAGCGCTGTAGACCTGACACAGGGGAACAGCAGGGCTGTAGATCTCGCACAGGGGAACAGCAGGGCTGTAGACATGGCACAGGGGAACAGCAGGGCTGTAGACATGGCACAGATGAACAGTAGGGCTCTAGACATGGCACAGGGGAACAGCAGGGCTGTAGACATGGCACAGGGGAACATCAGGGCTGTAGACCTCGCACAGGGGAACAGCAGGGCTGTAGACATGGCACAGGCGAACAGCAGGGCTGTAGACATGGCACAGGGGAACAGCAGGGCTGTAGACATGGTACAGAGGAACAGCAGGGCAGTAGACATGGCACAGGGGAACAGCAGGGCTCTAGACATGGCACAGGGGAACAGCAGGACTGTAAACATGGCACAGGGGACAGCAGGGCTGTAGATCTGGCACAGGGGAACAGCAGGGCTGTAAATCCTGCACAGGAGAACAGTAGGGCTGTAGATCTCGCACAGGGGAACAGCAGCGCTGTAGATCTCGCACAGGCGAGCAGCAGGGCTATAGATATGACACAGGGGAACAGCAGGGCTGTAGATCTCGCACAGGGGAACAGCACGGCTTTAGATCTGGCACGCGGGAACAGCAGGGCTGTAGATCTCGCACAGGGGAACAGCAGGGCTGTAGACATGGTACAGAGGAAGAGCAGGGCTCTAGACCTGGCACAGGGGAACAGCAGTGCTGTAGACCTCGCAGAGGGCAACAGCAGGGCTGTATACCTCGCACAGGGTAACAGCAGGGCTGTAGACATGGCACAGGGGAACAGTAGGGCTGTAGATCTGGCACAGGGGACCAGCATGGCTGTAGACATGGCACAGGGGGAACAGCAGGGTGTAAACATGGCACAGGGGTACAGCAGGGCTGTAGATCTGGCACAGGGAAACAGCAGCGCTGTAGAACTCGCACAGGGGAACTGCAGGGCTGTAGATCTCGCACAGGGGACCAGCAGGGCTGTGGACTTCGCACAGGGGAACAGCAGGGCTGTAGACATGGCACAGGCGAACAGCAGGGCTGTAGACATGGCACAGGGGAACAGCAGGGCTGTAAAACTCGCACAGGGGAACAGCAGGGCTGTAGATGTGGCACAGGGGAACAGCAGGGCTGTAGACCTGGCACAGGGGAACAGCAGGGCTGTAGATCTCGGACAGGGGAACAGTAGGGCAGTAGATCTGGCACAGGGGAACAGCAGGGCTCTAGATCTGACACAAGGGAACAGCAGCGCTGTAGACCTGACACAGGGGAACAGCAGGGCTGTAGATCGCGCACAGGGGAACAGCAGGGCTGTAGACATGGCACAGGGGAACAGCAGGGCTGTAGACATGGCACAGGGGAACAGCAGGGCTGTAGACATGGCACAGGGGAACAGCAGGGCTGTAGACATGGCACAGGGGAACATCAGGGCTGTAGACCTGGCACAGGGGAACAGCAGGGCTGTAGACATGGCACAGGGAAAGAGCAGGGCTGTAGACCTGGCACAGGGGAACAGCAGGGCTGTAGATCTCGCACAGGGGAACAGTAGGGCAGTAGATCTGGCACAGGGGAACAGCAGGGCTCTAGATCTGACACAGGGGAACAGCGGCGCTGTAGACCTGACACAGGGGAACAGCAGGGCTGTAGATCTCGCACAGGGGAACAGCAGGGCTGTAGACATGGCACAGGGGAACAGCAGGGCTGTAGACATGGCACAGATGAACAGTAGGGCTCTAGACATGGCACAGGGGAACAGCAGGGCTGTAGACATGGCACAGGGGACCATCAGGGCTGTAGACCTCGCACAGGGGAACAGCAGGGCTCTAGACATGGCACAGGCGAACAGCAGGGCTGTAGACATGGCACAGGGGAACAGCAGGGCTGTACACATGGTACAGAGGAACAGCAGGGCAGTAGACATGGCACAGGGGAACAGCAGGGCTCTAGACATGGCACAGGGGAACAGCAGGACTGTAAACATGGCACAGGGGACAGCAGGGCTGTAGATCTGGCACAGGGGAACAGCAGGGCTGTAGATCCTGCACAGGAGAACAGTAGGGCTGTAGATCTCGCACAGGGGAACAGCAGCGCTGTAGATCTCGCACAGGCGAGCAGCAGGGCTATAGATATGACACAGGGGAACAGCAGGGCTGTAGATCTCGCACAGGGGAACAGCACGGCTTTAGATCTGGCACGCGGGAACAGCAGGGCTGTAGATCTCGCACAGGGGAACAGCAGGGCTGTAGACATGGTACAGAGGAAGAGCAGGGCTCTAGACCTGGCACAGGGGAACAGCAGGGCTGTAGACCTCGCAGAGGGCAACAGCAGGGCTGTATACCTCGCACAGGGTAACAGCAGGGCTGTAGACATGGCACAGGGGAACAGCAGGGCTGTAGATCTGGCACAGGGGACCAGCATGGCTGTAGACATGGCACAGGGGAACAGCAGGGTGTAAACATGGCACAGGGGTACAGCAGGGCTGTAGATCTGGCACAGGGAAACAGCAGCGCTGTAGAACTCGCACAGGGGAACTGCAGGGCTGTAGATCTCGCACAGGGGACCAGCAGGGCTGTGGACTTCGCACAGGGGAACAGCAGGGCTGTAGACATGGCACAGGCGAACAGCAGGGCTGTAGACATGGCACAGGGGAACAGCAGGGCTGTAAAACTCGCACAGGGGAACAGCAGGGCTGTAGACCTCGCACAGGGGAACAGCAGGGCTGTAGACTTGACACAGGGGAACAGCAGGGCTGTAGATCTGGCACAGGGGACCAGCAGGGCTGCAGACATGGCACAGGGGAACATCAGGGCTGTAGATCTGACACAGGGGAACAGCAGGGCTGAATATCTAACACAGCAGGGGGCTGTAGATCTGGCACAGAGGGCTGTAGATCTGTCACAGCAGTGCTCTAGATCTGGCAGAGGGGAACAGCAGGGCAGTAGATCTGGCAGAGGGGAACAGCAGGGCTGTAGATCTCGCACAGGGGAACAGCAGGGCTGTAGACCTCGCACAGGGGAACAGCAGGGCTGTAGATCTGGCACAGGGGTACAGCAGGGCTGTAGATCTCGCACAGGGGAACAGCAGGGCTGTTGATCTCGCACAGGTGAACAGCAGGGCCTTGGACATGGCACAGGGGAACAGCAGGGCTTTAGAACTGGCACAGGGGAACAGCAGCGCTATAGATCTCGCACAGGGGAACAACAGGGCTGTAGACCTCAAACAGCGGAACATCTGGGCTGTTGACATGGCACAGGGGAACAGCAGGGCTTTAGATCTGGCACAGGGGACCAGCATGGCTGTAGACATGGCACAGGGGAACAGCAGGGCTGTAAACATGGCGCTGGGGTACAGCAGGGCTGTAGATCTGGCACAGGGAAACAGCAGCGCTGTAGATCTCGCACAGGGGAACTGCAGGGCTGTAGATCTCGCACAGGGGACCAGCAGGGCTGTGGACCTCGCACAGGGGAACAGCAGGGCTGTAGACATGGCACAGGAGAACAGCAGGGCAGTAGACATGGCACAGGGGAACAGCAGGGCTGTAGATCTGGCACAGGGGAACAGCAGGGCTGTAGGTCTCGCACAGGGAAACAACAGGGCTGCAGATCTGGCACAGGAGAACAGCAGGGCTGTAGACATGGTACAGAGGAACAGCAGGGTTGTAGACATGGCACAGAGGAACAGCAGGTCTGTAGACATGGCACAGGGGAAAAGCAGGGCTGTAAACATGCCACAGGGGAACTGCAGGGCTGTAGATCTGGCACAGGGGAACATCAGGGCTGTAGATCCTGCACAGGGTAACAGTAGCGCTGTAGATCTCGCACAGGGGAGCAGCAGGGCTATAGATATGACACAGGGGAACAGCAGGGCTGTAGATCTCGCACAGGGGAACAGCAGGGCTTTAGATCTGGCACAGGGGAACAGCCGGGCTGTAGATCTCGCACAGGGGAACAGCAGGGCTGTAGACATGGTACAGAGGAACAGCAGGGCTCTAGACATGGCACAGGGGAACAGCAGGGCTGTAATCCTCGCACAGGGGAACAGCAGGGCTGTAGACCTCGCACAGGGGAACAGCAGGGCTGTAGACATGGCACAGGGGAACAGCAGGGCTGTAGATCTGGCACAGGGGACCAGCATGGCTGTAGACATGGCACAGGGGAACAGCAGGGCTGTAAACATGGCACAGGGTTACAGCAGGGCTGTAGATCTGGCACAGGGAAACAGCAGCGCTGTAGATCTCGCACAGGGGAACTGCAGGGCTGTAGATCTCGCACAGGGGACCAGAAGGGCTGTGGACCTCGCACAGGGGAACAGCAGGGCTGTAGACATGGCACAGGCGAACAGCAGGGCAGTAGACATGGCACAGGGGAACAATAGGGCTGTAGATCTGGCACAGGGGAACAGCAGGGCTCTAGGTCTCGCACAGGGAAACAACAGGGCTGCAGATCTGGCACAGGAGAACAGCAGGGCTGTAGACATGGTACAGAGGAACAGCAGGGTTGTAGACATGGCACAGAGGAACAGCAGGTCTGTAAACATTGCACAGGGGAAAAGCAGGGCTGTAAACATGCCACAAGGGAACTGCAGGGCTGTAGATCTGGCACAGGGGAACAACAGGAGTGTAGATCCTGCACAGGGGAACAGTAGCGCTGTAGATCTCGCACAGGGGAGCCGCAGGGCTATAGATATGACACAGGGGAACATCAGGGCTGTAGATCTCGCACAGGGGAACAGCAGGGCTTTAGATCTGGCACAGGGGAACAGCCGGGCTGTAGATCTCGCACAGGGGAACAGCAGGGCTGTAGACATGGTACAGAGGAACAGCAGGGCTCTAGACATGGCACAGGGGAACAGCAGGGCTGTAATCCTCGCACAGGGGAACAGCAGGGCTGTAGACCTCGCACAGGGGAGCAGCAGGGCTGTAGACATGGCACAGGGGAACAGCAGGGCTGTAGATCTGGCACAGGGGACCAGCAGGGCTGTAGACATGGCACAGGGGAACTGCAGGGCTGTAAACATGGTACAGGGGAACAGCAGGGCTGTAGATCTGACACAGGGGAACAGCAGTGCTGAAGATCTGACACAGCAGGGCTGTAGATCTGGCTCAGAGGGCTGTAGATCTGTCACAGCATTGCTCTAGATCTGGCAGAGGGAACAGCAGGGCGGTAGATCTGGCAGAGGGGAACAGCAGGGCTGTAGATCTCGCACAGGGGAACAGCAGGGCTGTAGACCTCGCACAGGGGAACAGCAGGGCTCTAGATCTGGCACAGGGGAACAGCAGGGCTGTAGATCTCGCACAGGGGAACAGCAGGGCTGTAGATCTCGCACAGGGGAACAGCAGGGCTGTGGACATGGCACAGGGGAACAGCAGGGCTTTAGAACTGGCACAGGGGAACAGCAGCGCTATAGATCTTCCACAGGGGAACAACAGGGCCGTAGACCTGGAACAGGGGAACATCTGGGCTGTAGACATGGCACAGGGGAACAGCAGGGCTGTAGATCTGGCACAGGGGAACAGCAGGGCTGTAGATCTGGCACAGGGGAACAGCAGGGCTGTAGATATGGTACAGAGGAACAGCAGGGCTCTAGACATGGCACAGGGGAACAGCAGGGCTGTAGACATGGCACAGGGGAACATCAGGGCTCTGGACCTCGCACAGGGGAACAGCAGGGCTGTAGACATGGCACAGGGGAACAGCAGGGTTGTTGACATGGCACAGGGGAACAACAGGGCTGTATATCTGGCACAGAGGAACATCAGGGCTGTAGACCTCGCACAGGGGAACAGAAGGGCTGTAGACATGGCACAGGGGAACAGCAGGGCTGTAGATCTGGCACAGGGGAACAGCAGGGCTTTAGATCTGACACAGGGGAACAGCAGGGCTTTAGTATCTGACACAGCTGGGCTATAGATCTGGCACAGCAGGGCTGTAGAAGTGACACAGCAGGGCTGTAGATCTGGCACAGCAGGGCTGTAGAACTGACACAGCAGGGCTGTAGATCTGGCACAGCAGGGCCGTAGATCTGGCCGAGGGGAACAGCAGGGCTGTAGATATGGCACCGGGGTACAGCAGTTCTGTAGATCTGGCACAGCAGGGCTGTAGATCTGGCCCAGGGGAACTGCAGGGCTGTAGATCTTGCGCAGGGGAACAGTAGGGCTGTAGATCTGGCACAGCAGGGCTGTAGGTCTGGCTCAGGGGAAGAGCAGGGCTGTAGTTCTGGCACAGGGGAACACAAGGGCTTTAGATATGTCGAAGAAGAACAATTGACCAACGTAGGCTTTGGCAAGTATTATAACGAGCGAAGCACGACGTTGCCAGGAATTTGCTCAAACATGGCCGGAAACGATCAGCTGACCTGCAAACAGCGCAATAGGACGAGAACATGTGACTACTATCAGCCAATCAAATCGAAGAATGAGCAGTGACCTCACGAAGATGCTGGAAGTAGCTGGGCATTTCTTGGTAGTCTCTATCTGAGCACACGTGCTACCAGAAACACGGAATGGCTGAAGCTCAAGTTACATAGGCTATACAGCACGTCTAAATGCTATGCCCAATTACAAATACAGCTAAATATTCTTAGCCAGGCTGGCTGCGTGGAGCAGCGGTAGCTTTCTCGCCTGCAGTGCCCAATGTTGCAGGATCGAATCCAAGTGCAGCCAGTTGGCTTTTGAGGGTGCGCAAATGCGAGGGAGTCGTGTCAGTAGATTAATTGGCACGTTAAAGATCCCCGTCGGGGCACATTTCTGGTAAGCCGGCGTCTCTAAAAACTGCAGTAAATAAAAGGGATGTAAATCCAATAATATTACTATTATGATTATTATTCAGTAGAAATATGTCTTTTTAGGAATATTACGAGATAGAGCTGAGAAGAATTTGGTTGAAAACATTTAAACTTGTTTGAGTGACCACTGTGGATACAGAGGGAAGTAGGTAATGCTATTTTACTTTTTCAAACCATCTAAGGAATGACGAAACAATTCAAAAGCCGATTCGCAAAAGCGAACACAGGTTATTTGACAAGCTCAACATACACCCAACTACACAGGGCTGCTGACTAAGATGACCTAATTCCCTCATATGGATTAACAAAAACATGCTTTCTTTCAAACATTGTTATAGGCTATGTATTAGCCTTTGTCTGGATCGTGGCGCACTATTTAAATAAAACTTGAACTATTGGTGCTGCAGATTAAAAGTATTTGAATCTGGTGTTATAGGAGCATTATGAAGAATAGATGGGTATTCATAGCATCAAGAGTGGGGAGGAGAGATATTTCTGGGGAGTGCTAAAAGAAAAGGAGGTTTAGAATGGTCGGACACTTACTAATGCGTCCAGGAATAGTAATTTTTGCTAAGTAAGCAAGGATTGTGAACAAGTATTAAAGGTGCATATTAAACAGATTGCCTGAAACGGAATGGGAGTAAAACTATCACAGTGCTTAATATTACAACTAGGATACAAGTGTGATCTAAATTTCATATGTGATTTCTGCCAACCTTAATCCCAACTTTCCGAACTGTGCCATTCAATAAATGAACTCGGAAATCTGTATTTATTTGGGAATGTTAATTTACACGTGTGTAGATTACCTCATAAGGGTAACTCATTGTGGCACTGATATCATTACTTTCCCTCGCAGCAATTGCTTGGAGGAGCGTAGATCTGCATTTCAAGTTGCTGAATGTTACAAAGCTGCTGAAGTTTACTTCCCTCGGGAATGTGCAGAGAAACTCGCCATTAACCCCCCAACCCCCTTTCCTCGGCGATCATTGCCCCCTCCCCTCCACCAGACTTTCTAACGTGCCAATGAGCCCGCTAAATAGTCTTTAGAATTAATTTCAACCGCCAATTAGAACATAGAGTGGTGCGACTTCAGCTGCTGGCCAGAAATTGAATATTCACATGCATTCATGGGCTTGGGGCATTTTGTTCCTCAGCCCCGTGAAGCTGGGTGTGTGTTGAACTTGTCTGATAACCTGTATTTATGTGATGGCAGTAGTAGTGTGTGTAACTGTATTAGGGGCAGGGATGTGATAGGTGCCCCGGGACTTGAATTAAGGCACAATCTTGGCATTTGCCTGGAGGGAGTGTGGACAAACCCGGGGAAACACGACACTCAGAATAGACGCTGTCAGCGCTGGGATTTGATCGTGCAATATCTGGACTTAGTTGACCTGATATGACCTCGTTAATTTATGTTGGCACTTTACGTGATGTTTCGGACGAGTCAAGAGAAACTGAAAATCCACAGCCTGCTTCCAGTCAACCGACCGGGTCAGGGATGGAATGAATCTAGCGGCGAGGATGTAAACTGTGCCGGCTGCCGAAGCCTGTCGCACTCCCCTGGGGCAATGATTAAATGAATGACAGATGAAATGAAATGATAGTGGAGAGTGTTGCAGGAATGAAATTGTGACAGGGAAAACCGGAGTACCCGGAGAAAAACCTGTCTGCCTCCGCTTTGTCAAGCACAAATCTCACATGGAGTGACCGGGATTTGAACCACGGACTCAGCAGTGAGAGGCCGGCGTGCTGCCTCCTAAGCCACGGAGTCAAGAGATGATGATGATGATAATTGTTGTTTTAAGGGGCCTAACATCTAGGGAAAATAATAATATAGTAATATCGTATGGCCTCGGATACCGGGTGCAAGCTTTGTTATTTGACACCCAGAGGGTAGCTTGCATGTCGATTTTTTTTGTTCCTTGAAGCACTATGAAAGTCAAGCAGATTAGATATCTAAGCTCCTTGACGCTATAGCCTAGCGCCTTCTAGTAGAGAAATGAGGAACTTTTGTGTTGACGGAAAATACCGAGATTAATTTTACCATTATGAACACGGCCAACTGAATTCAAATGGGTTCTTTAACATGCATGACATGCGTATCATGATTTTTGCCGCATTTCAAAAAAATCACTTACCACGGCCAGGAGCGAACCTGCAAGCTCGGGGTAAGTAATCCGACACGATAACCACTCACCCACCGTGGCAAGCTAACATCTAGGTTATCGGCCCCTAATGGTTGGGGTGGTAGTGAAAGATGAGATGAGAATGAAAACTATAACTAATTCTAACTACAGACTTACATACTAGAAGAAGAAATGGTAAACAAATTTAGGATAAGGCAAATAAAGGACAGGAAGAAAAGAAATACCCTCAATCCTCGCCCCAATGTCAGAGGAAGAAGGGGACAAAACAGAATCAGCTCAGGAATCCCTCGTGGTCGCCAACTACCAAACTCACCAGCCGTGAGCCCTTGAGGGAGTAGCACTAACCAGGGTGCACCAGAAGTGGTGGGACTACATACACCCTTCCACCATGTGGGCCTTGTGCAGAAGGCAGGAGAAAACATGAATAGAAAAAGAAGGCTGACCCCTCGAAGAGTGAGGGTATCAGGAAAGATGAGACAAGGGCCAATTAAGGCGGGAAAGTGAAAGACTCCCTACGCCTCGGATACCCTAATACCGTCGGGGTGAGAACGAGAGTTGACCAAGAGACGTCGACAGGAAAGAAGACGGAGAGGAACACGTCACAAGTAAGTGGAAGCAATGCCGGACTCAACTGGGGTCCTGTGGTCGCCAACCCACGTCCCACTAGATGTGAGCCCCTGGGGGGCGAGTCAAGAGATTTTGATTTGCCCGCGCGACATTGGTGCACGATTTAACCAGCACGGCTACGCCATGTAGTACAATGAGTGGTGATTGCGTAGCATAAGTAATGCGAGTTCACAAAACACCGACATTTCACTTAGTATGTTAGTATACGTTTATTTGTAAACAGACAGCACATATAGCTCATGCACACAGATTATTGCCCCAGCATGATAAAGGTCAAATTCTATGTCTGAGTCAACACGCAATGTTCCAACATCAATTGCCGAGGTCAAGTCAGGTCACCTAAGACAAGAAGTTAAGTGGTTCATGACTTAGTATTCACTGCTTAGTAGCCTGAGCTAAGGCTGACAAGTGAGATCAATACCGTAGTGTTTACAATTACCATTATTTGTTTTTAACGTTGTAGTTGCATGTGGGTTACCGCAGAGCCTATAAACAGCCACCACTTATACGGGACGTAAAACATAGCAACTAACTTTCTGTTTTAATTTTGTTCTGGTAAATAATGTTACCATAGCCAAGTAGTAAAAGAGCAATTTAGTTTTAAATACAATTCTGTAGAATCCCTTGCTCTCATGGCACAATATATACAGTATAATACTAGCAGCCGTTGACGGGTACATTTAGAAACCTTCTGTAATTGTTTATGGGTTTAGTAGTGAACTATGCAGGTCATCTGGTGGGGATAATTAGTCGTTCACATTTTCCGAACTTTTTGTAACAGTGAGTAACCTGCGATATCTTTATACCACCACTCTCGTTGGGAGTTGGTTATGTCAGGAATGATCTGATTTATAAAAACCAAAATCAGAAAATATGGATGTCTCTAAGGTTAATTGTAATTGCTTTGAGCATTATACAATTACTCCAAGGAATTGGAGCCAAAATCAAGAATGATCAATATCCTACAACTGCCGCCAACGGACTGGCCATGTTGAAACACCGGATCCCATGAGAACTCCGCAGTTAAGCAGCATTGACGTGGTTGGACCCTGGGTAGAATGCCGGTTTAGTGCGACCACGCGCTGTTGGCGGGTTATGGAAGAGTGAAAACGCCCTGGCCACACTACCGCACGTAAACTCTGGCTGAGGATAGCCTATTTGGAGGCACGAACCTGCCTTCGGTCAGAATACCACTAATAATAATAATCCTCTAATATTAAAACTGCCCATGAAGAAGTAGCCTACTTTAAATTTAAGTTCAGTTATGACTATTCCTACGTCATTTTATACAAACATATTTAATGAAATATGGACGGAAATATTAACAAACCAACAGCAAAAACGCCTACATGCAGTTCTGTAAATAACTAAATTGCCTATAATCATATATCCTACTTGTATTTTCTATTAAAACCTCCCCCGTCTATTAAAAGGATTTTTCAAGTGAAGTATTGTGCCCATTCAACAATGAAATATGCAAATCACAGTTTGCAAACAATGCTCAATCGGGAGTATCGGGGTTCATGGTTTGTTCTCCCACTCTGTGACTTACACACTTTGGATTTAGCAGAGGATACACATCCAAAAAAATAAACAAAAATCAAATCCTACTATTAAAATATTTAATTATCCAAAAATATGGCGCTACAAAAATTAAACTAATAAAAAGACTGACACTCCATTTCACACTTGTCCAAAGTTGAACAAGGAATGCATATCAAACAATTTACAAAATCATAATGACTGGTTTTCCAAAAAACAAACTTCCACTAAGTTTCACTTCCATATGGTGTCAATTCAAATTCTTTAAAATAACGAGCTCTAAACGGCTCGGTAATGTTTACATAGACTGTGTTATCAATTTAATACACATCAATTACTATTTACATGAGTATATCTTTTTAATAATCATTATCAAAGTATGACTAATCATCAATTAATTTTGGGCTTTCACAATGCTCATATGTTACCATCCCTCTCTCTCAAGCTAACAACTCAAACCGTGATTGGGAAAAATTTGCGTACTCCCGAGCTACAGAAGATTACTGAAAAAGTCAAACTAAAGATTACTCCCGGAATCTAATGTCTTCCATAGAACTCGTGAATCACTGAATCATTGAACAATTAAGTTAGGGATTTATCATTTTTGTCTTAAAAGACCATTGTATTATAAGAAAGCAACGATCTGAACTCTGCAAGCGATAATAATGGATATAAAGGGACCTCGGTTCAAAGACCGGGTCGTTCAAACAATCTTTAAACACTTCTGTGTATTATGACTCAAACAGTCCGTCCTTACCTACCGCACTATTAGAGGGTAAGGGTCTAATCTTAACTACTTGGCGTGATTTATTGCAGGGAGAGAAGAGAGCTCACAGTCTCGCTTTCACAAGGGACTGGCTACATTAGCTTTCCACACAGCTGTTTCAAATGCAATTCTCTGACTGACAAGGCTTCTGATACAAATTCATAAAACAACATATTTAGGTTCAACAGACCTATTCTCTTAGCTCCGGTATATAATAATTATGAAGTGTCCTCATTAGCGGGTAAGAAAAATTCAATAATACGACCAATATTTAAGGGGCTTCAACGCGGACGACTCTGAGTTCGATCCTTTCAATTTGGAGGACTTATAACATTAGCGACTTAGGGCAGACCTCGCCTTTTACCAGCGCTCATAATACAACACAAATAGCACCCTTTTAACATACAACACACAATGCCTCGTGATCACTATCACAACTTTGAGGGCTTATACAGTTCATTCCCCACGACTAACTGTCCCTCATAATTACTTTTACCGAGCATTTCAACGCATGCCTAGCGTGACAAATTACTTCAATGCGCTACATGGCGCATATACATTAATTAGCCAAGTTGCCTTCAAAGAACTAAATAAATTCAAAATCAACGTTAGATCTACATCTCAAATTATATTACTCTACTTCCCTTAACAATAATCATTTTTACCGTAAAGAACATGTATTCATAACATGTATTAATTCATCTAAAGGAGCTCGGAAGCTACTACTTTCAATATAAAATTCACAATATTATTATTATTACGCTTGCTTTCTCATATTTATATCATTTATCAATTACACTGATATTTTACTTAATACATTCCACAAGGGATTCATTTATATTTCACATATTTATTATATTTCTCTCAAATTAATCGTTCAGATCGCGCAATCATTCTTTCACCTGTTATTAAACATCCCTACTGTCTCTCTCATGAGGATTATACGCAAATCTTCCCAAACACATAATAATGAAATAGTTACTCACATGACGGTACGGTCAGCGACCGAATTCTCCAGCTATGGAACATTTTCGCCCACCAACTTTTTCTTAAGCCATTTTCATGGTTACATTTACACTCAATGACACTTTTTAACAACACATAAAAAATTTACCTTAATCACTTGGAATATAATGAATACCATTTTGTATTCGTTTTCACTTAACACAATACAATTCACTGAAATATTACACTAAAAAATTTCACTATATTTAAATTACATAAACATTTTATCACTTTGGCGTTAATTATTCGCCTTACACACGCGATTTCTTTTCCTTTCCCGTTTCCAAGGGTTGCACTATAGCACGTCGGCTTCCTAATCTGACGAGATGATGGAAAGTCTCGATCGAACTAAACCACACTGGAACGGCTGATCTTCTAATCCTGGATTTGACTATCGGCTCCCATAACTTTCCTGCACGATGTCGTATCTTGCTAGACGCTACTTGTTCGTCTACTAAAAGTCTGTCCTTGACGTATTACGATCTCGATTGCTCGAACTGTTTATCGATGACCTAGTAATTTCCTTGTACTATCTGTTACTTTGATTTGTAGCTTATTGGAGTACTCCCCAATGTTTACTGTTCATTTGTCTACCTAGACAAAGCCTGGAACTACAATTCCTAATTTATATCGTCCTGCGCTCTAGTCCCTAAATTTCCGGAACACTAGGCGTTACTATTTCGTTCTACCCTGCTTGGGTTCCTTAACGTAGATAGAACTGTCTATTTCACTTTCCTTGGGTACTTCGAAACCTTATGATGCATCGGTTCTTTAACTGAACTATTATCTTCGAGTACCTATCGCCTGTTATTTCTCAAGTCCACAGCCTAAACTTTGACTATACTTGTGAACTTTATAAAGTCTGAAGCTTGCCGATATTATTCCTATACTAGGATTCTAATGTGTTTTCACACGGCGATACTGATGACGATACTGCACGGCCACTCCCATACGGGGTGCTCGTTGGTGATACAGCGTAACACGACCTCTCAAGGTCTGGTAAAGACTGTTTTTAACGATGATAGTGACGCATTGTCACGCCCGCAGGTTGACAATAGCTGCATGCTCCTCCTGGCACCTCCAGGGTTTATATTGTAATCGGCGGCAAAAAGATAAAATCCGCGTCTTCTCCAGCACTAACTTCTGAAGTAATAGTCGTCTAATTTTGAAAAATATATCTCTGGAAAGCTCTTGTTCTAAACGTAAACTGGTTTCTGTGATCATGAAAATCGATCACACAATTCCAAGATATTAAATAATTTGTCTCCTCAGATATGTGGGCGTTGAGGATTATTTTTCCATCCCTACAAACTCTGGTCTCGGGGAATTACTAACGACGTCACGCTACGTCTGCAGTTCTTTCCTGTGCAAATATTATAAACTTCTTCCCCACACAAAAATCTCTATTCCAGAATGATCAACAATGATGTGTTTCTTTCATTAATTAAATGCTCGCAAATGGCTTAATCCTAATTATTTCTCTTCTTGCACCATTGCGAGGTTGTCATTTTCTAGCTGAGTAAGGTCTATTTCCGAAACCTCTTCTCTCTTACTCGTCGTGGAAAGTTTTTCTCGTTCTATTTATAATCATGAGCTAGCTCCTATCCATGCGTCAAGCATGATCTCACGTCCACGTGACTCGTGGTCACCCACTCTTGCGCCACGTTATAACAGCCCACTTCTTAAAATCTTTTCAAGTCATTCTACAGACTGTATTATTTCCTCTCTTCTTTTGCAAATAAATTATGGATTCGACGCTTGAACCAATTACAGATGGGTTCAAATCTCCCCAACTTAGATAAATAAATTTTCGAAATTTTGAGGAAATTTATTTAAATATTTTTCATAAAAATCTTATTTTCTCAGTGTCCTTCGCAGTATCTTCTGGTCTTCTTTTACAAGCACTTCCTTTCTCTGGCTTGTTTTGGTCTCAACAGGGTTTCACTTCATTCATTCCTTTTAAGCGGACGTCCACACTTAAGGTCATAAATTACTTGTCTCGTTCGGGTGTTTCTCTATCTCCTCACAGTCTGGCATACGCTCCAAAACTGTGTCAGACGGTTTCCTTTTTCTTTTTCTTGTTTCATGGGACTGGCGTTCTGCCTGTCTATCTCTCTCTCTTTTCTGGTTATTCACTCTCAACCTATATCTTTACAAACTGTTTAGGCGCAACGGCTGCAGTCTGGCCCTATCCCGTTCTTCCTTTCCTGTTTTCTGGACTCAAAGTCTACAGAATTTCATTTTTCATTACGGGTGAGGTCTATCCCTACCCGTCTCTTCTCTGTTTTCTTCCATTTCCTTCATCTCCTATCGAGATGGCATTTTTCCAAAATTTCTTTTTTCTACTCTTCCAATTCCAGAGTTCTTTAAAATTCTCTCCTTTTCTTTTCTTTCTTTCTTTCATTCCATTTCTTCCTTCTAATATTCCAGCTGTAAAACGCTTGTGAATTATCTTTCTCCAGGGGAATTTGCATTATGTCTAGTCCTCTCCTAATTTCAATCGGATTCTTATCATCCTGTAAACCTGTTACAATTAGCGGTTTTCCTCCTATTGTATCATTTCTCTCAAAGACCTTTCGTCTCTTTTCTTCATTATTTCCAATGGTCTCATCCTTTTCTATGAGGTTTTCTTTACTCCCATTTAAATCTGTTTCCATTTTTCTTTTCTCGGCCCTCTTTCGTTGGCATTCCTGATATTTCATCATGAGTTCCAGAATTTGTGCCTTCAATTGTTCTTCTTCTAATTCCATTTTGTCATCCTCAGACTTATGACTTTCTTCTGGATTTTCTCTTTCCTTTTCAATTCCTATTGGATTCTGAATTTCTACTTCCATTCGTGCCTCGACGACACTTTCTTTTTGGTTTTCAGTTGTTCTATCCATTTCCCTAGGAACTCTTATTTTAGTCTCCCCAACTTCCACTTCTTCTATTATCCCCACTTGATCTGGGTTTTTCTCTTTCTCTTCATGCTCAGTTTTAGCATAAGAATGGTCTTCTTTAATTTGCAACTCGTTTTCATTTCGGCATCCTTTCTGACATGGAATTATCGTTTCCTCTTGAACCTCCGTTATTTTTTTGAGGTAGCTCCATAGTTTTCTCCGTTTCCATAGGAGTTACACCCATTTCTACTTCTTTTTCTTCTTTGGATTGTTTAAGGCAATTTTCGGGCTCTTCCGGCACCGTTATTTACTTTTCCTTAATTTCTTCTGTGTCCCTTATGACTGGGATAGCCATTTCTTTTGCTTTTAGGTCCTGCGCTAATATATCTTCTTCATATATTTTCTGGGTGGCCTCTAATGTTTCTTTATATTCCTGAATTTTAACCTTTCTCAATTTGGCTAACTCCTGAATAGTTATTATCCCATTTTCATCATGCATGCTCATTCTAAAGCAATGCATCTTATCCGTTTCTTCTCTTATATACGCTATCTGTTCCTTTATGTATTTATTCCTGTCGTGATCTTTGTAATAGGTCTTCCACAAAATGTTATACCATTTATCATTCACTTCCAACAATTGCTTCATTATTTCACTTATTTCTTTAATGAACATTCTTATCGTTTCCCCCTGAGCTAATTCTATTTTCCCTTCTTCAACCATGCGTTTCGCAAATTTCTTTTTCGTTTCTATTAATGACTTTTTAACCTTAGGGATTTCAGTGTAAAATTCTTCTAATTTTTGTTTGGGTATCTTATACCAATTTTTACTTGCCCTATCACGAAGTTCGGACATCTTCTTAATTTCCTCGGAAATACTTTCTCTTTGTTCCTCAATTCCCTCTTTCTTTCTTAAGTTTGCATCTCTTACTTTCCAAAGTTCATCCCTCATCTTAGTGTGCTCTATTCGCATTTCATCAATTATACCCAAGAATTCTTTTATTTCGTCCCAAGTCGCCATTTCTACTTTTTGCTGATCCTGAATGCTAAGACTATCATTCTTTTCCCCTTCGCTTTTCGAGCCTACTTGAACTGGCCGTACTAAATGAGACTTTGAATCATCATTATTATTCTTATTATTGCGTTTACTATGCACGCATTCCCTTGGAACTGGTTTACATATTTCATTCTCTACTTGGAGCTCTATAGGCTCAACCTTTACCCTGTTTTCTAAAGACATGTTACCTTATCTTCGTGCAACTATGCCTCTAGATGCACGCATGCTTCCTAAGGAAATCTCTACATTTTCCTTGGTTGGGTACCCTTTTTCATTTTGTTGGAGGTTCACTTTAATGTATATAGATTCATCTCGATCGCTCGAACTGTTTATCGATGACCTAGTAATTTCCTTGTAATTTCTGTTACTTTGATTTGTAGCTTATTGGAGTACTCCCCAATGTTTACTGTTCATTTGTCTACCTAGACAAAGCCTGGAAGTACAATTCCTATTTTTTATCGTCCTGCGCTCTAGTCCCTAAATTTCCGGAACACTAGGCGTTACTATTTCGTTCTACCCTGCTTGGGTTCCTTAACGTAGATAGAACTGTCTATTTCACTTTCCTTGGGTACTTCGAAACCTTATGATGCATCGGTTCTTTAACTGAACTATTATCTTCGAGTACCTATCGCCTGTTATTTCTCAAGTCCACAGCCTAAACTTTGACTATACTTGTGAACTTTATAAAGTCTGAAGCTTGCCGATATTATTCCTATACTAGGATTCTAATGTGTTTTCACACGGCGATACTGATGACGATACTGCACGGCCACTCCCATACGGGGTGCTCGTTGGTGATACAGCGTAACACGACCTCTCAAGGTCTGGTAAAGACTGTTTTTAACGATGATAGTGACACAGTGTCACGCCCGCAGGCTGATAATAACTGCATGCTCCTCCTGGCACCTCCAGGGTTTATATCGTAATCGGCGGCAAAAAGATAAAATCCGCGTCTTCTCCAGCACTAACTTCTGAAGTAATAGTCGTCCAATTTTGAAAAATATATCTCTGGAAAGCTCTTGTTCTAAACGTAAACTGGTTTCTTTGCTCATGAAAATCGATCACACAATTCCAAGATATTAAATAATTTGTCTCCTCAGATATGTGGGCGTTGAGGTTTATTTTTCCATCCCTACCAACTCTGGTCTCGGGGAATTACTAACGACGTCATGCTACGTCTGCAGTTCTTTCCTGTGCAAATATTATAAACTTTTTCCCCACACAAAAATCTCTATTCCAGAATGATCAACAATGATGTGTTTCTTTCATTAATTAAATGCTCGCATATGGCTTAATCCTAATTATTTCTCTGCTTGCACCATTGCGAGGTTGTCATTTTCTAGCTGAGTAAGGTCTATTTCCGAAACCTCTTCTCTCTTACTCGTCGAGGAAATTTTTTCTCGTTCTATTTATAATCATGGGCCAGCTCCTGTCGGTGCGTCAAGCATGATCTCACGTCCGCATGACTCGTGGTCACCTATTCTTGCGCCACGTTATAACAGCCCACTTCTTAAAATCTTTTCAAGTCACTCTACAGACTGTATTATTTCCTCTCTTCTTTTGCAAATAAATTATGGATTCGACGCTTGAACCAATTACAGATAGGTTCAGTATACTAAATATCTTTTGATACACAACCTATTGCCCTATTGCCTTGATAACTTTTGTGCTAGAATATCGGTGAATAAGAATTTCCCCGTGAGATGGCATTTTTCTGTAACACGTCACGGGAGTTTAATTTACGCACGCTCAAATGCATGGCTTCTGTGATTTACAGATAGTAAGGTACAGAATTAATGTCATTGTCATCATCAACATCATCATCGTTTTATCTGCCTGATGGCAGGTTACCTCATGGTCGGTCTCTCCATCTTATCCGATCTTTCCCGTGGCTTATGTTCTACAGATTAACGGTCACGTTAAACTACAAGCTTCCTATTTTATCCGATTTTCAGCAGCACGTTTCATCAGCTCATACGATTTATCATTCTTGATGGAATCCAGCATCTGAAACCTCTTTCTTCCTCTTCGAATTTTCATTAAAATATGATTATTCTAATAAACTATCATACGAATCTTCTTTTCAACCGTTTAAATAGGGCACGTAAAACTAACCAAAAATGGTTTTAAAATTTCGAACTGATATAATCTTGAATTATTGAAAATAATTGAATATCCTATTTCTATACTAAGCTCTGAACAAAGATTCGCTGATTTTAGCATTACTGGTCTCGAGTGATTACATTGCTAAATCATTCGAAATTTTTGAAAATTACTTGTTGGACGCCATATTGTGTATGTGTTTCTCAGGATTTAATAAGTCGCAAATATGTACTTGATTAACATTCCTCTATTATCATAAAAATTCAGTTTGATTGCTTTATAATTACAGAGATATTGTGAACTGGTTAAATAAATTGTATGGACGCCATGTTGGATTGTTTCATAATATATAGGAAATGGAATTAGTGCCAGCAAGTGAAGATTTTAATGATAGTTTATTATACCAAGCTACATTTCAATTGCTTGATTAGGACACGAGAAATAAAAAAGAGATATTAAAGAATTTGCACAGTCGCAATTGTTAAGTTCTCTGAAAATTCCATTAAATTAGACGTCTATATTATGGCTTGTATGAAGATATACCGTGGCATGTTTCACAGCGCTCGGATGAAAAGTCGCGAGAAATACCCATTTAAACATTTAAATTTCACGTCGCCGCCATGTTGAATTTGTGCTCCTCAGGTTACTGAAAGTCCCATAGGTGAATTTATGTTAATAGCCTTTATCAACATGAAAAATTCAGTTTGATAGCTGTTATAGATTCGTAGATATTGAGAACCGGCTAAATACTTCAGATGACCGCCATGTTTGATTTTATATAATATGTAAGCCATGGCGTTATATACCATTAGATGAAAGTTATTGCATAAAATAGTTATTCAAACGTTGAGTTCGACCGCATGATTAGGGCACAAGAAATTAAAACTTAATTTTGAAAATTCGCACAGCCGCTATCTTGAGGTTCTGAAATAGATTGAATTATGTTAAATGCTAGTGGATTAAGCGGTATATTTACATTTACCGTTCTAAGTTTCACTACGTTCGGATGGCAAAATTGCGAGAAAAGTCCATTTCAATGTTTTATCTTCGCCTGGCCACCCACCATATTGGTTTTGTACTTAGTAGGGTTTAGAAAGTAACATAGGTGAATTTCTAGAAGTACCCTTTTTCATTGTAAAAATACTCAGGGTGATATCTGTTACTTTTCTGGAGATATAGAAACCCAATGAAATATTTCGCGCGGCCTTCATGTTAGATTGGTGAAACATATTAAAATTTGGAAGGCAGGTCGAGGTCGGTCAAGGTAGTAGTATGTACTCACCGAGTTTCATTGAAATCGCGTTGGCCGTTTAGATTTTATTAGGGCGGGAGGGAGGGGGCGGGGGACTCACACACACACAGATACACACACACGGACAAAAGTGATCTCATAAGCCTATTTTCTATAAATGAAAATAGGCTATTAAACCGGCGGAACGGATTCATAACATTCATGTTAACTCCAATGATGCACAACTCCCCCTCTGCTGCTTGGGCAGGCTTTTCCAAAAATAGAATGAACACGAATTTCCTAATTTTATAATATTAATCACGTGTGTCGCTCAACAAGAGTCAGGGGCACACACTCACTTAGCCTATGGACTTTTCTAACCCCACAAGATTCAAAAAATCCAAAATTTCTCGAACTCATATCTCCTCGATTTCATCAAAATGCCATGTTGAGGGGCAGATAACCTCGCTGTTCCACCCCTTATAACAACAATAACTAACTAATTAACCCTTGCCACGTTTCATGTTTTAACTCAAGTGGTTTCGGAAGAAATGTATTTCATCACCTCGTGTTTGCAATCCTCAGATATGGAATTGCAAACAATCCCATTTTATTCCTTACCTGCAAACTGAAAGGAATCTCCATGCAAACTTACAGTATAAGGTTCCATGTGTAGACTATAAATTAATTTATACTTTTCAGTCGGTCAACACGCTTCTGAGCTAACAGATTAGGCAGGGTAAGTATATATAATACACTGTCCTGAAAACAATTCCATGTATTAATATTATTCACAAATACATGGTGAGATTTTAGGATCATCCATCACGTGGCCATCATCTTATCCTGGTCACTAGGGTTGAAGTTGAAAATTATACAAGTATTTAGAAATGCGATTTGCTATATTTAATATTGCTTGTCTAGTTAATGATAGTCTATTTGATGATATATATATATGTATACAGTATCTATGAGTTGAAACTGTCCGAAGTTTCAAGGGATCGAACCCTCACTTTTGGAACATACAATTTGTCTTTATTATTATTATTGTCATGTGTATATTTTTATATGACGACATTTACTCATATGTAAATATTTATATGTGGATATATTCCAATATCGCTTAATAGCATTTAATTTGATTACTGATTTATTGTATAATTTGTTGCGAGGTCTTTTTTCAGGTTATATGTTGACGTATTTGTCAATGTAATGTACTGTATATTTAGTTGGGTTTAGCACCAGGATGTCTGTGACTCTTCTAATTATTCGTCTAGTGAGCTCAAGTCGTCAACAGATTTTGTCTTATACGTGGAAACCATGCTATTTGAGCTAATGGGCTTTTCAAACGACCACGGCCATTGGTGACTCATGCACGTGACTGGAGGGTGAGATGTGGCATCTATGAAAGAGGACGGAGTAGGCCTAATTTAGTTGTGTCTTGTAATTGGTTGATGTGATTTTTGAGTGTGGATTCTGGGTACTGGAAATGGAGAAGGGAGGGAGATGTTCTTACAACATATGGATGTGGTGTTCTCGAGAGTGATTCTGATGATTTTTGGGAGAAGCGGTCTTCTGTTTAAGACTTGGAAGAAGTGGTCTTCTGATTAAGGGAGCGTCTGGGACTCTGACTTTGTTGGTACGGTGTTTGGACTTAGAAGTTGGGGTTAAAGTATATCAGGATATTCACAATAGCGTGATAGGAGTTGAGTACTGAGCCGCAGGATGGAATACGTTTCAATAGAGAATATTCTGCCAAGTTTCAAGAAAGTCAGCAATGACTTACTGTGCCCGTTTAGACCGGAGTCCACACGACCACATATGCATTTTACCAATAATCAGTCAGCACGAGAGTCAAAATATCCCGGAGCGCCAGATGGGTTAAAGCAAATCGCAAAAACGACATCAAATTAAGAAAATGCTTTACTGATTTTTGGCTCAATGCAACAATAAGGATAGAAGGAGATTTAATTGGGTATGACACATGTGGTAAAATTATCTCAGTTTATTTTGAAGTTAAAATCTGACTGCAAGGATGCTCAAAGCAGCATCATCCACGTGTGGCGATCCACACTCTTATTTACACACAATATACAGAAATTTTCCAAACACATTTGACAATCTTTTTGGAAACACAAGTCCGATTAATAGTCCTGTGGACTGTGTTCCAAAATTATTAATATTTAATTCCAGTTCAAAGTTAATTGTCTCTACTGGAAATATCGTAGATCACTGTTTGAATATTTACATGATATTAACACTCGTAGAATAAATGTTCATAGAATTTTAAACTTTCACTTAGTTTTCCAGTTTCAAAAATATATCGTCGAAAAATATTATCATCATCGAAGCAACACAAATTATTTACATATATTAATAACATCTGAAAAGTATTTGACCTTGAGCATAGCATCGAAGAACTGTGCGAAGCACAACAACAATTAATTGTTCTTCTGACATTAAACATTCGAGAAGTGACTCGATTATGAACTTCAAGTTCCTAACAAAATACATGATTTCTGAATCATCAACTTGATCACAAAATTGTTGAACCATTCAACTATTAGATTTTCCACTTGGAATCATTATTATAAAAATATTTATATTCATGGCCATTCTTAGTAACTTTTACAACTTGCAATTCTTCGACAGAATGCGGAAATTAGAATTGTAGTTTTATAATGAATTCATTTAGTTCATGGCACTAGGATTGAAAATATCCTTCAAATTACTCGTGGTTAAAGAATTATTTTTAATTGGCAGTGGCCCATTCTACTATTTGTGTAAGAACACAATATTACAACAACAACGGCAAAGGTCTTCCTCTGAAGAAGAATAAAACTACTATCATGACAAATCCGGGTTCTAGCAAAATCAAAGTCTAAATGGAATTCGTAAACAAGGTTGAAATAAGAACTGATGGTTTCTAAGAAATAACCTTCGGGTCATTCATACGACGAAATGTGTAGTTCCAATACTCCTACTATAAACCTGAGCCATCGAACCTGCTATTTGATTGATGCTCGAAAAAACCTCTTCATTCCTGCGACTTAAACATGCGCATCTGGGAATGGCATTTCAACTACTCCACACACATAAATTATCTTCCCAAAATTTATACAATAAATCAAGCCTCTGCTTGTTATCAACACTGGAAGATTAATAAACTTACAAGTTTATTTTATTTTACCATTCAGTTCAACCCGTGAATTTACCATACTTATGAAAAGCTTTATTTCACTTTCGAGTGTATTTACGTCATGATTTTATATAAATACAAAAATATCCTATTCGATACAAATATCAATTGCTTCCCGTTTCATGCCTCTCCGTGTTATCTGAAAAATATACTTTGCTCAATGCAAATATCAACTGTTCAACCAGAACTGAAATGTTGGTTGAATGCGGGCTTGCGCTAACCACTTTCCTTCGGAAAATCTCCTGTTCCAAACTAGAAATGATTAAACTACTTCATAGGCTCTCTCTCAATACATATGATTATTAGAAAATATAATATCCAAGAATTATTTACAAAAATTATGAAAATTATTATTATTATTAGTGGATTATTATTATTATTATTTATATCATTTTAAATATGTTTAATTATCATCTCATTATGTGAGAATCCACATGTTCGAACCTTCGAATATGGAAAAAAAATCCATTCCTCAACAAAAATAAATTTAACTTTTACAGTTACATCGGCTGATTACCGTGATTTCCCAAAAATATGAAATATTCAAATAAATGCTCGAAATGCTCGGTCATCGATCCTAAACTATTCTGAGTGTTGAAAATGCTCAGAATAACTCTAATAAGTCTTGCGTAAATCATTGCAAGCTTTAAATACGACGAAAAAAATGTGTTGGTCATCTGCAGAAAAATAGTTTGTTCCAATTAGCTAGGCATAATATAATTCAAATGTGGCTTACATTTCTTGATGGTCTTGAAGCGTAGTAAACCTGGTCTGTACCAGATTTATCCATAGACATGCCCTATTGGACAAGCACGTATAATCCTTGTATCCGCCGCCATCATATACCCACAATCCGTCTAGTCAGACATAGTGGTAGTATCTCTTGACGTTTGAATTAACTGTTGTTCCATTTTAATATGGGCTTCTATCAAAGCCATAACAGTTTGTTTAAATAGGGTCAGATCTAAGTGATCTCTTCTTAAATATGTCAGTTGTAACATAACTCACTGTAATCTTATCAGTACAAGAAAAACACTGACAGTCTAAGCAATTAACGGCTGTTCTGAAGATCGTTGCCTGGGCATGGTTTATTATATCACCATCTACCATGCGCTAGGCAACTTGTAGTTTCCCTTGCGTAGACTAATGAACGCCACCGTTATAGACTAGTCTTCAGTGTACTGACAGATCGAAGTGGTTAACTAGTTACAAATATGAAAACTGACTTGAAATGGATTTAAACATCCAAGTAGTAAGTTATTACTGGACTGTGACAAAATACTATTTCTAGACAAAGTCTAGCATATGTCCTTGTAGAAATATAAATATTTCCACCAATGTCTGTAGAAAATCAATCACCTCAGTGATTCTCCTCGCCGTAAACTTACTAAGTTCCAACTCGTAGCGCAGCACTTTTCGTGACTATCACGACTTTAAAAAGAACTTCTGCGTAGATTCGGCAACCATGTGCCTTGGCTCAGCGTCGTAGCAACTTGCTAAGCAACTGCTTGTGTTAGAATGAGCTGAAGTTGCTTCGGCCAGCTGGCTTTTATTCAAAACTGCCAGGGTCACGCGTCATCACCTGATATTTGGAAATCCTCATATCTCTTGAATCCCTGGTCCGATTTACTTGATACTAATTGCATTCTCTTTCATTTGGCCGTGCCAGTAATCTGATTCCAGTCTCAAGTCTCTACTCCATAGTTAACTATTTAATCAATAAATAGCCTCGACCTCTGCTATTACTCGCTACGTCACTTGACATCCAAGTATCGGTAAATTATTTCCAAATGCTTCGAGAAGCAATGTAGCGCGATATTCAAATATCTCAACTTTCAAAAGTGGCTACAGCCTTTCCCTTGATATCTAGGTGTCTGAATCTTGGAATACCCATTCCTAGAGTTGGGCACATCCACCCCACACCTAGCAAAAAATAAAAATTGAAACATTTTTATTTTTCCTATTTACACATTAAATCATCTGGTTCTTGAATAATAGATCTTCAAATTCGATGCATTATAAGTTCCCACGATGTTACCAGTTCGTGTATTAGCTACTTCATAGCTTCCATTGTTATTTACTTCCACAATATTCAAAATCTTCAATTTCACCAGGTTTAATATCAAAAATATCGTGATACTATTCCAAAATCTTCCCTAGCTCTGGGGACTCCTTCTCAGTGTAGACTTCTCTTCCTTCAGCTTCATGAAAAATCAGAGACCATTGAGCATCTCCCTCGATGTCTTCCTCTTCTTTTCCCTCGAAGTTAATCTCCTCGGTATTCTTGAATCTGATCGTCTCTGTCTTCATGTCTATCACTGCTTGATATTTCTGAATGAAATCTGCTCCCAATATCATGTCAAAAGCCATGTCCTTCATTACAACAAACACATGTCGGAAATCATGTCCTCCAATCGTAATACATAAGTATAATTGTGTTTTACACAGAGATATTTTATTGGGTATTATTCCTTGGATCTTAATTCCTGATACTGGAATCTCCTCTAAATTCTCTTTGAGCTTCCACAGAATATAAAGCTTCTCACTCACCAGACAAAGCATAGCCCCAGTATCGATCAAAGTATCGACAGGCATACCAAATACTTCGCATGATATGATTGGCATTCTAATTCATGTACCCATTTCTTTTCGTTCGTCATTCTGTTGAATCAAGTCATCATCCTCAGCTTGCCATTTAATAATTCTGGAAGTGAAAGTATTCAAAATTTTATCTTCTACTGTGAATTCGAAGTTTTTTTTTCATTACCATTTCCCCCGGGATTGTTGTGTTCCCGATGGACCTGGTTCATTGGGTCTCTGCTCCAAAAACTGCAAGTTATCTTGGTGTCTTGCTTCCAAGTTTTTCCTCGTCTCCTTGTTGAACTCTTCATTGGACTGACGAGTATCCACATTCCCTGTGTTATTGTAGTTGTTTCTACCATAATATCTTCTTTCCTGGTACCTTCCTTGACTATCTCGTGGTCTTCTCCATCGAGTATTGTATCGATTACCACCATCCGGTCTCGCATATGGTTTGTAACTGTATCTGTAACTGTACTGGTTCCATCCTCTCTTATTTGGATCTTCCCTCGGCGTTTTCTCTTCTCGCCCTTCTCGAATCTCTCGAGGTGTTTGAGAATAACTATCAGCCATAACAGCGTACACAGCGTTGTTATTCTTTACTCCCTTCTGATGGAAGAATTGAGCGTTTGTATGATCCAGCTTCTGTAATACTTCATCAAATTGTTCCATATTATAGATATCAGCAGCGATCAAAGTCCTCTGGACGTCTGCTGGAAACTGACGTATCAATGCAGTAATCAACTCGTTATCTGGCATCGGCGGATCTAAATGTTGAAGTTTAGACAGCTGTCCAGAAAAGTACGTAGAGTATCGAGTAGGTTGTGACGTCGAGAATCTCTTCGAATATAACTCTGCTCTGACTTGCTGTTGGGTTTCCGGGGACCAAAACTTTTTCAATAGCCCACGAGAAAACTCCTCAAAAGTGGTTAGAGTGGATCTAAAAGCTCTAAACCAAAGAAGTGCAGGACCTTCCAAAAACTTCCCTATCACTCGGATCTGTCTTTCTTTAGGGATCTTAGAATCTTTCAGGTAATCACCTGCTTCTTTCAAAAATTCCACAGGTGTCACAGAACCTCGCCCTGAAAATTTAGAAGGCTTATCTTCTATATTCTTAAATACAGTTATGGGGTTGGATTGAAATACTGTCCTGACCTCATCCTGTTTTTGACTATCCGTGTCTCTAGCTCCTCCTAGATTTATCTGTATCTGTTCCTTTCCCCTTACATTTGGCATTTTCAACAGATGATCAGACTGTTTCTCATCCTTGATTTGAGTTTTCATAGCCTCAAGTTCCTTCTGGTTTTCTTCTGCCATTTTCTTAATTGCTTCAGTTTCTTTACAATTGTCTTTAACATCAATGGATATCTGGTTCATAACAGCTTCATGACTTTTCAATGACCCTGTCATATCTGATATGTCCTTCTGAGTTGCTTGGATATCTTTGGCAATTACTTCAATATGGGATGACAAAGATTCCCTAATCTCCTTGATTCCCTCTTGATTCTCCAGCTTGAGTGTGTCTTTAATTTCATTGACAACTGTGGTCTTGATTTCAGTTTGCAATTCACTAATCACACCTTCTCTTATTTCTCCCATGACAAGTTCTTTGAATTGTTCCGTTAAACGTTGAACAACTAGAATTCCCATCTCATTACTCTCCTTCTTCACTCTGACTTCCAGGTTGACCATGTCTTCACCAACTTTCCTAAGACCATGTTCTATCCTATCAGCTAAGCTTTGAGATCGAAGATCGGCATCGCGAAATTTATCGTCCATTAAACTAGCGTTAGTAGCTAATGAAGTTTCGAGCTCATGTGTTTTTTCGCATAATTTATTCATTTTACTCTCAAGTGTCATTTTCAAAATTTCAGAATTCTCTTTAAATTTACTTTCCATTGAATTAAATTTACTATTTAAATTTTCCTTCAAGTTACCTTTTAAAGAATCAGAACTTTCTTTAAGTTTATTTTCTAAAGAATCAGAATTTTCTCTAAGTTTATCATTCAAATTTTCTTTAAGTTTATTTTCTAAAGAATCAGAATTTTCTTTAAGTTTATTTTCTAAAGAATCAGAATTTTCTTTAAGTTTATTTTCTAAAGAATCAGAATTTTCTTTAAGTTTATCGTTTAAACTTTCTTTAAGTTTATCAGAATTTTCTTTAAGTTTCTTTTCCAAAGCCTCAGTATTTTCTTTCATAATGGCTGCTACACGCAGTCCAGCTTCCTTTGAACTCTCCTCCAAACTCCTCATCATCCTCATCATTTCTTCCATAATTTTCAATTATTATTCAAAACATAGGGGTATACAACAGTGGCAAACACAAGCTTATAACTAGAACAAGAAATATGAATAGCTAATTGGAACACTCTAATAAAATGAGATTTGTCCTAATGTCGACGTGATGGAAAAACAAAATTCTCTACTTTTACGAATTACATTTACCACAATATCACAATATCACAAGAAAAATATGCAAGTTCTCAAATATCCTCCACCTGGATTCTAATAATGTGTATGTCCAGTCATCGAACGTTTACTACTGAATTTACTTGACGCCCTAATGGTTAAGCCATTATCAAAAATAATCAAACCCATTCTAATTATTAACCAAGTTAAATTTTTAATTTTCCCCACTAATTGGGTTTCCTACTAATTTATTCATCCAAACCAGACATCTCTCAACTCCCAAAATATTTCTATAAAAATTATCACAATTTAAATCGGCATGCGATTGACCATGTCTAAATCGGGACCCACGTTCGAAGCCATTTCTCTCTCTATCTTATTTTATGTGCCCGTTTAGACCAGAGTCCGCACGACCACATATGCATTTTACCAATAATCAGTCAGCACGAGAGTCAAAATATCCCGGAGCGCCAGATGGGTTAAAGCAAATCGCAAAAACGACATCAAATTAAGAAAATGCTTTACTGATTTTTGGCTCAATGCATCAATAAGGATAGAAGGAGATTTAATTGGGTATGACACATCTGGTAAAATTATCTCAGTTTATTTTGAAGTTAAAATCTGACTGCAAGGATGCTCAAAGCAGCATCATCCACGTGTGGCGATCCACACTCTTATTTACACACAATATACAGAAATTTTCCAAACACATTTGACAATCTTTTTGGAAACACAAGTCCAATTAATAGTCCTGTGGACTGTGTTCCAAAATTATTAATATTTAATTCCAGTTCAAAGTTAATTGGCTCTACTGGAAATATCGTAGATCACTGTTTGAATATTTACATGATATTAACACTCGTAGAATAAATGTTCATAGAATTTTAAACTTTCACTTAGTTTTCCAGTTTCAAAAATATATCGTCGAAAAATATTATCATCATCGAAGCAACACAAATTATTTACATATATTAATAACATCTGAAAAGTATTTGACCTTGAGCATAGCATCGAAGAACTGTGCGAAGCACAACAACAATTAATTGTTCTTCTGACATTAAACATTCGAGAAGTGACTCGATTATGAACTTCAAGTTCCTAACAAAATACATGATTTCTGAATCATCAAATTGATCACAAAATTGTTGAACCATTCAACTATTAGATTTTCCACTTGGAATCATTATTATAAAAATATTTATATTCATGGCCATTCTTAGTAACTTTTACAACTTGCAATTCTTCGACAGAATGCGGAAATTAGAATTGTAGTTTTATAATGAATTCATTTAGTTCATGGCACTAGGATTGAAAATATCCTTCAAATTACTCGTGGTTAAAGAATTATTTTTAATTGGCAGTGGCCCATTCTACTATTTGTGTAAGAACACAATATTACAACAACAACGGCAAAGGTCTTCCTCTGAAGAAGAATAAAACTACTATCATGACAAATCCGGGTTCTAGCAAAATCAAAGTCTAAATGGAATTCGTAAACAAGGTTGAAATAAGAACTGATGGTTTCTAAGAAATAACCTTCGGGTCATTCATACGACGAAATGTGTAGTTCCAATACTCCTACTATAAACCTGAGCCATCGAACCTGCTATTTGATTGATGCTCGAAAAAACCTCTTCATTCCTGCGACTTAAACATGCGCACCTGGGAATGGCATTTCAACTACTCCACACACATAAATTATCTTCCCAAAATTTATACAATAAATCAAGCCTCTGCTTGTTATCAACACTGGAAGATTAATAAACTTACAAGTTTATTTTATTTTACCATTCAGTTCAACCCGTGAATTTACCATACTTATGAAAAGCTTTATTTCACTTTCGAGTGTATTTACGTCATGATTTTATATAAATACAAAAATATCCTATTCGATACAAATATCAATTGCTTCCCGTTTCATGCCTCTCCGTGTTATCTGAAAAATATACTTTGCTCAATGCAAATATCAACTGTTCAACCAGAACTGAAATGTTGGTTGAATGCGGGCTTGCGCTAACCACTTTCCTTCGGAAAATCTCCTGTTCCAAACTAGAAATGATTAAACTACTTCATAGGCTCTCTCTCAATACATATGATTATTAGAAAATATAATATCCAAGAATTATTTACAAAAATTATGAAAATTATTATTATTATTAGTGGATTATTATTATTATTATTTATATCATTTTAAATATGTTTAATTATCATCTCATTATGTGAGAATCCACATGTTCGAACCTTCGAATATGGAAAAAAAATCCATTCCTCAACAAAAATAAATTTAACTTTTACAGTTACATCGGCTGATTACCGTGATTTCCCAAAAATATGAAATATTCAAATAAATGCTCGAAATGCTCGGTCATCGATCCTAAACTATTCTGAGTGTTGAAAATGCTCAGAATAACTCTAATAAGTCTTGCGTAAATCATTGCAAGCTTTAAATACGACGAAAAAAATGTGTTGGTCATCTGCAGAAAAATAGTTTGTTCCAATTAGCTAGGCATAATATAATTCAAATGTGGCTTACATTTCTTGATGGTCTTGAAGCGTAGTAAACCTGGTCTGTACCAGATTTATCCATAGACATGCCCTATTGGACAAGCACGTATAATCCTTGTATCCGCCGCCATCATATACCCACAATCCGTCTAGTCAGACATAGTGGTAGTATCTCTTGACGTTTGAATTAACTGTTGTTCCATTTTAATATGGGCTTCTATCAAAGCCATAACAGTTTGTTTAAATAGGGTCAGATCTAAGTGATCTCTTCTTAAATATGTCAGTTGTAACATAACTCACTGTAATCTTATCAGTACAAGAAAAACACTGACAGTCTAAGCAATTAACGGCTGTTCTGAAGATCGTTCCCTGGGCATGGTTTATTATATCACCATCTACCATGCGCTAGGCAACTTGTAGTTTCCCTTGCGTAGACTAATGAACGCCACCGTTATAGACTAGTCTTCAGTGTACTGACAGATCGAAGTGGTTAACTAGTTACAAATATGAAAACTGACTTGAAATGGATTTAAACATCCAAGTATTAAGTTATTACTGGACTGTGACAAAATACTATTTCTAGACAAAGTCTAGCATATGTCCTTGTAGAAATATAAATATTTCCACCAATGTCTGTAGAAAATCAATCACTTCAGTGATTCTCCTCGCCGTAAACTTACTAAGTTCCAACTCGTAGCGCAGCACTTTTCGTGACTATCACGACTTTAAAAAGAACTTCTGCGTAGATTCGGCAACCATGTGCCTTGGCTCAGCGTCGTAGCAACTTGCTAAGCAACTGCTTGTGTTAGAATGAGCTGAAGTTGCTTCGGCCAGCTGGCTTTTATTCAAAACTGCCAGGGTCACGCGTCATCACCTGATATTTGGAAATCCTCATATCTCTTGAATCCCTGGTCCGATTTACTTGATACTAATTGCATTCTCTTTCATTTGGCCGTGCCAGTAATCTGATCCCAGTCTCAAGTCTCTACTCCATAGTTAACTATTTAATCAATAAATAGCCTCGACCTCTGCTATTACTCGCTACGTCACTTGACATCCAAGTATCGGTAAATTATTTCCAAATGCTTCGAGAAGCAATGTAGCGCGATATTCAAATATCTCAACTTTCAAAAGCGGCTACAGCCTTTCCCTTGATATCTAGGTGTCTGAATCTTGGAATACCCATTCCTAGAGTTGGGCACATTACTGTCTCGAAGAGCGTTAAGTACTGGAAACTCGAGTCTGATTACTGAAATTCGAGGGCCATAAATAATTAGTTAATCGGCGAATACTGGTCAAATATGCCATGTATTATTTTATTGAAGTGCGAAATACGTTCTAAATTCACCATACGGATTCAGAAGGCTATAATAAGTTCAAATCAGTGAATAGCAAAGTAACTCGTATGAATGTGAAAGGCGGCAAACGTCAGTACGAAAGTCTATAGGACTGATTTCGAGGGAAACCAACCCCCAGAATCAGTAGCAATAGTCTACTACTCGAGAGTTCATCAGCTGTAAGTACGGTATTTACCTCACCATCCAGGGTTCTACTGTGTGTCATATAGAGTATGTTGTGCCAATGTAAATAAGGTAGGGTCTGTAAGGTTATTCTGTACGCGACCAAGATCTTGCCTGTGCTAATATAATTTTCAGAGTATACATATATATACCAGATTTGCAATTTAGTTATTTCATGAAGTTCAGTAACACAGATAAGTGTGAATGTTTATCGTTGTCACTGAATCCGTCACGGTGTTTAATCCACACCACCCCGAACCATTTATTAAGATTAAGATAGTTATTGTATGTTATATTGATTTATTTAAGTCCATAGGGACTAATCAGTACAGAAGGGGCTGGAAAGGTTACAATGTGTGTGATCTACTTATGAATATTGTGCTCGTGTATATACAGTAGTTAAGCTACACAACATAGAGCATGTACAGTGATGTCAACTTAATTGTCCAAAATGTCAACATAAGGACACCACGTACTCTTGCATGATGAAAACATCGATTTTATTTTTATTTTGGCGCCATAAAATTCTTCATTCTTTTCTGAATCCTAATATGTATAGTTTGTTGGGGTTTTGATGTCTACAACTACCTTAAATTCGTTTTTTACAATTAACGTCCCATGCTCTGAATAATACACTTTTAACTTTGCCAGCTGTTTTCCGTTAATACTCATTTTTCATGTTCAGGTACCGATAACTAGGAAACCATTTAAGATAGAGGGCTATTTTTTACATTAACATGCCTAATGGAGTACTTGAATATTAACCTATTTTCACTTCCAAAACATAGTAGGCATGGATTGGGAAGAGAAAAATTGATACATATTTTTGAATAAGTTTAAAAAGAAAGAGTTCGGATTTTTTTTCTTGCATTATATCCCAATAATAATGAAACAAAGTGGTTACTCATCTGCCATGATCCATTCCAAGTATGTGAACAAAATTTGAGAATATTTGATTGAAAAACAACTGAGAAATGTGTACCTGAAGCAACTTCTACAACATTTTTTTTGAAAATGTATCTGTCCAAATTTGTATTAATTTCGCACATCCTGTAAAAGCAAAGTAGCACTACACGGTCAAAAACAGCTCAGAATATACCGCTTCTTATATGTGACAAGAATCATAGCTGTACCTTTAGCATAAACCCAGAAAATACTTAGTAAAGTGATGCCACAAAAATAGATTTTTCATCGTGTAAGAGAACGTGGTGACCTTAAGGTTATTTTAAACTTTAACCCTGGTGGCCGCGTGAGAAGCAGATGGTCAAGGATTCGACAATCACATTCGTCAGATATTTTGGCCTACTGTATTTTCATCTTATGAAATATGACATCACCTTTTATCCGAATGTGTGTGTTTGTATTTGTATACGTAAGTGGCCCCCTAATACATTTTGATTGGCTGCAGCGATGTCAATGCTACTCGGTAAGAACTTACTACCACTATTCCTTCCGACTAATGGGCGATAGAACATAAAATGAAAATTAATACAAGGAAATGTAGTCTCATGCAAATAGGGAAAGAGCGAAGGCAAGGTATTCAATATAACATTGGCTCGGAAGTACTTATAGAAGATTCCTGCAAATATTTGGGCGTTCACGTAAGGAATGGTATGAAATGTAGTACTCCTGTAGGATGTGTAGGTTCTGAAGCTTACAAATCTCTGCACTTTGTAATGAGGGTATTGACAAGAAGTAGTACCTCTGCTAAAGAATTAGGATGTTGTCACTTGTAAGACCTCCTCTGGAATACGCCTCGGCAGTTTGGGTTCATATCAAGTAGAGTTCATCAATGAGTTGGATATGGTGCAAAGGAAGGCTGCTAGATTTGTGCTCCGTGACTTTTATCCCAGCAGTAGTGTGACCCGTACGTTAAAGAAACTTGGGTGGGCTAAGAGGATGAAATCTAGATTCAGCACAATGTACAACACGTACACACATCAATCAGCATGGGATGAGCTTAGCAAACGTATGGGAAAGCCCACTTACATGAGTAGGAGTGATCATTATTTCAATGTTAAGGTCCGACCACAGTGTTAGAGCGTTTCCCCAAACATTTAGGTGCGTATTAGAAAAGACTGACGATTTGTGTAAAATATACTCCTGTTTAAATTTTATGAATTGTTATGTATAATTGTTTATTGTGAGCCGATGAGCTCATGTTGGATGATAACTTCTGGACCATAAACGGACGCACCAGGGAAGCTCTAAAAGGAGTCTTGTTAATAGTCTTCACTGGTGTAGTAACGATGTTGTTACTCATTGAACTTGCAGAATATGCATGTGGCATCTCATATATCGCCAAAATTTAAGTTAATAATTTAAGATGGAAATTTAAAAGCCTGGAAGCTATAGGACAAGAGGAGAATTAATTTAAAGAATTTTCCCCATATTAAACATGTCAATTTTATATTACAAATGTGCCCAAGGGAAATATAGTTGCTCAACGAGGGGCAGTTGCATCTAGACTCATCTAATCATATCAGGAGAGGACAGCTCCATTCGTGTTCCCGCATAGGGTGGACGTGATTTTTCGTACGTGAGAAAACGTGTCGTTCAAAATCAGAGTGTATCTTTGAGAATATTGCACCTATTGCATGATGTGCACATAATTGAGACGTCAGAGACGTTATGCAAGTGAGTAGAGGTGGTATTCTGGACAACTATTGATTGCCTGCACTTTTTGTGCGAACTCGAAATAGAGACTCTGCCACGAGGGTATTCCATGACGGAATGATAATCTAAAGACAAAATTTTGGTGTTTGAAATTAGTAGAATCAGTGAAACATCACTGAACAACCAGTGTTTATACTCAATGGCAGACCATGGGCAATCTTTGATTTTTGTCTGCAAAAGTGTAGAGACAGTGAGAATCGAATCAGTACGAGCTCTTGATAAATTCTGTGTAATCGTCATGATCGACTGGTCAATTACAGTATTTACGACCGTAATAATCCCCAATTGGAGATGAAGGTGACCATGGAGTAGAGGAAATATGCCTGCGGAGATGTCTAAGTTCGAAATATCATGAGACACAGAAAGAAGAAATGTTAAGCTCATTGGAGCGGAGCACATGGTCGCCAAACCAATGACCATGGCTCTCATAAATGCTCCGATTATTCCATCGAGTCTGTGAGTTTTTACGTCATTTTCTGTAGAGGAGTAGATGCTCGTAGATTAGCTTTAGAAGACCACATCTTAAGCACGATTTTCTAGGCAGGCAATTTGTAGCATTAGTATAATGATATTCTCACTCAACAGCTTTGTTTACTGCGGAGGTCACGCAGCATGATTCGCCGACATAACCCTGGTACATGATTATATGTGAAACAATTTAAGAGAGGACTAAGGAGGCCACACATATTTATCAAACGAGACCGTGAGTGGAATATCTCTAATTTACGACTCCTTGCAGTTCAATAGTATTTTCTTGCAAGCATATGCCACAGTTTCCAGATTCTTTGTTTAACAAAACAATTCATTAATTAGATTTATGGAGATCGAGTGAAATATATTTCACGTCCTGAACTATGGACATTGGTTATGTTTGTGTAGGCTTGAGCTAAGCCGTAGGTGGAATGTAACATAGATTTTACGTATCATTTTAAAGTGTCGTGGAAGAGCGCGATGTTTTATCTTTCCGTTAGGGTTATTATGAATAATTGTTATTTTACAAAGGCTTTGGAGAGGCCTGAATGAATTGAATGTGTAGTAAGCTGTTGATCGTATGTGTTTTGTATAATCTGAACAGAATTGGGAAATGTAATAGTAATATTTTGATGGTAGTGGATGCTCGACACTGCATAGCAGAAACCTTTTCCAATTCTGCACACCTGTGTTTGAAAGGAACATGCTAGACACAGTTTAAAACTATTACAATTTTGTGTGACGACAGATTGACAATACCAGCAGGCTTAACCTTGCTTTATGCCATGTCTTGGGTTCGATGAATGTTTTCAAGTAACAGCCGACTTGGTGCTGATTATTTCTATTGTATCAGTACATCCAAAACTAAATATCAACTACTATGAATATGTTTAGGAGAGTTTTTGAACCATGATTTATTTGAAATAAGTAAATAAACGATTAGACTCCATTCCAAACGTTAATGACCTGAGATGTAACACGTAGGGTGACGTAATTATTGTGTATTCTTTTGCCGTAAATGTTTTATTCCTACGAGGTTTTTCGCTGGTAGAGCGATGAATATTTTGAAATTAAGGTGACATGAGGCCATTTTTGCCCAGTCGACCGAGTTGACAGCGAGTTGTTGGAACCACTGGGTGACGTCATTAGGACGAATGTGTTTTGTGGGTCACTAACGTGTACTGTTGAGAACTATTTCACAACTTTTGATGGTAAGACTGGAGTAGTGGTTTTGCTACTTTGCCTGCCCATATTGTGGAGGTCTACATTTATCTAAATACAGGATGAGGAAGTAACATCTCTATATATATAAATGAAAGTTTGTCTGTTTTTTTTTCTGAATTTTCACGGAAATTTGCTTTATCTGCGCGTTTCAGACTGTTTTATGACGGATGCGCGCAAAAATTAAATTTTTGTCTGTCTGTCTGTTTGTGTGTCTGTGGACAACTTCTTCGAGTCCTTATAACTTGAGAACGGCTGGGTGGATCAACGTAAAATTTGATGCAGATATCTATCAGAGGCACCACACTAATCATTGATGCAACTTTTCTCCGTACCTCTCATAAAAGGGGGGAAAAAAAAAGGAAGATTGTAGTTTTACGTGACCGTGAATCTTGTGATTATGAGCCACGGGACCTCCTTTTTACGTGGAATCCGTGGCGTGGGGGCGTGGTGGCTCAGCGGTCTAGCTGTATGCCTCTCACCAAGGTGGTCCGGGTTCGATTCCCGGTCAATGCATGTGAGATTTTCGATGTGAAATGCCATAAAAGGGGGCCTACCCCCCTTAAAATACATGCTGAAATAGGCGTAGAAGGACAAGACAAAGGTTATTTTCAACCCCTCAATGTGAGAAACAAAACTCGGGGGCCCCTGGGGCCCCCGAAAACCCCACTTTAACGCCCTAAAACCAACGGTTTTTGAGATATTCCCAGAAAACTGATTTCATTTAATAATCTATGAAAGAATGCAAGCCGGTAACCATGGCAACGGAATCCACAGGACCATCTATTTCTGTAAGATGCAATGCAATTCCATTTATTACATTACTGTGAAGTTTGCAAACGGCTATAAGGTTATCACGGAACCAAACTAAGCTGTAAAATTCATCAATACGTATAATGCGCTTAAGGGGGTCAAGGGGTACACTAGAATTTATTCACGCGATTTTCACGTGCGTGTGTGGTACGGAAGGTCTTCTATATCTCTATCCCTATATTGTATTTATTATATTATTATCATTATTAATATTATTATTATATTATGGCATACAACGACGAGACAAAGCTCATTTTTAGTTCCTCGGTGGCAGAAACAAAACTCGAGGGTTCCCGAAAACTACATTTTAAGGCTCTAAAACCAACAGTTTCTGAGATATTCCCAGAAAAATAATTGAATTTAATAAACTAATGAAGGAATGCAAGCCGGCAACAACGACAACAGGTTCTCAATGGAAGACATCCAACATTCCATATATTTCTGTAAAAAGCAATGCAACTCCACTTATTACATTTCTGTGAAAGTTTTCAAATGGCTATAAGGTTATCACGGAACCAACTTAGACTGTAAAATTCATCAATGCGCATAAGGGGGTCAAGGGGTACCCTAGAATTTTTATACGTGATTTACACGTGTGATATGTCGTACAGAATATTATCTCCAAACAGAAACATTATTTTCAAAAATTCCTGAATTGAAATAGTATTTTTTGCGGCTATTAGGAATTTGGGTCATTGGAGGTAAAAAAAAACCTGAATATTCATGCACCACAAGCCTTTATAATTTGTTAAAGGTGTCTTCCTGTGGATGGGGACTTTACACAACGGTGAGGGTCAGTCTTTATGTGAGGTGTGTTGCGTTTCGTCTACGAGGTTTTCAAATTTGTTTTCACGTCAGGAAGTACACCTTAGGTGAATTTAGATTGAGCACATTGACATTTTTTTTTTCGACAAACGGGTTCATCGTAAGGATGATTTTGTTTGGTACTGTGTGGTTGATATATCCATATTCGGACATCTGGGTGATATGTTGTACGTTGGTTGGTTCCTCAGTTTAGAAGCTGCGACAACGCGTTCACGTAGCCTCGTGTACTTTGAGTGTGTGTAGAATCTGTCTGATAACCGGTGTTAATTGTGATGGCTGTATTAGTGTGTGTTATCTGTATTTCAGGTAAGACTGCAGACGATCAATTTCCAGTTGTTCCTACTTTTGCTACCAAATGCTACCGTCAACGACACCTAGCTGTGACTTGGCTACTAGATGTCACCTCAACTGGCCCATGGTGGCAAACTTTGGAACCAATAGAGCGTTAATCAAATCTAACCAACAAATTTAGCTTCACATAATTGTAGTTAGTGGAAGGTTCTCTTACATGACATGGGACCGCGTGGTTTACTTCCCCTTCGTAGTAAGGCATACTTTCTGTGTATATTTATGTACGCTTATAACTCGTGTTCGAATGTTTGGAGCATCGTAAAATTAGGTATCCATGAGAGTGAATACACCAATCATTTATAAAACTCTTCACCGTACTTCTAATAGAAGGGTTGGTATAGGATTTTTTTTTTCAAAATACATGCTAAAATAGGCTAAATATAAAAATTATCCTAGAAGGACGACCAAAGCATATGTTACACTTCTCAATGTGAGGTACAAAATTCAGGAGTCTATAAAGAGTCTCCGAAAACCACATTTTAAGGCCCTTAAATTAACAGTGTCTGTGATGTTCCAGAGAAATAACTTCGCTCTGATAAACGTATGAAGGAATAACAAGACCTAACCATTGCAACAGTAGCTCAATTGATAACGTCTGGTTATTAATACCGAAGACCGTTCGAAGAGCGGGTACTTCTGCTAGTTTGATATAAATCAAAACTTAATAATCATGGAGCATTCCTTTTACTAAAATTAAACTTAATAATTGAAACGTAATTATTCTTAAATTGTTTATCAGATATTAATTATTTGTTATTTTTCTCCGACGTTCTTTCTTTCTTTCTTTCTTCGAATGACTGAGACATTTAGACACATTAGCTGGGACAGATTTACACGAGTTTGAGATGATTAATTGGAATCGCTGTGACAACCTGAAGGCACAGGCTGTTAGGAATCACGTGATATGAGTCGTGGTTATTACTACGCTTTCGCCTCCCTAAAGAACATACTCAGAGGACGGTTTAATGCAAACAGCATTGAATCTGGGCAGACAGGCATGCAATGAGCATGATCACTAAGATTGTTATATTCATTTATTTCTTGTAAATATGTGTGTGTTATTTGGATGTTTATTTTTGATAGGACTAAGTCGTGCTAGCTTTTGATTTTCTTTTGGTGTAGGCGCATCTCGCCTACAGTTTAAAGTAAAATAGGGGTTAGCTAACAAGATTAAAGGTAGCGTTAAATGTTGAAAGTGATACCATCATAGTGTAGATATCCTTATTGGTGCCATTAAATGTAAATTGAACACTTTGCGATTAACAAGGGCTGTATTCATTTGTTTTGCTGTAGATTCAGGGTGTGACTATTGTTATTTTTCATGAACCTTTGTAGTGCTTAGGGAGATGTTTTCGTGTCACATTCCTAGCTAGATTGCTGTTTAATTATTTTGTGAATGGTCTTCGAGGGGGTTTAATTTGGTTGAGGGATATAATTTAACTATTTTTATTTTGTGTTTTAGATTTGGGGCCTAGCCTATTTGTACCCTCCAAAGTAGGTCAGGGATTTGTTTTTATGAATAAATTTTATGATCTTTTACTTACGACTGGACTTCTCATTGCTAGCTATAAGTTTTTAGTGGTATGATCTCTTTGGGCTGGTTTTCTATAACCACGGACCTCTCACCCAACCCGACACTACCCGTGTGTAGCAATCCCGTGCAGGCTAGTCTGAGAACATATGGGTTCGACGGATGTGGACGTCGAGAAGGCCGTTGGTGGTCTGCGGTCCCCCGACATTCTGACGTGCATAATTTGTTATACAGTATATACCCAATTTTCTACCGGGGGACACACCACTATCTGCAAATGAATGAATGAATAAATGAATGAAGACCACCAAGGGCCACCGCCATGGATCTTCATTCTACGAATTCAATTAAAAATTATGGCAGACTACAGCAGTGACGGCCAACGGAGAATATCATTAGTTAGTTCGATTCCCACTGTCGTCGGACACCTTGTTCTCTAATTCCATCTGTATGGCTTATACACAATCTAATAGCTGTACATGGACCACCTAGTGGTGTAACGGCTAGCATTCTTGGCTGAAGCCCTGGAGTTCAGGGTTCAATTCTTGGCTCTGCCAACATCTCTAATTCTGGTCTGAGGGCTGGAATGGGTTACACTCGGCCTCTGAGGCAAAACTGAGAAGAGGTGGGTTCGATTCCCACCTCAGCTATCCTGGAAGTAGTTTTCCGTGTTTACCCACTTCTATTCCCGGCGAATGCCGAGATGGTTTCTAACTTAAGATCACGATTGCCTCCTTTCCAATCCTCACTTGAATTAAGAATTCTCACACTAATAACAATAACACTGGTAATGAGAAAAAATCACACACACCCAAGTGCACAGAGCTAAATAATCATGATGTCCAAGCCCCTCAAACGGAACAACAAAAACAACATAATAGCTGTAAAGCATCCTGGAAAATCAGGCCCTATGCTTTGTTTCCTTGGCGCATGCACTCTTCTAAGGAACATCGGTGACGTACTTGTTCTTGTGGCACCTCAAATCAAAATAATGTTATTAATAAATGAAATTAGTTACAAATAAATGCTTAAATATGCTGTTTCATTAGTTCTCCGCTATAGGCGCTGTGGTCCCAGTGGAGCCTTACGTAAGAGAAACATCTTCCCTCCTCAGCTCTCTAACCAGACTGCATGAAAATTTAATGACGCGACTAAGAACTTCTTTCACAATGCGCTCTGCACAGCGGGATAAAATCTGACAAATATGTGGCCATGAGAGGTAATTTTGAGCTAGGAGTCTTGTTGCCTTTGACGGGAGTGGAGTCATTACCAAGCAAAGGAAGAGACTTTGTTTGCCTTTCTCGACATCAGGTAGAACGCAGCGTTTCTTACTGGTGCATGAATCTTTCATGAGAAGAAATATCCCTGCAAAGAAGTATTAAAATCTCACATTTATGTCACTTTTTTGGCAGATTATTGACATCTTATGCATGCCTACTCTTTCAGAGGATGAAATATACGAGAAATGTCGTGAAGTATAATTTGCTGAGACTACCTCGTGGTGTACCTGTTAGCAATCTTGGCTATTACTCTCGGTGTCCGGGTTCGATTCCCGACTCTGCCAAGGAATTTCATAATGGTTTGAGGTTTGGAATAGGGAAAATGCAGTCTCTTGTGGCAAAACTGTGAACACTGGGCTCTAAACCAAACCTCGGCCATCGTATTCTCCACTTCTTCTTCTAGGATGGTTCCGTACTTAAGGTCACGCCTGCCTCCTACCCAACCCTAGCCTGTTACAAATACATCCTACAGACAAAACAATAACACAGGTTATGAGACAATCCTACATACAAAAACGATTAGTTAATTATTTATTGAGGGTTTGAGGGGCGGAACAGCGAGGACACCTGCCCCTTACAAAGATTAGGGGGATGAAATGACTAAAACACCAAGACCCTTAATGAAACAACAACTTAAATTATTAATGTTGTTTTTGATTCATTTAGGGGTTTTGCGACATCGTGGTCCCGTAGCCCCGTGTACTTGTGTGTGTATGTGTGTGTGTGTGGGGGGGGGGATTTCTGAAAACCTGTAATATTGTGGCGGCTGTATTACTGTGTGCATTTGTAATTCTGATGATTGAGAAGGAGGTGGTCATGACCTCACTTTAGGAACCATCCCGGCTTTTGCCTGTAGTAGCAGTGGGACACCATGGGAAACCACTTGCAGGATGGCTGAGGTGATAATCGAACCAGCCTCTTATCAGTTTTGTCTCACGAGGCTGAGTGTACACCGTTCCAGCCCTCAGACCAGGGAATCGAACCCAGGCCTCTGCGATCGCAGTAAAGAGTGTTAGCCGCTATCCAACGAGGCAGACTTAAATTATTAAGTATGAGCCAGTAGTTGTTCAATATATCGTGTCATGTTAGAAAGCGCTCAATAAGTCCACGTGTGAAATCAGAAGCCTCGACTTGAAGTTGATGTCTGGATTGCTTAGTTACACCATTCATTTTCTGCACTTAATTTTGCAGTCACCGATCAGGCACAGTTCATATCGCTGCACTGTAACAAAGTCCGGAATCGCGTTCATTTGTCGCAATGGCAACATAACTCAAAATATGGTGTGTGTGGGAAACTGCAGTTAAATAGTTAGGTATTTCCTAACGGTGGGTAATTTAAATAATATCAAGGGTTTGACGCTGTATGTAATTGGGGATTTATTACTTTACTTCTGATGAGTGCAACAGACAATTGATTGGCGTCCGTGCTCATTTCCTCACCTTACTCTAAATTTAAACTCACTTCTAAATATCTTGCTTATTCATCCTAGCAATACAACAATTTATCGCCTATACCAAGCTAATCTGCTTTAAATTTATTTTATATTGTATCAACATTATATTATTGTTAGATTTAAGTAGTACTTGTATTGATTATCATGTATCAATTGTACAGTGCGCCCGGGAATGTTCTCCGCAGTGCCTACAAGCTGCTGCGAGAGATTACGTCACCAGTTGAGTTGGCAGCACGGCTGTCGCTTGTATCATAACAAACAGTAAACTTTATACTCACCACAGCCATTCATAACTGATGCTAGAAGTGCTGATGACACACATGCTGGCTTATTGCAATACACACTGACGAATTCGACAGCCCACAGCCCACACGCGTGGCCTCCACCCTATCAAGGACACTGTGCTGCCAACTAAACTGAAGACGCAACCACTCGCAGCTGCACTTAGCCACTGCGGAGAACATTCCCGAGCGCCCTGTATAATCTGGTTAGGTGGAAGAGAGGGCCCAATGGCCCTAATCTTGCCAGACAAAATAAATCTATCTACCTATTGATGTAATTGCAGTATTTTCAGAAACTGGGACAACGAATTATGTAGTCTCACGTTGCCAAGAGGAATGATGGAGTAGTGCCGATTTAATTAATCTATAAAGAATATTTTCTAACACAACACTGAGGTAAAACATGAAAAAATACATTTATGCCCCTGTTACAATAAACGAGCGAAACTCAAGGAAGGAACACAGGTTGTACTCTTCTTGATTTTAAAAACCTTATAACGAATTAAGGATAATTGTGATTGAAGAATTATAATTGACAGCTTACAGTCACTCCAGCAAGAAATGGGTGTCCTCCTAGTTACTATTTTGATCAAGTCACAACTGCGAACTTACACAAGAACCTATACTAAGGTGTCAGGCGTTATAAGTGTATTGTTACGGCTGTGAGTTTGTGTCATCGCTCGCCACGTGAGTCACATCTGCCCCAGGGCTGGGCTGTGCCCTGCCTCGTGTATTGCGTGCGCCTTATGCAACAGGGCTACTAGGACAAAGGGATGGTCCAGAATATTCGTGACTCAGCCAGTGGAGGAAGACTCGAGAAGCCGTGGACCCTGGATGGGTCTAGAAGCATTTATTGAGTCACCGGCCTGCTATATAAGAGCGACCTGTCAAGCAGCGGTTGTTGTTGTGTTTTACGAGCGAGTGCGAGCGTTTATCCTGAGCGACAGAAGTGTGGCGAGTTACGAAACCCAGTGACATTGTTTCCCAGCTCGTGAACAGCGAAGCAACGTGTAGCAGGTTTTCGTAAGTAACTGTAGATAGTGTACATAGGGGGGAGTTGCATGTAGTTCTGTCAAGGCCACCAGACTCATTAGTGAGAAGATTAACTGTTGATAAGTGAAAGAGGTCAAGAACTCTCCATAAGGTGGAGACTTGAGGAAACTGGAGTAAGGTAATAATTGCTTGTATTTGCTGATGAGTGGTGTATGTTCTGGCCGCAATAAAGTTAATTATTTCATTTAAAGGAACAATCTGTGTTGTGCTTCAACCCACCGTAATCCAGTTAACAAAAGTGCCACTAGGGGGGTGGCACGTAACAACTGGTGTCAGAAGCCGGATTACGAACTCAAGCACAAGCACAACACCTGGCGGTCCTGGTTTCAAAACCCGAGCAGGTCATTTTCTCTAATTTTCCTGTGAGTGCATGCCCTTTACAAGACAAACAACTAAAATGGAGGCGCAATTGGCAGCATTGCTAGAAAAGTTAAAACGCATGGAAACCAAAATGGAGGCCGGCCAGAAGAAGATGGAAGACGGACAGAAGAAGATGGAGGACGGCCAGAAGAATTTAACCATGGACCTAACTGCCAAATTAGATGACGGCCAGAAGAAGCTAGAAGATGGCCAGAAGAAGATGGAAGACGGTCAAAATAAGTTAGCGGAGGACCTGAAGAAGATGGAAGACAGCCAGAAAAGTTTAGCCGAGGACCTTACTTCCAAATTAGAAGACGGTCAGAATAAGCTAGCTGAGGACCTGAAGGACGGCCAGAATAAGTTAGCAGAGGACCTAATCGCCAAATTTCTGGATGGCCAGAAAAATCTGGAAGAGTGTCTGCTGGCGAAATTAGAGGAGAGCCAATGTAAATTAGAACAGGGCCTACGTGAGGAAGTCGCAGCAGTGGAAAAGAAGTTCGACGCCTTACAAGTGGAAGTTGCCGAGCTGCGCCAACGCCCGCTGATGGGGGTGGAGGAGAAATTCAACGCCTTGCAAGTGGAAGTTGCCGAGCTGTGCCAACGACCGCTGATGGGGGTGGAGGAGAAATTCAACGCCTTACAAGTGGAAGTTGCCGAGCTGAGCCAACGCCCGCTGATGGGGGTGGAGGAGAAATTCAACGCCTTACAAAAGGAAGTTGCCGAGCTGCGCCAACGCCCACTGACGGGGGTGGAAGAGAAATTCAACGCACTACGAGAGGAAGTTGCCGAGCTGCGCCAACTCGCGCCCACCGTTACACCGGGAATATCAGGAACGGGACATAGCAGAGTGACGCCCCCAACCTTCGACGGAAAGGTCCCGTGGAGCACCTACTTACGCCCGTTCGAGGCGGCCTGTTCCATAAATAACTGGAACAACACAGAAAAGGCTACAGCTCTCATTGTAGCGCTGAGAAGTGACGCCCTTAATGTCCTTCAGGCCATCCCGACTGGATCCCAGGACTACGCTTCACTGATCGCCCATATGGAGTCCCGATATGGAGATAGCCATCTTCAGTAGGCCTACCAGATGCAGCTCCGGACCCGGGTACAGGAGAACGCGGAAACCCTGCAGGAGTTCGAGATGGACATCGCACGCCTCGTAGGGCTCGCCTACCCAACAGCGCCAGCCGACTTTCTGGAGCAGATAGCGACGCAGACCTTCACCGTCTGGCTACGGGACTCGGACACGCAACAGGCGCTGCGACTCGCGCGCAATAAGACCCTGACAGATGCGCTGAGCCACGCACTTGAGTTCGAGACGGCAAAGCAGGTATCTAGAATGCGCGCGCGGGTGCGTCAGGTGGACATCGACGAACCAGCCAAAGCCGACAAGACCAAGCCCCTGGCCGATGAACTGATGGAGGCACTAGGCCGGTTCTTCAAGAGTCGCAGTACCACCAACAAAAACGTAGCCGAAGGACATCCGGAGAGGCGGCCCGGAAGAGGACTACCGACCTGCTGGACCTGCCGTAAGAGAGGCCACCTGAGCAAGGACTGCGGTGATCGCCGCCGCCAAGGGTTTCCGTCGGGACAGTCAGTCGTAGGGAAACCGCGCAGCCCAGGAAAACGAGTATTAGCCAGCCTTGGGGGGCAAAGGTTGGCTTGTGACAGTCGTCAAGCCCCGGCAGTCCAGGTGCGTGTGACTAAGTTACGGAGGGACAATAGCAGCCTGATGGTCGACGGAGTCGTCAACGGAGCGAGCTGGCCCATGCTAATCAACACGGGAGCATCGAGGACCATCGTCAGCCCCACCGTGAACCCGAAGTGGAGAGTGCAACCCACACAAAGGAACCTCCAGCTAATAACCGCGACCGGAGAGACCGCACCGTTACATGGCGAAGCATCACTGGAGTTCGTCATTGGTCGACGGGCGATAAAGCATCCAGTGCTTGTGGCTGACGTATCAAATGAAGTGATCATCGGACTGGACATCCTGGACCAGAACAACATCATCTTGGATCTGAGTACCAACACTCTGCACTTCGGAATTGAGGAACTTGCTTTGCAACCAGCACACGAGGCCGTTGCCGCACGACGAGTAAGGCTGAGAGAGGACGTCATCGTTCCCGCCAGGACGGAAGTCAGCGCAGCCGTAATTGTCGACGGAACAGCTAAGGGAGTGGCGGAAGTCATCGAGCCAAAATATGAGGACATCCAGACAAAAGGATTGCTAGTTGCCAAGACTCTCATCAACACGACGTCTCGGCCGTACGTCCGCCTGTCCAACCTGAACGACTACGACATTACGGTTCACCGGGACACCAACCTAGGAGTCTGCGAGCCCGTTACCTGGATTGCCCGCATCACAGATACGACGGACGGACACCTGCAGATGGACAACCGAAGAAGACGCACACTGCCAGAAGAACTACAGAAGCTGTACCAAGGATCCCAGGACCATTTAGAAGAGGAACAATCACGCCAACTTCAGGACCTGCTACGCGAATTCCAGGACGTCTTCTCCGTGGGGAGCAAAGACTTCGGCAGGACAAGCTTGGTCCAGCACAGAATCGACGATGGGGACAGCGCACCGATTATGGCCCCATTCCGACGTGTCCCGCTCGCCAAGCAAGCCGAAGTCGACCGGAAGGTAGAAGAGATGAAGGAGCAAGGGGTGATCGAGCCATCACATAGTCCTTGGAGTTCTCCGGTCGTGCTAGTGAAGAAGAAGGACGGTTCCACCAGGTTCTGCGTGGATTACAGGCGGGTGAACGACGTCACGAAGAAGGACAGCTACCCTCTACCCCGGATCGACGACACGCTGGACACCATATCAGGATCAAGATGGTTCTCCACCTTGGATTTGAAGAGTGGCTACTGGCAGGTGGAGGTCCAACCTAAGGACCGCGAGAAAACGGCGTTCTCCGTGGGCAGCGGGCTCTGGCATTTCACCGTCATGCCATTCGGCCTGTGCAACGCCCCTGCGACCTTCGAAAGGCTAATGGAGTCCATTCTGAGGGGACTACACTGGAAGACCTGCCTGGTCTACCTAGACGACGTCATCGTTCTGCGAAAAGGCTTCGAGGAGCACTACAGCAACCTGAAAGAGATCTTGATGAAGCTACGGGCTGCCCAGCTGAAGTTGAGCCCCACGATGTGTCAGCTCTTCCAGAACCAGGTCCAGTACCTTGGGCATATTGTCTCCAAGGAAGGGGTGCGCACCGACCCAGAAAAGACCGCAGCTGTGAGGGAGTGGCCAGTTCCGAAGGACAAGTCTCAACTACGAAGCTTCCTGGGACTCTGCACTTATTACCGTCGCTTCGTGAGAGGATTCGCCGACATCGCCAAACCTTTACATCGACTGACTGAGAAGGACCAACTCTTCACGTGGACAGCAGAATGCCATAGTGCCTTCGAACAACTCAAGCAGGCTCTGTGCACCTCGCCTATTCTGGCCTACCCCAGACCTGGAACAAGGTTCATTGTCGATACCGATGCCAGCGACTTTGGCATAGGGGGGATCCTGTCGCAAGTAGTGGTCTACTTCAGCAAGGCCTTGTCAAACCCAGAAAGAACTACTGCGTCACCAGGAAGGAGCTGCTCGCCATGGTGAAGACCATTGAACACTTCCACAAGTACCTGTACGGGCAAGAATTTCTCATCAGGACCGACCATGCATCCCTGCGGTGGCTCCTGAACTTCAAGCAGCCCGAGGGTCAACTCGCGCGGTGGTTAGAGAGGCTTCAACAGTACAACTTTGAGATTCAGCACAGGAAAGGCCAACTGCATTCTAACGCCGACGCCCTGTCACGAAGACCGTGCCCCGAAGACTGCACAGTAGTATACATTTTTACCATTTGGATATTGCGTAATCGCGAGTACATATTGCATCATCATGCGAGCGATCACGTGTTATGTCTGCAGTGTTCGCGACAAAAAAAGTTTGTCTGACATAAATGAATGGCCTTGGCCTGCTCTACCCCCACACCAAATTTCAACTCTCTAGGACAAAATAAATTGAATTTTGAAAATAGGCTATATTTCCAAAATTAGGAAATCTATAAAAAAGTTTGTTTGACATAAATGAAAGCTCTCTATCTCATCTACCAGTAAACCAACTCTTAGGTGTATTGGACAAAAATGAAAAAAATGTTCAAATGGGGTCTTTGTTAGCGGAAATGTTTTATGTGTACTAACATTTGAATGAGACTGTACGGGTGCGTCCATGGAGACCCATTTGGTTATCCACGCGCGTTTCTCTGCTAGTGTTAGCAGCAAGAAGAGATTGACCCTTGACTGCTTGAAGCGGATAACCTTTGCTCCGCGCGCGGCTGTTATCGTTCTTTGGCTAGCGCGTGCAAGCTGAACGTGGGGGGTCTGGCTTGCTAATCCTTATAGGACGTGCAGCTGTTAGTTAAAAAAATTTTGTGTGCTTGCATGCTCTGTAGTCTCATTCTGCATAGACCGTTCTTTGACTGCATGAAATGAATATTGGCTTGTTTGTTTCAAATTCTTAGCCATCATTATTGAACTCTGAAAATATTTTAATGAGAGAACAAGTTTGGATAACATTTCACAAATCTGCATTCGTGTGATACGATTAAATAGCTTTTTGATTCTTTAAGTTTATACTATATAAGAGGAGATTACTATGGAGCAGTAGTTAGATATTACAATCAACATGAGTCTATGTGAAAGCTTAATACAAAAGTTGAAGAAACTGCAAGCAATCAAGTCGTTGGCAACTAGCGCCAGAATGCAAGGACTACATTTCGTTATCAGTGCCACGAAAGTGGAGGAGGCTGCGTGGTATGATACATTGACAGAAAGTGAAAAGGAGATTTTTAATTGTGAGATTTTGGAGTTGGTGAGAGACCCGTGCCACGTTCAAGAGATTATTTTTAACGGGGTGACGGAACATAATTTAAATATAATTATTGAAAAACTCAGAGCGATCTGGTTAAGGCCACTCAACCTGCTTGATCTTCCTCCACTAGAGGAGGAAGAGCATATGCAAGGAGAACATCGAGTAGAAGAGGAAGAGGACGATGATGATGTAGTTGAAATTATTTAAAAAGGACAGTGGGTGGAGAGAGTGATTTCTTTTCAATGTATATTTTTTTTAAAATATATCTATTTTGATCAATGTGGTTTACATTAATTATATAATACGAAATAGTGAAAACAAAATAGTATGATCTTCGTTCTTAAAGTGGTAAGTAGTTCTTTTTTTCCGCCAAGATGCTGAGAATTGAAGATGCTATCTGCAGAGTTGAATATGCTGGTGATCTTGTGTGGAAGGTAAGTACAATCATTCTTTTCTTTCTTGAGTGTGTTGGTTTTCGTGAGCTGAAAATATATAGAGACACATTAATAATAATAATAATAATAATAATAATAATAATAATAATATTTTTTGCGATGAATAAAAAAAACTTACATTGTTTTAATTAGAATATGTTTTTGTTCGAAATCCAAGAGTTGTGAGTTGAATCGAATCCTAGCCAAGATACGAGGCTTGGGTTCCTTTTCTACGTAGTACTTTGTCTACTAAGTAAATATTAGGATGTTTGGTTCGTTGTAACTCTGCTTCATAAAACGCCCCAAATATCGGCAAATTTTTATTATCTTTTAAAAGATATGTTCGTGGATTAGTATTTTGAACTTTATAAATTGTAAATAATTCCGTAGTCCAATTAGCTTCGTACTCTTTGGTGAAATGTTTCTTGATTTTTGATATTCTTACAATGTCGCCAATTTTATATTTTGGTTTTCTTAAAGTTTCATTATATTGTGTTGGCAAGCGGGGTTGATTGTTTCTTTTTACATCAATAGGTTTCATGCCAATGCTGCGATGTATTTTGTGATTATACTTTACTAATAACTCAGGCAAAATATTTACCCATCGGTATGAACCACGTGTTGTGAACTCTTTCCACATCGATTCCTTAAGAGTTCGATTAAATCTCTCTACTACACTCGCTTTTATGGAGCTCCCAGTGGAATAATGCTTTAGATTTTGTTTCTGAGACCATGTTTTGAATCCATTGTTATAAAATTCCGTTCCTCGATCAGTGTGAAAATAATAGGGCAATCTTTTACTTTGAGAATAAACAAATTTTAAACTTTTTACAATCTCACTTCCTTTTTTGGTTTTAAGAGGAATTGTCCATGCATATTTTGAGTAAACGTCAATAATGGTTAATAAATATTTAAATCCATTATTCCATTTTGCAAGTTTCGACATGTCCACAAGATCAGCTTCATGGAGGTCATCGATTCCTTTGCTAATAACATGTCGTCTTTTAAACTTTTTTCTAAGAGGTGCATGAAGTTCTTTTGCAATTTCTCGTCTGATTTCGTTCATAGTTAATTTCTAAACAAAGATTTATAACATACTGTGCATTGTTTTACAAATATTTGAATTTTTATTCAATATATCCGACATTTCTTAGTTCTTCTTCAATTGCAAAGATTTCGCTGTCAAGTCCTGTGTGACCTGCAGCTTTCGATGCAATTAATTTTTTAAGTCTTGATACTAATTTGTTTGGTTCATTCCAATGGACAAATTCAATATTGTTTCCTCCTTCGAATTTCCAAATGGCTTGTGGTGTGATGTGTTTCTTTTGGCCATATCCAGTATGCATCGTAGTATTTGCTTCTTCATTCTCATCTGTTGTTTTTATAATTCTATCTATGTCTTCAGTAAGAAGGGGTTCGATTATATTTTTATACTTATGAGATTGTGTTCCACTCGGAGCTGCATTTCTTGCATAATTTCTTTTGTGCACGTTTGAAACATTTAATAATTTCGAATAAGAACTTAAATCACTCCTATCGATTAGAGAGTGATCTGGTACTTTCCTTTGAATCAATTCAAGTAGACCTTCTGTTATAAGAAATTTTTCACCACCAACTTTTATCCACTTTTTATCAAAGAAGACTCGTTCACGTCCCAAGTATTGTTTATCATTTCTTATCGTTATACCAAATGTTCTATCCACGTTTTGTTTAATGAACGGATCAAAGTAGCGGTTAAGTAGTGTAATTATTTTGATGCTATCTCCATCTTCTTCGTCTGAAGTAGCAGTTGATTCAGAATCATCATTTTTTTCTTTTTTGATTTTCTTTTTTTTAGTTGACGTTGTATTAGCTATAGTTACAAGCTGATTTAATGAATTTGTTACTGGTTTAAACTTAGTCTCTATATTGAACCCTTTAGTATTGCAGTGTTTATATGTAAGAAATCTTAATCAAGGGGTCGCGCTCAGTTCATAGTGTGATGTTTACGTTCGCCAAACAACATGCTCTACTGAGGTAAGGGTCATAGGATTAAAACTATAATTAAGAAAGAAGTGACAAGACATAAAATAATAACATAATTTAATGACTATTTGTGCAAAATGAAATTAATATAACCAATAATAATAATAATAATAACATTCCTCCCTGAACCTTCCCATGACATTTATATCTATTAAAAGTTGAGGAGTCAGACGGATCTCCCCCTTATAAAAATGTGGATCCAAGTTCCACTAACTTGCATTGGATTTTATGTACGCGTAATGACTAACTACGAGGAATGAGTACTTTGGATGACAGCTCGTTTACATCGGGTAACAGCCACGATGCTTACGAACAATCATCTCGTAAATCAACGTTTACGGATATGGGACACAACACTAATAAAAACCCTTAAAAATTAATGCTGACACACAACCTAAATCTAGTATTTACAGGAATCTCCCTCGAGACCCTCCTTTAATGCGGTGACGCATCTGACAAAATGAGCTGCCAACCCGGCCAATTGCTCAATACACAAACAAGGAAAGACAGCATCGCACGTGACTACACGGGTCACAAATATGAAACATAAACATGGAATTAAACCAACAACAACAAAAGCCTCAACGGCTGAGATTACCTTATATGAACAAACACGCACGTTAAGCTAACGCTTCGGAGATTATAGTGATTCGTAGGCAACTCCCATTTATTTAAACAATTTTTACCATTGATCAGTTCTTATTCTGTATTTCAAGTAACTTTACGGAGCCAAAGCACTCCCTAATGACCTTGCTGCAATCCTTTCAGCCCGCCTTGTGAAACATCTTCCCCCTACCACAACACCTGTCATCGTCCAGCCCAGTGTGTATAAATAACCAGACCAACTGTCCCGTTATCTCGTAGAATCAACAGCAACAAATCTCAACCACATAAACATATGGTAAGACATTAATCGATATAGCCACATATGTCCTCGCAAGGTAACGATATGGGCTTGGCATCAAGCTGACAGAAATCAGTCTACGCTGAAATTCCCGCTTGTAATGACCAATAAAAACACACACACGCACACACTGCTGGGACTGACATAACACTTTTCACACAGGTCGGTTGAATAAGATGCTCACAAACTAATTAAAAAATATTAAAACCTACGAGAGAGCTGACTGCTCCTCGCCACAAATCACATTGCTCCAAAGGCAATAAACTCACTGAATCTGATCAATAATAAACATTACAAAGATTAATTTACCCTCCAATCTACTGCATGATTATACTACTTCAGTCCTACTTCTGAAACACAACATATCTCCGAGAGACGTTTCTTAAATGCATTACGTAAACATATGCGAACACGGTCGTCCACATAGTCACGTTAGTTAATGAAAAACAAACAAGGAACTACCACTAAATAAAATTGTGCGAGCTGTTTCCATGCAAAAGGTGTGTCAGACCAAAACTAAATACACTACGTTAATCAACACAAGCAAGATATTTACAAAAACTATTTGTCCCATATACCATAAGTTAATTTATCAGATAATAAGAATATTATTCAGTACTCATCCTCAGCCAATCACCGTCAACGGACATCTGCAGCCATTTCCCAACTATATGCTGCTTAGCTCGTCTCAAACATTTCGACGGAGTGTTGTCGGTTCCAAACTTCTTCCATGGTCAGTGATGTGCTGATGTAAAAAAGTTATAGATTATTATACACTCGATATCTGACTACTAAATTCGCCGTTCTAGGTACTTAGTTCCCCAGAAACAGTCTGTTGGCGAATTGTCGAAGATACTGTCCCTACAAAAATAGTACAGTGACCATATATCACACTGATTTTAACACACTTTAGTATTAATAAAAATCTGTGTCCTCATGACACGCAAAGTACAGTAACCTACGTCCTTAGACGCACAAAATATAGTCATTAGTAGTCTAGTCTTGGCTCCTCACGCCACTTATAAATAAACTGGCCCTAGGTATCGATGGGGGGGGGGGAAATTAAATAAAAATTTCTCAAAATAATAGTGGTACAGGAATGAAACAAATATCACTGAACTCGTAAAATTGCGCAGGTCAGGAATATGCCCATTAATTCAAGAATCGATCGTAGAGATGTTGTCTAGCCGATCTCCCGCGTTAATGCTAGATATCGCGTGCCCAAGCTAGACTTGGCGCGCTCGTAAGCATTCATCTCTCATTGGTTCCACATTTTCTGTTAACTTCGCGGTTTTATCAGACTTCGGCTTCGTAGGAGTGTCCACTGGTACCATCAACTACTCACGTTACTGCATTATATTTTTTCTAGGCGCGAATAGTACAATGCACATGCCATAAGCGTGTCTCACCACGCGTCCCTTTTATTTTGAGGTGGCCACCACCTGTCCTTCTGAATCATTGCTATGCTATTTCTTTTCACAATCCTTAAGTATCTAGCCTTTTGTCAAACTGCTGCAGGTATGTCCCAACTGTCTCCAACAAATGCTTGAAATTTCCTCATCTTCGTCTGGCTATTTTATGACGCTGGTAGAAATATTAATTAATTGAAGAAATAAAACATCGAATCATTTATCCATCAGAGGATAAAGGGTTCACAACTCCTCCACCCACAAAATTTCGAACTTAGGATAAAGTCGACAATTTTTAAAAGACTTCCGTAGGCCAATTTGTTTTATTTCAGAATCACCCCTTTCTACTACTTGGTCTAGCCGCTCCTGTCTTGAATGGCATTTACTCGTTTTATTTCCTGCTTGGACCTCACCCTGCTTGCGTGACGCGCTGACGCCTGAGGCAACACTCTGCCCGCCTCGTTAATGATTGTCAACACCAACTCCACTTCTTTCTTCACGTGCCGTACTCAACTGCCCCCCGTCCACTTGGTTGATATTGGGACGTCCATATTTAAACTGCATCATGATTTCGGCGCTCCCATGGTTCGCTTCTTCGATAAGTTTTTAAGTTGGCTGCATTGTAGACCGACATTGTTCCTGTGCTTAACTCTTTCACTCTGAATGCATTATTTCCTAGGTTTCTTACAATAGAATAGGGTCCTATGAACTTTTAACAGAATTTGCTGAAGATTTTCTTCTCTGGATCAGATTTAGCGGGTCGTTTCACCAAAACGAGCTGGTTGATTTCTAGATCACGGTGAAATCTCTTATTTCTCAATCGCCGTAATCTGCGATCTGCTTGTTTTCTCATGTAGGCTCTCGTTCTCTCAATTTGCAGGTCAGGTGCTATCATGGGAACTTGTGGGCAGTTAATGATGCTTTTCCACGTTCTCACTGGATACTCGTTTTTGTGTAGGACCATAGGGATCTGTCCTGTTGACTCGTGCCTGGTAGAATTCATGCATGTCTCTACATCCTTAATTTTATCCACCCACTTATGATGTTCTTTGGGAATGAAGATTCTCAAGTATGATGTTACACATTTTATTGCTCTCTCACTTGGATTAGCTTGGGCATGTCGGATACTGCTTAAAACGTGTTTTATACCCATGTCCTCCATACCTTTCTTGAATTCGGCGCTTGTAAAATAGCTGCCATGATCTGACAATATAAATTCTGGTTTTCCAAGGATTGGAATAACTCTATTTCGAATACGACTGAGTACTTGCTTCGATGTAGTTTTCTGAATGGGGCATAATACGACAAACTTAGAAAACACATCAATGCACACTAGCAAGTGACGGCAACCTCGTCTACCTTTCGGGATTGGACCGAAACAGTCTAGGGCCAGTAGCTCGCAGGGTTTCTGAGGTAGCAATGGTCTAGGATACTGCCTCATTAAATAGTTATTGGGCTTTGTCCTCTGACAAGGATCACAAGTCGTAATGACGTCACATATAGTTGTTCTCATACGTGGCCATGTAAATGTCTCTCCTATTGTCGCTTCGCACTTGTCTACGCCGACATGTCCGTAACTTTCGTGAGTATGCCATGTCAATCCTCGCTGTAAAGATGCAGGTACTAGTATGCGTAACTTGGTGTGGTCATTATCTATCCACTTGTGCAGCAAATTGTTGACATAAACATATCTTCCTTCTTTTGCTTTCGCTTCTCGAAATGCAGGTGTTCCTGTAGGTAGCTGCTTTCTGAAGTATTGAATTAATAGCATCATCCATGGTTCCGCTTCCTGTTCTCGCTGTATCTCACGTAACTCCTCCAAGAATTCCCGGTCCTTCGGTGTTAAATCCAATTGTTGTACCATCGCTGTTTCTTCAACATCAGGCTCTGGGTTCCTGCTGAGTGCATCCGGAATTACGTTCATCTTCCCTGGGCAATGTTCAATCTCAATGCTAAACTGCTGAATATATATAGACCAACGTGTCACACGTTCGCTTGCCATCGACGTCTTAAACAAGAATGTTAATGCTTTGTGATCAGTCCTGACAACAATGGGGTATCCATAAATTATTCGTTTCCATTGTTGGAGCGCATGAAGAATGGCCAACAGCTCTAGTTCCGTTACAGTATAATTGCGCTCGTGCTTACGCAATTTTCGGCTGACAAGTGCCAAATATGTTTTATGTTGCAGGTTAGCTGGATCTTCTTGGCAGAGCATGGCACCTATACCAATTAGTGAAGCATCCACTTGGATTATAAATTTGTGCTTGAAGTCTGGATATCCTAACTTAATGCAGTTTTCCAGTAGCTGTTTTGTTGCTTGGAACGCCTTCTCACATTCCGCATTCCATAACCATTTATTATTCTTTTTTAGCATTTCCTGCATTGTAGCTACAGTCTCCGTGTAACCTGGACAGTTTTCCTTAAATAATTCCGTTACGCCTAAGAAAGCCCGAATGTGCTTGACTCTCGTTGGTGTAGGGAAATTCTTTATCGCTTCGATCTTAGCTGGGTTTGGCTTCACTCCCTCCTTGTCAATGATGTGACCCAAATATAAGATCTCGCTCTTGAAGAAATGCGATTTCTTCAGGTTTACTTTGAAATTTGATGCATTAAGGTTGCCTAATACTTTATCTAAATTTTCCATGTGAATTTCAATGTTGTCGGATGCCAGCAGAATGTCATCAATGTAGCGCACCGTCATCTCCTTAACTTCCTCGGTTAGATTTCGATCCAGGGCTCGGATTAAAGCACAGCCCGCTGTTTTGACTCCGAAGGGCATTCGGACGAAACAAAACGTTTGGTTATCGAATAAGAAGCCAGTTAGAAGCTGTGACTTCTCATCCAATTCAATATGGTGGAAACTGGACGTCAAATCAACTGATGAATAAATGCACTTGTTCTTAAAGCCTTTTAGTACGTCTCTAATAATTGGCGCTCTGTCATACTCAGGAAAAATGAGTCTCATGTTGAGATTTCTGGCATCTAAACAAAGTCTAATAGATCCATTTGGTTTTGTGACTGCCAAAATCACATTTAGATAAGGTGTAGGTGTCTTCCTTATCACTCCTGCTTGTAACATCTCATCTATAATGACCTTGACTTGACCACGATATTTTTCCGGAATTGGGTACAACCTACTTTTGAAAGGTGACCAATCCTCGACTTGCATTGAATATTTGAAATTTAATATTTTTCCAGGTACTGTATCAAATACTGCTTTGTGCTTCCTTAATATCTCTTCCAATTGTTTTCTATGTTCACCCCCAAGTTGAATGTCATTGAGCCGCTCCTGTAGTAACTCTTCAAATTGTGCATCACTGTTATCTCCTTCTGTTAATAAAGACCATATCTCCTGGGATTCACTCTCCTCATCTAGTTCCACAACAGCTCCTTCTATGATGTTATCTTCTGCCTTTCGTATCTCCTCTTCCATCACTTCTGATATTGCTTCCAATGCCCAAGAATTTACATCTCTTCCGGTAGTGATTTCATCCATATGCAATCCCACGTTTTTCAGTTGATCATACTCTCTAAAACCGACTGTATTCTTGTGCAAATCTATCACTGCTTGATAGTCACAAATGAAATTTGCACCAAGAATTATATTAAAATTCATCTTTGCCATGATAATGAATGTTTGCCCAAAAGTGTGCTCCAATATGTTCAGTTGTAAGTATGCCTGACGTTTACAAGTGACGGTGCGTTCAGGAATAACACCCCTCACTTTGAGTTGTGGTACGGGAATCACAGGAATATTCTGACTCCGTCCCAACTCTCGAACCAAGGCCTCCGATACCAGACTAATCTGCGACCCCGTATCCAATAAACAACTTATATTAATTCCACCAATCCTCGCGTAAATAATGGGTAACTGCCTAATTTCATCGTTCCGTGGTTTCACCGTCTCCTCCAGGCAATCTTCTGGCAAAGCAATCCATTCTTGTATGTTCGCTACTATCCATCCATCTTCAACTTCTGACTGTTGCGTTTGTAGACTGTCTTCTTTATCCAAATTTAGCATTTTTTTTAGCTCCGTTGCGACTCCCATCATCATTTTGTCGCCCACGCCCTTGACATTCCTCTTGTCTCAGTAGACTTCCAGCTTCCTCAGTATGTGTGTCTGGATTCTTCATGTTCCCAATGGCTTTCTCCCATCGCCCGTGCTCTCCACCTTGACTAGAGTGTAATTCCTCTAGGTAATTTTGTGATTGAGCGTGCCTATCATCCCAGTCATTTCGATAATTACGTGCATCTCCTTGATTTTGATCTCTCCTTCCTTTCCATCTTTGATTCCCATTGTAATCACCGTATCTTCCATAAGGCCTCTCATTTCTTCGATTTTCACGCCATTGTTGATATCCTCTCTGTTGATATCTATTGTTGCCTTGATATGACCTATTGTTGTAATTATTTTCGTTACGCTGGTACGGTCTGTTTTCTACCTCTTCCGGGTTTCGCCTAGGTGTGGATGTGCTTGTATTTTTACCCTGCGTTTTGGTGTTCGCCTGTTTTGGTTTTATGACCTCTGTCGTATTTACTAACTCCAGTTGTCTTCCTCCTCTATAATGATTATGAGATGTAGTCTCATCTATCTGGCGTAATATCTGCTCTGCATGTAAGGCCGTACTAACGTTCGCTGCGACTAGTACTTGTTGCACGTTGACTGGTAATTGCCGCGCTATAGTCATCACCAGATCCGCTTCATTTAAAGGGTAATCAAGGTCGCGAAATTTTAGCATTTGCATGTTAAAGAAATCTGAGTATTTCGTTTGCTGGGTAGTTTGATATTTCCTAGAGTAAAGCTCCAATCTTAGACTCTGTTGTAATGCCGGTGACCAGTACTTGCGCAGAAACGCGATTTTAAAATCCGTCATAGTTCCAAAGGTATATTTGAAGCTTAAAAACCATGTAAGGGCATTTCCTGACAAAAATCTCTCCATCATCCTCAACCTACGTGCTTCAGGTACCCCAGTGTCATTATAATGATCGTCAATTTCTTTAATGATGGCTTTAGGTGTCACCCCTGAATTCTCCGTGTACTTCTGCGGTTTATAATCGTTCGAGCGAATTACTTGGATAAGTTGTGTGGGCTGATGACCGTCCTGTGGCGTGGAACTCCTTTCAATATTCTTGCGAAACCCCTCCGTGTTTGTCAATAATGGGCTCTCCGTCTGAATCGGACTCCCTGCTGTGCTCGTCCCGTCCGGGCTATTTGAGTCGTCCTGCTTGTCTTTCATGGTTCCTGTTTTAAATATTGAGGATTGTTCTATTGACCTGAGTTCAGCTCTAATGATCCTGTCTGTTTGTTCTTTAAGCTTATTCTTAATTTCTTGTTCTAATGCTTGAATACGAGTATGATTTTCGCCTACTGTCTTAAGGATGGTTGATCTTTCCTCTTTAGAATCGATATTCATTTTTCGCCAATCTTTTCTTATTTGCTCCTTAATCGTGCTTACTTTTTCCTCAATCTGGCTTTTAGCTTCATCCTGATTGCTTTCTATCTGGCTCAGCCTTTCGTCGATGGTACTCTTTAATTGCTCCTGATCCGCTTCTAGGCTTTTCCATTGCTCCGCTGATTTTATTTCGAGACGGTCCATATCTTTAATTATGCCGGATATATTTTCATCTACCGCTGATAATTGTTGCTGAATGACCTTGCCGCTTTTTTCCATTTCCTTAAATCGTCCTTCCAACTTATCCTGAGCTATCTTGACCTCGCTCGTACTCATAGTGCATGCTAGTTCAATTTGCTCTAATTTAGCTAACACCGTTTTATCCAGAATGCTAAGTTTTTGATCAAAATTAATTTCCACTTTCTTAATCTGATCTAATTGTTTTTCATTGTTTTTACTAACATCTAGGGCCAGCAATACCATCTGTGGATTAGTGTGATCCTTCATCTCTGCGGTTAACGCCTCTAATTGGTTCGTGTTTTTAACATTCTGCGCCTCTAACTGCGAATTTATAGTGTCATTAATTTCACTTTTTAATAATCTAGCTTGTTCCGCCTGATATTCATTTTGTTCAATCCTACTGTTGTTTAATTGTGTCCGCAATGATTCACTTTGTTCAGATAGTTTTGTGTTTAATGATTCACTTTGTTCGGATAGTTTTGTGTTTAGTGATTCACTTTGTTCGAATAGTTTAGTGTTTATTTGTTCAGATAATTTAGCGTTTAATGATTCACTTTGTTCTAACATACTATTGTTTAATGATTCACTTTGTTCGGATAGCTTAGTGTTTAGTGATTCACTCTGTTCAGCCAATTTAGTGTCCAACAATTCCTGTGTTCTCCTAGCAGCACTCTCAATGATTTCTTGAATCTGTTCTACTGTTGCCATGTTATACACATTATATGAGACAATAGGGAAATGGCATAAAGCAATGCCCCCTGACACATACATACAATCCCCATGCACATTTAATTTCTTTACCCTACTCAGTTCATTTATAATTTACATTTAATCCCACTAGTCGATTGCATCTCTGAGTGGTTCTAATTTACTCAATTTAATTTAAACCCATGCACATATTCAGTCATTAAATTGTTATCCTGGTCTGATATTAACACTGACTAATTAACAAAGTATTAATTGTCATTTAAGGCTACCAGCCTCCTAACATTTTCATGAGTTTGACTTTCTAAACAAATCAAGTTTTAACTTTAATCATTGGGCGCCCGGTATGACGTATATTACCTTTTACTTTAATTCAATAGACAAAAAGGTGAACCGTATTTACATTGCAAACTCCTGATTTTAATTTATCTTTCACACATTTGGCGGTATCCTCTTCGCCTCAATTACTTTTAATAAAATATCACTTTCCGGTGATTAAAATACTGTCATATCTGCCTGCACTTGCGGCATGTCAGTTTTACTCAAATACGCCAACTAAATGTGTTCCAGCAGCGAACCGGCAACAAAAATACACCTTCATTGTTGCGTCAGTTTGTAATCCCAACTACGCTTACATTGAAATGTGCAATTTCTCTGCCGTTACACCACAGTGAACCGCCCCACGCTTGGCCGCCAGTTTATCTCCTATGAACCCTTTAGTATTGCAGTGTTTATATGTAAGAAATCTTAATCAAGGGGTCGCGCTCAGTTCATAGTGTGATGTTTACGTTCGCCAAACAACATGCTCTACTGAGGTAAGGGTCATAGGATTAAAACTATAATTAAGAAAGAAGTGACAAGACATAAAATAATAACATAATTTAATGACTATTTGTGCAAAATGAAATTAATATAACCAATAATAATAATAATAATAACATTCCTCCCTGAACCTTCCCATGACATTTATATCTATTAAAAGTTGAGGAGTCAGACGGATCTCCCCCTTATAAAATTGTGGATCCAAGTTCCACTAACTTGCATTGGATTTTATGTACGCGTAATGACTAACTACGAGGAATGAGTACTTTGGATGACAGCTCGTTTACATCGGGTAACAGCCACGATGCTTACGAACAATAATCTCGTAAATCAACGTTTACGGATATGGGACACAACACTAATAAAAACCCTTAAAAATTAATGCTGACACACAACCTAAATCTAGTATTTACAGGAATCTCCCTCGAGACCCTCCTTTAATGCGGTGACGCATCTGACAAAATGAGCTGCCAACCCGGCCAATTGCTCAATACACAAACAAGGAAAGACAGCATCGCACGTGACTACACGGGTCACAAATATGAAACATAAACATGGAATTAAACCAACAACAACAAAAGCCTCAACGGCTGAGATTACCTTATATGAACAAACACGCACGTTAAGCTAACGCTTCGGAGATTATAGTGATTCGTAGGCAACTCCCATTTATTTAAACAATTTTTACCATTGATCAGTTCTTATTCTGTATTTCAAGTAACTTTACGGAGCCAAAGCACTCCCTAATGACCTTGCTGCAATCCTTTCAGCCCGCCTTGTGAAACATCTTCCCCCTACCACAACACCTGTCATCGTCCAGCCCAGTGTGTAAAAATAACCAGACCAACTGTCCCGTTATCTCGTAGAATCAACAGCAACAAATCTCAACCACATAAACATATGGTAAGACATTAATCGATATAGCCACATATGTCCTCGCAAGGTAACGATATGGGCTTGGCATCAAGCTGACAGAAATCAGTCTACGCTGAAATTCCCGCTTGTAATGACCAATAAAAACACACACACGCACACACTGCTGGGACTGACATAACACTTTTCACACAGGTCGGTTGAATAAGATGCTCACAAACTAATTAAAAAATATTAAAACCTACGAGAGAGCTGACTGCTCCTCGCCACAAATCACATTGCTCCAAAGGCAATAAACTCACTGAATCTGATCAATAATAAACATTACAAAGATTAATTTACCCTCCAATCTACTGCATGATTATACTACTTCAGTCCTACTTCTGAAACACAACATATCTCCGAGAGACGTTTCTTAAATGCATTACGTAAACATATGCGAACACGGTCGTCCACATAGTCACGTTAGTTAATGAAAAACAAACAAGGAACTACCACTAAATAAAATTGTGCGAGCTGTTTCCATGCAAAAGGTGTGTCAGACCAAAACTAAATACACTACGTTAATCAACACAAGCAAGATATTTACAAAAACTATTTGTCCCATATACCATAAGTTAATTTATCAGATAATAAGAATATTATTCAGTACTCATCCTCAGCCAATCACCGTCAACGGACATCTGCAGCCATTTCCCAACTATATGCTGCTTAGCTCGTCTCAAACATTTCGACGGAGTGTTGTCGGTTCCAAACTTCTTCCATGGTCAGTGATGTGCTGATGTAAAAAAGTTATAGATTATTATACACTCGATATCTGACTACTAAATTCGCCGTTCTAGGTACTTAGTTCCCCAGAAACAGTCTGTTGGCGAATTGTCGAAGATACTGTCCCTACAAAAATAGTACAGTGACCATCTATCACACTGATTTTAACACACTTTAGTATTAATAAAAATCTGTGTCCTCATGACACGCAAAGTACAGTAACCTACGTCCTTAGACGCACAAAATATAGTCAGTAGTAGTCTAGTCTTGGCTCTTCACGCCACTTATAAATGAACTGGCCCTAGGTATCGATGGGGGGGGGGGGAAATTAAATAAAAATTTCTCAAAATAATAGTGGTACAGGAATGAAACAAATATCACTGAACTCGTAAAATTGCGCAGGTCAAGAATATGCCCATTAATTCAAGAATCGATCGTAGAGATGTTGTCTAGCCGATCTCCCGCGTTAATGCTAGATATCGCGTGCCCAAGCTAGACTTGGCGCGCTCGTAAGCATTCATCTCTCATTGGTTCCACATTTTCTGTTAACTTCGCGGTTTTATCAGACTTCGGCTTCGTAGGAGTGTCCAGTGGTACCATCAACCACTCACGTTACTGCATTATATTTTTTCTAGGGGCGAATAGTACAATGCACATGCCATAAGCGTGTCTCACCACGCGTCCCTTTTATTTTGAGGTGGCCACCACCTGTCCTTCTGAATCATTGCTATGCTATTTCTTTTCACAATCCTTAAGTATCTAGCCTTTTGTCAAACTGCTGCAGGTATGTCCCAACTGTCTCCAACAAATGCTTGAAATTTCCTCATCTTCGTCTGGCTATTTTATGACGCTGGTAGAAATATTAATTAATTGAAGAAAAAAACATCGAATCATTTATCCATCAGAGGATAAAGGGTTCAATATCTAATTCTTGACGTCTAACATCATTTTGAAGTGAAAGATACTTGTCCTTAACATCTTTTTTTAAGCGATAATGTTTATCCCTTACTCGACATTCAGCTTTAATCTTCAAGCTCTTCTCCATGACTAAATTAAAATTGTAGTTGTTTTACTTATTTATAGTATATTCAAAATCAATTTGAAGAGGAAGATCATTGGTTTTATGTTACTCAGGGTCTCTAAGTCGAAACTGTATTTCATCTTGTTCTTCAACTACAATGTCACTGCCATCCAGTTCAATTTCTTGACGTATATTTAAAATTGCATACACAATTGCAGATCTTGGTGAAACAAGTTCTTTTTCTTTACTTCATCTTGTAATATACCATATTCTTCTTTGGATGCTGTAAAACTTTCGAGTGGTTCTTTGTCAACCAATTGCTCAATTTTTTCTAGTTCAGTTTTTAACTTGTTATATACCTCTTTGGATGCAGCAGCGTAACTTTCAAGTTCTTCTTTTTTAACAATATTTAGATTGTTAGCAACACCCTCAATACGAGTTTGTAAATTGCTTAAAATTTCTTTTAGTTGATTAACTTCAGTTCGTGAAGCAGCATAGTGTTCTACAAACCGTTTATTTGTCACATCTTGGTCGTTAACAGGAAACTCGACATTTGTTTGTTTTTGATGTTGTAGATTGTTTACAGTCTGTTTCATTTTTTCAAATTCATCTCGTGGAAGCGGCATATTGTTCAACAAACGTCTTAATTGCAACATCGTTATCGTATATGGGATTGTTTACGTGAGTAATTCGTCTACTCATCATATTTAAAGTCCCACCATCGTCTACGTTTAAGAAGTTTTGTTTATTAAATTTAGTGATTAAGTCTTCTAGATCTTTTCGAGAAGCAGCAAAGTTTTCTAAATAATATTTGTTTATTGCATCTAACGAATCGATTGGTTGAGGTATGTTTGTTATTCTTCTATTTAACATATCTACAGTTTTATCATCTTTGTTTATATTCAAAAGAGATTTTTTAATTTCATCGAGTTCTTTTGTTACATGAGTTTTAAGAAAAGAATACGATACCGCATCTTGATTATGAATTGGATCTTTAACATTTCTTATTCTTTTGTTACCCAAGTCGAGACTATCATCATCAAACGGAAAGTGATCTTCTGAAAATTCGCTCACTAAACCATGAATGAATTCTACTCGTTGTAACACTTCGGCTATTCGGTTTTCCAGATATTTTTTATATTCGATGTATGTTGCTGCATTGCAATAAGGTTTACTGCATCATTTGCAGATGATGGTAAAGCTAAGCCTGCGAGACGTTTGTTTTCAAAGTCAAGTTGTTGTTTCTCTATTTTACAAATTGAAAAAATTAATCATTTAAGGTCGTTAATGTTTCGTTAATGTCTTCTTTAGACTCAATTTTATTTAGCTCATTCAATAACTTCAGTACATAACCTTTGTTGCAAGCATCTTCAACATGTATGGGCGTTCCAACATCGTTTAACCGTTTGCCGTTAATACTTAGATGCCCATCGCTTGTTGTTGTTGTTGTTGTTGTTACTTGATTTCCATATTGCAGTAGCTTATCATCAACATACGATTTAGTTGCAATATCATGGCGTGACCTTGGTGCTCTGATAGACACGTTATTGATTTCGTTAAACGATGTCATAGTTAGGTTGTTAACCACACAAAGTGTATAACGCGAATGAGCATTTAGCTCTTTTGAACTATTATTTATAACTGAAAATAAACATCAAATCCATTGCGATATCGACCATTTTGTAAATCGCTCTCTTTATCGATAACCAAAAATCCCAACTTAGAGTTTTGCCAACAATAAGAACAAATATCGAAGAACTAATCATAGCTCATATCTGTATTTACATGATCGTTATATACATGACGCAAGTTTGTTCCGTCTTGTTTAAAAAGAATTAAAAAATTAGCGTTATCTCTAATTAGATGTTTAGGTATACAAGAATATGTTTGACAAAGATAAAATACGTCAACATCGTGATGACGACCTCTACTGAAATAATCTTTCATGTGTTGTTGTTTATTGCTGGCTACATCATCAAAAACAAATATAGAGTTTTTTCTAGCCATTTCTGTAGGCAAAACTTCATCATTATCAGAAAAAATCACTTCTTATTTCTTTTATAGAGTCCAAAAACTTTTTTAATTCAACATACTTACTTTGAGCAAGTGATTTAGAATAAATATAAACGTTTTCAAAACGAACTCCATTTTTGTGACATAATAAATTTAGCATTACGTTTGTTTTGCCACAGTTCGATGGACCGCAAATGATACATCGAATAGTGTTCGGTAGTAAAACACTATGCTTTCTTTTTTCACTTTTACTCTTCTTTTCACCATTAGTAAATGAAATTACTGGTAGAGTGTTTGACTGCTTAACAAACTTCAGCGTGTCAACGTTTACGTCTGAGAATGCACACTGCACAAAGAATCACATCACATCAACATATATTGTTTCCACACGTATCATAACGTGTATTATATGGAATAATAGTAGGATTTTCAGGTTTTAAATCAACGTTGCCGACGTAAAACCCTCTTAAATATGGACAATATGGTGCCCATTTTTATGATCATTTAAAGGAATATCGTTTTCTCTCCAATTTTCAATTTGAATCTTACAGAATATACATTTCACCTTATCACTATGACCGGTATAATAAAATCCAGCTGATGCTAAACAAAATTCGTTTGGACAGGGAAGAGGCCAATTTTGAAAAGTTTTAAGTCTTTCATACTCAGATTTTAATTCTATGCTAGGAGAAATATTGTTTACGTAAGGGCAAGAAAAAGCCCATTTCTTATGGTCTTCAAACGGATCATCATCTTCTTCCCAATAACTAAGTGGCAGATTACAGAAAGCACACCTGACCATATCCTTATATCCATAATAGTAAAATCCTGCAGCTGCTAACCATGCAGTGTTCGTAAAACTGTCTGAAGACCAGTTCTTAAATGTTTCTAGCCGATCTCTTTCAGATTTTAAATTCATTCCTTTTTGACTCAATATCATTTGCATTAACTGTTTCTTGGAATACTTTACACAATTAAAATACTTCATGATGATGCTTTACTTCACAAAAAAAAAGATGTTCCCCACACGAAGCTAAATGTGAACTGATATGAATCAACAAAACACGCTGGCTAATATGCAAGATTTGCGTGTGTTGGGTTGGCCGAGCGGTCTAAGGCGTTAGACTTAAGATCTAATTTTCAGAAATTGAAAGCGAGGGTTCGAATCCCTCACCTGTCAATATTATTTTATATACATGTGGAGTAAGGAGGTGTTAGATCATTAAAGGAACTTTAATATGAAGTGGTACAAAGACCTTTTCTTCTTTATTCATTTAGAATTACAATTAATACAATTTTATTTCTCTTGTATGAGTGTTGAAGTAATCTCATTATTTTAGTTGTCCTGATGAGTGTGTGTTGAGATGATCTTGTTCCTTTAGTTGTCCAGATGTTTATTTTATGTAGACAAAAATATACACTGTGTTAAAAAAGCAAACAAAAACAAAATATGTATAGGTGTCAACAACACTAGTAGATTTAATGAATTACCTTTTATAGATATCGATTACAGTTATCACATTTGCAGCGAAGATGAAACAGTTGAAAATTTCTTTTTAGATGATCTGGTAGATGTTCCCACTCCAGACGAATTCGTTGTGGCTCATATATAGTCAGTATGTTTATAGGAAAGCAGATCCAATCAAACTTATTAAAACCTTGAAGTCCATTGTTTCGAAACTTGTTTATTATCGAACACACGATTTTCATGATGCCATCAGAAGTATTTAACCAATGTTGAACAGCATTGACATTAAATTTAGTACAACTATTGCTTCCCATTGCAAGAGATGGTAAATGTTTTGGACAATCTGTAGGTAAACGTTGGTTATGCTTCAACATTAGATCTGACATTCCATCAATCGTATTAAGATCGATTAATGACCCAGGGGAAAGTGTTTTTAGTGCAAACAAAGAAAATTCTTGTGGCAAATTATACACAACTAAATATTCATATTTATTTTTAATAGAGTCAAAAAAAGAAGAAAGAGTTTTTTCACAATACGCTGCGACCCATGTTAAGACAGGACTGAATGAAGGTATATTGCTGTTATTTTACATACAGTAAGCAAGTTCCAAACTGCCGTTTGGTAGCTTGCGAATGACTGCAACTATTGGCTGCTTCTTATTCCACGTGCCAGCATCAGTAGAAGGAGAGTTTGTTGTTGTCAATTCCATGTTTGCAACTAAAGTGAGAATACTTCTTTACTTGCTTGCTTATAACTTAGCAAATATTGGTTTAGATAATTACTTCATTAGTTAATGGTCTGTAAGATATTTGACGATCATGAATAAGAACACAATAAAGAGTTGTATCTTCAGGTATATTCTCACTTGTCTCGATTTCAATTCGCACATCACCTGAAGATGTCTTCACTGCCTCCACTTGCTCAAGGCAATTAATTACAATAATCGGACAATGAGACTTAAATTCATCACGTGAAACTAGAGTCTCTGAACGAAAATCATCGATCTGATAATATACATTACGAAATTTAACAAACATGTCATTTAATTCGCTGTAGTCATTTATAGCAATTTCAGAAGTTGGCATTTCATAGGGATAAAAAATTGAATTTAAAAAAACTCTTATAGATTTAATGTTACAATGGTCAGAATAGGAAGAGCACGTATTTAGTACATTTCTTTTAGTTTGAAAACCTAATAAAAATTGACGTGGTTTTTGAGTTTCAGAAGTTGTCATTACAGTCCAACTATATTTAGTTGTTCTAGGAAGAGATGGCAAGACATGAACATCCCATGATCGAAAACCAACCTGAATGGGAATATTTTTTCTGCATTAGTTTTAATCTTTTAATTTGTTCTTCGTCCGATAATAATAAAACGGGAATTTTTAGATAAACTTTAAATAACTTGACCTTAGAAAGATCATTTTCGGTTGCAGATTGCAACGCACATGCGTCACTCGACGATCTGAGAAGTATTAGCTCATGCTTGCAGTTTAAAATCGGCTTTCTATAATCCTCTGCTAAACAGGTTGCTTAAAGGAAGTATTACATGGAAACGTTTTGTGATACTATCAACAATATTTGCTTCACTTGCTGGTGTTGTTAAAGAGGGAAAATAACCAGCATTTTGTAAAGCTGTATATTTGTTCTTTGAATATGATGCAAAGGTTTTTATAGAACTTGTTATACCTAGATGGCGTGTACGATCAATTTCTTTACCATTTAACGTAACGCGAATTTCGCTAAAAAGATTAGCCCCAAAATTTTGGTCAGGATCTGCTGTAGTAGAAGCAGCCGTATTTACGTTAGAAGTAATAATTTGTCCTTCTAAGTGAAGAACACCTTCTGATAATAAAACTATGTCTTCTTCATTTTGAATTGGTATTCGAATTTCATCATTATTTTCGGATTTATTAGCTGAATAAGGTTGGTAAACTCTTTCTTCTCGTCGCACAACTCTGTTGTCAACCTCTATTTTATCCGTTATGTTAAACATATTAAACATGTTAACAGCTTCAAATATAGATAGACTCTAAATAAGATTAACAATTGCTTATATATTTATATTGAAATTAAAGTACGCGATAGCCTAAAGACTGTAAGAAATGTTTGTTGTTACTCGATAACTGTTTCTTAGATTTTAAGGTGTGATGGCGTTGTTTGTTGTTTTTTTTTTTTAGAAATTCTAGCTGATTGATTTATATTTCTTTTTCGAATCAGAGTCGACTTCTTTTTTTTTCAAACTTTGAGTATTATATAGTATAACCATATTTGTGAATGTTTTCTAGTAAGCTTACTCAACTAGAATGAAAATATAACAGTATTCCATTACTTTATATAGCAAGATAACGTGATGGACTAATAATTAATTCTACAGTTAAATCTTCATCTTGCAAATCAATGAGCTGTTGAAGACGATCTTCAAGTTGCACAGATACATGTTGAATAACCTTGCTGTTCATAGGCAAAAAATTAATTGTTGTTGGTTGTACAACAATCGGATAACCAGCAGGAACATGAGCTTTAAAATTATATAAAGAGTGTGTTGGTTTATGGTTCAAATAAGAACTCGTACCAAGCACAAGGTTGCAACATACTCGAATACTATTAACAGTGTTAATTTTAATCATATATTCAGAATGATGAGTTGTGTTTGCCTCGAACTTTTTATGAGAAAATCCTAATAAATCTGCAATAGAATCTGCAACACCAAAATCTATAGCAAAGTTTTTCGAATATAGTTTACAATTAGAGAACACTTTATCATAATTAATATAAATATATGAAGGAAATTTGTCTTTTTCACCTAATAAAACTGATAATAAATGTGCTAGTAATAATTCATTAATCTTAGCACTTAATTATTGAAACGTATAGCTAGCATCAGGTATTATTAAAATTGTTGTATCCACATCGTTCATCTTTATGGCTAAAACGTTATTATTTTCGTTAATTTTTACTTCACTATCGATTCTATTTCGATCAATCTCAATTTCTTTTTATTCTCTTTAGGGTAAACTTTCTTTTCAATACCTAATGCCTCTGCTACACTGTTGGGTACACTGAAATCAATATTAAACGGAGAAGACAAAACTAGACGGTTGCGTCCTTTTCCATTTATATCCTCTTCCAAATAAAGATTTGTTTTTGAATATGATTTGTTATAAGTTTCGACAATGAGTGATAACTAAGTAAATCATCAAATGTTGAGGCAAGATCTTCAAATTCATAAATACCTGGTGGTACCACTAAATCAATTGATAACAAAAATTTAGTAAAATGAATGCGAAATTTATTATTTCAGTTGGTAACATTTCGAATAGAATTAGATGTATACAATCCTGCAAGTCCTATTTCAAAAAACTCTGCTCCTACAAGATGAAGCGGGTTCTCCAATGTAACATCAATCTTTGAGCCTTTACCTTCAAGAGTTATCCGTCTTTCGAAAGCCATCTTTGAAATGTTTAAAGACAGTCTGTGTTTCCCTTATTTATACAATACAAGAAGACTAAACATAAATGTCCACAAATCGAAGAAGTAATTGATTGATATGAATGAAAATTATATTGTAGATAACAATTTTTAAGATATGTTGAAATGAAAATTTCTAATGGCGGTCTTAAATTACCGATACTATCAAAATAATGCACGTATTTACCTCTTTAACTGAAAGCCACCCAATGTGAACCAGATTTAACCTTCGGTTCAAGGTTAACAATAAAGTTTTCATTTTTTCGAGGATGTCTTGGTAACGTATCTCGCATAAAGACTCCTCTAAAATTTGGAATCTTTAATTGATGTGTGTATTTAGCTAAATCGAAATTACTTAATGCTTTATTTGGTATTTGGTTAATTATCTTTTGTATGTAGGAGGATTTAAATAAATGCCTTGACCTGCTTTTCCTCGCATTGCTTCTATCATTCGATTGTGCCTTTTCATTTCTTTTAATTCTTTTTGTGCAGCTTTCGCATTGTTTATAGCAGACGCTACACCGGCTGCTCCGCCTGCTAGACCCCCAAGCCCGACAAGGCTGCAAATATCGGAAGTAGGGGTAAAATACCACCTTGCTTTTTCGATGCTCTTTTTTTTAATCTTTTCTTGTTTTTTATATTTAATTTTCGTTTACCTCCACCAAGCTTAGACTTAGCTTTCATTATGCCACTGACTGTTAGTGCAGCCGCTCTCTCTCCTAATGATGCGTCACGAGATTTTACACGAGGCCAAGCTTTTGAAGCTAAAATTTCATCAGCCTCTCTTCTTTTGTTTGAATCTTTATGATTTGCGTAAGCAATGTCGTGCTCTTTGCACGCTTTATCTAATATATTTATTCCTGGATCACCACGGCTCAATCGCTTTTCTAATTTTGTTCCTGGTCCACAATATTCATATCCTGGGATGTGTAATTCCACAGGTAAATTATCAATAGTTTTATTAAGTACACGACTAATTAATGATCCACTTCCTGATCGTTTATATTTAGTGGCAGAGTTGCTCCTCTTACAACGCACCATTACTAAATGATAAGTAATATAATGTAATTATATATATATTTCAGGAAAATGGGAATGGTGGGGGGAGGAGTTGTAAATAATACACACAAAATTTGTGTTATTATTTATTCTCTTTTTCATAAGCAAAGGAACACACAAAAATTAGTATTATTAACAGAATAATAGTGTGTGTGTGAAAGAAATAAAATAAGTAAGAGAGGTGAAGTGCTTTAATCTCAAATTTGTTTCTAATCATTTTACAGAGAAAAATGACCAAACGCTAAAGTAACAATTCCGTTTTCAGTTATGTGTCTTTTATCATCGTTTGATGAAATTGCCAACTTATTTTGCCGAACTGTAAATACAGAATGAGATTTTGAAATTATACAAACTTGAACTTTGTTGGCTTGATCTCTGTTACAAAGACACTTTCGATACTCATCAATATTCATAGTTTTACTCACGCTCTTCTTAATGCCTTTAGCCTTACACAAGCTATTCATTTCATCACACAATTTTATTGCATACATTTTGGGTCTTAACCCCACAAATTCTTCAACAATCCTTCCAGCATGTTCATCTTTCATTAAACCAATTTTACCTTTATTTTGTCTGACAATGCCAAAAGGATTGTTTGTTTCATAGTTTCCAGTATCAAACAAATTTCAATGCTGTTTTATGAACTCTTAAATATCATAATAGAATATATACATAAAACTATCGGTGTCTGTGTATAACAACCTCACATTTGATTCAGGATTTGCTAAAATAAAATTGTAATGAAAGACATTCATTTTACATTTAGACAAATCTAATATAGATGCACCAACATATACTGATTGATTGTGAAAAATCTTCAGTCTGCTCATCTCAATGACCATACATTGTTCATCGAATATAATTCTATGTTTAAAATTAGCCTTAGCTATTAAAGACTTAGCACCATAGGCTCCATGCCATTTGGTAACCCATTTGATGTCCCTTAACTTCCTCACATTCATCAGTGAACGACCAAAAATTGCATTATTCATCAATTTATAAAAAAAAAATCATTTTTTGCCTGTTTTCGTTTCTCTGTGTTCACATCAATATATGGTTTTAGCCATTGACTCTGATTGAATTCGATTATTCTGTGAATACGTTCTAATTTCATTCCTAGTTGAATACATTGCTTTAACATTCTATAATGCAAAACATAACGTTCTTTATTATCTAGGGTAGCCATTAGCTTTGTCAACTTTTCTGGACATAGAGGGTAATCTGAATGTTTGTCATGTAACTCTTGAGGATAAATAAAATCTACTTCCAAGATATATCCGATTTCTGAAGTATCATCAATATTTAAAACATTAAACCCTTCAATATTTGCAACCCATTTAAAGCCATCTGTTGGAAGATATTCCATCATAGCATATCCATATAAATTATTAACTTCAAAGTACATTATGTAGGACTCTTGTTATTTCTCATCATAAGTTTTCATATACTTATTATTAGCATTCGCATGTCGTGTTATACACTGAACATTACCTCCTCGAATAGATCGTTCAAAAAAGTGTAACATATCAATATCTTGAAGCAATTCAAGTTGAACATTGGTTATCTTTTTCATTGCACACCAAGACATAGATGGAGCAGTGTAAAAATGAGCTGCATCAAAGCCATACGTCTCCATGCCATTCGATCTAAAATTTTCAAAGACATCCGCCAAAAGAAGTGTGTCTACTTTTAAATACAAATCGGCGTATTCTCCTAATGATTGACAGGAAAACGTTTCCCACACCGATTGAGCAAACTCATACTCCTCGTTCGATATTGTTTGATTATAAAGACTGCTATAAAACTTGGATATTTCAGGTAATTTAGTTTCGTTAAGTACATCCATACTTGTGACGTATTCATATGGAAACACGCCTTTTCTCGCAGTAAGTCGAAACTGTGCATCATCATTTAAATAACCTCTAGTTATTTGCTTTGAATCTTCACTTAACGAAGATGAACATTGATCTAGTGAACAGGACAAGAAATTATATGTATCGATAAATCTTAACTGAATGAATCCATTCTTAACCCGTACATACATTGTAAACCCTTTATAACGTTCCATATTCATTGCTAACAAACTTATATGACCAGGATTATGTAACACCTCACCATCTTGTTTCTCACAAATTGCTTTAATTATAAAATGTCCATCATAGGCCGTTAGATTATGAAATGCTATAGGCAGAACCTTTGTTACTTTGTAATTTAAATTACAACTATTGTGTGCGCTTCCTCTATATTTTCCAGTTAAGTGACAATGATCGCGTACTTTGAGTTCATTAACTGCAATCGGTTTCTCGCAAATATGACAAATTTTACTTAACAAAAATAATCTTTCTTCATTTTCCGTCATCTTTAATACCGGTTTAGCTGATAAATAATATGTTTGAAGGTTATCTACAATACTATAAAGTTCCTTTACAAACAATTCTATGCAATTATTACCCCTAAAGAGTTTAAAACTGCACAAATCACTATCAAAATTACAATGAAAATATAAAGAAATGCTGTAAGGAATATGTTTATGGGTTAATGTAGAGTTCGGAATGTCACTATTTGGAAAACAAGAGGAAATAGGAGACAAAACGCATCCGGTGTCTGCATAAATTATAAATGGAACTGTATCTTTAAATTTAAATTCTGTAAAATTAACAAATCTTTGTTCGTCAGTTGGCAATATGCTTTTTGCAACAGGAAACTGTTTACAGTCTGCAAAGTGAACATTTAACTCATCCTCAAGAAAATAATATGACAAACATCGTCTACATATATAAATCCGTCTACGAATGCTAGTGACGCTTGAACGCACAAGGTGAGCGAGACTTCTAATTAAACAAAAGTGATAACTTTCACTGTTTCCAATCTGAAACATCAATAAGTCCTTTCATATACTTTATCTGATACATACAAAGGTACAATAGTAAACGTTTTTTTTCCTTTTACTTCGTTTGCTCCCATACACACCCAATTGTTATCATCATATTGTGCTCCATACACATTTACAGAAATATTGTTTTGATTTTCAAACTTGTTTAAATATTTCATTTGCATTGGAATCGGAATATCATCTAAATTTAAAACATCTCTGTAATTAGGATAGGAAGAAAGATGATTCACGTTTCGCGTTTTTTGATACAAACCAGCAACCACACTCCACGCAAATCAAGCTTCCTTTGTATCATACAAATTTAGCACTGCATGTTTATTGACTATTATATCAGGTAATCTACTAGTATTGGACATTCCTACTTGAAATCCAACATATTTATTTATATTAATTCTCAAACTATGAATTTTTTCTAAAGCCCACCCAGAGACATTTGCTTCAAATTCGCTCATTTTTGTCAATGTACCTTCAATGATAAGATTATTATAAAATTCATTTACATCCGCATACTCGAAAACTACTTTATTTTTCGCAGAAAAATATTTTGTTTCTGATATGACGCGAAGCACATACTGTGCACACAAAACTGAATTCACCTTTAAAGCTTGCACAGTTAACGCTTTCTTAACATACTTTGTAAACCAAATATTAGCATTTGCTAAAAATTCGCGAGGAGCCAAAAACTCATTCTTAACATTTGAAACTGCAAGTGTGTATACTCTAGAATTGAATGCCGTTTCAATTAACTCACAGCTTAAGAAAGATTCATCCTTTATTTGAAGTGTAATTTCTTCACAATTCACAGCTTGTTGCAATATGTCCTCACTAATAACTCTCAAATATTCAATCAACTCATCACTGTTCTCAATCAAGTCCGATTGAGTGTATTCCCCGATTTGGCATGATATTGAAATAGCACCGTTTAGTTCACTTCTAAAATTAGAAACACTTTCAAATGCATTGTCCAATTGGTTTCTTATATTTTCACTGTTATTATTATGTATTACAATATCAACCTTCCTACGTTTGCTAGGAGGTGTTGCCATTGTTGTCTAAGCAATTGTCCAATTTGCACTGTTGTTAATACACCACCAGCAGTTGCTGTAACAACGGCTCACCATAAACCTATAATCTTTTGAAGTATATTCAAGCCATTGAGATAAATTACTGCCTGTAATCTCCAGTGAACAATGAATGGCTTCAAAGGGAAATTCGTCCTGAAATTTTCCAAGCAATTTGTTTCTATACTCATTCAATTTTGTTACTTCAAAACAAGTGATGGAAAAATCAATTTTGTAAACCTCATCAAATGTGTTGTATCCGAAGAAACAAATAAAATGTTCAACTTCACATAATTCTTGTAACAAATATCTTAAAACTGTTTCTGTCACCTCTCGCTGACTATCATCTGATTTGCTAACATTAGTAACGTAGACTGAAAATGTTGAAATTCCACTCGAAGACGTCCATTTGTTAAAACAAGCTTCTTTCTCATTATGACTCACCTCATTATCATCTTCTTCTCCTTCTTCTTCTTCAGACTGATGAAAGCATACACGATGATACTCTATTACCGGGTGCGATCGATGTTCAGTTCCACTCAGAAAATTAACAGTTTTCCACTTCATTTTGCTGTTCCTTTTATTAGTTTTTAGATAATCTGAAAAAATTAAACAAATTAAGAAATAATAAGCAACTAAATATATATCAAACGTTATATCAATCAATACATATATAATCCGTATATATATATATATATACTCACCAAAAATTTACAGTTTTAAAACAACTTGATATGAGCGGTTCTTCAACCCCAAATACACCAACATCAGTTTGCCTCTCAGTGAGTTTAGTTCATCGATCTCTGATGCGCTTAGTTTTGCAAATACTGCTGGTAGAAATACACTTCTTTTTTCATCTTCAGTGATAATGTCCACCACTATTTTTCTTCCAAATCTCGTCTCCACAGCCCGAATAATTTGGACCACATACGGTAAATCAATTATTAGTTCTGATAGTTTCTTATTAGAATACTCCACGCAAGTGGCTAAGTTATTGAACTTCGTTAGAACATCCATCACACACACAATTTGTTCCTCGTCGTTGACTTTCTTTATTTCTTTCACACACACACACTCTCTTCGCGCAAACGTAGAAGTTTAACTCATCCACGCACACATGCATTTATATATCCTTCACCCCCACCTACACTCAAGAAACCAAATGCTACAAAACAAGCTCTTGACGCAATCATCTCATTATATTTTTATCACTATTACTTAAAGAAGTCAAAGATTACATTCTTACCCAATGACGTTAAAGGTCAACCACGTCTCACGCGAACACTGCAGACATATCACGTGATCGCTCGCACAGCTGCAAACTTGCACGGGTATCAGATGACGTCAGCACCCATTAATTTTTATCTCCATCGCATAAATAAGTCAAGGGTTATCTGCTTCAAGCGGTTACCCAAAGGTTATCTGCTTCAAGCGGTTAAAGGTCGACCTCTTCCCACGCTAACATGTGCACGTGCACGCTGCACGTGCTCACATCCGCATGGCTATCAGATGACGTCATGATGATGCAATATGTCCTCGCGATTACGCAATATCCAAATGGTAAAAATGTATACTACTCTGCACCTTCTGTACTAGGAGGGAGGAGAACACCGGGATACAGTGCCGAAGGACTACCGTGGAACTTCAAGGGAGCTGGAGCCGCGAATCTTTCACGCGGGCACAAGCAGAAGATGATGACCTGGGACTGATAGCCGAATGGAAGAGGGCCTGTGTCCCCAGACCCGGGTGGAACATTATGAGTGACTGCAGCCCAAAGTTTAAGTCCTACTGGGCGCAGTGGGACTCGCTGATTGTAAGGGATGGCCTCATCTGCCGTACCAGGGAGAGCACCGACGGGAAGACATCTCGGGAACAAGTCGTCGTTCCAAAGGCTATGACGGAGGAAGTCCTGAAGGAAGTTCATGGAGGATCATCTGGTGGACATCTAGGGATAAAGAAGACCCTGGAGAAGCTAAGAGAGCGGTTCTACTGGATCGGATGCCGAACAGATGTGGAGAACCACTGCGCGAGGTGCCACGATTGCGCAGCCAGCAAGGGCCCAGGACGAAGACGACGGGGTCCACTGAAAACCTACAACGTGGGCGGCCCCATGGAGAGAGTGGCCATCGATGTTGTTGGGCCATTCCCGTTAAGCGAGGCAGGGAACCGCTACATATTAGTCGTCAGCGACTACTTTACCAAATGGCCGGAGGCGTATGCGCTCCCTAACCAAGAAGCCGCGACGATTGCAGAGACCCTGGTGAAGTAATTCGTCAGCCGGTACGGAGTACCCCTGGAGCTGCACTCCGACCAAGGGAGGAACTTCGAGTCGCAGGTGTTCCAGAACCTATGCCAGCTGCTTGGAATCCGGAAGACAAGGACAACGCCGCTACACCCTCAGTCCGACGGGATGGTAGAGCGATTCAATCGCACCATCGAGAACCATCTCCGAATAGTCGTCAGCGAGCACCAGAGGGATTGGGACAAACATCTTCCACTATTTCTCCTGGCCTACCGCGCCGCCGTGCATGAAGCCACCGGGTGCACACCAGCCCGGACCATGTTTGGGAGGGAGCTCCGTCTACCTGTCGATCTTGCCTTCGGCCGACCTGGGAATGATCCGATCCCGGTAAGCCAGTATTGTCAAGAACTGGTCGACCAACTGGAGGACGTGCACGCGTTCGCGAGGAGGAAACTGCGGATCGAGACCGACCGAATGAAGACCCGATACGACCAGCGGACGGATGCCGGCGGATTCCACGAGGACGACCTGGTCTGGCTCTTCAACCCATTACGGAAGAAAGGCCTGTCACCCAAACTGCAGAAGTCCTGGGAGGGCCCGTACCGAGTCGTGAAACGGATCAACGATGTCGTCTACAGGATCCAGCGGAGCCCGAGGGCGAAGATGAAGATCGTGCATCGAGATCGCCTGGCAGCCTACGGAGGGACACAGACGGACCAATGATTGATCGGGACGATCAGCCTTTTTAGGAAGGGGGTGGTGTTACGGCTGTGAGTTTGTGTCATCGCTCGCCGCGTGAGTCACAACTGCCCCAGGGCTGGGCTTTGCCCTGCCTCGTGTATTGCGTGCGCCTTATGCAACAGGGCTACTAGGACAAAGGGATGGTCCAGAATATTCGTGACTCAGCCAGTGGAGGAAGACTCGAGAAGCCGTGGACCCTGGATGGGTCTAGAAGCATTTATTGAGTCACCGGCCTGCTATATAAGTGCGACCTGTCAAGCAGCGCTTGTTGTTGTGTTTTACGAGCGAGTGCGAGCGTTTATCCTGAGCGACAGAAGTGTGGCGAGTTACGAAACCCAGTGACATTGTTTCCCAGCTCGTGAACAGCGAAGCAGCGTGTAGCAGGTTTTCGTAAGTAACTGTAGTTTGTGTACATAGGGGAGAGTTGCATGTAGTTCTGTCAAGGCCACCAGACTCATTAGTGAGAAGATTAACTATTGATAAGTGAAAGAGGTCAAGAGCTCTCCATAAGGAAGAGACTTGAGGAAACTGGAGTAAGGTAATAATTGCTTGTATTTGCTGATGAGTGGTGTATGTTCTGGCCGCAATAAAGTTAATTATTTCATTTAAAGGAACAATCTGTGCTGTGCTTCAACCCACCGTAATCCAGTTAACGAAAGTGCCACTAGGGGGGTGGCACGTAACAGTATGTTATAACATACTCCACTATGGACACTAGGACGGAAGAAATAATGAGCATTTGCCAAGAGTACACTCATTCCTTGTTCGAGCTGATAATATTTCGTGAGGAGTAGTTGGGGTACAAAATGCTACAGTCCGCGGCACTTTAAATAAGCTACTAACAATGCAACCTTACGATTTATCCCCCATCACTACACACATGGAGATAAATAATAAATTGTATTTCCATTAAGTTGAACCAGGGTTTTAATCACTGTTACCACTCATGTTTTAAGGTCACGGCGTTTCCAAGCATTGAAACTGTTGTGTAAAATGTGACATAAATGTTGTCAGCATGGGCTGATCGTCACCCGTCCTTTGTGATGTCATTACGGGCCTCCAATATTATTTACCTGATACCAACGCAGTAACATAACTTGTAACACAAATATAGATTTAATATTAGATACACTACTCATTATTGAAATTATAACTGGTACAAAATAATGTCATCTACTGCTATGCCGCTAGATTTGTGCTCAGTGACTTTAATCCCAGGAGCAGTGTGAGCCGTATATTAAAGAAACTTGGGTGGGAATCACTTGAGGCTAGGAGAATGAAATCTAGACTCTGCGCTATGTACAACACGTATATAAATCAACCAGCTTGGAGTGGGCTTAGCAAACGTATGGAAAAGCCTACTTACGTGGGTAGGAGCGATCATCCTTTCAAAGTTAAGAGCAGACCACAGCGAACAAATTATGGTAAATATTCTTTCGTAAACCGTGCCATTGATAATTGGAACTCTCTACCTGCCGCAGTCTTAGAGCCTTTTCCCAAACATATAGGTGTGTTTAAGAAAAGACTGACTATTTGTGTAAATACTCCAGTTTAATTGTTAGTGAATTGTTATGTACTATTATTTATTTGTTATGTATATCTAATTACCCACCGGGGGACACACCCCCAATTGCAAATAAACCAATGAATGAATGTATGAATGAATGAATAAATGAATGAATGAATGGTTATGCCAGTGTATATGCATTTGTTCAAAGAATAAATAACTTGGTTGTTATTGGTTTGAGCAAAATAACTCCGAGTACAGACTGCAATAAATTTCTGTATCCACTTCATGGAACGTAACTAATTTAAAATTGTTTGACAGCTGAGAAATAGTTCGTTGACCCTGGAAGTGAGCTTTTTGCGCCGGACCGGACTCACATTTGTCACCCCGCCACTGAAAGAATCTCATATCCAGGATTACGTAATTAGGGAGCAAGTTTCCTGCAACCTGGCTCAAGGGCCCGGCCGGGTGTTCATTAATCTTCGTCCGAGAATTACGGCTTAATGAGGTTGATTCGCCTAATTAATAGCAGCCTTTCCCCTTCAGCACAAATACTTATTACTCATCTGAGCACGTGAGACTCGATATGGATTTGGAGTAGCAAATGCTAGCCGCTGATATTCTGCGCAATTAATCAAGCACTGTTCGTTCTTCAAAGAGCCCAGTTAACTTTCTCCCATAGCTCTCAGATTTTAACTCGTACGTACGTCAACGTGAAAGATCCACTATTCATTTACAGGGAGAATTGTCTTAGCGACTAGATACCCGTGTTCCGTAACAGCATTCGCTTGGAGGTGAAACCACATTCATAACACTTGTATTCCCTTTGGCGTTACACTCAACAGTGAAGTCGTGCACTATACGGAACTGGGTATCATGAGATCGCAGGTTCGTTTGCTCGCGATGACAGTGGCAATTTTGAGTGAGATCTCTAGCCCGCATTTTGCCAGATTCCCTCCAGGCAAATGGCGGTATGGTAGCTCACTACTGCAGTCACCATAGAAACACAGGTTATCAGGAAAAAAATCAACATATACATACGTGCACTGACCTGATAGGGAAGTAGGCAACCGTGGTCTCAAGTTGGGAACCATCCTGGTGTTTGCCTGGAGTAGAAGTGTGAAACCACGGAAACCAATTCCTGGATTGCTGTGGTGACAATCGAGCCCACCTTTTGCCTCACGAGGCTGAGTGTATCCCGTTCCAACCCTGGACTTGAACCCGGACCTCCAGGCCGACTGCCAAGAATGCTGTCACTAAGTCACTGTCACTTCAAAAGTAAATGAGACTTAAACTAGTGTTGACTGCTGTAATTCTTATCGTTTGTATGATATTTTTCGAGGCATGATTACCATCTCTTGATGATGCCGTACTTTTGCATATGTCTGTTGGTACAGGCTAGAGTAAATTTTGGTTTTCAACCGATGTCTCTATCTCAATCACGGCTGTGGATATATGGAAGCTATTGAGGTATGGGTGCCTTCAGGGCACCAAGCAGTACCTGTGTGTACTGTGAAATGTTCTACTAATAGGATCAGTGCTATTGTTCTGACTCAGTGAGGAAAGCAATGGCAAGCTACATCACTCCTCATCTTGCCTAGTATGCTTCGTTATAGTGCTGCTTTGCAGTTTTGTAGGTATCTACTAACCTAATCTATGGCGGTACTTTTTGAAGACCCAAGCAGTCCCTGGGCTGACTTAATAACATACAGACATATATTTGATCGGTGAACGGACTGATTTGGGACGGTCCTCTTTAAAACTAGAATATTACTCCCTCCTACAGACTGTTTCTCCATGAAACTCAGCCAGAGTTACTGTATTTTTTATAAGGAAGGTACAATTTTTCAAAATTGTATATCTTCAACAGTTTTTGTGCAATTAGTCTATTTTCATTCATGAAATATAGGCTTATGATATTACCATTGTTCCGTGTGAGTTTGTGTCCGTGCATGTGTTCCTAATACTATGTAAATGAGTGAAGTGATTTCAATGAAAATCGGAAAGGTCTTGCTACTACCTCCTCCGATCTCGATCGTGGCTTTCAAATTATAATAAGTGCCACCAATCCAATATGATGGACGTGAGAATTATTTTACCCGCATTCTGTATCTCTGAAACTATTACCACTATCAAAAAATGTTGTATGGTCATTGTGAAACTATACTATCACCTATATTACTTTGAAAAGTCTGATAAGTGCAAAATTTACATGGCGATCATGCAAATTTCAAGTAAAACATGTACTTTTCACGCAATTTATTCACTCGAGTGCAATGAAACATGGCATCTCAAATCTTTATACAAGGATTACTATACTGGAATCCAAATAAATTCAATTGTTTTGAGAAATTCAACATGGTGGCCGTGGGAAATTTCAAAATTATGTTTTAAATTCTTGTGTATTAATTAAGCGACGACAATGAAAGTTCATATCATAAACCACCTTAATAATCTTCATATACTCGTATATAAATATATGGCCTACATTTAAAAACTATCTAATATGGCGGTTTTGAGAAATATTTCACTTAATCTCAATATCTACGAATCTACTATAGCATTCAAACTGAACTTTTGCAAGGTGATAGTGGCCTGTTAATTAGCCTAAGTGCTTTATACGCATTTATGTATCCTGTGACCATAAAACTAAATTGGTGGTCATGCGATATTCAAATATTTAATATTATCGTGTTCTTTTTTCGTTTTTCTTTGCGCAACTGCGAAAGAGCAGCGTCACTAGATTTACTGGCACGTTAATGATCCCCTTCGGGGTATAATTACGCCATCCCAGCGTCTCTAAAAGCCGCAGTACTTAAAAGGGACATAAAATCAATGACATTAGTAAGGCAACACTGAAAAATGGCTTCAAACCCCATAACATTGTTATTAGTTATAATAATATTATGTAATGTCATTGAATTATGTAACTTGTAAATTACACAAGTCATCTCGCGGAAGGAATCATAATTAACCGATACTGAAAGTAATATGTTCTTTTTAGCTTGTAATTTTTAATTGTAGTGGTGGTGGTTGTACTTGTTGTAAGGGGCAAAACACATAGGTCATAAACCCCAAATTGTTATTGTGGGTGTCGTGAAGTATGGGTTATACGCATATTAATTTTCTGAAAAGGAACACATTCTACTAATGTTCTATTGAATCAGTCTCTCGGTAAGTTGGTAAACTAATGTCTTGAACTGGTACACAATTATTTAGTGTTGTATTCTTGTAATGTAGATAATTCTCATCGTGTGTCTTTGAAAACATATTTTCCAGTGATAGCGGTGTGTTGGTGTGACTTATCGTGTGTAATGATCAACGGTTTAACGTAAGACTAGTACCGTAGGAAAACATTTCTTAAAATAATTTTGTTTTCTTGCCTGAAATACCTAGAGAGTTTGATTTTTGAATGTTGATTTTGAAATTGTTGCTCTAAGTAAAGCTATTTAGTGTATCATATGGAAAATGTATTTAATAGGTGGGAGAGTTTTAAAATGGAAAGGACCGGTGCATTAAATGAAAATGGGCTATTTAGTTCTTCACGGAACCACTTGTATTTGTAATATTATCTGTTTTGAAGACAGGACCAAAATACTATTTAAAGGCTCATTCATCAATACTAAAGAAATAATTTGTGGCTATCATTATTATTGGGGTGATTTTTCTTTAAATTCCATATTTTACGCCGTAGCTTTGGCGTCAAAATGTAATGGTGAAAAATAAATTGAAACTATGTAAAATCAATTTCTGAGATAAAAATGGAGATTCAAAATAAATATGATGTCATTTATAAAGGTTAATAGATTACAACACTGCACACGAGTCTCGTCTATTGGGACGCAAACCTGAAGACCGGGTAAATATTGAGAAATGATTCTCGCCACTTTTATGAGACAGGAGAAAACGGACGGCTATTAGAAACTTTTAGCACTTGTCATATTTCTTATGAATTTTTCATTCCCATACGAATTACTCGTCTGTGAATAAACGACTGCACATATCAACCAACCAAGGGTAGTGAAGTCCTGCACAGCATACCGTCACCAATATCGCACATGATGTCATCAATATACAGTCAGCCAAGGAGAAAAACTGAAGCACTAAACATCCTGTACGCAAGTTCAGAAGGATTGTTATTATCAAAATCGTAACATGCTTTAAATGAATTCCTGAAAATATTTAATCGATTTCTAGCTTGCAGAGTTTTCATAATTTTTAAAATGTTGGAACTTGTTTTTTCATCTTAAAATATTCCTAAAATTTCTTGCGAATAATACATTAATGAATACCGTCCAGTATAGTCTTATTATCACACCGAGCTTGTTCATTCAAAACTTCGTTTCCTATACGCTCCATCACTAGCACATTATACTTTCACAAAGTGACTTAATTTTGCTCAATCCACTTTCTTCAAGCTTGTCTTCGTTTCGTATCTTGCTTGTTGTTTTTTCATACTATAGCTGTTACTGGTAATAGCATGTTCATTAGCATTCGTTTCACTTATTTTAATACCGTCTACCTGCTCTTGGTCAGAAAACTCACTAACATTGAAAATAGCACACCGAGCTTGTTCATTAATAACTTCGTTTCATTTACGCTGCATCAACAGCACATTAGACTGATACGTGATTCAGATGACAACTCCCGCATCTCATAATTGCGAGATTAACTGTCACGTGAAACTGCAAGCTTCCTTCCAGCTGACAACTGAACTAAACCAGACTGTACGGTGCGCCTACGTCACCATGCTCACTTGCATTGTTACCGGGTATCCACTCGCCTCGATTAGGTAGTAATAAAATAAAAGTTACGGTCTGGGGTGTTAAGTATTGTTCCGTTAGCCAGTTGTTTAAAGAGATTGATGATACCAGCTCTTTGAGTTTATAGAAAATATCAGTACATTATTTGACTGAAAACAATTCTAGAGCCAATAATTTCAGTGCACGCACCACTACTTGATATACAACAACCCCTGGCACTATACGGCCCATGACGGGCTAAGGCCGACCAAGCGACCGCTGCCCAGCCATTCGGCCTGCAGATATTGGGGTGACGCGTGATCAGCGCGTCGGGTCCCCTCGGCCGTTAATCTTGGTTTTCGTGATCGGGGCGCTGTCTCACTGTCAGACAGCTACTCAATTGTCCTCACGAGGCTAAGTGCACCCCGTTCCAACCCTCACGTCAGTTTTTTTAATCCCTGACGGAGCCGGGGATCGAACCCGGGGCCTCCGGGTGAGAGGCAGACGCGCTACCCCAACACCTCGGGGCCGGCTACTTGATATGCAATCTACAATACTGCGAACAATATTGAGTAACGCCTCGCATTTAAAGACAATCCAGCATTGCTGGGGGCATGTGTCTTTCCAAGACTTCAATAGCAGAGACTTGCTAACCACCGTATATCATTCACAATACGGTACTTTCCAGAGTGCACAGGTAAAACGAGTAAATAATGATTCAATTGCTTCCATTAATCTTGAGTGGGTTACATAGTACAATCACCATCTATGACTATGTAATACTTGGAGACGGAACTCTAAGCCCCGAACTACTTAACACGTTCACACTTCGTGCTAATGAAACAAGCGAACGTTCGTGGCCAATGATATTCAAGGTGAAACCTTCAGGCTTTCACACAGAGGTATTCATTTCATACTACAGAAATTCAAATGTTACAATGATAATGGCGTTTGGCTTTCAGAGAGGTCTGGTGCAGGTCTCTCAAACTGATGTCCGTAGGTGACCTGCGTATCGTGATGAGGACGAAATGAACGACAAAGACGCCTCTAACACCTGGTCTCCGAACCAGGGGAGTGAAAATCTCATGACCCAGTCGGAAACGGACACGGGGCTCTTTGGATAAAAGACTATCGGCAAAATCACTTGACTAAGAAACAAACGGAATGTTACAGTCTAAGTGATTAAATGACATTACAATCATTTATTAACTATAATCAGCCATTACCAGGCTTCGAACAGTTATGCATCTTGTATATTGCTTGTGCAATTTTAATAACTGGAGTAGTTTTGTCTTAATAGTACATATTTCGGGATTTCTCCCTGTTATGGCATATTTCAAAAGTATTTCTCACCTTGAGTGTAGACATCAGCTTTTGCAGAACAATATTAAAAATTTAACATATGTTTGAGATGTTTTCGCAGATAACTAAAGTGAATGAATTACGCCTTGTTCAAGTAGAGCTGTGGTGTGCTGGTTGGGGCCCTGGTATGCTGATTATTTTAAAGTAGTAAACATGTAGTTGTAAACCTCTACTCTGAAGAAAGTCTTTCTTAGCTCAAGATGAACGATGATGGTATTCATCAACAACCAAAGTGGACAGCTTGTTTAAAATTAACAACACCAGCTCCCCATCCGGCCAAGGCTTTGTCTACCCTGAATACAATAAGACAAATAGTGATTCTTGGAAATTCACTTACAACAAGGCTGGCTTTTCCGCATTTCGTAAAAAGTTACTTTCAATGCACAGTTAGATCTTGTCAGTCCAATTCTGGTTGAACTGAAACTGGTTGTGGTTCATAGTACATTAAGGGGATGAGTTTTGCTACTTCATTCATAATGCCTAAGGAACACTGATCTGTTCTTAATGTAATGAAAGCATATGTACGCACGTTCCAAGACTCTTCACTTGTTTTGCAAATATTGTAGTAGCCTATATTTTATAACCATAACTAAAGAGTATCAAGTTCAAAAACATTTCCTCACGATATAACACAGTAAATTTCAAGAGATGGACTTGAAACAAAAACATCAGCCTCTTGTAATCACAGCTTTAGTTAAATCTGGACGAATCAAACCATACCTTAGTTCAGCTTCTACAGGAGTACACGAAACAACTAGATCACATTGAATCAACACTTAGGAAGAATATTTCTGAGATTAATAACGTATTGTTTGGTAAACTAAAGAAAAAGGCTGTTGGAAAATATATATCTTGGGTCTCGATAGACGAAACAATGGACGGGAATCAAATATATGTAGTTAAGTTCGTGTTTGTAATTTTAGGAGAGGAAGGAGGGAGATAAATCATATATCTTAACTATGAACATATTACGTAAGTTGAATCACTCATCAGTTGCTCTATTCTACCACGATACACATTCTTCTTTGAGGCCATCTGGCATTCTTCACTATCATATTCTCCTGGCCTGCTCTGATGCTGCACCTTGCATATGTAAAGCCATGGGAGGTCGTGGTGGTATATGAAACACGTCACATGTGTAGCACATGGATTTTATCGAGTCACTGAAGTAGTGTGGGTTTCCTTTCCTGACGTAAACGTATTGATCTTTATAGTAGAAAGGTGTTCCGTATGTTTCCACGTCGCATGAATTGTTTTGATGCACTTGTTGATGTGCCACTCCCGTCTTCACCAGTTTAGGATAGATGGGGAACGTGGTTGGAGCCTTGTTAGGCTGATTAGTTTGAAGTAGTAAAATATAGTTGAAAACATCTTCTCTGCAGAAAGTCCTTCTGTTAAAGAGGCTCAAGACGAGCGATGATGGTGTTCGTCAACAACCTACAGTATATTCATTCGTTCCAATTTGATGTGCATACTTTGAACCGTCGAGAAATGTCAAGAATAAAGATTAACCCTTCCTATTGGTAGTTTGAAATTGTTGAATTAATTGAACGATCTGTAATGAACCTAACCAAACATTTTTTTTTTGGATAAATGCAGAGTGTAGTGCTAAAATACTCCGGTCTCTCAATTGTAAAATATTCTGGTTTCGTTATGTTTGAGTATGCTCCAATTATGTGATGTGGGGAGAGTATTTTCTGAGTTCAAAGCCATTGTAAGTGAAAATAGGAGCAAGTGTGTTTTAACCACCTCTTACGTCATGCTGTGATGAAGTGTAATAAGGCCTTGTGAATTTGATTGACAAACTGGATTATTTTATTTTGGTACTGTACCCTTATTTAGGATGGCCATTTGGGATTTTTTGTTTGGATGATATCGAGAAAATAAATGTGAAGGGAACGCTGATCATTAGTTCACTTGAGGAAATAAAGGTTGCACGTGGATGAGATCCGTGGCGCTAACGACAAAGCGGAGGAAAATCATTGATGAAAATTGAAATTTCATAGTTTGGAAAGCGGAAAGTTGTTCAGATTTACTGGCTAGGATATTATGGAACCACCAGAAGAAATTTCATAAAATTCTGACGAAGGACAACGGAGGTATGAGTGTATTAATGGCACTACGCTATGCGCAGAGTGCGAGCACGTACATTTATAGGGGAGCCAAGGAAGAGCCAGGGGAGTGAACAGAACGGCGGAGTCAGCAGCCGTCTACTTCGAGCGCAGAAGAGTATATAAGCGGCCACAGCTGATTAGTTAGGTATTAGTCAGACTTGATCAAACAGTCTTCGGCAGGAGAGACCTGCGCATCGTAATTGTACCAGTCGAGTACACTGATAGTATCAGTCATCGATGAGCTAGTCTTACACACAACCAACTACGAATATTGAGCAAACAACACTTATAAATCTACGGAATACCAGCCTGGAGTTGTTACAAATATTAGTCTACGTTCTGGGGCCATTTGTTTGATACAGATTGTGCAGGGGAGTACCCTTTACCCATTTTGGAAAGATAAGTGGGGCCAATCTGCTTTGTAGATTTGGTTAGAGCATTCTCTATTACACAGATACAGGATTAGGCGGCGATATGGGACCAACATTGCCTAGCGTGTTGCGTGGAATAATATTCCTTTCCCATGGTAGATGAGCTCTTATAATAGGAGTCTACGTATTTGGACACTCACAGATCGTAAGAGTATTATCTATGAAACAATGTTGTTCGTCAAAGCTGAAATTAAGTGATTACAAGACTGAAATCAACGATAAAATCATCAAGTTCAAAAATGCGAAGTGAGTGGGGAAGATCCACGACAATGCTTTTGGTAGCAAAAGCTACAGTGTCAGTTAGTCCCGGACATAGTCGTGGACTTTACCAATGTGTAAACGGGATCGCGATCGTGAAGTTCTAAATACCGAGCGGATAGAATGGAGGTTGATTCGAGTGCTGAAGATGACGAAGGACGGGGAAAGCGGACCAAGTGGGCGAGGTCGTGCTTGGAGAGAAGCATGTCAAGAGGCCCATCAAACCTTTGAACTCAACCAAGGATTCATCACGTCATAAACATCGAAGAAATTTAAGCGAAATCTGAACATGTATTTTAGTAGCTAGTGACATGCAATTCGAAAATTTCTATTCTTTAAAATATCAACCCTATTCGTCATCGTAAATAGGTGTGGAACCTTTCGACATGTTTACGAATTGTTAGGAAGAATAATTTGATTTATGACAAGCATTATAGTCAGATGACAGGATTATTAAGTCAACGATGGTTAAATTGAGTGACAGTCATATGTCCTATTAGTTTCATTTCTCGGAATCACTTTAGATATTTATGCTATTGCATTTAAAATTGACTTCTGGACATTTCAAGTAATGTATTATAGGTCTACAGTATAAAATTATTTACCGTATTGAATAATAACAATAATAGGCCTACGGTAATTACTGGAATATGATAAACAATTTTGAAATAATTAAGAAAAATTATTTACGATTCTGTATTTAAACTAGATGAATTTTTCATCTTCGAAACAGCATATTTTGAGCTAGGACAAAAATGTTAAATGAAATTGTTATAAATAATTCGCAGATAAGATCGGATAGGGATGATCCATTATACAAGTTTGAAATGTTGTACATTTAAGTAATGCACTAGAGGATTAGGACAGGGACGGAATGTATTCGAATTCCAAAAGGCATAACGTATATGAAATAGGGAAGACATTGCCAGGACAGTAGAATAGGAATGGTAAATTGACCGAATATTCATAAACAATTATATGAAGAAATTAATTGGTCGCTAACAGGTATGTGATGTTTAAATAAATTATAGAAGGTGGTCAAAGTGACAAATATAGCACTTATGTGAAATACAAGCGTGTGATTTATTGTTGTTGAATGGTAGAGTGCTGACATATAAAACGAATAATAATAATGAGTTGTGTGGACACGATGTATCAACCACAGGGAAATAGTTGCCCACTGTTGTTATAAAGAATAAAAGAGAATATAGAATTGTGAAATGAAGGTTAAGACCATGTAGTCGCCCCAAAGATTTGTCGTAATTAAACATAATCGGTAGAATACAGTTTATTATGTTTGATCCATTTTACCTACCGACTATTCGAAGTTGAGCGAATCCTTTAAAATTTACCTTAGATTTGATCGAAAACTTGCCGAATGCCTTGAAAATATTGAAATAATGCACGTAAAGGAGGCATCATGAGGAATAAATATTCATGTTTAATTAATGCATTGGAATATGAACCTTGATAATGCTGAAAAAATAATTATGAATCTTAATATTGCTGGAAGAAATAAATGTGAGTAATGGGTATTGGAAAATAAGAAAAAAATGCTGGAATCGAAATTGAATAGAATAATTCAATTTACGTCGGAGAATTAAATAATTAAATAAATTATAGAAAATTAAATGATGTTAATAAATTTATAGTTACATTATTATGATGAAATAATAATAATAAAATTCATTAGGATTGAGCAATTGAAAATTAATTATGATAAATAAATTAATGAAAGTAATAAAAATTGTGTATGCTGAAAATGATTTTTGAAAATTCTGAATGAATTGAAATTAAATTAAATTAATTCAGGAAGGATTTTAAAAATATTGATGTAATAGATTTATGATGAAGAGTTATATGAAATATGAGTTCAAGTTGAACAATATTGATATTTAAAATTTTTGTTATTCAAATCTTGATATTCGAAACATATAAATTAAATTTAAGAAAGATTGCAGAACGGGATATTTCTGATTTCATATTTGTTGACAAACCATCAATATTATTATTTTGAAGTAAGAAAATGAATATAAAATTAATGTGGATTCATATTTCGAAATTTAGAATTCCTACAATTTCAAAGACATTTATCTGGTTATGATAAATAAAATCCGATTCGACGATAAGATCAAGGTCAGGATCTGCAAACTATGAACTATTATGTGTTGAATGAATTTTTGAAAATAATTTGGGAAATATTTTGAAATGTGATGTTGATTTTTAAAAAGTGATTATCAGACACAACAGTGATAAAATGTTAATATAGAAATACAGGTGTCGGACGAAGTGAACAACCACTTATTTCATGTAAATAGGGTGAAACACGATACCAGAACGGACTGATATTTTTCTGGATATCGAACATTAAAAAATTCAAATCAGTGAAGATGTAAATAGTTTTGAGTTTTACTACGTGTGGGAAACAAGGAGCTTCCCAAGTGTTGATATTTTATTTTAAATTTGTGCGTGGAAGATTTTCTTGCGTTTTGATTGATATTTAAATTTAATTTTACTTAATTCTAAAATAAAATGGGATGATTTTAAGAAATTGTGCTATTTTCATTTCTCATTTCTCTTATCCTTGTGTGTATATAATCGAAGTCAGTGAAGCTAGCCTTTTACTTTAGTTCGCGCCCAGATAGACTCTGAGATGTTTGATACCGTGCTGAGCTGATTTCGATAATTTGCAGATGTGGTCGTTTGACTTCGGTCTTAACGGACATAGTACGGTATGGTATTTTGGCGATGTTTACAATTTAATCCTCATTTCTTATGGTATAAATTGGTGATTCATATCAGATGTATGTTTGTTTTAGTGCATTTTTCATAATTATATTTTGACAGCTTTTAGTGCATATTTGATTGCATATTTTGGCAACTTAACTGCATATTTATCCGTAGCCTGCCCATTACTTTGGTGCATTTCATGAATATAAATTATTTAGTTTTACCAATATTAGATAGCACCTTAGGCAAGACTGTTGTTTTATTAACGATTTAATGATATTGTGAAAAATAATAGTCAATAATTAATAATATGATGAAAAATATATTTTAATAATTAAATTTGGCGATTGGGCAGTAGGATTATGAAATCCAGTTTCCTACAATTTCTTTCAAACACTACGCATATCTATGTACACGTTTACCGGGCTTGTAGGCCGAGGTCCAGGCGGTATATTTTCTCCCGACGTTCGGCATTATCAAGGGTTTGTAGTCCACCGCTGAATAACGGAAGGAGCGGACCTTTGATAATGCCGAACGTCGGGAGACAACATCCTGCCTGGACCACGGCCTACAAGCCGAGATAACTTTTATATAGCTATGAACGTCGGCCGTGAAGGCCTATGTTTTTACATGACAAATATCAATTCGCACATAGCTATCAGGATCTAACGGGCTTCGCCATTTCTTTATGAGCCTCTTCACTATACGGCACAATGTCGGACGACCTGGTAGATCATGTTCTCAAATCGTAATTATCCTCAAAGAAATTGAACGTCCTGATAATGTAGCAGCAGGAATGAGTGGATTTGTCCTTACGTGTCTCCTCTGATGCAATGTATCATCCCATGATTTCTTGTTGTATCTTCGTTAAGTGGCTTGGAGCATTGTAGTCATCAGTCCAGCTCCTTGCATCGCCAATAAAGGAGTCTCAAGTTCTTCTTATTATTCCTTTTTTGTGGTATACGACCTTCTGTACGTGCATGCACAAGAGCACAATGGTATGTTCCATCATTCTACTGTATACCAGTGTCATAAAGTTTCACTTTTTGATTTAGGGGGCAACAATTTCCGTGTCCGACAGAGTGTATGGTGAAAAGCTAATTCCGACCAGCTTGTATTTATGGACACATCCATGATTGTCGTACAGTCAAATAACAGTACATTGAGCACACTGATTTTATTGATGGCACAGGTCGCACCAGAAAGATCCATAGTACAGAATTGCCTTATTTATGTCACCTTTTATTTTCCAATCAACATTTGTTACTTGGGGGATAAGGAGTACTTCATAGCTTATAATATTATTTTACGTCATATCATATATGTCTTTCCTTTGGATGAAAAGAACATCATTGTAGCATCTTTTAATCCGGGAGTTGTGAGAAGAACCTCTTATAGTTTCAGCTAGTATTCCTATGTACCAGGCAACAGGGCCATTTGTTACACCATTAGGTTTTGTTTCAACTGAAATCCTGCTGTGAAATTATTCTTAGCTGGCTGGTTTTACTCCTTTTACAGCAAGTTAAAAGTTCAAAATATGAATTGCTCCGGAGCTGATGACATGCACAGGTTCTGATCGCAGAAGGGACAAGAGAAAGTTTGAATCGTCTGGTGGCTTACCTACTAGACTCAAAGTTGCAGTGCATTGTAACTGCAGTGCTTAACGCTACATTGATCTGTAGCATGGAGATGGTATTTGGTGATATTCACGACTGCAAACAGAATGCACAGTAGCTGTGAACATGCGAGACGTGCATACATCTTGTAAATTGTTATTGAAACTTGTCATTTACGATCAAGACTGGGAAAGTCAATAATATACACACGAAATATCGTGAAATTATTAGGACAATGTTCATGGACATTTGATCCTTACTGAATCACACCGGAAATATATACAATTATTAACATTTAAAAAGTGCAAATAGGCTACAAATTGAATATGGTAACGCACACCTGCTGCAGTAAACAATTAGAACTATGCAGCGTGAATAATGACCATAAAAATGTTATATCGTTGTTTAAATTTTTAATTCTAGAAATAATCTAAACCAACACTTCCAAAATTGTGAACCAGCTGAAAGAAATAATTTCTAGTGTCTATTGTATTGTTCATCATTGCAAAACTCTGTTTCGTCATGAAGGAAGAACATGATACTTTTCACCGTCGGGGTACAAGTATACTTCTGCACAGGTAGTCACAAAGGGTGTGATAGATGTAAGGAGAGTTATAAGCAAAATTTGAGACTGTTTAGAAACGTTTCCGTTTCTTTACTTCACGAGCTGTCCTTTGTCAATGGAAAAATAAAAAATCGAGTCAAGCAGCGTGAAAAGCATATAAGTTGCGTATGTCGTGGGGAAGACTATCGAATAGTTTTAGGACGCTTGACACAAAACTCACCGTTCATGATTGAACTTTTCAAATGCAATAATAATTTAATTGCAGCCAAATAGCCATAGACAATAAAGTATAAACACCTACACTAAAATTGCACTCGGGCACTTTGAGTTGCATAGTCTTTGATCGATTCTTTCCTTTTCCTACAGAACTCTAAGTGGGAGCGATCACATACTTCTCCACATAGTTGGCATACACACGTCACCGTAGGTTCATGGTAATATTTGCTAATGCAAATAAGTTGGTGAAAGCCATGGACCGCCAAACGTGTAAGCACATGCCTAAAAGTCCGCTTTTGTCCACGTCCGGTCGATCATGGCGCCGGTTCCATGAAATTCTTGCGGTATGTCTTCTCCTTTTTTCTTCAATGATGTTAGTTTTTTTCCCGATGCTCTGGTGTTTGGTAGAGGTAAATCGTTTTTAAGGTCTTCTATAAGAAATGATTCTCGTGCCAGGAAGTAGACGAATCGTGACCTGGTAGTTTTTGACATTCCAATTGCTTTTTAATGAATAATGCCTTCACTCTTTCTAGTGGGGAAAAGTTCTCTTCTGTTAGGTGTTGCCAAATGACTTCAATACCATATATTAGAAGAGGCATGATTTAATTTCTGAAAATAGCCATTGCTGTCTCTATGCTGAGGGTTCTCAAGTATCTAATTTCATGCATTGCCCGTACCGCTTGCGTTGATTTCTCTATCACATGATATGTGAAACATGTAACACTTGTTTGGAGCGTTATACCCAAATACTTGAATTCCTTTAGGATATTTATTTTCCTCCTCTTGATGAAAATTCCTGTCGCTGCTGGAACCTCCCCTCCTTTTCTAAACACCATCATTACCGTTTTTGAAACGTTGATTTCAAACTTGTGATCGGAGCACCATTGTTCCGTTTCTGTTAATGTGTTTTGGAGTTTTGTGACGTCTTCAGAGCCAATCACTTTGTCATCGGCGTACACGTATAACAATACGTCCTCTCCTTGAGCTATTCTCATGAATTCTTCTGTAGCCAGAATGAAAACTATTCCGTGTGTTTGCAATAATGGTTCTGATAATGAAATATTGTCGGAAATTATTAGTTTGTTCCATAAGAGTATTGATTTTATAGTTTGCGTCTATACATTATGTCTACCTAGGGTTTCTTCTAGTTTCTGAATCACACGTTCTCGGTTTATGAGATCAAATGCTTTGGTAAAGTCTATGAAGAGTGTGTAAATCTTTTCTTTCCCTTCTAGGGAGTAGTAGTTTTCTTGCGGTCATAGTTGATCTCCCTTTCCTGAACCCGAATTGAGTGTCTGGGAGATGTTCATCTCTTTCACCTTTTATTCTTTCTGTATTTGTTATTGTGAGTGATTTGAAAGGAATATTTTCAATAGCAATGCCTCTGTATATGTTAGTGTCCTTTGGCTCACCTTTTCCTTTGTACATTAGGCCTACTTCTAGTATTGAATGTCTCCACCTCTCGGGTATGGAGGTCGTCTCTATGCATTTGTTAAACATATTTGTCCATGTCGGCAATAGGAGGTGAGCTGTGTCCTTTAAGTACTCACTATATATGTTGTCTGGTCCAGCAGATTTTTTTCTTTGTGCTGTCAATGATGTTTGAACCTCGTTTGTGGTCAGTGGGGTCCAATCTTTCGTTGAATGTAGGCCGGTGTCTTGGGTGTTTTCCTGTACCGGTACGTCCTTTATTTCATCTCCGTTTAGTAAGCTGCTAAAGTGTAACGTCCATGCATCCATAATTATATATTGTGTCTTTGGTTGCTTCCTGGGATGAAGAGCAATATACGGGTCCTTCCTAGCTTCTTCTACTAGTATTTTTCCTTCTGCTTCCCAATATGTCCTCTTCTCTCTTATGGATTTCTTGCAGAGAAATGTGGGTCTTGGAGATCACAAGTCACTCAGGTTGAACTTCCCAAGTTCACTACTTCCTTCTCGTATCAACGTAGTTGAAGGAACAACCCTGCTCGAATATTGCTAGGGTACAAACACATTTTGTGTCCTAGCGTGTGAAGAGACTAGTGTAGGATCTCCAAAAGGCCATATTCAAGTTTTGGTATTATGCCAACTTTATTCACAAGCTTCAGCTGCAATTCCCTGCCATAAAAGAACAAAGCTTAAGAAGCATAGCCTGCCAAACTGCATTCAGAGCATTTGGATGTGATGACATTAACATTTATCTCAGAATTAATGCTGACAGAGATGGTCAAACCATTAACAAGTTTGAACCCCTCTCCAGACAGTACAGTGCAAAAGAACGTAATTACTCGCATGTCTTACTTCGGTTGCAAAGAACTCGCACCAGCAGTGCGCATATGCTTAGGCATCATCCCACATAAAAAAAACAACCCCTGGCACTATTCAGCCCATGACGGGCTAAGGCCGACCAAGCGACCGCTGCCCAGCCATTCGGCCTGCAGATATTGGGGTGACGCGTGATCAGCGCGTCCCCCTCGGGCGTTAATCTTGGTTTTCGTGATCGGGGCGCTGTCTCACTGTCAGACTGCTACTCAATTGTCCTCACGAGGCTGAGTGCACCCCGTTCCAACCGACACGTCAGTTTTAAAATCCCTGACGGAGCCGGGGATCGAACCCGGGGCCTCCGGGTGAGAGGCAGGCGTGCTACCCCAACACCACGGGGCCGGCTCATCCCATATAACACACCTATAACAATACCATCGTGCTCCATGGTGAAACCGTAGCAACGTTCGAGAAAGCCGAACGGGCCTAAACCAACTGGGGTTTGAATCATTGCGGTTAAATATCTGTCGAGACATTACAAGCAGGTTATTTAAAACAATCGTCATTACCTCTTATTGCATATTACTTTCTATCACTTATTTAGAAACTGTTATCGTACTCTGCATTCAGTCTAACATTTACTGTATGGAAACTAGCTTTTCAAGGGCTCTCTTTACTAGAAGGGACCTTGCCACCAGTTTTCACACAGACTAATGGTGAACTCTGCTTCTTGGTTTGGTAGTTTGCACAAGGATACAAGCCTTTTTAATCAAGGAATTTCCAAACGTGCTAATATTTTGATTTATTTAAATGTCCATAATACCAAGCCTCCGTGGCTTAGGCGGCAGCACGCGGGCCTCTCACCGCTGGGTCCGTGGTTCAAATCCCGGTCACTCCATGTGAGATCTGTGCTGGACAAAGCGGAGGCAGACAGGTTTTTCTCCGGGTACTCCGGTTTTCCCTGTCAACATTTCATTCCAGCAACACTCTCCACTATCATTTCATTTCATCTGTCATTCATTTAATCATTGCCCCAGAGGAGTGCGACAGGCTTCGACAGCCGGCACAGTTTACATCCTCGCCGCTAGATGGGGGCTTCATTCATTCCATTCCTGACCCGGTCGGAGACTGGAAGCAGGCTGTGGATTTTCAAATGTCCATAATACCGTATTATTCCGTAAATACGAACACTATTAAAGTCTGGATATGAAGAAATGTACAAACAAAGGGAGGAGACGACACATACTAGCCTACTCACTAACTGAGAGACGATTGCATCGCATTCTTCTTTATCCTCCTATCCTCTATATTGTACCCTTGGATAATAGCATGTAGACAAGATTCGAGGTTTCGGGGTCGTAATGGATTCTTGTGAATGTGATTTACAGATTTTATTATATCAAAATAACTTCCAGGGTTCATAAGGTTCACTAATTATTACAAAGCCAAGAAAAACAACAGGATCTACAAACAAATGAAATTTAATAATTGAATCAAACATAAAACACTTAACAATAAACCACCCTTAAATTAGTTCACTCGCACGTGAACAGATCTGACACTGACTAGCCTGACGTACCATGATAACACGGCGTGACAGCTGTCAAACAAGCGTTGTGACAGCAATGTCACTTAATTCAAAGTAACAAAAGAAAAACGGATCACCAATTCCAAAAATAACAAACAAATAATAGTACAAGAATTTAATATTTATGAGCGACACGCGTTTTAAGACTAGTTCAAGTAATGGGAACTTTGACGGGCGCTCGTTTCAGACCAAAACAGTCGGTTCGGGAACGAAATCCGTACTGCGAAGACGAATTACGGAAATGTGGGAATAACAATTACATATTTAAATACACTACTGACATGCTCTAACCTTAGATTACCACAACCAAATACACGTGTGTATTATTTAATATAAGGGCTGCGGAAATTATCGTCTTATACCTCAAACACTAGGAAAGCATAACGTGACATGAACAAGTTTGGCCGGTTGCCAAATTATATTTATAATGAATACAAAGGCCTTGGAAATAAGATCCAACAACAACAAATACAAATTTTAAATTTTATGCCGGAAAATTTGGCGTTTAAACCATGAACAAATAAGTCGTAGTCATGATAAAAACCTCGGATCCACGACATGGCAACTCCCCAAATTAAACCAAATAAAATAACCTTAACTCATCAGGCTTTTAAGCAAACATTTACGTGTCATAACAGAGCTGGAGACAGCCGGGTCTGTTATCGCATATCTGAGTAAGTGGCTGATTCCTTCCCCCATCGTAGAAATGTGTGCCACGCTAAATATAGATTCTGGCCCACAGCCAGCTTCCAGCGACCTTTGCCAATCGTCACCTGTTAAACGCGTAAATACAAAATATCACATTATCTCAAAACATCCTCTCAGGTATTTTCAAGAACACATCTCCAGGTCAAATTTAGCCCCTCGGGTAACTAATTTGCCGGAATGATTATTACAGTCAAGGATAGGCTTTACCTTTCCTCGCCATCACACTTACACCCAAGAATACGTGACACACTCTCGAAGATCTCGTCGCAGCATATGAACCAGCACACCCTTCAGATAAACGATACATAACTTGTCCAAATGACAATAAAGAATTAATTACTGGAATCAGAATTATTCCGAGTTGTAAAACCAACTAAAACACTAATTTCCCCCCCACGTCTAGTATTGTTTTACATTTCATTAATTCAGTCCATTTATCATTGTCGTTCCTAGGTTCACATTCATGGCTACACTTTTTATTGATACGTTAATCATATGTGGCCATATCGCTATAAAATTTACGTATACATAAGGACAATATTTAAGTTACAAAATTTACTGTACAACATAATTGTCACGCAATGCCAAAATTACTACACGCATATCAGTTAAGAATCAAACCCTAAATTTAAATTAAACTACACAAATAAAATCTGTACAAAGTTCCACACATCTCTCGCGATTCCCCTCGTCCAAAATCAATAAATCATTTTTTAAATACTCATCACTTAAACCGCTTTCCAGAGGCCTCCCGCCTCGTCATCTCCCACCATTAGGCCTTTAGCCCATAACACTCATGGTAATGGAGGATGAAACTTATTGTCTTCTTTCCATGGTCGTCATCTTGCCGCTGTTAAAACACAATTAAATTAAAGTTTTTAAAACTGTTCTATCTGCTTTATGAGTATTTTATTTCCTCATATAGTCCTATGCAGAATCGTAGACTTTCCCTATTTTATGGCTAATTGCCATCTCACAATTTATGAAATTTATAACTTAGTTGTCGACACACAACTAGAATTTAAAAACATAGACCGTCATAAGGGCATCTTAAATTGACTGTCGAAGAATAATTAGGAGTGCCCCGGTTCATCTCAGACATTTGTTTATATACAGAAAGCCTAAAAGTTCCCGTGGTAGGGGCAATAGCTCCTAAAAAAATTAATAATGGGCCTATAATTATGTGTGACCTCTCAAAATTCTTGTAATTTCTCACAGGTCGCGAATCTTCCGCCGAACACGCAAACCGATCGCTAGATCTTTTTATAACTGATTGGCGCGAAAAACACACTGATGCTATGTTCTGGCGTCCTAATTTCTCATTTGTCAGTTAAGTTGGCGTCGGGGTTCTGACCTTACAAATCCCGCCCTTATTTTGACGTCACGACACTTCTCCTCTCTCTCACTCCTTGCCGTGGACCAAGCATCGTGGCCTGTCGAGAGTCACGTACGCCTCAGCGTCATACCTGATTTTCTCAGAAGAATAAGAATAGCATTGGTTGTGAAACTGTCGATAACTTCCACCCAGCACGTAGCCCATCTTGCCAAGTCCAGTTTGCTTTCTACATCAATTTTACTCAAATATCCAGCATATCATGTATTTAGTATTTTCAGCATTTTTAATAATATGAAACATTATTATTGGACACAATGATAAGGGTTCATCTGACCCCTTGTTGATGAAATTCGAACTCAGTATGAAGTCGAATTTATCACCCTTAACTTTCGGCTCAAATTTGAAGTTGCTGGTCACCCTCAAAATATAATGACTGTCCGCCTCTGTCTGTTTCAGTAGCCGTCTCGCACCAAACTCATTAGGAAATTCCTGTACGCTCGTGCCCTCCGGCCTCTCTCCTCGCTACTCGTCTCCCCTCTCACTCTTTCAAAACATCAACATTGCTCATTTACAACTTCCGCCTGAATTTGTAAACACGTCAGGACTGTCTATCGAGCGCATTCACTACTAGTGTACCCCCGTATATTTTGTTGTATGTTATCACGCGAATGTTTAATTTGCTGCAGTAACATTATTTCTCGGTTCGTATGGCTCTCTCTGATAATACAATTTTAAGTTTGAAATATTATACACTGCCATGTTTCCTGTGCTCACCTCCCGGACTCTGTAGGCGTTGTTACCTAAATTCCGTAACCCCTAGTCGAACTTCCTTAAGCCGCTCCTGTATTTTCACCATTCTACCGCGATGTCATCTCCTTCTTCTCTCCCGCGTTGCCATCTTCTTCCATCTCCCTTCTTCTTCTCCGATTCCCGTACGATAAATTTCTTCACCATATTTCGAGACCCTTGCCTGACACGGCCTGCGAATCTCTCCTGCTATTCTTCTGTTTCCTATTGTCGGCTGCTCTATTTTCTTCTTCTCCATGCAGCTCCTCCAAATATCTCTGGGTTTCTACATGCATGGCCTCCAACATTTGATGTGTTCCGTTTTCCTCCTCGTGGGTATCGGGATTCTTCCGCCGATCTATTGCTCTTTCCCATTTATCCTTATTATTTCCTTCCATGGTACGTGGCTCCTCCAGGTACTGTTGTGGGTCAGCGTGTCTCTCGTTCCAATTTCTTCGGTCCTCCCTTGGATCCGATTGCTCGTTAAACCGCTGGTTATCTTGTGCGTTATGTTGTTGGTTGTAACGCCTATTGTCCCTGGGCCTGTATTGTTGATTATACTGTCCTCCACGCCATCCCCGATTATATGGTGCGTTATTATTATTATTCCTATTATATGATGTTTGGTATCTCCTGTTATCTCGCCACTGCTGATTGTTTGTGTTCCGGTAGCGGTTAGTTTCTTCCTGATTGTAATGGCTTTTGTCCCTATTTTCATATCTCGGTTGAGATCTCTGCTCATATTCTTCTGTGTTCTGCCGTCTTTGATTATCCCCAGTGTTTGTAGCTTGCGACCTCGTGTTTTTGTTCGGTGTCTTGACTACTTCGACTGCATTAACTAACTCTATCTGTCTCTTCTCTCTCGGGTTGATGTAATTAGTGGTTTCATCTATCCTCCTCAATACCTTTTCTGCCTGGACCACGGTCGTAATATTTGCCGCCACCAAGAATTGCTGAACGCTATTAGGCATCTGTTTTCCTATAGTAGTTATTAGCTCAATTTCGCTTGGGGGATTATCAAGATCCTGCAATTTGACAAGTTGCATGGCGAAAAAATCTGCATATTTTGTCTGATGCGTGAAATGGTATTTGCGCGAGTATAAGTCCATTCGCAAGCTTTGTTGATATGACTAACTCCAGTATTTGCTTAGGAAGGCCTTCTGGAACCCTTCCATTGATTTAAATGTGTTCTTAAATCCAATATACCACGTAAGTGCTGAGCCCACCAAAAATTTTTCAACCATTCTTAATTGTCGCGTTGAGCTAACATTTTGGTCCGAAAAATATTCTGTCAGTTCTCTTAAGAAAGCTTTAGGTGTCCCTCCGCTCTCTGGTAAAAATTTATTCGGTTTAAATTCATTTCCACGGATGACTTGTATAACTTGCGTGGGAAGTTGTGTGCTTTGAGGTATTGAGCTACGACCCTCATAATTGGACGGTGTTATGCATCATGCGGCTATGCGCCAATTCTTAGTTTTGAGCTAAACGCGTTCAAAGATTTTTATACTTAATACCATATAGGAAGATGCATTTTAGTTGTGATAAATCAATATTTGGCACAGTTATATATTGTATTGCGCGTAATGAGATTATTCACACAAAAACTCACTTGGTGCAATATTTTCTTTGTTTTTCTCAAATTTAACTTAGCCGAATTTGCAGTTTGCGTTTCGCAGTTACACATCAAGCGGCTAAGCACCAATCTGTGGCGGTTAACGTGTTGATGCACAGGGCTCAGGGTTTATGTAGTTATGTAACAACAAGTTAAGTGCTACTTTGTGAGTGTTGTTGTTAATAACCAAGATCCGGTAACATTTGATTTTCAGTCAACGTATTAATATGTTATTACATAAGAATTTCACAGATATATACAGTACATTAATATGACTATCAATAGTGGAAAGTGTTAACATTCAGATTTTAAATTCAATACAATCCATAGTTACAGGAAAACATAATCTCTTACACATTGCAATCACACGCGATATTTTTTTCCATTATCACACATTTTCACTTTTCAGTGTGAAATCACGGTTTTCATCGAATCCATCTATATCATCATAGGTTCCACCTTTTGAATACAAGTTTTCATAGGAACCTTTACAGTCACTTGGAATGAGATGCATGATACTCTTCAAGTCTTGCAGTTTGGGTTCTGATATTGGCTTTCCATTAGGCCACAGGAGTTTCAGATTATCATCCAGGAATATATTGTGATCACTCAGACGTGAAGTGTTTCTTCTTTTCAAACTAACTTCTTGACCCTCGCTGTTGAAAGAATTTTTCATAATGAGAGAATATGTTTTTCCCCTTTCGATCTCAATTTCCCTGGTTTGGAGCCAACTCACAGTCTTACTCTCAACGTCCTTCTTACTGTTCCTTATCTTCTTTTCTAAACTAGCAGATCCAACGAAGTCTTCCTTCTTCATCTTCTTTACAATAATTTTATTTTTGTTACGGCAATTCTTCATTACTTGTACGTAATCATCCGGGGTGTACAATCGCTGCTGATTCTTTAAGGAGCACTCTATATCTCCGAAGTCATCATCGTTGGACAAGAAACTGTGCCCAGATATTAGAAATTTCATTCGAATGGTTTTTAATGTTGTGATGTGAAGCCGGGATACTCTTCATCATAAGTACAAGCTTAATGTTCCTGTTCTGCCCTCCCCCCACAAGAATCAGACCACAATTTTAAACGTTTCTTTCCCTCGTATACATTTTCCATGTGATGTTAGTTAGTTATTGTTGCTTTAAGGGGCGGAACTATGAGGTCATCTGCCCCACCATGTGATGTTGTCGAAGACAAGACCCTACTTCTTGTGCTCCACGACAAGCTTGCCCTTCTAACCAGACATATCAGTAGCCTTTTTTGGAACCCCCATCGTGAACTCCACAGTTGTGCAGCCACAATAAGCGTTTGTAGAGTACAATATTAGTGGGGATTCTTGGCAAAGGTAAAGTTCACTGCAGGTCAAATGTCACGACCGCTAAATCTCTGTCCTTAGCAGCACGCTTCATATCATGCTTCATTTCTGAACGCGCCATTTCTGCCATTTCTTGATAGATCTCCAGATGTTGCCTTATATAAAGCGAATCCTCATGATATTTCAGTTGAGCATTCAGAGAATCGCAAACATTACAGGTGTCTTTTTTCCATGCTTTGCGCCTCAGATTGAATTTAGAATAAAATATTTTCTTATAGGAGGAAAGTAACACAGGCTCCAAATATTCACTTTTATATAGACTGTACATGACCGGAATGGTGACATATGATGGGAGAAAGTCACTACTTGTCTGTGCTCTGCAATAGTGTGACTTATAGGCTACCTAAGGAATTGGTTTTATGTGGCTGATTACTTGCTGATTAGCTTGCCAGCTAATACGCATTGACAAAAGAAACGACGTGGGATGTCGCTTAGCCGGATGTTACAGAACGCCATAACAATCTTAGTGAGAATAATGCGGATACACGGTTGATGCAAAACTTGCAACCCCGTATTATGAGAATGGCGCTTACGTTTTTCTTCAATTACAACTGTGTAAATTCAAACAGAGCTTTGTCAATATGCGAGCAGTTAGTTCGACCACTTAGGCGACAGATGGTGTTAGTATTCAGTTTTTCGAAAATTGTCGCTTAGCCGGTTGATGCATAACACCGTCCAATTCTTGAATGCTTGCGTGTCTATCGTTCTTGGACTTTGCCCAAGCTCGTGGCTATCTACTGTGCGCTCTCTTTCCGTATTCTCCCCTTTCCCCTTTTCCATTAGTGTCGCAAACATCGGATTATGTCCAAGTGACTGCAATTCCGTTTTTATCATGCGGTCCTCTTGAATTTGAAATCTTAACCTCATATTTTCTTCCAACGCCTGTATTTTCGCGTTATTTTCCCCTAGCTTCTTCCTTACTGCGAGCCGTTCATCTTTCGAATCAGCGCTCATCTTGGTCCAATCTCTTCTAATAGTATCCTTCAATTTATCAATGTGCTTTTCGACTTCCTGTTGACTAGCCTCTTGATTATCTTCGAGTTTATATATCCTTTCTCCCAGAGAAATGTTGTTCTGCTCTAATGTTTGTTTAATATCTTCCTGGTCAATTTCTAACTTTTTCCATTTCTCAATTGATTGTATTTCTAATTTCTTGAGTTCTGTCACTAAGCCCGTGATATTGTTATCTACTGTAATTATCTGATCTTGCATAACCTGTGTCCCTCGTTCGATCTTCTCAAACCTTTTTTCTAAGTTTGTGTGTGCTTCTTTAATCTAAGATGAGTTGGTCAAACACGCTTGCTCGATTTGTGCTAGTTTTGCCATAACAGTCTCATCCATTCCTTTTATTTCTTTTTTAAACGAATCTTCGATACCTTTTATTATTCCTAATTGTTTGGTATTGTTAGTGCTAACGTCCTTTGCTAATTGGATTAGCTGTTCTTTTGTGTGCTTTTTGATTTCTACCGTTAGCGCAGCTAAGGTTTGAGTGTTCCTTTCGTCTTGTGCGTTTAACATTTCATTGTTTTTCTCAGACTGCCTATGTAGTTGTTCACTAACCAGAGTGTTTTGTGTAGCGATTTTCTGATTTATATTTTCGTTAACTTCAGATAGTTTTGTGTTTAACTGTGTCTGTATTTCTACACTGTTTGCCGCTAACTGTGTCTGCATCTCTGCCGATTGTTTATTATTTCTAGCAGCTAACTGTGTCTGCATTTCTTCACTATTTGCCGCTAACTGTGTCTGTATTTCTTCACTATTTGCCGCTAACTGTGTCTGCATTTCTACCGATTGTTTATTTATAACCGCTAACTGTGTCTGCATTTCTTCACTATTTGCCGCTAACTGTGTCTGTATTTCATTGGTTATGTCCTTTCTCATCTCACTAAGTTGTTCTCGCGTACGTGCAGACGCTAGTTCAATCACTTCGCTGATTTCTCCCAGAGTTGCCATCACAACAATAATATATTTGAGACATAGGGAAATGACATAAGGGTGGAGCCCTGGATACGCGCGCTCACATATATTAAATACACACATTAACCCTTTACATACTCAGTTCATTTACTTTAAATTACTCCCACAAACTATAGCATCATTGAGTATAATTTATTTATTATTCCATTTAATTTTTAACCCTTTGATTCAGTTATAATCTTCCTGGTCTTACTTCAATTACAAATTTTAACCAATTAATAGAGTATTAATTAGTTTTTAAGGTCTAACCTTCCTGTCAAATAATTCTTTGAGTTTGGCTCTTATACACAAAGCTAATTTAATTTTATTGGGCGCTTGGTACAGTTTGTTCTAATTTTAATCAAAGTTCAAGCACTTAACTTGTTCCACATTTACTTTACTGCAAACTCCATTACTTTATATTTTCAAACATTTGGCGGTACTATCTTCGCCTAACTTACGTTAATAAACTTATCACATGCCGGTGATCATTTTTTTTACTCTAAAACACAAAATGCCACACGTTCGGAAGCCAAAGTAAATCTTATGTACCCTTGGATAATAGCATGTAGACAAGATTCGAGGTTTCGGGGTCGTAATGGATTCTTGTGAATGTGATTTAGAGATGTTATGCTATCAAAATACCTTCCAGGGTTCATAAGGTTAACTAATTATTACAAAGCCAAGAAAAACAACAGGATCTACAAACAAATGAAATTTAATAACTGAATCAAACATAAAACACTTAACAATAAACCACCCTTAAATTAGTTCACTCGCACGTGAACAGATCTGACACTGACTAGCCTGACGTACCATGATAACACGGCGTGACAGCTGTCAAACAAGCGTTGTGACTGCAATGTCACATAATTCAAAGTAACAAAAGAAAATCGGATCACCAGATCCAAAAATAACAAACAAATAATAGTACAATAATTAATATTTATGAGCGACACGCATTTTAAGACTAGTTCAAGTAATGAGCAATTTGACGGGCGCTCGTTTCCGACCAAAACAGTTGGTTCGGGAACGAACTCCGTACTGCGAAGACGAATTACGGAAATGTGGGAACAACAATTACATAATTAAATACACTACTGACATGCTCTAACCTTAGATTACCACAACCAAATACACGTGTGTATTATTTATTATTAGGGCTTCGGAAATTATCGTCTTATACCTCAAACACTAGGAAAGCATAACGTGACATGAACAAGTTTGGCCGGTTGCCAAATTATATTTATAATGAATACAATGGCCTTGGAAATAAGATCCAACAACAACAAATACAAATTTTAAATTTCTTGCCGGAAAATTTGGCGTTTAAACAATGAACAAATAAGTCGTAGTCATGATAAAACCCTCGGATCCACGACATGGCAACTCCTCAAATTAAACCAAATAAAATAACCTTAACTCATCAGGCTTTAAAGCAAACATTTACGTGTCATAACAGAGCTGGAGACAGCCGGGTCTGTTATCGCATATCTGAGTAAGTGGCTGATTCCTTCCCCCATCGTAGAAATGTGTGCCACGCTAAATATAGATTCTGGCCCACAGCAAGCGTCCAGCGACCTTTGCCAATCGTCACCTGTTAAACGAGTAAATACATAATATCACATTATCTTAAAACATCCTCTCAGGGATTTTCAAGAACACATCTCCAGGTCAAATTTAGCCCCTTGGGTAACTAATTTGCCGGAATGATTATTACAGTCAAGGACAGGCTTTACCTTTCCTCGCCATCACACTTAAACCCAAGAATACGTGACACACTCTCGAAGATCTCGTCGCAGCATATGAACCAGCACACCCTTCAGATAAATGATACATAACTTGTCCAAATGACAATAAAGAATTAATTACTGGAATCAGAATTAGCCCGAGTTATAAAAGCAACTAAAACACTAATTTTCCCCCCACGTCTAGTTTTGTTTTACATTTCATTAATTCAGTCCATTTATCATTGTCGTTCCTAGGTTCTCATTCATGGCTACACTTTTTATTGATACGTTAATCATATGCGGCCATATCGCTATAAAATTTACGTATACATAAGGACAATATTTAAGTTACAAAATTTACTGTACAACATAAATGTCACGCAATGCCAAAATTACTACACGCATGTCAGTTAAGAATCAAACCCTAAATTTAAATTAAACCACACAAATAAAATCTGTACAAAGTTCCACACATCTCTCGCGATTCCCCTCGTCCAAATTCAATAAATCAATTTTTTAATACTCATCACTTAAGCCGCTTTCCAGAGGCCTCCCGCCTCGTCATCTCCCACCATTAGGCCTTTAGCCCATAACACTCATGGTAATGGAGGATGAAACTTGTTGTCTTCTTTCCATGGTCGTCATCTTGCCGCTGTTAAAACACAATTAAATTAAAGTTTTAAAACTGTTCTATCTGCTTTATGAGTATTTTATTTCCTCATATAGTCCTATGCAGAATCGTAGACTTTCCCTATTTTATGGCTAATTGCCATCTCACAATTTATGAAATTTATAACTTAGTTGTCGACACACAACTAGAATTTAAAAACATAGACCGTCATAAGGACATCTTAAATTGACTGTCGAAGAATAATTAGGAGTGCCCCGGTTCATCTCAGACATTTGTTTATATACAGAAAGCCTAAATGTTCCCGTGGTAGGGGTAATAGCTCCTAAAAAAATTAATAATGGGCCTATAATTATGTGTGACCTCTCAAAATTCTTGTAATTTCTCACAGGTCGCGAATCTGCCACTGAACACGCAAACCGATCGCTAGATCTTTTTATAACCAATTGGCGCGCAAAACACACTGTTGCTATGTTCTGGCGTCCTAATTTCTCATTTATTAGTTAAGTTGGCGTCGGGGTTCTGACCTTACAAATCTCGCACTTATTTTGACGTCACGACACTTCTCCTCTCTCTCACTCCTTGCCGTGGACCAAGCATCGTGGCCTGTCGAGAGTCACGTACGCCTCAGCGTCATACCTGATTTTCTCAGAAGAATAAGAATAGCATTGGTTGTGAAACTGTCGATAGCTTCCACCCAGCACGTAGCCCATCTTGCCAAGTCCAGTTTGCTTGCTACATCAATTTTACTCAAATATCCAGCATATCATGTATTTAGTATTTCCAGCATTTTTAATAATATGAAACATTATTATTGGACACAATGATAAGGGTTCATCAGACTAATGGTGAACTCTGCTTCTTGGTTTGGTAGTTTGCACAAGGATACAAGCCTTTTTAATCAAGGAATTTCCAAACGTGCTAATATTTTGATTTATTTAAATGTCCATAATACCGTATTATTCCGTAAATACGAACACTATTAAAGTCTGGATATGAAGAAATATAGAAACAAAGGGAGAAGACGACACATACTAGCCTACTCACTAACTGAGAGACGATTGCATCGCATTCTTTTTCATCAATTAATTCAGAGCACTCTGAAGACTTTTTAAAAGTAACTTGCTGACCACGAGTACAAACTCCTATCCTCTATATTATAAACACCAATCAAATAAATGTTTTTGAATTGAAACAATGAAAACATCATCAAGACTTAATAGTATTTATATCTCTGAAACCTCAGGCTAACTTGATGGGGAACTATAAAAATAACCAGATAGAAACGACAATCGTTGAGGCTCCAAAGACATATGGTCAGCTCTAACGACGGACACGTAGGACAGTCCTCCGAACAACAAGACTTACTCTTGGAGGCTATCCACCTCGATACTGAGAATGTTTGGTCCGATGTGCCAGGGGACTGAGAAACGTATCAGCCGCTGGGACACTCCTTCCCGAAACGAATCACACAGTAAGAGGTTTGGATGTGTAGTTCGACTAGCTCAACACGAGAAACTGCATCTCAGGCCGTTTTCGGGGTGTTGATAAAGGCCCTAATTAAAACATAGCCCCAAGATACACATACAAAGGGAAAAACCATCTACTGAATAATCCAAGGTTACATCAAATATTTTCTCAAATTCATACATAAACTAGCAACCCGACCCGGCTTCACCCGGGAACAGTTATGAATGCATTACGTGATAAGCACTTTTTATTCAATGTCAATGAACAACGACCAATATCAGTTTTATGTCTTGGCATGATGGGTTAAAATCACTGACTTGACTATTAATTATATTATCATGGAGATGCATGTACAAGAAATCCTTGTCAGACGTAATTTAAGAATGGCGAGGTGCATGAAACACAAATCCCCCTTCCGTCCAATCTTAACTTCACTGTAAATTTTGCGGAACGAAACGTTCACAGGCAAAATGAAGAAAAGCCGAGTTCCACTTCCAGGGAAACTCCAAACACAACCACTCTTCTCTAAAGTTTTTAACTCAACACGACTCGACAGTTTGCTGCTGGCTGTATCTGGGGCAATAAGCTCGTCCGCTAGCTAAGCTGTAACTGGTGTGATAGACTCGCCCCTAGCTAGCTCGTCAACTGTCGCCTCAGTAACTGAATGGAGATTGTTGGAAGATGAAATGAAATGAAAATCCACAGCCTGCTTCCAGTCTCCGACCGGATCAGGAATGGAATGCATTAAGCCCCCATCTAGCGGCGAGGATATGAACTGTGCCGGCTGCCGAGGCATGCCGCACTCCTCTGGGGCAATGATTAAATGAATGGCAGATGAAATGAAATGATAGTGGAGAGTATTGCTGGAATGAAATTTTGACAGGGAAAACCGGAGTACCCGGAGAAAAACCTGTCTGCCTCCGTTTTGTCCAGCACAGATCTCACATGGAGTGACCGGGATTTGAACCACGGACCCAGCGGTGAGAGGCCGGCGTGCTGCCGCCTAAGCCACGGAGGCTGCTGTTGGAAGATATGAAAAAAAAACCCACTTATAGTAGGCGATGTACTGAAGATAGAGATATGCTCTCCGAGGCTTTTTTGTAGAACTTCTCATGCTGAACAATTCTTACACTCATAGTATATAGATATTTTTAACGGTTTGCCCAGCGTAAGCTTAAAAATCGCACGCACGCCAGTTTTTTTCGACCTTTTCCCTGAAATCTTTAGTGCTCGACTTCCTTTGGTCATAAATGAATTATTTTATACAGAATCCTTCCTCGAGATATCCTTTACAGAATGGTGAAAACCGCATCAAGATCCATTCAGTGGTTCTCGATATTACCCGTGACATCCAAGAATCGGGGACTTTGTTTTATACTAAGTAGAGATTATACGTCTATCAGTATAATTTAATATAATATAATCCCCCTTCCATCCAATCTTAAATTGACTGTGAATTTTGCGGAAGGAAAAGTTCACAGGCGAAATGAGAGTTGTACGTCCATGGAATGGCGAGGTGAATGAAGTTCAAATCCCCCTTCCGTCCAATCTTAACTTGACTGTGTTTCACAGGCGAAATGAAACAAACCCGAGTTGCACTTCCAGGAAACTCCAAACACAATCACCCATCTCAGAAGTCTTAACTCAACACGACTCAATGGTTTGCTGCTGGCTGTATCTGGGACAATAGGTTCGACTGCTAGCTAGGCTGTGACAGGGATGATAGACTCGCACTCAAACTGTCGCCTCAGTAGTTGAATCGACATAGTAGGAAGAAATTAAGACGTAAAAACACTTACAGTGGGCGATGTATTGAATTGAGACAGATGTTCTCGCGGACTTTTTTGTAGAACTCTTCATGCTGAACAATTCTTACACTCATAGTATTGAGATATTTTAACAGTTTGCCCAGCGTAAGCTTACAAAGCGCTCGGACGCCAGGTTCTTTTTCGATTTTTCCACTGAAATCGTTACTGCTCGTCTTCCTTCGGATATAAATAAATTATTTTCTACAGAAATCATCCTCGAGATTTCTTTTACCGAATAGTGAAAACCGCATCAAAATCCATCCAGTGGTTCTCGAGTTTACCCGTAACATCCAAGAATCGGAGACTTTGTTTTATACTAAGTAGAGATTCAAATCCCTAGCCTAATCTACGGGGATTCCAATAATTAAGCTAATTCTATATATTTCCCCGAACTAATCCCAAAATATCCCCAGTAGAAGTCCTACTTACAAGAGAAAAATCAACAATCAAACTAGTACGTGACACGTAAATACATCCCTAAACCAATACAATTCCCATTGAAAATAGTAATAGTCACACCAGATCCTATTTGCAATTGAAAATCTCAATCTTCTACAATATTTGAAGTTACATTAGTCAGCTCAAATATGGATAACTAAACTATGTTGGTGCAACATACGACATTTAACGTTACGTTACATTTCCTAGCTAACCCTAAAATGAAGTTAATATGAGAAAATAGTCTTACGATTCCATAAAGAAATAAATCAAAAGAAAAAATACAAGGCTAGAATTAAGTTACATGAAATAACAAAACAAAAATCTTACACACAATCAAACACTCATTCATAATACAACACAAGAATAAAACACAAAGATACACCCTCCTAAGGTTGCTTCATTAGAGCACTAACTACTCGTGGTGAACAAATATTTGCCTAACACCGTCATCTATTCCAGAAGGAAAATTATGGTGTTAGCCGCGGTATTGAAACCGTCTCACGCTAAAGAATCATGAATGTCCATGACGTCCACCACCTCGTGTCATGACATCGGATTCGTCTCACAATGAGGTACTGCCCAAATATCTAAAGTCTCACATAAATCATAGAACTCGCGATCAGAAATAAATTAAACCAAAATTTGAATATTAAACAAGTGGTTAAGCTCAATTATTGTTTAGTTTGGAGTGTGGGGTCAATTTTTCGTCACGTTTAATCCTTGAGAATATCGCATGTTTATTATGGTTCAGATTTTATTTAAATATTATTAATTAATTGATTATTAATTTCACTACCAAAACGATCGAAGCCTATAATAATTAGTGGTTCTAAGCTCCCTCTCAAGCATCCATGCCTTCTCCTCTGCGTGCTCAACACCCTAAGTCAGCTCCACCATGAGCTTATTCAAAGCAGCTGTCCAGGCCCCTTAAAACAACAATTATCATCATCATCATGTCCAGGAATCCTGTCTCTGACATCCTTGATACAACCAATATGGCTGCATAAACTTTGCACCGACCTCTGTCGTGCTCAAGAATACTCTTACATGTATGCATGTATACAAGTGCTTGTACAGATAGATTTCCAATTTAAATTTCCTTAACCATCCACAATGTAACAGATTAGAATTCCTGTTCCCTGCAAAATATTCACACGCCATCACGCGTCTACATGCGTCTATCCTAATTGTCAAACATGACATCAATTATTTTCCCATGATTTTATCCATAACCCGAGCGCTACGCTCGTCAAATAACGAGTGTATTGCCTTTAGTCTAAGCTTTTTGCTTATTTGTATTCCTATGCTGATATTGGTGTACCAATTTATTACACCGTCACAATGTAATTTAAATGCCTTAAACGCTGTTGACACTCGGTCAGCAGACCGATTTCACGCGGTTTTCATTCGCATCACATTCACACCTGTCGAAACAAAATGCGATCACTTCGCAGGCTACCTATGATAGACTCTGTTATTCATACAAATACTGCATGCCTTCTTGCTGCGCCAATTTAACTCAAGTTAAACCAAAGCTCTTTTCTACCACTAAATTAACATGTGTATAACCTACCTACGATGTCACGGTGAACTAAATACGGTTCCTATAACTAATCGGAATATAACCAGAATTACAACCAACTATTACTGGAAATACATTAGGAGACAAAACTCACGTATTCGTGTCGTAGGTATCAGGGTTTCGTGATCGTCCCCAGAACTAGACATTTCTCCATTTGAGTGACATTCCTTGGCAGCTTGGATCATGTCGCCATTCACTCCTCCATGATGGGTATTAAAACGATCATCTCTCCAGTCACCATGTCCATGTGACTTAGCATTCTGTCAACCAGGAAGTTGCAGTTCGGTGCCATGTTGCGTAGTTTAACAAAATAAATAAATTTTTCTCCGCACTGAAGCTAATAAAACTGATACGATTTGCAATTCACTTCATATACTGGTGGCAGTTAATAAAATTACCATAAACTCTCACCGCTTATTCTACTGATGCCATCAAGCATATCATAAAAATTCTAGAGTGAGCGTGCGCCGATCAAAACACGTAAAGATGAGATATTCCTCTCAGCGTACTCCTCACGCTTGAACAAAAATACAGTTCAAGAAATTATGTACAGTTTTACAGTTTTTAATGCTTATCCTATAACAACTCACACGTTTCATGTCCTATCACAAATTCAGGTTTGCCATCATATCAAACAAAATGCACATAATGGCGTCTTCACGCAAACGTGTACTTGAGGTATTTTATTACTCTTTTTTAGTTGAAAATAGCGCTATGCACGCTCACGATGCCTTATTTTCACTCGGATACACTTCCGATTCACTTTCCACGGTTCGTTTTATGAGCTCCAAGATTCGCGTTCGACAGATTGCTGTTTATACCGTTGCGTTCAGCTGTCGCAAAGGTACTGTACTTCTTCTCAGTCGGCGATACGGTCTAGATGACAAGTTCTACTTCAGTCAGTATCATGCATTTATGACCTTTTTCCTCTTCCATTAATTATTGTCCCCAAAAAAATGTTTATTATTTCAGGCAATTTTAATAGATAATAAATGGGCATATTTTATTCTCTGACTTCTCCTTCTAATTTAAAAAGTCACCGGCATACTTCCCCTCCGTCCGCTCTACCGAGTTTGATTTTCGATCCGTGCTCTCGACTCTCAGGGCTTGTCGATCATGTGACTTCGGTCACAATACATCATCGAATGACGAATTTTATCACAGCGGTTGGACATCATTCAAACCTAATTTTTACAAAACTACTTTTTAGGACTACAAATAAGGTCCACCAATGTTGCGCTTATCAAGAGCTGCCAAATAGTGGGAGGGAACCCGACAAACAAGTACGCTTTTTTATTTTATTTTACTCTAATTATTTCCTTTTTATATTTCTGCTTATTCTATTTGCAAAGCGTATTCATGAAGACGTCACAAACGCCACGCCCCAAGACAGGGGAATTAGCAACACGAGATTAAAATCCTCACGGATTGGCCAGGATCTTTCAGGCCAATCAATTATGGGGCCGGACTCTGTTGATACGCCTGGTTCTGAGCGACAGTATCTTAAAATAGAGATCAGATTTACATTTTTCTTCTCATTACAGTAGCATGGATTTTGAATGAGGGCTCTCTTCACTTTCCGAATTTATAGCCACTACACACTGAGACAGGAATCTCGTCTTTCAGGACTAGTTCAAATGAATGAGGTGTTATGTGTAAGGTTGTGGCTGGACTCCGGTGCGTATGGGAATGGACTGTCACTCGACCGTCTGGACGAACTGGGACAATACCTATATACCTATTGTGATCAACGCGCCAGAAATTCAATTAGAACGACGGAAACAGTGCAGGCTAAATCTCTGATCGATAAACTATGCAACAGTTACATCACAACCAATATTAGCAATTAGCTTTGGGAGGGCGAATCGCGTAGATCACATGCATCGTATCAGCAGAAATTATTCATTCTACAGAGCTTCATAAGATGTCGTGGATGCGACGTTGCTACGAGGTCGTTTGCGAAGATATTATGGACGACTAACACCATGAAGGGACATCCTGATGTTAGCAGGAGGATGCATACCGAAAATTGAAGACTCCAGTGGACGTGGAAAAACAGCATAATGAAGTAACGGTGCATGGTGGACGCGAGAGGAGTAGTTCGGAGCTCATTTCGTTGGACAACTTAGTCGAGGCAGCACAACCTAGGAACGGTAAATACTGTAGCAAAATAGGCTTACAATTTCTGTTATAATTTTGATTACTGTTCCCTATAAATCTATTCAGATTTTCTGATACGAAGTTTTACGCTTATTATATTATTCTGTATTATACTAGCAACCCACCCCGGCATCGCCAGGGAACAGTTATGAATGCATTAAGTGATAAGCGCTTTTTATGTCAATGAACTACGACCTATATTCGTTTTACGGCTCGGCATGATGGGTTAAAATCACTAACTGGACTATTAATTATAATATCATGGAGATTCATGTGCAATGAATTCTTGTTAGAAGTAATATAAGAACGGCGAGGTGCATGAAACACAAATTCCCCTTCCGTCCAACCTTAACTTGACTGTGCATTTTGTGGAACGAAACGTTCACATGCCAATTAAGAAAAGTCGAGTTGCACTTCCAGGGAAACTCCAAACACAGCCACTCTTCTCTGAAGTCTTAACTCAACACGACTCAACAGTTTGCTATTGGTTGTTTCAGGAATAATAGGCTCGCAACTGGAGTGATAGGTTCGCTCCTAGCTAGATCGTAAACTGCCGTCTCAGTAATTGAATGGAGATTGTTGGAAGAAATGAAAACTTAGAAACACTTATACTGGGCGACGTATTGAAGATAGAGATATGCTCTCCCGGACTTTTTTGTAGAACGTTTCATGCGGAACAATTCTTACACTCATAGTACAGTGGTATTTTTAACGGTTTCCCCAGCGTAAGCTTAAGAGGCACGCGGATGTCAGGTATTTTTTTTTCGACTTTTTCACTGAAATCGTTACTGCGTGGGTTCCTTCGATAATAAATGAATTATTTTCTGCAGAAACCTTCCTAGAAACATCCTTTACAGAATGGGGAAAACCGCATCAACATCCATTCAGTGGTTCTCGAGATTATCCGTGACATTCAAGAATCGGGGACTTTGTTTTATGCTAAGTAGAGATTATATTATATTATATTATTATAACGCAGTTGCTGGATTTTTATGGCAGTAGAAGACAGTATTAGCCTATATTCATTCAAGAAAAAAAAAGGCTCACGAGATCACCTATTGTCCGTGAGTGTATGTGTGTGTGCCCCCCTTATAAAATCTAAACGGCGGAAGCGATTTCAATGAAGCTCGGTAAGAGCATTCTATACCTTGCTTGACCTCGACCGTGCCTTTATAATTTTAATATGTTTCACCAATCTGGCATGGCGGCTGCGCGAAATATTTCACTGTCATTCTATATCTCCGCAACAGAAACAGATAAAACCCTGAAATTTTGTACGGTGATAAAGGGTTCATCTATGTGACTTTCATAAAGATTACTACCTGAAGTTCATCTACCGTATGTGACTTTCATAAAGATTACTACTAGACGTTCATGTATGTGACTTTCATAAAACTGTCAAGTACAAAAGAACATGGTGGCCAAGCGAAATTGAAACATTTAAATAGACTTTTCTCGCAATTTAACCATCCGAGCGCTCTGAAACTTGGAACAGCAAATGTTAATGCACATTGTAATGCACTGACATCTAATTTTGTTTAATTGTATAGATAACCAAAAGATGGCGGCTGTGTGAAATATTAAAAGTAAGTCTTTATTTCTTTTGTCCTAATATTGCGATCAAAGTGAAAATTTTAAATATGAACTTACGGGATAATCTTCATCTCAGAGTACATAACTACCCCTACATACATACTAATCCAACATGGCAAGCATTCGGCATATTTAGACGGTTCTCAATGTCTACGAATCTATTAGAGCAATCAACTCGAAATGTTGTTTGTTGATAGAGGCTATTAACTGAGGTAAACTTATGGGACTTTTAATAAACTGATGACCACAAAACCAAAATGGTGGCCAAGCGAAGTTAAAACATTTATATGCAATTTACTCGCGATTTAATCATCTAAGCATAGTGAAACTTGGTCCGGTAAATGTTCACATGAAATTTAATCTATTGAAATCTATTTTAATTCAATTATTTTGTTAACCCCAAGATGGCGGCTGTGCTAGTTTTAGAAATTAGGTTTTTATTTCTTGTGTCCTAATATACATATAGAATAATCCAATATTTTGACGGTTCTCAATATCTCCGAATCTATTACAGCAATCAAACTGAAATTTTGCATGTTGATAGAGACTATTCATGTAAGTAAACCGATGGGCTTTCTTTTGCCCGATGAACACAAATCCAACATGGCGGTGATACGAAATTTAATTTCTTTAGTACATTATGCAACGAGTTGCATACGACTGTTCTTGTTCGACGATAATTATAACTTTATTATATGTTTTAACATAAATATTCATAAATATCTGTGGGATTCAGTTACTTCAGTTAGTGAACAGAGCGCACTGGGAGGTTTGCTGTCTGAACAGAGTGCATGCGTGGGTCAAATAATTTCGAAAGCAGAGACCATTTACTTTGCTTGGCAATGCTATTGTTTACAGCCTGCATGATGTCTAGTGGCGATCAGAACTAGCATTCACTAATATTGTCACCGAAGTCGTTTGAAAGCAATGCGCTTTGTAGAAATTAGAGTTCGGGATATTAAAGTACAGTGCTATTTCTTGTCTCATATTCGTCAGTTTATTTACGCGACCATATGGGACGGTGCCCTTTCCATGTCGGTAATTAATATAGAAGGATGCTGTGTTGCTAAATTCTGGACGTAGATTCATAAATTTCTTGCATAGCCTATGTCATATTATTTTCTTGTTAACGTAAAGTTTCGTGCTGATTTTGTCTTCGTGTTTGGGATTGTAACTCCAATGGTTGATTCGATATCCAATTTGAGCTTTCAAATCATGTAATTCATGTCCGACATGTTGGATTTTGAGCGCATGCGCGAAGCTATCCTTACCTAATTGGTCAATGAATGAGTTCTGATTGGCTGGAGAAACTGTTTCATAATGAAGAATAGTACTATAATGACCCTCATTATAATACAGTTTTCTGACATATAATATTTACATTTCGACATCGTCGAACATAAATGTATATATAGATGTTCCTAGTGACCTATTAATCCGAGAGTAGTGGCACTTAGCTCGGTGAAAGTTCATACAACGCTTAATATATTGGCATCTATTAAAATTCAATTTATAAAATAACTTCAAAATGGTGGCTGTGCAAAATCTTTAAGATCACGTTTATATATTTCGTGTCCTATACAAGCGATACGAATGTAGGATGGTAGAATGAACCACGATTTTAATATTTATCTGCTGGCTCATCATTCTATAACATAAACAGTATATCAAACAGTCCAACATGGCGTCCATACGATACATTTCACTGGTTCTCAATATCTCCGACACATTTTATGCAGTCAAACTGGAATTTTGCATGGTGTTAGAGGACTGTTAAGTAAGGACAAATATGTGACTTTCTCTGATCCTCAAAAACACAAAACATCATGGTAGCGATGGATTTTCAAATATTGCAACAAACCTTTCTGGCGATCTTATCAAATGAAATGAAACTCGGCAAAGTGATTCTCTATTCAGAGCTTAATGTAGAGAAACCTAATGATGTTCAATTGTTTCCAAAATTTCAAGATGCATTCAGAACTGTTTTTTTTTTAATTTCTCTTATCCTATAAAATTTGTAGCTTGCTCTTCGTAAATCATAGAAGATGAGCATTTGACTTTTCTAGCACATAACTTCTCATTGTAATGGTGTTCGGGAAGACACATGTCTTGAGTCAAAACCTATTTAGTACGTCGCACGGTAAATCCTTGTAGCCAAATGGGCAGCAGAATGTTATGGAAAAGTCCAGTGGTATATGTGGAAATAGTCTATTTAGTTCTTGTTTAGTGTTGCCTTCGTAATCTAGAAAATTAATTGTTTCTCTTTGCCCAACATGATAATGCGAGCAAATAAATTGGCCGGGTAATAACACTTATTTAATCGCATCTAGCAACTTTAGAGAATTTACATGAAATATTTATACCGTCTGTTAACAATAATATATATATTTTTTACGAGGGACTGTGGAAAATCTTCAAAAGACACTTGTGAAGGGTCCGCACTCCACAGTAGTGTGGGATTTTTACCCACTAAAAACCACATCCCTTTTCCCACGATGCGTTCATCACCCCGGAAAAGCTCTCGCATTACTTCAGGGTGATGTCGTGCTTACTTAGCCTTTCAGACTTCTTCTTTCTTCATTTCTTCTTAAGGGCGTTCGTACGCTTCCAGATCTCGCTTTTTCTGGCGAAGGACATCCTCCACATGCACTGCTACATGATCCCATGATTGCTGGTTCCGTAACTTCACAGAAATAATATTATCTGGTGTCAGTTCTCCCAATTCAGTTTCCACATATTCTCTCTTTATCATCCAATGGCCGCACACGAAGAAGGTGTGAAGTTCATCATCGATGTCGTCACAATATATGCATGTTGCACCACTCGCTCCACCTACTCTATGCAGGAATTTACGGAAATATCTGTGTCCTGTTAGAAGTTGTGTGAGGTAATAATTGACTTCACCATGGACTCTTTCGACCCTGGTATCCAGGCGTGGTATCAGTCGCTTGGTCCATTTACCACGAGGGTCACTTTCCCATCTGAGTTGCCATCGCCTCATCCGTTGGTTAAAGGCACGCTTCTTTGCACATTTCTTTCCCAGCTCTCCTTGGGTACGCCAGATTTCTTGTCGCTCCAATGCAAGTAGATCTATTGGGGCTATTGCTGCCACCGTGAGGATTGCAGGTTCAGAAACCGTGCGGTATGCACATGCAATACGTAAAGCTGCTCTCCGTTGTACGGCAACTATCTTTCTCCGTTACCATGAAAATCTCAAGGATTCGTCCCAAACTTCAGAGCCATACAGGAGCACTGACTGAACCGTCGTCATGAGGAGGCGTCTTTTACTTGATTTTGGGCCATTAATATTGCCCATCAGCCTACTAAGTGCTGTCGTGTATTTTACTGCCTTATCTGTCACTCTCTGAATATGGTTCCAGAATGTGAGCTTGGAGTCAAGTGTCACTCCTAAATATTTTGTACTCGTTGATGTTTCAATCACTGTATCTCCAACAGTCATTGGTACAAGAGTCTCAATCCTTTTCCTCGACAGAAGAACTATCTCCGTTTTATGTTCTGCTAATGTTAGTCTGTGACTCGTCATCCAGTTTTTTATGCGCCGCATCACTTGGTTCAATTTGATTTGAGCCACCTCAACATTGCGGGCCACTATCAAGGCAGCCACATCATCAGCGTAGCCCACTAGATTCGTATCCTCTGGCATCTCCAGACGTAACAAGCCGTCATACATGATGTTCCAGAGATCTGGACCAAGGATCGATCCCTATGCTGCTCCAGCCGTCAGTCGGTTTTCCCTTTGTCCATATTCTGTATCATACAGCAGAATGCGATCCCTGAAGTAGTCTCTCATTATGCGCATAAGATACTGTGGTACTTTGAAAGTCTCTTCAAGAGCTTCCAAAATGTCATTCCAACTTGCCGAATTAATAATAATAATAATAATAATAATAATAATTTTATTGGTTTTATGTACCAAAATATCGACATACAACCCTTCTTCTCAGCTCTGCTGGGAATACAATTCATATAACATGAAAATTCGGGTACAGTACCTTTTAACTACAGCGGCTTTTTAGAGACGCAGGGGTGCCGAATTTTTGCCCCGAAGTGGATCTATAAAGTTCCAGTAAATCTACTGGAATGTCTCCCTCAAATTTGAGCACCTTAGAATGCCAGCTGACTGCGCCAGGATTCGATCCTGCAACCTTGGGAACAGTTTGCGAGAACGATACCGCTGCACCACATAGCCAGTCTCGAAAGAATTATATATATTCCTCGACAAAGCATATACAGGGTGACTCATCCACCCGTTGCGATCTAGATTTATGCAACCTATCGCGCTTATTTCACTTCTGAAAAACATCGGTTCCTCCCCCTAATCCGGGGTAATATAACGAAATGTGTGGTTACTAGCTGGAAGACAGCAGGAGTCGTCAGCGCCACCTTTAGTTCATTGTGGGTACTCAGAACGAAATCGCAAAACGAGCATAAATACGAAGAACATGAAGAATACACCAGGATGTGTTTCTTTTTCAGATGGCAAATTGGGCGTGGTACACCTAATGTTATTGGTGGTGGTGGCCAGTTAGTGTACTCACCCCTGGATTGTTGCGACGTCGACACACACACACATGTACTGAATCAGCTTAGGCATTGGTGGTGGCGTCACAATTCAGTAATTTTCAAATCACTAGCCTTGTCACCTAGGTCAGGTCAGAAAGTATTTCTGGTTTTACTTTTGTTTTGGTCTGCCGACGTTTGATAACAGCTATTGGATATAAAGGTTACATTTAATTTAATTTAATTTTTAATTTTATTCACCATGTATTTTTTGGATTGTTCTGATAAAGGTTAGCACTGGTTATTAAATATTTATAATTAGAATCAGGGAATTTATTTTGCTTTTCCACTTTATGTGTGGGGTTACACGTTCGAGCCAGGCTCATGTAGATGGTGTGTTAATATTTCAGTTAGGTGTTGGATTTTTGGTCAGGCCCGTGGTGTTGGGGTAGCGAGCCTGTCTCTCACCGGGAGGCCCCGGGTTCGATTCCCGGCTCCGTCAGGGATTTTAAAAGCTGACGTGAGGGCTAGATCGGGGTGCACCCAGCCTCGTGAGGACAATTCAGCAGTTTTCTGACAGTGAGGCAGCACCCCGGTCACGAAAACCAAGATTAACGGCTGAGGGGAACCGATACGCTAACCACGCATGACCCCAATATCTGCAGGCCAATTGGCTGGGCAGTGGTCACTTGGTATTGTACCCGTTCGTCCTGGGGATGCGATGACCCATCTGCTATTACATCGCATTCCTGGAGTTCCAGGACAGAGCGGAGTTAAATGAACCTCTAGTCAAATAAGGAATGTGTCGGAAATTCAGCTGAGTTATCGAAAAAGCAGTGGGTAACACGAGACAAAGTATCTCTAGGGTCGTTACGCGCTTAAGTTTAATAAAAATAATGCAAATATAAATGGGCGCCATCAACTGAATTCCTAGCAAACCACATCCTTTCCGGTTAAGCCTTAATCAAGACAAGGAAAGAAAAAGGGAAATCACACCATCATCAGATCATAATTAAGATAAAAACAAATTTATTTCACTTTGATAGTCAGACAGATATTTTAAATAATCATCCTACCTGAGAGTATGGTCGAATGCCAACGATAAATTGTCATTGTCCAAAAATCGAACCATCTCCTTTCTAATCAAAAATATTTCATCCACATAGAACAAGAAAAATCTCTAAAGTTCTCTTGGGTTCTCAGGATCACTGTAGCACTATGTCTTTCGTCACTGACATTTGTGATACCTGAGACCTAATTTCTCTTTAATTTAACATCATAAATGTGGATTTGAAAAAGTTATTAATCTGTCTAAACATACACATATTATAATCACATATTTTAAATATCACGTATTTTATGGCTTGCATGGCATAATTTAAATGTTGAATGCGTTAGAAAAATGCTCCTAAACATCGAATAATTAATTTACACTATTTACATTATCATTGATAATTGCTTGTTTGTGAATTACAGAAAATCCAATGCTCATAGGTCACGATCATCATCATCATCAAAGTTAAATATTTCTCTCATTAATTCTTATCTGAAAATTCAACATATTCCTGTCAGAATCATTAACTCATCACCATTAAATCATTTAAATGAAAATTATTATCATTACTCCATTATACTTTCTAATTATTCACACACTCTTATTTTATCATCTACTTCAGATTAAATCATCTTAAATCATCAATATAAATTGTTTAATTCCTCAACTCAAGTTGCAATTCCTCAAATTATATCTCAATTAAATTTATTTAATTCCATATAAATTCATTAATCATCAGCTTCTTTAATTAATTATCACCTTCTAATTCAGTTATTCATCATCTATCCAATCATCTAGTAATTTATTTAAACCAGTTTATTTATCCAATCTTTAATTCATCCATTTATTTAATTCAATGATTTATTCCAAAATTCAATTTATTAATTTATTTAAATTTTATTCTTCTGGTTATTTAGATTTTCATTATTTCATCTAGTCATTCTGATTTTTATTTCATTAGGTCAAATCGTTAATATGCTTAATTTTCAGATTATTATTTCATTAATTATTATTATCAGAAAATCTTGTATTATCAACTTTATTTATTTGTTTAATTCCCTAACAAATTGTTTAATATGGGTTATAGAACGTTGTCTTACAGTTTTATCACTTCCAAGTTATATCTCGTATTTAATTTTCATGCCAAAAAATATTATTGCCTTCACGACATCACGTTGGATCTGACTATCCACAACGACATTATATATCCTCAATTCTTCAAATATCACATTTGAATACCACAATTATTCCACAAAACTCCATAAATATTCAGCACATACAGCATGAATCTCAACAATTACGCTAGACTGGGTTCGACAACCTCATGTCTGCCTCAAAATACATTAGCAACATTGCAACTATCACTTGGCAACTTCCACAAAATGCCTATCACAAACTTCACTTAACCATGTTGCATGATCTACAAAAAATATATAACTGGCTTCAAATTATCAACGCACACAATCTCCAATAACTGTAATTACTCTTTTCACATCTAGACAACTTCTTAAACAATTGGAAAAAATATTACCTTAGTAATTCAAGATGAAATGAAAATCCACAGCCTGCTTCCAGTCTCCGACCGGGTCAGGAATGGAATGAATGAAGCCCCCATCTAGCGGCGAGGATATGAACTGTGCCGGCTGCCGAGGCCTGACGCACTCCTCTGGGGCAATGATTAAATGAATGACAGATGAAATGAAATGATAGTGGAGAGTGTTGCTGGAATGAAATTGGGACAGGGAAAACCGGAGTACCCGGAGAAAAACCTGTCTGCCTCCGCTTTGTCCAGCACAAATCTCACATGGAGTGACCGGGATTTGAACCACGGACCCAGCGGTGAGAGGCTGGTGTGCTGCCGCCTAAGCCACGGAGGCTCAGTAATTCAAGATACGCTTTCAAATAGCATAAATTCTCTTACAATTCTCATAATTCACATCACAGAAAAACACCAATGTGCTATAATCTCTCATATCAAAATCTGCAATACTGATCTGCCTTAAAATAAAACTGACCATTAATGATTCATCTTACAAGATTCAATTACTATAAATCCTTCTCAAAGGTATCAAACACAATTATAAAAATCATCAAAAGCATCAGCTGTACCAGCTGTTAAACTGAAAGTACTCTCAAAAGAGTATAGCAACAAAATATTGGATTGGCAAACAAGAATTACTAAATGTAACCCTGCTGACATTTATCTGTACTTTATTTAACAAAATTTCGACTGATATGTGACTAGTAGTTCCTTGTTTGATTCACTTACAATCTCATGTACACTCGGATGATAAAAATGAGTCCCTCAATGGCAAGTAAGATGAGTAACCACCGTACAATCGTATAAATACGAAAGACCTCGCCCCGTCGACTAACATGATAGTGCCCTGAGCGATGGGTAAGATGAGTAACCACCATACAATCGTATAAATACGAAAGACCCCATCTCGAAGACTGAATGAATGAATGTACCAGATAGGAATCAACAAGTCTCTAGTTGTCATATAAAAGCGATATTCATTCACTAAAGTGAATAACATCTTAATATCTCCAAACAATCCAATGGAAAAAATCCCTACTGATGAATAATACACACTCGCTAGTATGCAATGAACTGACGAAGTAATATAGATAATCAATTGCAGATCACGAGTTCGAAATACTCGTCACACAAAAAAACTATTCATGAAAACTATCCTTGCTGGAAAAAAATGTCTAAAAGACCAAACATCTGCTTAATAAAGCCAACCAATGGTGAGAATTTCGTATAATGATGCCTGCCATATCATATGGTCACGCCATATTCTAGCAAAATTTTAAGCATATAAAGTCAAACCATGTCTAAATAATCGTATCACTCCTATTAGAAAAATATACATGTGTGCCCAGTATTCATGAAAATAATCGTATCAGAAAGTTATAACTCTTACAGTACCTTCTCATAATCAGTTGTTATTAAATTTCAAGGTCGTCGATTTTCCTTATGTAATGAATTTCTCGAAAGATCGGCGTGAATATCATTCCAACCACGCAATGACGATTGCCTTCGAATCCCAAGTGAATCAGCTGGTGGACCTCCTCCTCGTCAGGAATCGAATCCATCGCTCTGTGGTGCCATCGCGTCTCTGTCTGCGTTTACTCCGACATGATGAACTGCTGGTTATCCATAACGGATACTGTCCAAATCCTCACGAAAAAGTTCATAGAAACGGCGGACCCCCTATTCCTCTTCTACGTTACGCCACTGTTCCATACAATGTTCGGTTTGAGTGTTGAAAGTTCAATCTCCAATAACTGCTAAGTCTCACTTTCATAAAATAAAATTTTATATGAGAGTGTCTAAGTTTATGAAACACCCTGTAGCTGTGATCATACTCGGTAATTCATAACACTTCATAAGAAAAAGTTGCATTAATGCACGAGCTAATGTTCATAAGTGCATATGCCTGAAACATTTTATTTGCTTAAACTCGTGATTGTTACTTGGAATGCGTTATGAAATGCATAGTCGTAATGTCATTGAAAAACTATGTTCATTCGAAGTTCACAGTTGCAGTATCTCGTAACTATCTGCTTGTAAAATTTGGTTACAGAATAAATGTTCCAATTCGATGTTATAATGAAGTTCAGCTTCTGTCATAATGCTTGCGTATAAGATTGGTAATAACCCTACTGCAATGCTATAGAATGATCTCAGCCTAAAGCTGGCCTCGCCATGTCGATCTGCTATGCTGTTCTGCGTTTCCAAATTGCAGCTTGAAATAAGTTCTCCAACTCGTTTTACCGTACTGTTCTCAACACCGGCCTTCTATGCTTGCTCGGCCGCACAGCTGGTTCTATAACCGGTCTCCACGCTACCTACTGCGGTTGTCCGCCCGGCTCAATGACCTACTTTTCGTTCGCTGCTTAGTGAAGTTAAACTTGTCGCTTTCACTTTCCGTGACAAAAGCTGTTCGCTGCGCGACCTTTACCATGCGATCGGCATATGTCCTACTCGCTCCCTGAATTCGACTGCGTTGCTCGCTGTACTGGACTCCTCTGCTTAGAGAGCTCAACTGCTTGGCTCACTGAGCTCGACTGACTGTCTCTGGACTGCAATGACCGAACCTGCCTGGCGCAGTCACGTGACGTTCTCCCCACCTCTGGGCTCTTGCGTCACAAATATAATCTCGAACCCCCATCATCTCGGCTATTAAGTTATAAAATAACTTAAGGGTTATCTGACTTCCTTAAAATTATTACCACATATAATGCTTGTTATATCTCCTCTTCTGAGATGTTTAAATACCATGTTCCATATAGATCTTAATAAAGCTTTATATTTCCATCCATAATTCCATCTGCTTACAGTTGTCAGTGCCTTCTTAATCCTAGACCTCCTACGTCATCTTGACATTCCTCTTGACTCGATCTGAGCGCTATCTTTTCTTAACTCTTCCCTAAATCTCAACTACGGCTTAATGTCTGCTGGCTTAGCCGATAGCCTCAACTAGGTATCGGGTACATCTCTCCCGTACATCTCCTTTTTTTATCGGGATTGAGAAAAAAATACACTCTCAGGCATTCTATATACCACACATGTACACGATAGCTCTACAATCCTCTTATTCAGCATGATGGTACTTTCTAACTCTCAACAATGATGATTGATTTCCAATGATTAGCATCTTGATTCTGTATTACTTTGACGTCTATTTCTTCCTTCACTACTCGTGCTTGCTCGATTGACATCTCTGACTGTCTCCTCGGGTGGTGTATTAGGCTGTCTACATTCTTGCCTCGATCTCTCATATTCACGATTATCTCGTCCTTCATTTGGCTAATTTCTTCGGCCATCCTGCCTGTCGTTCCGATTATACTGTTGACCTTGGCTCCAGTTATTTCTACCACGATATCTATTGTTGTATCGATTCCTATCTTGATATCTGGAATTCTGATTATAATTTCTGTATCGGCTGTCTCTTGCTTCCTGATCGTATGGCCTCTCATATGGTCCTCTATATCGATCATTTCCACGAACGTTACGGATGTTTCCTCGATTTCCTTCGTTCCTTCTGTTTTCCCAGGAATCTCTTCTGTCCGTCTGAGCTGCGTTATCAACGACTACCGCATTAACCTCTTGCGTGTTTCGATTGTCGTTTCTTGCATTTCTAGACGTAACTTGAGCGCTTGTATAGTCTAATCGCCGGAAAATGTCGTCATAGTGCTCAAGTGTGTTTGCTCCCGACGCTATGAGTGATCGCTGTACCTCAATCGGTAACTGTCTCGCTATAGCTTGCAAAAGCTTTTCTTCTGGCAATGGAGGAATCAGAAACTGTAATTTAGCCAACTGTGACGTAAAATAATTGGCATAATGCGTCGGATGTGACGTAGAATAACGCTTCGAGTACATTTCTGCTCTTACGTTCAGCTGATCCTCTGCACTCCAAAATCTCCTTAAGAATGCTATTGCAAATTGCTCCATATTCGCAAAATTGCTTCTGAATTCTCTAAACCAAGTTAACGCAGACCCGTCCAAGGCGCGTTCGACTATCCTTAGTTCTCTTTCCTTGGCTACTCTATGTTCCGCCATGTAGTCTCGAATATCTCGCAGAAATTCGACTGGTGTGACTCCTGTGTTTCCAGAAAACTTCCTCGGCTTGTCATCCAGATTTCTGATAATGGTAACTGGACCTGAGTATCGTTCACTTGTACCCAACGTACTCCTAATCGAACTCGGATTATCCTGAGGGGTTGAACTTGCCCTTTCGAATGTCACATTCTGTTGCGTTTGACGGTCTTCTCCCATGCTAACTTCTTGATTAACCATACTGCGGTCTATCGGTGTCTGATTTATCGATATTTCCCCTGATGTAATATTTTGACTGGTGAAACTGTTAATCATAGATTCCAGTTTAGTCATCCTATCTTCTGCCAATTTCTCTACGGTCTTGACCTGAGTCTTCAACTCGTCTAACGACGTAACATTCTGCGTTTTGTTACTCTCGTCTAAATCGTTTTTCAACTTGTCTATCTTGTCTTCGCATGTATTCTTTACTGACGCGACTTGTTCCTTTAACAGATCAACGTCTGTCCTAAATAGAGTTGAATCTATCTTCATCGCTTCCTTGTTCTCCGTAAATCTCGCTTCTAGGTTCGCCATACCTGCGATTAATTTCTCCTCTAATCCTGCACGTTTTTCTTTTGCTTCGGCATCGACCTCACTATACCGTTCTTCCACGATTGCACCGACTCTATTTTTGAATAAAGCTAAGTTTTCATTAACCTTTTGCTCTATATCATCATCCATTTTCCTAATATCTTTCTGCAATTGATTCTCTAATGATTTTAAATTAGAATTAACCTCTCCTAAGACTTCCTCTTTAATGGTCCCAATTACTGACTCTAAATCTTTGATCTCATTACCTAGATTCATCTCTAGACCTTTGATCTTAGTTTCGAAAGATACTTCGGTAGACCACTCTTAAATTTTGCCTACATCTGCCACTAAACCATCGATGTCGAATCTCAACTTCGATACATCCGATTTAATGTCTTTCTGTATAGACATAACGTCTGTTCTTAAAGTAAGAATGTTTTCTTCTCCTCTACCTTCTAATTCAATAATATTCTTTCTTAATATTTGAACATTTTCCTCTCCTTTCATATTTACTGCAATTATATCTAATTGTAAAGTCGTAAGCATTTCATTATTCTTTAAAGTTAATCTATTCTCTAACCTAGTTAACTTGTTTTCTAACTCTGTGTTAGTTTCTTCACTACGAGCTTGTAATTTCTCTTCCAATGATTTAAAACTATCCTTCAAGTTGGCATCACTAGCTTTTAAATGACTTTCAGTACTAGTCTGTAATCTAGTCTCCAATGACTTTAAATTATCTTCACTATTTGACTGTAACCTTGTCTCCTATAACATCAACTCATCTTTACTATTTGACTGTAATCTTTCTTCTAATGATTTAAAACTATCCTCACTAGTTGACTGTAATAATTTTATATTAGCTTCGTTACTAATCTGCAATGATTTCAACTCGTCCCTACTACTGGACTGTAATCTGGTCTCTAATGACTTTAAATTTTCTTCATTACTAGTTTGTAATGCTTGCACATTTTCTTTACATCTAGCTTCTAACCTAGCTTCTGAACTATTTATCTGTTCTTTAACTTCCGTTTCCATTTTAGAAATAGTTTCTGCAATACCAGACATACCACTCTGTAACTCTCCTAACACCTTAGCTAAATCTTCCGGCAACATAATTATATTTTCAATAGACGTTTTATTCAGAGACGTTAGAAAACAACACATCACAATGTCTCAATTCCTGCATTCACTTGGGTAAGGAAAAAATGACTTATAACTAACATGATATAATACTAATACGATTAACATGAACACTGGAATGGGCACACAAGTATGTTGTCTAAGTTTAATAAATTTTGTAACACAATTAAATGAACTTGAGATCAATCTCTCAGTAATCTAAATCTGATGTGATTCCATAGAATAAACAAAATCGAAGCCCCACAGGTGGGTAAAGCCAATTCTCCCTCTCTCTCTCTCTCTCTCTCTGTACCCGTTCGTCCTGGGGATGCGATGACCCATCTGCTATTACATCGCATTCCTGGAGTTCCAGGACAGAGCGGAGTTAAATGAACCTCTAGTCAAATAAGGAATGTGTCGGAAATTCAGCTGAGTTATCGAAAAAGCAGTGGGTAACACGAGACAAAGTGTCTCTAGGGTCGTTACGGGCTTAAGTTTAATAAAAATAATGCAAATATAAATGGGCGCCATCAACTGAATTCCTAGCAAACCACATCCTTTCCGGTTAAGCCTTAATCAAGACAAAGAAAGAAAAAGGAGAATCACACCATCATCAGATCACAACTAAGATAAAAAAAAATTATTTCACTTTGATAGTCAGACAGATATTTTAAATAATCATTCTACCTGAGAGTATGGTCGAATGCCAACGTTAAATTGTCATTGTCCAAAAATCGAACCATCTCCTTTCTAATCAAAAATATTTCATCCACATAGAACAAGAAAAATCTCTAAAGTTCTCTTGGGTTCTCAGGATCACTGTAGCACTATGTCTTTCGTCACTGACATTTGTGATACCTGAGACCTAATTTCTCTTTAATTTAACTTCATAAATGTGGATTTGAAAAAGTTATTAATCTGTCTAAACATACACATATTATAATCACATATTTTAAATATCACGTATTTTATGGCTTGCATGGCATAATTTAAATGTTGAATGCGTTAGAAAAATGCTCCTAAACATCGAATAATTAATTTACACTATTTACATTATCATTGATAATTGCTTGTTTGTGAATTACAGAAAATCCAATGCTCATAGGTCACGATCATCATCATCATCAAAGTTAAATATTTCTCTCATTAATTCTTATCTGAAAATTCAACATATTCCTGTCAGAATCATTAACTCATCACCATTAAATCATTTAAATGAAAATTATTATCATTGCTTCATTATACTTTCTAATTATTCACACACTCTTATTTTATCATCTACTTCAGATTAAATCATCTTAAATCATCAATATAAATTGTTTAATTCCTCAACTCAAGTTGCAATTCCTCAAAATATATCTCAATTAAATTTATTTAATTCCATATAAATTCATTAATCATCAGCTTCTTTAATTAATTATCACCTTCTAATTCAGTTATTCATCATCTATCCAATCATCTAGTAATTTATTTAAACCAGTTTATTTATCCAATCTTTAATTCATCCATTTATTTAATTCATTGATTTATTCCAAAATTCAATTTATTAATTTATTTAAATGTTATTCTTCTGGTTATTTAGATTTTCATTATTTCATCTAGTCATTCTGATTTTTATTTCATTAGGTCAGATCGTTAATATGCTTAATTTTCAGATTATTATTTCATTAATTATTATTATCAGAAAATCTTGTATTATCAACTTTATTTATTTGTTTAATTCCCTAACAAATTGTTTAATATGGGTTATAGAACGTTGTCTTACAGTTTTATCACTTCCAAGTTATATCTCGTATTTAATTTTCATGCCAAAAAATATTATTGCCTTCACTACATCACGTTGGATCTGACTATCCACAACGACATTATATATCCTCAATTCTTCAAATATCACATTTGAATACCACAATTATTCCACAAAACTCCATAAATATTCAGCACATACAGCATGAATCTCAACAATTACGCTAGACTGGGTTCGACAACCTCATGTCTGCCTCAAAATACATTAGCAACATTGCAACTATCACTTGGCAACTTCCACAAAATGCCTATCACAAACTTCACTTAACCATGTTGCATGATCTACAAAAAATATATAACTGGCTTCAAATTATCAACGCACACAATCTCCAATAACTGTAATTACTCTTTTCACATCTAGACAACTTCTTAAACAATTGGAAAAAATATTACCTTAGTAATTCAAGATACGCTTTCAAATAGCATAAATTCTCTTACAATTCTCATAATTCACATCACAGAAAAACACCAATGTGCTATAATCTCTCATATCAAAATCTGCAATACTGATCTGCCTTAAAATAAAGCTGACCACTAATGATTCATCTTACAAGATTCAATTACTATAAATCCTTCTCAAAGGTATCAAACACAATTATAAAAATCATCAAAAGCATCAGCTGTACCAGCTGTTAAACTGAAAGTACTCTCAAAAGAGTATAGCAACAAAATATTGGATTGGCAAACAAGAATTACTAAATGTAACCCTGCTGACATTTATCTGTACTTTATTTAACAAAATTTCGACTGATATGTGACTAGTAGTTCCTTGTTTGATTCACTTACAATCTCATGTACACTCGGATGATAAAAATGAGTCCCTCAATGACAAGTAAGATGAGTAACCACCGTACAATCGTATAAATACGAAAGACCTCGCCCCGTCGACTAACATGATAGTGCCCTGAGCGATGGGTAAGATGAGTAACCACCATACAATCGTATAAATACGAAAGACCCCATCTCGAAGACTGAATGAGTGAATGAACCAGATAGGAATCAACAAGTCTCTAGTTGTCATATAAAAGCGATATGCATTCACTAAAGTGAATAACATCTTAATATCTCCAAACAATCCAATGGAAAAATGCCTACTGATGAATAATACACACTCGCTAGTATGCAATGAACTGACGAAGTAATATAGATAATCAATTGCAGATCACGAGTTCGAAATACTCGTCACACAAAAAAACTATTCATGAAAACTATCCTTGCTGGAAAAAAATGTCTAAAAGACCAAACATCTGCTTAATAAAGCCAACCAATGGTGAGAATTTCGTATAATGATGCCTGCCATATCATATGGTCACGCCATATTCTAGCAAAATTTTAAGCATATAAAGTCAAACCATGTCTAAATAATCGTATCACTCCTATTAGAAAAATATACATGTGTGCCCAGTATTCATGAAAATAATCGTATCAGAAAGTTATAACTCTTACAGTACCTTCTCATAATCAGTTGTTATTAAATTTCAAGGTCGTCGATTTTCCTTATGTAATGAATTTCTCGAAAGATCGGCGTGAATATCATTCCAACCACGCAATGACGATTGCCTTCGAATCCCAAGTGAATCAGCTGGTGGACCTCCTCCTCGTCAGGAATCGAATCCATCGCTCTGTGGTGCCATCGCGTCTCTGTCTGCGTTTACTCCGACATGATGAACTGCTGGTTATCCATAACGGATACTGTCCAAATCCTCACGAAAAAGTTCATAGAAACGGCGGACCCCCTATTCCTCTTCTACGTTACGCCACTGTTCCATACAATGTTCGGTTTGAGTGTTGAAAGTTCAATCTCCAATAACTGCTAAGTCTCACTTTCATAAAATAAAATTTTATATGAGAGTGTCTAAGTTTATGAAACACCCTGTAGCTGTGATCATACTCGGTAATTCATAACACTTCATAAGAAAAAGTTGCATTAATGCACGAGCTAATGTTCATAAGTGCATATGCCTGAAACATTTTATTTGCTTAAACTCGTGATTGTTACTTGGAATGCGTTATGAAATGCATAGTCGTAATGTCATTGAAAAACTATGTTCATTCGAAGTTCACAGTTGCAGTATCTCGTAACTATCTGCTTGTAAAATTTGGTTACAGAATAAATGTTCCAATTCGATGTTATAATGAAGTTCAGCTTCTGTCATAATGCTTGCGTATAAGATTGGTAATAACCCTACTGCAATGCTATAGAATGATCTCAGCCTAAAGCTGGCCTCGCCATGTCGATCTGCTATGCTGTTCTGCGTTTCCAAATTGCAGCTTGAAATAAGTTCTCCAACTCGTTTTACCGTACTGTTCTCAACACCGGCCTTCTATGCTTGCTCGGCCGCACAGCTGGTTCTATAACCGGTCTCCACGCTACCTACTGCGGTTGTCCGCCCGGCTCAATGACCTACTTTTCGTTCGCTGCTTAGTGAAGTTAAACTTGTCGCTTTCACTTTCCGTGACAAAAGCTGTTCGCTGCGCGACCTTTACCATGCGATCGGCATATGTCCTACTCGCTCCCTGAATTCGACTGCGTTGCTCGCTGTACTGGACTCCTCTGCTTAGAGAGCTCAACTGCTTGGCTCACTGAGCTCGACTGACTGTCTCTGGACTGCAATGACCGAACCTGCCTGGCGCAGTCACGTGACGTTCTCCCCACCTCTGGGCTCTTGCGTCACAAATATAATCTCGAACCCCCATCATCTCGGCTATTAAGTTATAAAATAACTTAAGGGTTATCTGACTTCCTTAAAATTATTACCACATATAATGCTTGTTATATCTCCTCTTCTGAGATGTTTAAATACCATGTTCCATATAGATCTTAATAAAGCTTTATATTTCCATCCATAATTCCATCTGCTTACAGTTGTCAGTGCCTTCTTAATCCTAGACCTCCTACGTCATCTTGACATTCCTCTTGACTCGATCTGAGCGCTATCTTTTCTTAACTCTTCCCTAAATCTCAACTACGGCTTAATGTCTGCTGGCTTAGCCGATAGCCTCAACTAGGTATCGGGTACATCTCTCCCGTACATCTCCTTTTTTTATCGGGATTGAGAAAAAAATACACTCTCAGGCATTCTATATACCACACATGTACACGATAGCTCTACAATCCTCTTATTCAGCATGATGGTACTTTCTAACTCTCAACAATGATGATTGATTTCCAATGATTAGCATCTTGATTCTGTATTACTTTGACGTCTATTTCTTCCTTCACTACTCGTGCTTGCTCGATTGACATCTCTGACTGTCTCCTCGGGTGGTGTATTAGGCTGTCTACATTCTTGCCTCGATCTCTCATATTCACGATTATCTCGTCCTTCATTTGGCTAATTTCTTCGGCCATCCTGCCTGTCGTTCCGATTATACTGTTGACCTTGGCTCCAGTTATTTCTACCACGATATCTATTGTTGTATCGATTCCTATCTTGATATCTGGAATTCTGATTATAATTTCTGTATCGGCTGTCTCTTGCTTCCTGATCGTATGGCCTCTCATATGGTCCTCTATATCGATCATTTCCACGAACGTTACGGATGTTTCCTCGATTTCCTTCGTTCCTTCTGTTTTCCCAGGAATCTCTTCTGTCCGTCTGAGCTGCGTTATCAACGACTACCGCATTAACCTCTTGCGTGTTTCGATTGTCGTTTCTTGCATTTCTAGACGTAACTTGAGCGCTTGTATAGTCTAATCGCCGGAAAATGTCGTCATAGTGCTCAAGTGTGTTTGCTCCCGACGCTATGAGTGATCGCTGTACCTCAATCGGTAACTGTCTCGCTATAGCTTGCAAAAGCTTTTCTTCTGGCAATGGAGGAATCAGAAACTGTAATTTAGCCAACTGTGACGTAAAATAATTGGCATAATGCGTCGGATGTGACGTAGAATAACGCTTCGAGTACATTTCTGCTCTTACGTTCAGCTGATCCTCTGCACTCCAAAATCTCCTTAAGAATGCTATTGCAAATTGCTCCATATTCGCAAAATTGCTTCTGAATTCTCTAAACCAAGTTAACGCAGACCCGTCCAAGGCGCGTTCGACTATCCTTAGTTCTCTTTCCTTGGCTACTCTATGTTCCGCCATGTAGTCTCGAATATCTCGCAGAAATTCGACTGGTGTGACTCCTGTGTTTCCAGAAAACTTCCTCGGCTTGTCATCCAGATTTCTGATAATGGTAACTGGACCTGAGTATCGTTCACTTGTACCCAACGTACTCCTAATCGAACTCGGATTATCCTGAGGGGTTGAACTTGCCCTTTCGAATGTCACATTCTGTTGCGTTTGACGGTCTTCTCCCATGCTAACTTCTTGATTAACCATACTGCGGTCTATCGGTGTCTGATTTATCGATATTTCCCCTGATGTAATATTTTGACTGGTGAAACTGTTAATCATAGATTCCAGTTTAGTCATCCTATCTTCTGCCAATTTCTCTACGGTCTTGACCTGAGTCTTCAACTCGTCTAACGACGTAACATTCTGCGTTTTGTTACTCTCGTCTAAATCGTTTTTCAACTTGTCTATCTTGTCTTCGCATGTATTCTTTACTGACGCGACTTGTTCCTTTAACAGATCAACGTCTGTCCTAAATAGAGTTGAATCTATCTTCATCGCTTCCTTGTTCTCCGTAAATCTCGCTTCTAGGTTCGCCATACCTGCGATTAATTTCTCCTCTAATCCTGCACGTTTTTCTTTTGCTTCGGCATCGACCTCACTATACCGTTCTTCCACGATTGCACCGACTCTATTTTTGAATAAAGCTAAGTTTTCATTAACCTTTTGCTCTATATCATCATCCATTTTCCTAATATCTTTCTGCAATTGATTCTCTAATGATTTTAAATTAGAATTAACCTCTCCTAAGACTTCCTCTTTAATGGTCCCAATTACTGACTCTAAATCTTTGATCTCATTACCTAGATTCATCTCTAGACCTTTGATCTTAGTTTCGAAAGATACTTCGGTAGACCACTCTTAAATTTTGCCTACATCTGCCACTAAACCATCGATGTCGAATCTCAACTTCGATACATCCGATTTAATGTCTTTCTGTATAGACATAACGTCTGTTCTTAAAGTAAGAATGTTTTCTTCTCCTCTACCTTCTAATTCAATAATATTCTTTCTTAATATTTGAACATTTTCCTCTCCTTTCATATTTACTGCAATTATATCTAATTGTAAAGTCGTAAGCATTTCATTATTCTTTAAAGTTAATCTATTCTCTAACCTAGTTAACTTGTTTTCTAACTCTGTGTTAGTTTCTTCACTACGAGCTTGTAATTTCTCTTCCAATGATTTAAAACTATCCTTCAAGTTGGCATCACTAGCTTTTAAATGACTTTCAGTACTAGTCTGTAATCTAGTCTCCAATGACTTTAAATTATCTTCACTATTTGACTGTAACCTTGTCTCCTATAACATCAACTCATCTTTACTATTTGACTGTAATCTTTCTTCTAATGATTTAAAACTATCCTCACTAGTTGACTGTAATAATTTTATATTAGCTTCGTTACTAATCTGCAATGATTTCAACTCGTCCCTACTACTGGACTGTAATCTGGTCTCTAATGACTTTAAATTTTCTTCATTACTAGTTTGTAATGCTTGCACATTTTCTTTACATCTAGCTTCTAACCTAGCTTCTGAACTATTTATCTGTTCTTTAACTTCCGTTTCCATTTTAGAAATAGTTTCTGCAATACCAGACATACCACTCTGTAACTCTCCTAACACCTTAGCTAAATCTTCCGGCAACATAATTATATTTTCAATAGACGTTTTATTCAGAGACGTTAGAAAACAACACATCACAATGTCTCAATTCCTGCATTCACTTGGGTAAGGAAAAAATGACTTATAACTAACATGATATAATACTAATACGATTAACATGAACACTGGAATGGGCACACAAGTATGTTGTCTAAGTTTAATAAATTTTGTAACACAATTAAATGAACTTGAGATCAATCTCTCAGTAATCTAAATCTGATGTGATTCCATAGAATAAACAAAATCGAAGCCCCACAGGTGGGTAAAGCCAATTCTCCCTCTCTCTCTCTCTCTCTCTCTGTACCCGTTCGTCCTGGGGATGCGATGACCCATCTGCTATTACATCGCATTCCTGGAGTTCCAGGACAGAGCGGAGTTAAATGAACCTCTAGTCAAATAAGGAATGTGTCGGAAATTCAGCTGAGTTATCGAAAAAGCAGTGGGTAACACGAGACAAAGTGTCTCTAGGGTCGTTACGGGCTTAAGTTTAATAAAAATAATGCAAATATAAATGGGCGCCATCAACTGAATTCCTAGCAAACCACATCCTTTCCGGTTAAGCCTTAATCAAGACAAAGAAAGAAAAAGGAGAATCACACCATCATCAGATCACAACTAAGATAAAAAAAAATTATTTCACTTTGATAGTCAGACAGATATTTTAAATAATCATTCTACCTGAGAGTATGGTCGAATGCCAACGTTAAATTGTCATTGTCCAAAAATCGAACCATCTCCTTTCTAATCAAAAATATTTCATCCACATAGAACAAGAAAAATCTCTAAAGTTCTCTTGGGTTCTCAGGATCACTGTAGCACTATGTCTTTCGTCACTGACATTTGTGATACCTGAGACCTAATTTCTCTTTAATTTAACTTCATAAATGTGGATTTGAAAAAGTTATTAATCTGTCTAAACATACACATATTATAATCACATATTTTAAATATCACGTATTTTATGGCTTGCATGGCATAATTTAAATGTTGAATGCGTTAGAAAAATGCTCCTAAACATCGAATAATTAATTTACACTATTTACATTATCATTGATAATTGCTTGTTTGTGAATTACAGAAAATCCAATGCTCATAGGTCACGATCATCATCATCATCAAAGTTAAATATTTCTCTCATTAATTCTTATCTGAAAATTCAACATATTCCTGTCAGAATCATTAACTCATCACCATTAAATCATTTAAATGAAAATTATTATCATTGCTTCATTATACTTTCTAATTATTCACACACTCTTATTTTATCATCTACTTCAGATTAAATCATCTTAAATCATCAATATAAATTGTTTAATTCCTCAACTCAAGTTGCAATTCCTCAAAATATATCTCAATTAAATTTATTTAATTCCATATAAATTCATTAATCATCAGCTTCTTTAATTAATTATCACCTTCTAATTCAGTTATTCATCATCTATCCAATCATCTAGTAATTTATTTAAACCAGTTTATTTATCCAATCTTTAATTCATCCATTTATTTAATTCATTGATTTATTCCAAAATTCAATTTATTAATTTATTTAAATGTTATTCTTCTGGTTATTTAGATTTTCATTATTTCATCTAGTCATTCTGATTTTTATTTCATTAGGTCAGATCGTTAATATGCTTAATTTTCAGATTATTATTTCATTAATTATTATTATCAGAAAATCTTGTATTATCAACTTTATTTATTTGTTTAATTCCCTAACAAATTGTTTAATATGGGTTATAGAACGTTGTCTTACAGTTTTATCACTTCCAAGTTATATCTCGTATTTAATTTTCATGCCAAAAAATATTATTGCCTTCACTACATCACGTTGGATCTGACTATCCACAACGACATTATATATCCTCAATTCTTCAAATATCACATTTGAATACCACAATTATTCCACAAAACTCCATAAATATTCAGCACATACAGCATGAATCTCAACAATTACGCTAGACTGGGTTCGACAACCTCATGTCTGCCTCAAAATACATTAGCAACATTGCAACTATCACTTGGCAACTTCCACAAAATGCCTATCACAAACTTCACTTAACCATGTTGCATGATCTACAAAAAATATATAACTGGCTTCAAATTATCAACGCACACAATCTCCAATAACTGTAATTACTCTTTTCACATCTAGACAACTTCTTAAACAATTGGAAAAAATATTACCTTAGTAATTCAAGATACGCTTTCAAATAGCATAAATTCTCTTACAATTCTCATAATTCACATCACAGAAAAACACCAATGTGCTATAATCTCTCATATCAAAATCTGCAATACTGATCTGCCTTAAAATAAAGCTGACCACTAATGATTCATCTTACAAGATTCAATTACTATAAATCCTTCTCAAAGGTATCAAACACAATTATAAAAATCATCAAAAGCATCAGCTGTACCAGCTGTTAAACTGAAAGTACTCTCAAAAGAGTATAGCAACAAAATATTGGATTGGCAAACAAGAATTACTAAATGTAACCCTGCTGACATTTATCTGTACTTTATTTAACAAAATTTCGACTGATATGTGACTAGTAGTTCCTTGTTTGATTCACTTACAATCTCATGTACACTCGGATGATAAAAATGAGTCCCTCAATGACAAGTAAGATGAGTAACCACCGTACAATCGTATAAATACGAAAGACCTCGCCCCGTCGACTAACATGATAGTGCCCTGAGCGATGGGTAAGATGAGTAACCACCATACAATCGTATAAATACGAAAGACCCCATCTCGAAGACTGAATGAGTGAATGAACCAGATAGGAATCAACAAGTCTCTAGTTGTCATATAAAAGCGATATGCATTCACTAAAGTGAATAACATCTTAATATCTCCAAACAATCCAATGGAAAAATGCCTACTGATGAATAATACACACTCGCTAGTATGCAATGAACTGACGAAGTAATATAGATAATCAATTGCAGATCACGAGTTCGAAATACTCGTCACACAAAAAAAACTATTCATGAAAACTATCCTTGCTGGAAAAAAAATGTCTAAAAGACCAAACATCTGCTTAATAAAGCCAACCAATGGTGAGAATTTCGTATAATGATGCCTGCCATATCATATGGTCACGCCATATTCTAGCAAAATTTTAAGCATATAAAGTCAAACCATGTCTAAATAATCATATCACTCCTATTAGAAAAATATACATGTGTGCCCAGTATTCATGAAAATAATCGTATCAGAAAGTTATAACTCTTACAGTACCGTCTCATAATCAGTTGTTATTAAATTTCAAAGATCGTCGATTTTCCTTATGTAATGAATTTCTCGAAAGATCGGCGTGAATATCATTCCAACCACGCAATGACGATTGCCTTCGAATCCCAAGTGAATCAGCTGGTGGACCTCCTCCTCGTCAGGAATCGAATCCATCGCTCTGTGGTGCCATCGCGTCTCTGTCTGCGTTTACTCCGACATGATGAACTGCTGGTTATCCATAGCGGATACTGTCCAGATCCTCACGAAAAAGTTCATAGAAACAGCGGACCCCCTATTCCTCTTCTACGTTACGCCACTGTTCCATACAATGTTCGGTTTGAGTGTTGAAAGTTCAATCTCCAATAACTGCTAAGTCTCACTTTCATAAAATAAAATTTTATATGAGAGTGTCTAAGTTTATGAAACACCCTGTAGCTGTGTTCATACTCGGTAATTCATAACACTTCATAAGAAAAAGTTGCATTAATGCACGAGCTAATGTTCATAAGTGCATATGCCTGAAACATTTTATTTGCTTAAACTCGTTAATGTTACTTGGAATGCGTTATGAAATGCATAGTCGTAATGTCATTGAAAAACTATGTTCATTCGAAGTTCACAGTTGCAGTATCTCGTAACTATCTGCTTGTACAATTTGGTTACAGAATAAATGTTCCAATTCGATGTTATAATGAAGTTCAGCTTCTGTCATAATGCTTGCGTATAAGATTGGTAATAACCCTACTGCAATTCTATAGAATGATCTCAGCCTAAAGCTTGCCTCGCCATGTCGCTCTGCTATGCTGTTCTGCGTTTCCAAATTGCAGCTTGAAATAAGTTCTCCAACTCGTTTTACCGTACTGTTCTCAACACCGGCCTTCTATGCTTGCTCGGCCGCACAGCTGGTTCTATAACCGGTCTCCATGCTACCTACTGCGGTTGTCCGCCCGGCTCAATGACCTACTTTTCGTTCGCTGCTTAGTGAAGTTAAACTTGTCGCTTTCACTTTCCGTGACAAAAGCTGTTCGCTGCGCGACCTTTACCATGCGCTCGGCATATGTCCTACTCGCTCCCTGAATTCGACTGCGTTGCTCGCTGTACTGGACTCCTCTGCTTTGAGAGCTCAACTGCTTGGCTCACTGAGCTCGACTGACTGTCTCTGGACTGCAATGACCTGAACCTGCCTGGCGCAGTCACGTGACGTTCTCCCCACCTCTGGGCTCTTGCGTCACAAATATAATCTCGAACCCCCATCATCTCGGCTATTAAGTTATAAAATAACTTAAGGGTTATCTGACTTCCTTAAAATTATTACCACATATAATGCTTGTTATATCTCCTTTTCTGAGATGTTTAAATACAATGTTCCATATAGATCTTAATAAAGCTTTATATTTCCATCCATAATTCCATCTGCTTACAGTTGTCAGTGCCTTCTTAATCCTAGACCTCCTACGTCATCTTGACATTCCTCTTGACTCGATCTGAGCGCTATCTTTTCTTAACTCTTCCCAAAATCTCAACTACGGCTTAATGTCTGCTGGCGTAGCCGATAGCCTCAACTAGGTATCGGGTACAGTATGCCTAGGCTCTTCTTGGGCGGTAGTGCGAGGAGTTATGTTATTTTTTATGTTGGGTTTTTGACTTAGGATTTTCATTCTTGATTTTTAAGCCTGTATTTGATCGAAATTTTGAATTCGAATTGCTACTTTAGAAATAGATGTGATACTCTAAGCTAGTTGATTTGCATGGTCTTGAATATCCCTACATCAAAGGAATTGTCATTCTTGATTGATTGATATTTGTCCCAGATGTATGTTGTTTATCAAGTATCCTTGTGACGTAAGTATCTGTCCCACTCATGGGTTCAAGCCCATCATATTCATTAAGGCCATTTCTTTCAATTATGGTTAGAGGCACGTAGTGTTGTATAGTTACTGTAGTTCACCTATCCGTACGGACCAACCGCAACGCACTCAGATCCAGATTCTAACAGCTGTTGTTAGGATCTGGATTTGCAATGTTTACTCATCTCAAACTCTGATGCCACACCATAAAACCAAAACCAAGAGTACAGTTGTTGATAGTTAATTAAATTCTCATATTTTTATCCTTTTTTTTGTGGATGGGCAGATTTATTTGATTTACTTTTGTTTTACTTAAAGATGTGCCAGATCTTTTGAGATCTATTTCTATCCTACTTTTCATACTATATTTTGAAGAAATGAAGAAAAAGTGGAAGTATGAGATAACCCGGGCAGATGTGTGTCTGTCGGTCTTTCCTGACCAACTCCTACATGGCTACAGCAATCCAAACCTAATTTGGTATGCGTAAAGATAGATACTACATCTCATGCCTATAATTGATAATGGCATCAGTGCTACCAACTGCTGATATTTAACAATTGCAATTCATGCTCTATGTTTGATATTTCTGAAGGTATTCATATGAAATGTTCCAAAATTTGCACCCATATAGATAACAATATTTCAATTACTTTTTAGGACTTCGTGTATGGCAGTGTTGCCAACATAATTCTACGCCTGCTGATAGGTTCAAATTTAAAATGCTTGTAGAGTAACTTCCATACTATCAATTGGATGTTAACTACATTTCGTATATTCTTTCCGTACCGTAACAGATATGACTACGCGTACTTTTTACCGTCGCCACGCCTGCCAACTATTGATGAATGTGTTCTATATTTTTTAGCCTACAGTAATTTCAATATATCAGAATATGTGCAGGCCAAGAATTTTAAACTTTGCACACGTATAGCACCCGAAATTGTAGTTTAATTTTGGGCAACCGATATTATGACAGTGCTGCTAACGTGAATCTACGCGTGCTGATGAATTCAATGTTTAACTGCATCTTAAGTACATACTATCTTTTGGACTTCAACCAAATTTTCTATGTGCATTGCGTACCTTACGAGATGGAACTAAGGTAAGAATATATTCGGAGGTGCCAAGTCTACCAGCTGTTGAAAATTCTCTATATAATTTTGAAACCTAGTCACAGTAGATTAGAAAGTGTGCAGGCCAACAGGTCGAAATTTCGAAAATTTATAGAACGTATTATTCCAGATTAACTTTGTGTAACCCAGACATGACCGTGCTGCCAACATTACTCTACGTGCCCTGATCGCGTCCTGATAGGTTTAATGTTTAACTGCACGCAACATCCACAGTAAGAAATTAATTTTATCCTTCTTTTGTAAGTGCAATGTAAGCCTTAGGGCGTATAATTGTGCCTAATATAATAGGAGTCAGCAGGACTACCAACTTTGTATAATAATCTGAATTCTATTGAACTCGGGATTCAATATCTCTGAATATGTGTACGGAGCTCACTTCAAATATTGCAAACTGTAGGTCGAAGATGTTTTAGACATATTTAAGGTAAATTATCAAAGTTTGTACTACCAACATGCTAGAGTACAGGATCAACGTTCAACTGCATGTAACTTCCATACTAGCAAATGAGTTTCCACCGAATTTCCTATGTGTAACGTATGTCTCAAGAGATATAACTCGATATATTTCTTTAGTCATCAGGGATACATACTGTTGATAAATGTAATGCTCTCCATTATTTTGAACCCTGGGCTCAATGTATGCAGGCAAACGGTACAAAATTTGGCACATGTGTATCCTTGATAATTCTACAGATTCATTCCGAGCAATCAATACGTGACCGTAGTGCCAACATAATTCTACGCGTACTCATTGGTTCAATGTTGAACTGCGGTAACTTCCATAACATTTCATGGATAACTAACAAATTTTATTGTGTTTATGCCATGAGAGATTATATTATATTTGAGCACATTTTAGAGGCAGCAGTCCTACCGGCTACGTAATTACTGTCTCTGTGCATTTAAATAATAGGGTATCAGTATATTAGAATCCATGGGAGGAAACTATTTCAAATTAACTTTAGTGCTCTATTAGGCTACAATATTTCAGGTATGTTACCAATATAATTTCGTTTCTTTTCTAGATAGGTTAAATTTATCAATCAATCGTATGAATCATAAATGTTAAGATAAGAAGGCTGTTTACTTTGTCACGGAACTAGGTGCTTTTATTGTATTTTTATTCTGAAGAAATTGTTGTTTAATCTGAGTGTTGACTATTTTCATGTTTAATGTGTCTTATATAGTGAATACATTTGTTAGTTAAAGATATAACCAATATGTAGTCATTTGTAGTCAACACTTGTGATTTTACAAAAAGTACCTAGGGCAGTTTTTATTGTTAAATATTGGACTGAATGTGAACACAATGTAGAGTCCTGTCGTATAATGTCCTATGAAAGGTTGCAGCATGGTGATTGAAATTGTGGTCACAACTGATTTCACTTTCCAAATGTAAAGGCTATCAATGCGTAAAATCTAGAAATTCTAAATATAGACCCATGATTTTTAAATGTTTACCTAATATTAGTGGTATTATGAGTAGGCAGTATACAAAATGTTGAGCTTCTACTTCTAAATTAATATTTTTGTTGCTACCTCGATGAAAATAATCCATTGATTTGCCAGTTTAATTCCCTCAATATTTTGTTAACAAGCTCTACACACACACACACACACACACACACACAATTGCTCTGGGGTTTACTGTGAGCAAGCTACTCAGATATTCAGATTTTTATTAAATTTGGTGATACATTTCCTTAATTACAGAATTTTAGTTTCAAAATGAAATAAAATGATAAAATTGTACTTACAACAAAATCCTGGGCAATTTCTATTTACCACACTGTTGTGAAAGTGGCTACCATATTCCATAGTCATAACTGCTCCGCAAGGAGCCTTTTATAAAAAGAAAAATTCAAGAAGAACAAAGAGCGAGAAATTAGCCAGGAAAAATTGCAGGCATTAATTCACATTAAAGTCCTCCTGGTTCTTACCTGCGGTTCACAAATGTATTCTTCTCCTCCTCTGCTTTGCTGTCTATGTCTTCCTTATATGTGTTGCTTCTTTCCTTGAATAGTAAAATGCTAATAAGTAGTTGTTCGAAGCCATGACAAGTGGAGTTCCAAGTTCTGAGGAAGACCTAGAGATCAAAGAATTGGACCTGGAAGGAGATAATGAATTTCCTAACTACAGAGAAGTCTGGTTTATTTTCCACCTTGAAAAACTAAAAATGAAATTTTTCATCACATTTCTCGACAAGTCAGTCTTGGGTAACCTAATTTTGAGAAAAATGAGAAAAATACGTATAAGCTCCTATCGTGAGCCACACTCTGGTGGTTAGTGGGCTAATTAATCTATAGTAATAGCTAAACAGTACAGACTAACATCACACAGGTAATCTGGAGACGTTATCATCATTTTCATCGTCATTAACATAGTAATTATCATCTTGGGAATGCATGGAGTGCTGGACCCTATCATGGTAATACACTGCTTCAACCTGCTTTCCATTCGCTTTCTGTGTGGATTGTAATAATAGCCTCCCTTTTGAATGAGAATCAGTTTCGTGGACACACTGACTTGCGTTGGATAATTAATGACATTGTTCCAGCAGCAGCCGTTACGGGCGAAGAAACACAGATAGAGTTCACATATCGCATTTACGATTGGCGACCTCTAACTTACCATGTGGTACAACTGAGCGCCAAGTTAAGTTGGAAAAACAACATAGGGATGAAAATTTACGTGTAGCTTCAACCGTAATAAATTATCATGTGACTTACCTACTCGCTAAAATTTTGTCCCTCTCATTTATTGCCGGCGTGCAGTGGATGAACTATGGGAAGTGGACTAGCTCTCCACCCAGACAAACCATGTTCAATTCTCAACTCTCCCAACTATACCCCGGTTTGAGGGTGAAATCAGGTGCACCCTCAACTTCGTGAGGACAAATGAGTAGAGAGAGTTCAGCCCGAATAGTAATCGGAGCCACTTTAGAAGTAGTTGTTCAAAGTTTCCCACTTGATATCTAACGAATATAGGGATGTTTCCTAGCTAAACGCATCGGTTTGCTCATTCACAAACAGAATGCCAAGAATGGTTCTTGGACGTGCATGGCTGTCTGTGAAATAAATTGCACAGCCCATTAGATCCCACTGTCCAGTTACATAAAATATATTTCAAAAATTAATAACAATAGTAATAATAATAATAATAATAACGACGTTAAGGAGTTTACGTTCCTTTTAACTACTGATGATTTTAGTGACACTGGTGTACCGGAATGTTGCCAAGAATGGGTTCTGTAACGTGGCAGTAAATCTACTGAGACGGTCTCTCCCTTTTAAGCACCCATAAATACCGTGAAAATTATCGCTTCGGCACAGATCTAGTCAATTTCACAGTAAGTTAGTTAGTTAGTTAGTTAGTTGTTGTTTTTGGACAATGGGGCGGAACATCAAGGTCATCTGTCCATTTCCAAATGATATGTTTATTATGACAATAATAATAATAATAATAATAATAATAATAATAATAATAATAATAATTGTAATGATAATGGTATTAGTAACGAGAAACGTTTTAGCCAAATGTCATGAATGTTGTTTGTGAAACTTCATCGATTTGGCTTCCAGTAGTATTCTATGCGCACTGAATTTAAAGAATTGAAGTTCATAATTGAAATTCAAAAACAACCACTCCTCATTTCTGAGATCCTCGTAAAAAGTAAATTATTATTATTACTATTATTATGTAAAGAGGAGGCACTATTATGCTACATACATGTAATGGAAGGTTCCCTAATCTTGAAATATATTACAATTGGTTACAATCGTGTTAACCAACTGAAAAAAATGACAGTCAGTTTGAAAGACTAGACTTTGTATCATTTTAAATGCTACAAATGCTGAAAAATGCTAGAACGGATGGAGGCTTCTCGCTTCGCTCGAAGCCAAAGACTCTTGACACGTTAGAAAAGTATCTGCATAATACTTATCTTGCTTTATAATACTTTACCATGTTTCAAATTACTCGCGAACGGCAAGTGCAAACCAAGGGCAAAGCAAGGTCAAGCGTGTGGGATGCCGTCACGCTCACCAGAGCGCGCGGGGACGTACCCCTTCCATCCAGTCTAAAAACACTTATAGTGGGCGATTTATTGAAGATAGAGATATGCTCTCGCTGACTTTTTTGTAGAACTTTTAATGCTGACCAATTCTTACGCTCATAGTATTGAGACCGTTTAGTTGATGTCAACAACCACGATGACTCAACTAACGACACATAAATCGAATAAAAAGAAAAGTACCGTGAGGATCAGGTGACCTTCCAAAAAGGCTAAAGCGGCACGAGAGTCCGTAGTCCACAGGGATCGTGGTACATGGTGACGATGGTCATAGACCGCCTAAGGAAAGGTTCACCTTAAAACTAGACTGAGAAAATAAACATCCAGACTCGTGTAAAACACCGTGAAAATTTATTAAAATTCACAAGCCCCTAGCCTAGTTCGGAGGGTTATAATCGGCTAGTCCGCAAATTAATAAATAAACTAAGATAAAGAACAGGTCCCCTACCTGAGAAGTTACTGAAAACCCTCGCGAAAGATCTAACTCACAATGATAATGCAACAACAGCAACGCTAGGAATATGGCACGACGCAAGTCCCTAGTTCAAGTTACAAGATCAAGCTAATATCTGAATTTACATTTAACAGGGTAGCAAAACAAATCTAGGTTAGGATGGTACCATTTCGACATTTAAATTTAACATTAATTCAACTAGCTAAGTCCTATCAATTAACAAAATTTACGGCGATGACGTCCGTAAAAGAAAACAATTACATCCAAAAGCTAAGTGTACAGCCATGAAAAACAAACAATTTAATTATGCTTAATAACTATGTGCTAACAGCACACAATAAAGTAACATGTAGGGTTTAATACACTTGACATCATAAATTAATAACGAAATAGACACAGTAGTTTTATTAAAAATTCCTGCCTACACCTTGGTTTACTCTTTGTAAACCATAGTCATCTAATGTGTATAGTTACGGTGACGAATGCGCAGTTGAGACCACGTCTGACATCGCATGGCCTGAGCTCCACAAGCTACGAACTCTAGGTTCACACATGCTTCAGGTCGCTACAAAAATGTCAACTGTCCTAGTCATTTCCTCACAAGGAAATTATCTTCAACTGCACGGCTATGTCAACAGTTCCAGAATGCAAAGAACAAAGTTAGATAGAAAGAATCGTTAGTTAGGCTTGTTTTATAACAATTATGCATTTTATTATTAGAATGTCGGTTTATAGGTTTATCGTAGGTTTATGGCGAATAACATTGACAATAGCCTGGGCACGGAGTGTCTCCAACTGAGATCATTCTCCACCAAAAAGCCTCGACTCAACAGTCGGAATATAATCATCGAGTATAACAACTCGGACACACAATAACACGGGTTACCAGCGGCGCTAAGCTCGCGTTCAATAACTCTGGGATAGGCCTGTACAACAGTTACCTTCCAAAAACATCTGGTCAACGGGATCATCCCCGGACAAAGCATACAATAACATCCTGCTATAACAGGGTAGACTTCACCATCCTAGAGAAAACCTTACATAACTGTACCTGTCATACGACAATACACGCAACAGAGCGCTAAACTAACAAAAACCGATCCATAAAACAAGTGATCAAATACAAGAGTGGAAACTGGTTTCCATAAGCAAAATAGCAATGAAAGGAAAAGCGAATACAAATTGTACTCTGTCCTTGTCTATAGTAGTTTTGTCTCACAATGAAGCAGGCGTGCTCTAGGTCACTGGGTTACATAACCAGTTTATTCAAGGCCGGCGATTTAATCAATACAAAACCTGCACTTGGCCGGTTCATAAAAGACATTACCATATGTTACGGATCTCTACAGAGTCCGTGTATCAAACGCACGCTATAAATCTGAGTATAGTAATACACTTCCGTCTTTCTACCAAAGACGTCTAAATGAAAGTAAACTTACAATAACTGAAGCTCTTTGCTTTAAAAATGCAACTCAGTAGTTGCTAGAACATCAAATAAAAACGTGTCTCACACGACACAAGCAAAATATGATAAATGTGGCACAGATTCACACACTAGATCTGCTTAATGATACGTTGGGAACCGCGTTCGATGCTAGGCAACGAAACATTCCTTCTAGTTGTTAGGTTCAAACATGACCAAGAATAGCTTCTGAGCTTATTCAAAATGAAATATAATGCATTTACAAACTGGTAGTTACTGTCGACTACCTAAATGATACGACCGTTCTAACGACAGTCAGGGGTGTAGCAAAGGATGGCTGCGAAGAACGCAGTCACTTAATAACCAAGGCATCTGATTGCCATAACTACAGTCAGCAAAGACTTGAAAATTACCCCAAGTAGGGTTGAACAAAATAGCCTCAAAATGACTACGATCAGGTTCAGCAAAAAGGTAGGCATTGACGTTCCACGACGTTCACCAAGCTGCACCAGGGCTGACCAAAATGTCTGACCCCAAGGGTGTCTCACTCTAAACTGAAATAAATGACATCTAACTAATCTAGTTACATCCCTACCTAGAAAAATGGCTGACACTGAGTGTGGTTGATTCACAAACTACATTAAAACTACTATACCACCAGAAACTAGAACAAAGAAGGGGTGTGACAAAAACTCACGAAATGGAGGAGCTCTCACTCAGCTCTCTATTCCACAACAAGGGTTGTACATAAACCTCTCTGGCTCTCTGGATCGGTATCCTCCTCATCAGGATTCCCATCTGGACTCCCCCAAAGACCAGGGTTCGATTTGTCCCTGTCGACATCTTCGTGGATATGCCTGGAAATGGCATTTTGGCTCCTTCCCTCTCGTTCATCGTTCTGAAAGTTCCACCATCATGCTGGTTCCTGTAGAAACGTCACCCCCCCCCCATACTGGGATGGTATTAGCCCATGGTGACTGCTTCAACCATGGTGAATAAAAGTCCAATCACGTGGGTAGCGAAATAAGTTGCGTGATTATTCATCCTCTCACTTCCAAAATTATAATGTCCGTCGTGACTATTATGGGCTTCAATTATAAGATACGACACAGCCTTAATCTTGCAGATGTGGATTAGCATGTGAGCTAATACTATTTTATAATGCTGCACGTGCTAGTGACGCTACTTTTGTATCACGCAGCATCCGTGAATTATACGACGTTTCAAAGATGAAATTTCCACTTTGGCAATTTAAATATCTCATACAATTATAATCACACTTATTCAGGATAATTGTAACACTATTACCTGTATATTTCCACTAGGCATCTGCCCTCCACATACGCGTGGGTAATATGTGATGTCACAGCAATGTTGTGCAATACACTATACTTGCCAATAATTATTTCCCAAGCTTCTTATTTAATTCACTGGACTTCATCGACAGTGAATATTAGTATTTGCTTGCTCGATGGCACCTTATAATCACTTTTTAACGCTAAACAGCGGATATTCTTCTACGTCTCGTAGGACAAATGTAATTCCACGCCTACACAAGGCGGATTCTCAAAACGCAGTGCTCCGGTACTGGGTGTCTCTAGAAAGTAGGTCGTCAAAACGAAAACGTTGAGCGACTACTTACGTTCCTTTTTGCGTATCTGCAAGGGTATTACCTTACCTAAAGTAAAAATAAACATTCTCCAAAATGTTTTAATAATGCAGCATGACGAAATGGAATATTCTGAGTCTCGTAGGAAAGATAAAAATAATTAATAAGACCTCAGATAATAATTAGCAGTTTGCACCAAAGTCAAAAGTGCGATTCACCGCTACTTCAAAGTATCGCGTGATCTCTCAGCTTCACGTGGCTTCCTGGGTGTGTTCAAAAGTACAACATCCCATCATAAATGCTCTGTCATAAAAAATAACACATGAACCATAGCTCAGCGGGTTCATCTGCCTCTCTGTCGTTTCAAATAAAATGTTGGGATAACATTTTTATTTGCTTTGAAATTCATTCAAGAGTGATATTTTTTTAGATTGGCTGCATTAAAGGTTCCAATGCGTTCTCCTGTCCTAATGTCTTCTATCACGTAACTTCCATTGTTTAAAGGCTGTCGGATACGACTAGGGCCATAATACAAGGATAGAAATTTCCCATATATGCAGTCTATAGGACTAGAAATTCCGGGTCTCCTTATAAGGATAAGGTCTCCTTCTACTAGTGGTTCTCTAAACCTCTGGCGTCTAGTTCTTCTCAAGCGCTTGGCAGCTTGTCTGTCCATAGTCTCTCTTGCAGCTAAAAGTCTGCTGGCATGTGATGGTTGTAAACAAGGTGGATTTACAATCACACGATCCCATATTCTCAGCGGCATCTGGTTCAAATGCAAGACCATAGGTATTTGACCAGTGCTCTCATGTACTGTTGAATTAATACATTTTGCCATAATGACAAGGACTTCAGTCCATCGCCAGTGTTCTTCTTGACAATATAATCGACAGAATTTTGCGATAATAGACATCACGCATTCTGCTGGGTTGCTCTCTGGATGTCGAATAGATGATAAAATATGACCTATTTCAAGCTCATTCATGGCATTGGCAAATTCTGCTGAGGTGTACTGTGATCCGTGATCAGTCAACAAGAATCGTGGCTTTCCTGCCTCCGGTATCACTTGACGTCTAATCCTCTGAATAATCTGATGTGCAGTAGCTTTTTGAATTGGATGAAGCATCGTATATTTCGTGAACACATCCACCGTTACAACGATGTATCGATTCCCACGACGAGCCTTAGGTATTGGGCCATACAGGTCCTGTGCATACAACTCTCTAGGTTGAGTTGGTAGTATTGGTCTAGGTTGTTCCTTCAGCAAGTGTGACGTGTATTTGTTCCGCTGGCATGCGTCGCAAGCACGTAAACACTGTCTAACGGTGGCTCCTAACCCTTTCCACGTGAAAGACTCCTTGATAGTTGCAATGGTTTTGTCTGTTCCACCATGTCCAATGGATAAATGTACCATAAGAATAACAGATTCTTGGTATCTCCTAGGAATAACTGCACGCAGTTGAGTGTGGTCCTCGTCTACAAACTTGTATAAGACACGATGATAAATCAAATAATCATCTGCAACAGCAGCAATCCTTGCATAATGATCATCCTGTGGATCCATTCTTCGTTCTAGGAAACGGATAATATGTCTGAGTTCCTCCTCACGTCGCTGTCCTTCAGGTAAATGACGAAATCGGCGAAGGTGTTCCTTGCATTCTCCCTCGATGTCTATGGCATTAACAGTAGCTTCAGGATTCCGGCTGAGGATGTCGGCCAACACATTCTCTCTGCCTGGTCGATAAACTATTTCCAAATCGAACTGTTGGAGAAACAGCGTCCAACGTGTGATCCTGTCGCTTGCCAGTCTTGTTCTCAAGATGAAGGTCAACGCATGATGATCGGTTCTCACAATAATCCTCTGACCTAACAGAAGTTTCTGCCAGTATTCAAGTGCGTAAACAATTGCAAGTGCTTCTATCTCGGTCGTGAAGTAGTGAGATTCATGTGCTCTTAAACGTCGGCTTAAGAAAGCGATGTAATGACGTTTCTTCTCATCATCTTCTTGCAGTAAAATGGCTCCTATACCAATGGCAGATGCATCAGTTTCTAGAATAAAGTTCCGAGAGTAATCTGGATATTCTAACTGAATTGAGTCCACAAGCATCTGTTTAGCTCTCCTGAAAGCTATCTCGCATTCATCATTCCAGTTCCACCTGCAGTTCTTTTTCAATAATCCTTGCAGTGGTGCAACAGTTTCGGAATACTTCTCACAATGAGCAGCAAAGAATTGGAGAATTCCTAAGAATTGTCTCACGTGTTTCACACGGGTTGGTGTTGGAAATGCAGCAACAGTTCTAATCTTTGCCGGATTCGGTCTATATCCTTCTCCATTGATTATGTGTCCTACGAATTTCACTTCTTCCTGAAAAAATCGACACTTGTCAATCTTGACCTTAAAATTTGCCTGTCGGAGATTCTCAAAAACAAGGCACAATGTCTTTAAATGCTCTTCTTCTGTTCCCGAAGCTATGATTATGTCATCCACATAACATATTACTTTCTGCTTCACTTCATGAGTCAGCTTGGCATCAAGTGCTCTGATTAATGCGGCTCCGGCATTTTTCAATCCAAATGGTAGTTTTTGGAATACATAAGTAGTCTGATCAAACAAGAATCCAGTATATTTCTGAGTATGCTCAGATAATCTGATATGGTAATAAGACTGAACCAAGTCTAATGATGAAAATATCCTTTTTCCTTTGAACTTCCTGAGAATGTCCCTAATCTTGGGCGGTCTGTCGTGCTCAGGAGCTAGGCGTTCATTCAAGGCTCTGGCATCAAGACAAAGTCTCAAGCTTCCATCTACCTTAACCACAGGTATTATGGGATTCAAGAAAGGAGTCGGTGATTTCTTGATTGTACCTGCTGCTTCCATCTCATGGATCTTCTTAGCAGCTTCTTCGAGATGTTTCTCGGCAATCGGATAGATCCTTTTCTGGAATGGGGAATCGTCCAGTAATACAAGATCATACTCGTAGTCTAATATCTCACCAGGTGTGGTGTCGAATATATCTCTGTATTCGTTCAGTATTGCCTCAAGATCCTCATGTGTGGGTGCTGATAACGATTCTGCCTCTTCGTCGGCATCTAGTGTCGCCTCAATTTCCTTGCCCTTTAATGCTTCGACTACATCTACTTCGGATAGGAATTCCGGTTCTTCTTCAATTAGGCTCATCTGAATGGGTTCGTTCGGCTTGAACTCTACCGTATTCCGTCCCATGTCAATGATTCCATCATATTTTCTAATGAAGTCTGCGCCTAAAATGGCATCATGATGCAGGCCCTTCATTACGAGAAATTCGTGCAAGTACACGTGGCTCGAAATCTTCACAGTACACAAAATCTGGATTTTGCACGTTACAACGCAGTCAGGTATGACACCTCTGACTCTTATAGCTGAAATGGGCAACTCCGTCACCTCAGAGTTTGCTCTAAGTCTGGCATGGCAATCGGCGGAAATTACACTAATCATCGCCCCAGTATCGATGAGTATGACTACACTGACTTCATTCAAGGTGGCTACAATCTTGGGTAGACGTGTTAATTCATAATTGTGGTTCGTCGTTCGTCGTTCGTCCAACAAGTCTTCTTGGATTGGCTCCCAGAGTAATATAGAGGCAGTTACTCGGTGCTCAACCAAACAAGAATCTATTGATTTTTCGGAGTTTTTTTTTCTGTCATGGCGAGAAGTACTGGGCTGGTTCTGCTCCGTCTCCTGCGCCGAATGTCTATTTTCCCTCGAAGTAGGGTTCCGTTCTCCCTCTTCTTGGATCTGCAATTCTCTCAATTGTTGGAGGTACTCACGGCTCTCCCGCGCTCTTCCTTTCCAATCCCTGTCTGGCTGGTATCTAGGGTCTCGATTTCTGTCGTAACCCCCACTATATCGATAGTCTCTACGGATACGTCCGTGTTGCTGATTTCTTCCTTCATTCCCTCGGCGGTTGTTTTCATGACGTCGGTTGTCGTCCGTCCTTCGGTCGAATCGCCGGTCCCAATGACTTCGCCGGTCATCATGTTGATTTCGAGTATACGGAGTGTTATTCCATTCTCTCCTGTTATAACTGTAATTGTTATCACGTCGCCCAGAATCCTCTGTGGTTTGTGTTTGTTGTGGCGTCTGGCTCACTTTATCAACAGTCGTCAGATTCATATATCTATCCTCGCGTCTATCAGCCTTCTGCTGACGGTGTGTAGGAAACTGTTCTGTGTTAGCGTCCAACCTTCGCAGTATCTGGTCACACTGCTGGAAAGTGGATGCCCCTGCAGCGATTAACACACGTTGTACATCCGCAGGGTACTGCCAAACAATTGTGTTCACCAAATCTTGTTCGGACAATGGAGGCTGAAGACAACGGAGCTTCGCGAGCTGTATTGCGAAGTAATTCGCATAACGAGTAGATGTATTGGAACTGTACCTTCGAGTGTACATCTCAGCTCGGATGCTCTGCTGGATGTCGCTCGACCAATATGTTCTTAATAACGCTTCCTTAAAGTCTTGGTAGCCTGTGAATGAGTATCGGAATGCTCTGAACCAGGTACCGGCTTGTCCCTCAAGCAGTCGCTCTATAACTCTTAGTTCCCTCTCTGGAGTTACCATAGTATCACGTAAGTAGCTTTCGACATTTGCTAGGAATTCCACTGGAGTAACACCGCTCCCAGTTCCCGAGAAGAGAGCTGGTTGCTCCTCTCTCGAACGAATTATGGTGACATTTCCCTGCGTATTCGCGGGTCTGAAAGTATTTTGCATGTAACTCTGCGTAGGAGTGTTAGTCTCATGACTAATTCGATTAGATGCTGGTTGAAACGGGTGAGCGTCAAAGTTCAAGGTCTGACCTTGCGCTAAATTAGTGAATTGTGACGGTTGCGGTTCCATAGGCGCGCTGGGTTGGAAATGGGTAGGCATCATTCCTCCTGATTGAGATATAGGCGTTTCCTGAGATTCTCCCATCTGTGGGTGTACGTGTCTCTCTCTTGGAGTCGTCTCGAGTCTGTCCAGGCGTCTTTCTATTACTTCAAGACCTGGGATGGTTCTGGCTGCGACTTTGTTGCCTAAGTCGTTCAATTGCAGCTCGATCCTTTCAACCTTTCCCTTGAGGTTTGTGTCTACCTCGCGTATGGCCGTCCTAAGGTTATAACTGAGGTCTAACCTCTCGGTCACCGCGACTTCCTCAAATCTCTTTTGTAAGGAATCGATATCTCCTTCAACTCTGGACATATTTTCTTGAATTTTACCCACATCGTCTCTAACCTCGGCTACCTTAGCCTCGACTGTAGCTTCGTGTTCGTTGAGGTCACCTCTCAATAACATGAGGTCAATTTTGTGTTCCTCATGATGAACATCAACTGTCTCACGTAGACTGTCTACGGTTTCCGTCAATTCAGAAATGTTTCTCCTGTTGGTGTTAAGTTCCTCTTTAATCTCCATCATGCCATCAACGATAGTCTTCACGTTGTTATTAACGGCATTGGCAGCTCCTCTCATCAAGATTAAACCAACGTTCATGGTTGCCATGTCCTTCTTCACATTTCCGATAAATCCCTCGACGTGATCTAGTCGAGTCCCGAATTCTTCCCTGGTATGTTCCAGATCTGCTCTCATGTCTATCTGGACTTTATTCAAGGTTGTCTGAATTTGAGCTGTGTGCTCCTCCAATCGGTTTTGCACCTCCTCCCTAGCTCTATTCATCTGGTCGGTTAAGCAATCTACGCGCTGATTAGCCTCCTGATGGTGTCGTATGACATCAACCCTAACAGCTGCTAAACCTGTCGTCAGATCATTTCTCGCTTCGATCCTATATGTGTCCATGTCTGCCCTGACTTGAGTTAAATCAGCCCTAACATTATTTACAGAGTGAGTGTTAATCTCTAAGTCCTGTCTTACATTGTTCATAGACTGAGTGTTAATCTCTAAGTCCTGTCTAACATTGTTGACTTCCTGTCTAACCTGGTCCACATGACCACTTACAGTATTTACAGCCTGAGTATTCTGACCTAAGTCAGCAGTAATCTGTTGAAGATTGGCATTCACACCTGCCATCATCTCTCCAAACACACGACGAATAGTTTCCTCATCCATAGATAAGAAATATATGAGAAAGTGAGGGATCAATTTCTACTGGAACTTACAGCTATGATTAGTTACTTGGTGGTATAAAGCTTGCTTCATTTATATAAATATCACGAGTACAGCTGGAGTATGCAAACTAAGTGCTTCTACATTTACAAAGACAACGGTGAGCAAAGCAAAGTATTACATTTACTTAGGATGAGGCATCATCAAAGAAAATCCTATCCTTCATTTATCCAACACTAAAGCCTCACCCCATGGACTTCTATCAAACATGAATGCCATGCGGTCAATTGATCTGCAGTACGACTTTCTAAGTTCGTCCCAGTCCTGTCAATTTACCATTAATCAACATTAGGATCCTCAAAAAAAATAACATGGTACTGAGGGTCACCACGTTAACGTCGGCACATGAGTTGGGCGCCATTTTATGAGACCGTTTAGTTGATGTCAACAACCACGATGACTCAACTAACGACACATAAATCGAATAAAAAGAAAAGTACCGTGAGGATCAGGTGACCTTCCAAAAAGGCTAAAGCGGCACGAGAGTCCGTAGTCCACAGGGATCGTGGTACATGGTGACGATGGTCATAGACCGCCTAAGGAAAGGTTCACCTTAAAACTAGACTGAGAAAATAAACATCCAGACTCGTGTAAAACACCGTGAAAATTTATTAAAATTCACAAGCCCCTAGCCTAGTTCGGAGGGTTATAATCGGCTAGTCCGCAAATTAATAAATAAACTAAGATAAAGAACAGGTCCCCTACCTGAGAAGTTACTGAAAACCCTCGCGAAAGATCTAACTCACAATGATAATGCAACAACAGCAACGCTAGGAATATGGCACGACGCAAGTCCCTAGTTCAAGTTACAAGATCAAGCTAATATCTGAATTTACATTTAACAGGGTAGCAAAACAAATCTAGGTTAGGATGGTACCATTTCGACATTTAAATTTAACATTAATTCAACTAGCTAAGTCCTATCAATTAACAAAATTTACGGCGATGACGTCCGTAAAAGAAAACAATTACATCCAAAAGCTAAGTGTACAGCCATGAAAAACAAACAATTTAATTATGCTTAATAACTATGTGCTAACAGCACACAATAAAGTAACATGTAGGGTTTAATACACTTGACATCATAAATTAATAACGAAATAGACACAGTAGTTTTATTAAAAATTCCTGCCTACACCATGGTTTACTCTTTGTAAACCATAGTCATCTAATGTGTATAGTTACGGTGACGAATGCGCAGTTGAGACCACGTCTGACATCGCATGGCCTGAGCTCCACAAGCTACGAACTCTAGGTTCGCACATGCTTCAGGTCGCTACAAAAATGTCAACTGTCCTAGTCATTTCCTCACAAGGAAATTATCTTCAACTGCACGGCTATGTCAACAGTTCCAGAATGCAAAGAACAAAGTTAGATAGAAAGAATCGTTAGTTAGGCTTGTTTTATAACAATTATGCATTTTATTATTAGAATGTCGGTTTATAGGTTTATCGTAGGTTTATGGCGAATAACATTGACAATAGCCTGGGCACGGAGTGTCTCCAACTGAGATCATTCTCCACCAAAAAGCCTCGACTCAACAGTCGGAATATAATCATCGAGTATAACAACTCGGACACACAATAACACGGGTTACCAGCGGCGCTAAGCTCGCGTTCAATAACTCTGGGATAGGCCTGTACAACAGTTACCTTCCAAAAACATCTGGTCAACGGGATCATCACCGGACAAAGCATACAATAACATCCTGCTATAACAGGGTAGACTTCACCATCCTATAGAAAACCTTACATAACTGTACCTGTCATACGACAATACACGCAACAGAGCGCTAAACTAACAAAAACCGATCCATAAAACAAGTGATCAAATACAAGAGTGGAAACTGGTTTCCATAAGCAAAATAGCAATGAAAGGAAAAGCGAATACAAATTGTACTCTGTCCTTGTCTATAGTAGTTTTGTCTCACAATGAAGCAGGCGTGCTCTAGGTCACTGGGTTACATAACCAGTTTATTCAAGGCCGGCGATTTAATCAATACAAAACCTGCACTTGGCCGGTTCATAAAAAACATTACCATATGTTACGGATCTCTACAGAGTCCGTGTATCAAACGCACGCTATAAATCTGAGTATAGTAATACACTTCCGTCTTTCTACCAAAGACGTCTAAATGAAAGTAAACTTACAATAACTGAAGCTCTTTGCTTTAAAAATGCAACTCAGTAGTTGCTAGAACATCAAATAAAAACGTGTCTCACACGACACAAGCAAAATATGATAAATGTGGCACAGATTCACACACTAGATCTGCTTAATGATACGTTGGGAACCACGTTCGATGCTAGGCAACGAAACATTCCTTCTAGTTGTTAGGTTCAAACATGACCAAGAATAGCTTCTGAGCTTATTCAAAATGAAATATAATGCATTTACAAACTGGTAGTTACTGTCGACTACCTAAATGATACGACCGTTCTAACGACAGTCAGGGGTGTAGCAAAGGATGGCTGCGAAGAACGCAGTCACTTAATAACCAAGGCATCTGATTGCCATAACTACAGTCAGCAAAGACTTGAAAATTACCCCAAGTAGGGTTGAACAAAATAGCCTCAAAATGACTACGATCAGGTTCAGCAAAAAGGTAGGCATTGACGTTCCACGACGTTCACCAAGCTGCACCAGGGCTGACCAAAATGTCTCACCCCAAGGGTGTCTCACTCTAAACTGAAATAAATGACATCTAACTAATCTAGTTACATCCCTACCTAGAAAAATGGCTGACACTGAGTGTGGTTGATTCACAAACTACATTAAAACTACTATACCACCAGAAACTAGAACAAAGAAGGGGTGTGACAAAAACTCACGAAATGGAGGAGCTCTCACTCAGCTCTCTATTCCACAACAAGGGTTGTACATAAACCTCTCTGGCTCTCTGGATCGGTATCCTCCTCATCAGGATTCCCATCTGGACTCCCCCAAAGACCAGGGTTCGATTTGTCCCTGTCGACATCTTCGTGGATATGCCTGGAAATGGCATTTTGGCTCCTTCCCTCTCGTTCATCGTTCTGGAAGTTCCACCATCATGCTGGTTCCTGTAGAAACGTCACCCCCCCCCCATACTGGGATGGTATTAGCCCATGGTGACTGCTTCAACCATGGTGAATAAAAGTCCAATCACGTGGGTAGCGAAATAAGTTGCGTGATTATTCATCCTCTCCCTTCCAAAATTATAATGTCCGTCGTGACTATTATGGGCTTCAATTATAAGATACGACACAGCCTTAATCTTGCAGATGTGGATTAGCATGTGAGCTAATACTATTTTATTATGCTGCACGTGCTAGTGACGCTACTTTTGTATCACGCAGCATCCGTGAATTATACGACGTTTCAAAGATGAAATTTCCACTTTGGCAATTTAAATATCTCATACAATTATAATCACACTTATTCAGGATAATTGTAACACTATTACCTGTATATTTCCACTAGGCATCTGCCCTCCACATACGCGTGGGTAATATGTGATGTCACAGCAATGTTGTGCAATACACTATACTTGCCAATAATTATTTCCCAAGCTTCTTATTTAATTCACTGGACTTCATCGACAGTGAATATTAGTATTTGCTTGCTCGATGGCACCTTATAATCACTTTTTAACGCTAAACAGCGGATATTCTTCTACGTCTCGTAGGACAAATGTAATTCCACGCCTACACAAGGCGGATTCTCAAAACGCAGTGCTCCGGTACTGGGTGTCTCTAGAAAGTAGGTCGTCAAAACGAAAACGTTGAGCGACTACTTACGTTCCTTTTTGCGTATCTGCAAGGGTATTACCTTACCTAAAGTAAAAATAAACATTCTCCAAAATGTTTTAATAATGCAGCATGACGAAATGGAATATTCTGAGTCTCGTAGGAAAGATAAAAATAATTAATAAGACCTCAGATAATAATTAGCAGTTTACACCAAAGTCAAAAGTGCGATTCACCGCTACTTCAAAGTATCGCGTGATCTCTCAGCTTCACGTGGCTTCCTGGGTGTGTTCAAAAGTACAACATCCCATCATAAATGCTCTGTCATAAAAAATATCACATGAACCATATCTCAGCGGGTTCAGTATATTGATATGTTTAACGGTTTGCCCAGCGTAAGGTTAAGAATTGCACGGACGCCAAGTTTGTTTTCGACTTTTTCACTGATATCGTTACTGCTTGGCTTCCTTTGATCGTACATAAATTTTCTACAGAATCTTTTCTCGAGATATCCTTTACAGAATGGTGAAATGGTGAAAACCGCATCAAAATCCATCCAGTGGTTCTCGAGATTACCCGTGACATCCAAGAATTGGGGATTTTTTTCTTATACTAACGAAGTAGAGATTGTCGGGGAACACATGCACCAAGCGGTACTATGACGTCACACACCTGTGTGCATCTGGGTACATTTCGTCACGTCACCGTAACGTAACGCCAGACCCCAGCGTAACGACGAAGTCGACAAGATCATTTAAAATGATAAAACATTAAGTTTTGACTGCATATATATTCTGTAAACCCATTCAAGAATGTGACACGATTCTAAGGAAAAGCATTTCTGAGCCTCCTGATGATACAATGGTAAAACGAGAAGCCTGTTACACACAGTAAGTTGTATTTATATTTAACACCGAATTCAGGTTGTCATCTAAATATTCTCCTTCTGAGAGTGAAACCCTGCAGGTGCGCACAGATGTTGGAACTGGTTTACCGTACATCTAGTTATCCCGAAATTGTCAAATGATGTCTATAGTTTGTTTCGGTGACGGTCAGTGACTTCAAATGTAGGGGGTTACATTCTTCAATTGCAATATTTCATATCGGGAATGTATCCACCCCTTACAGATGTCCTGTACAAGAAGTACACTTATATTACGCTCAATGGTTGAGTTTTGATCTGGGAGACAGGGGGAGTGTAAGAATTAAAACATGGAGGCTATCTGTATTCCATTACAGCTGCAGAACAATTTATCTTTAACACTGTATATGAGCAAAAGTTCTAGTTTTATGTGGTGACAGTACAGCACTTTGGAAACACCATCTAAAAATACTTGTGGTAGATATCGGCCCGAAGATACTTTTCTTTTTCTTTCATTGTATACTTTCCTCGCCTGTGGGAAGGGTATACAAACATCGAGGATGGATCTCTTTGCCAACAGTGAACATTATAAGAATGGTTTTCAGCGGAGTTTCTCCAAGCAAATACGAAGCGATGGTACCTTTTTGAACACCTAGGACACTTAAGTTCTCAAACCTCACATCGAATCCTGTGTTGAAGGCCGAACCTGACGGCATAATTTTCTGTACGTCTCGTATCTTGCTGTCAAGTCAGTGCAGTGGAAAGGAGGAGTGACGTATAGGCCTAGAACCTACCGTTTTGAGCGGCTTCGGTGGCGTAGTTGGTAGCATGCTGAACTGCTGTGCCCAAGATAACGGATTCAAACCTGGCCGAAGTCGTCGAATTTTTTATGAGCGTTAAAAATTCCTCAGTATGCCTTCCTTTGGAGGAGAAGTAAAGCCGGTGGTCCCATGCCATACATTTACGGCATATTAAAGAACCTTCCACTAATTACACCTGTGTGAAGCTAAATTATAGGTAAGAGAATTTGAATAACGCTCTTAGGTTCCAACGTTCGTCGCCAGGAGCCGACTGCGGTGGCGTCTAGAAAAAACAAGGTCTGAACTAGTAGTCGTTGACGGTGGCATTTGGCGAAAAAAGTAGGAACTACTTGAAAATTCCAATGTCGGCAGTCCTTACTTGAATTAATGACAGATAACACACACTAATACAGCCATCACAATTAACACCAGTTATCAGACAGATTCTACACACACCCAAAGTACACGGGGCTACATGACCGCGTTGTCGCAGCCCCTAAACTGAGGATCCAACCAACCTACCGTTGAAGGAGCTGGTAGTTTAACGTGACCGTTAATCTCGCGATCATAAGCCACGGGACCTCAATTTACGTGGAATCCGAACCAGAGGACATGGCATTTCACATAGAAAATCTCACATGCATTGACCGGGAATCGAAATCCTTCCGTTGAGGTTCGGTCACTACATCTCCCGTAGTGTGTGACAAACGTTTGAACTGCTTCGTCTAGTTTCCAACTAAACTAAACTCGTGTATTTCACTTGCCAGGTGCAAGTCTTCAGCGGTTGGGTGACTTTCATGCCAACAATACCGCTTCAGTACCTGGAACTACTGTAGAACTAAATTTGTCAGAGCCAGGAATCAAACCTTGGACGTCTGAACATTTTTAACCACTACACCACGAGGAGTTCACCTTGTAATTAACATTTCCTGAGCTGTTCAGAAACGATTAACACTTCAATCACGATTGGCTCTCGCCCCCGATGTCCGGGTTCGATTACCGACCCTACCTAGACATGTTAATTCAGGTGTGAGGTCTGGAAAGGGGTGTGGCAAAGCTGAGAAGAGGATGGTTCGATTCCCACGTCAGCAATACTGGAAGTGGTTTCCCTTGGTTTCCCAACTTCTACTGCAGGCCTCCTTCCCGATCCTATCCCTCAATTTACAAATACACACATTAGTGCAGCCATCACAAACACACAGGTTATCACACAAACTCCATACACATCCTTAAATGCATGAAGCTATATGACCGCGATGTCGCAGCCCCTAAATTAAGCAACAATGCATCGATTGAAATATGTTTTTATATCTTCTTCTTCTTCTTCTTCTTCTTCTTCTTCTATATAATTAAGTTATAGTTATAGTTTGTATGTTTGTCCCCTATGCGTTCATATAGGCTACCATGCATCCGATTGCGATGAAATTTGGGTGAGTTATTGTGTGCACTCCAGGGAAGGTTTCTGGCTAAAATCATGTAATTACCACAAAAGGGTGAAGGACTTAACAGGAACCCTTAAATCCCACAGTAGCCAAATTGTACAATCTGTATACTTATCACACCGCAATGCCACGTGTGAGAATAGCTTGCTGATTCATCGCGAGGTGACAACAGGTGACGGTCAGCAGCCAGTCTTGTTATCTGGTATCGCTGTCTATTCCAATACAGTTCACGCAACGGTTTTTGATCCGGGATTCTTAAAACTGAACCCACGCTTGGCTGCCGGTTTGAATACAGTCATGGCACGCGAATTGTTTCAAGTCCAAGGTCGCATGATCGATCCTGGCGCAGTCAGTTGGCATTTGGAGGTGCGCAAATGTGAGGGACCGTGTCTGTAGATATTACTGGCACGTTAAAGATTCATTTCGGGTCAAAATTATTATGTTCCGTTCTATCTTTGATTGGCATTGCAACGCATGCCGGGTATAGTTAGTCAGATATAAATACGGTAGATAACAATAGGCCTAGTCCGCAAGCCATCAACATGACAGATCACATCACAAGTAACGTATCCTTTACTGAAGTGCAATTTAGGAGCGTTTAGTCAGTTGGATCATTGTTAGAGCATGTGTCTCCACTAGACTATTTATTATTCTAGTTCTTACAGCACGATCACCTTCTTGCCGCGAACATTATAACAGATAGTTTTGATTCATTTAGGGGCTTTGCAACATCATGGTCATGTAGCCCCGTGTGCCTGGGTGTGTGTGTGTGTAATTTGTCTGATAATTTGTGTTATTGTGATTGCTGTATTAGTGTGCGTATTTGTAATTCAGATGAGGATTGGTAAGGGGGAGGCCGTGGTTTTAAGTTAGGGACCATCCCGGCATTCACCAGGAGTAGAAGTGGGAAACCACGGAAAACCACCTCGAAGACCGCCCAGGTGGGAATCGAACCCACCTCTTCTTAATTTTGTCTCACGAGGCTCATTATATCCCGTTCCGGCCCTCAGACCAGAATTGAATTTCTTGGCAGAGCCGGGAATCAAACCTGGGCCTCCGTGCTGACATCCAAGTGGGCTGGCCACTACGCAACGAGGCGGACAGACGTGAATAAAGATGAATGAATAGCTGCAATACCCGGATCATGAAACGAAAGACCGCGTAGACACGCAGAATTTGATGGCGTTTTAGTGGCAAAGTTCAGAGACGTAGGTAGAAAGTCTACTTAAGGGAATTGAGTTGTCTATGTCTACCATTGTTGTCCTCACCTGATGGCATGGACCTAAGCCATAGGCCGATCAGGGGTTCTGCAAGATCAAGTACCAGGATCGTTATCGTGTCCTACCGATAGCTTCTTTTAACGATCACATGCACACCCCTGTGCATAAGGAAATGGAAATGGGAGGCGAGGCACAAATTAGGGAATGCTCCCCAATAAAAGAGATCTCTGCTGTAGCCTACTGCCGGTTTATTCCTTCAAGGGCTTCAAAGGAATCCAACATGCAGTTATAAGGCTTGCTTGGATAACTCAATCTTGACAAGAAATGGAAATGTCGGTTCTCACCTGATCTCCCAGCTGGCGCTCTCAAGTACCTGCTCAGCCTTGTACCCCTGAGTCAACGAGCGTTCGACGCATTTGCCTGATTTCCCGATCGGCAGGCAAACAACCTCACCTCCAGACTTCCGTCTCTGTCGTGCCCCGACTGCCCCTCACATACCTGAGTTGTTGTTTGATTCTTCAGTCTTTTGACTGGTTTGATGCTGCTCTCCATGCCTCCCTGTCTTGAGCTAATCGTTTCATCTCTACATAGCTACCACACCCTACATCCGAGGCAATCTGTTTAACATATTCTAACCTTGGTCTACCCCTACAGTTCTTGTCCTCGACCCTTCCTTCCATAAATAAGCTTGCTATTCCTGGGTGTCTTAGTATGTGTCCTACTAACCTATCTCTTCTCTTCATTAGCAGTCGCCAGAAACATCTCTCCTCTCCCACTCGTCTTAATACCTATTTGTTTGTAACCCTATCTACCCATCTGATCTTCATCATTCTCCTGTAACACCACATTTCAAATGCTTCATTTCTCCTCTTTTCTGCTGCACCAATAGTCCAAGTTTCACTTCCATAGCGCGCCACGCTCCAGACAAAGGCTTTCAAGAATGTCTTCCTAATACCTAAATCTATATTCGATGTCAACAGATTCCTTTTTTTTTATAGAAATGCTTGCTTTTCCTGAGCTAACCTACTTTTTATATCCTCTTTGCTTCCTCCATCACTGGTTATTCTGCTTCCTAAGTAACAGAAGTCTCCTACTTCCTTCAGCTTTTCATCTGCCAAATTGATCTCCATAGAGATTTCTGATTTATTTCGGCTGCATTCCAGTATTTTTGTTTTACATTTATTAATTTTCATCATGAATTCTTTCCGTAAGACGGAGTCCATACCATTCAAAAACTCATTCAAATCCTCAGGCTTGTCGGCCAAGATGACGATGTCATCAGCAAATCTCAGAGTTGAAATTATTTCTCCTTGAATCTTCACTCCCACTTTAAATTTTTCTCCAATTTCCTTCATTGCTTGTTCAATGTAAAGATTGAAAAGTATGGGTGATAAGTTGCAGCCTTGCCTAACACCTTTCTGAATATCAGCTTATCTCTCATGTCCTTCAGCTCGAATGACTGCTGTCTGGTTTCTGTATAGATAGTAGATTACCCTCCTATCCCTGTACTTTATTCCAATAGATTTCAAAATGTCAAACAATTTAGTCCAATCAACGTTATCAAAAGCCTTTTTTAAGTCTACAAATGCCAAGAACGTTCTCTTATCTTTCCTTATTCTACCTTCCAAAATCAGCCTAAGACTTAGTACAGTTTCCCTTGTTCCTACATTTCTCCTGAAACCAAACTGGTCTTCACCCAACTCCGTTTCTATCTGGCTTCCATCCTCTTGTAAATTATTCTAGACAGGATCTTTGAAGCATGAGTAATCAAGCTGATTATACGGTAATCTTCACATCTGTCAGCTCCCACTTTCTTTGGTATAGGGATGATTACATTCTTCTTGAAATCAGGGGGTACCTCACCTGTCTCATAAATCCTATAAACCAAGTGAAATAACCTGATCAGACCTTTATCTCCTAAGCAGCGTAGCAACTCAATCGGTAAATCATCTAAGCCTGGTGTTTTGTTCCTGCTTAAGTCTTACAAAGCTCTATCAAATTCTGATCTCAATATTAAATCTCCTTTCGCATCCTCATCAATTTTCTCCTCCGTTTCCATTACATGATTCTCAATCTCCTTTCCTTTATTCCATCTCTCAACCTCTTCTTCCCTATCTGTTAGAGGCTTTCCATTTGTGTCCTTAATATACAGCACTTAGTCTTCTTTTCCCCAAAAGTATTCTTAAACCTTCGATAAGCTGTGTCAACTTTTCATAACTTCAGACAATTTTCTATACCTGCACATTTCTCTTTCAACCATTCTTCTTTCGCTTCCTTGCACTTCTTGTTAACCTCATTTCCCAGAAGTCTGTATTCTGCTTTCCCCTTTTCATCTCTTACATTCTTGTGTTTCCGCCTTTCATCCATCAATTCTAGTATATCCTGAGTGATCCACGGTTTTCTACCTATTCTTTCTTCCTACCAATGTTTTCTTATGCGGATTTTGTTATTTAATTCTTCAAAAGTGCCCATTCGTCTGCAATTGAAGTTTGTTTAGGGTTTTTCATTAGTCCTGCCTTTATACTCTTCTTGAATCTTTCGTTTACATCCTTTACTTTCAGTCTGTCTATTGCCCACCTTTTTGGCTTTTGACTTTTCTTCAGTTACGTCAACTTTAATCTGCATTTCATTACAACCAGATTGTGGTCAGAGTTTATGTCAGCACCAGGATATGTTTTACAATCCAAAATCTGGTTTCGAAACCTCTGCTTGACCATAATGAAGTCGATTTGGTAACGCCCTGTATCTCAAGGTGTTAGATATGACCAACTCATGTTCGGTGCAAAATTCCATCAGCCTGCTTCCTCGACCATTCTTTCACCTAATCCGAAATCTCTTACTATCATCCCTTCTCCCTTTTCCAACCACAGCATTCCAATCTCCCATTACTATAAAATTTTCATCACCTTTGATATACCTCAGAATTTCGTCTATTTCTTCGTAGACCTTTTCAACATCCTCATCATCAGCTTGACTGGTAGGCATATAGACTTGTACCACTGTGGTGCAGGTAGGTTTTGTATTGATTTTTGCTACAATAATCCGTTCACTATATTGCTCATTATATTCCACCCGCTGTCCAAGTTTCCTAATCAATATGAGACCAACCCCTGCTTGGCCATTGTTTGATTTAGTGCTAATGACCCTATAGTCTCCTGACCAAACGTCCTGTTCTTCCTGCCAGCGCATTTCACTAATCCCAACCAAATCCAACCTCAACCTATCCATTTCCCTTTCTAAGTTTTCTAACCTTCCACTTCCTAGCAGACTTCTAACATTCCACGCTCCGATCCGGAGAATGTCAGATTTCCTCTTTGTCACTTCTGTGATGTTAACCCCCTCTCGAGTAGTCCCCACCCGGAGATGCGAACGGGGGACTAGTTTACCTCCGGATTGAAATTTTACAAGGGAGGAGGCCATCATCACATGTAATTATGTATAGAGAGCTGCATATCCTCGGGAATAGCATACGGATGTAGTTTCCCGTTGTTTTCTGCCGTGCAGCAGGACGCAGTGTAGCCATTATTTGGCTTATATTATCAATATCTTAACCGTCTATAAGACTAGTAAAGAATTGATTTATTCTGAAAGGCTGCTACTCCCTTGCAGAATAAGTAAAGAGCAATTCTACTAACAAAAATACTAACCTTCTACCGTACTAACAATTAAATACCAAAATTCTTCTAACGAAAAAATACTTAAGTTCAACCAATAACAAATACTACCACTAAAATAGTCTGTCACCAGGCACACTCACTTGCACCCTCACACATCACAGTCCACTGAAACAATGAACTATAACTAATAAACAATGCAACTGCTACCAGACACACTCACACACCACAGTCTATTAGAACAATGACATATATCTAATAGACAAACTAACTACATACTTACAACTAAAACTAACTACGTACTTACTGTACTGTTATTTGAATTGACAATATTTACAAAATGCAATTTTAGAAAATACTTAAAAAATGCAATTCAGATTCAAAATAGTCACAAAATGCAATTGAGAATAAAAATATTTACAAAATACCCACCCTACGCAATGTAATTTAGATTGAGAATACTTGCATAACCTTGCATGATCTGCCCCTTTGATAAGACATAGTCCAATTGAGCCTGTGATAGCTCATTAGCGTCGTCCCCTCTCTTCCCCCACTCTGCAGCCAACACATACCATATTGTACACACGTTCCAACCTTTCCTCATTAAACTGTTGGAGGGAAGGTGACTCTCAGTTTCACGGTCCCAGGGGTGACAATTAATATAAAGTCGCATATGTATGACCCAGCTTTCAGGATATGGTGACAACTGTATGTGGAGGAACTTTATACAAAGAATACGATATGTCCTCAATAGTTTCACAAATATGGACATCGATGAGATTGTGTTCGATAAACTGACAGCGTTAATATAATTTATTAGAAGAAATATCCATTTCAGGTTCCGTGCTGACAGTTAATATGAAAATTTGAAGTTTTTTATTTTGAGTTCGCAACTTTTATAATCCACCAGCACGATAGTTGCTGACCATAATGAACTGGGTTGACCCGGGGTTGGATGTACGGTACGGTGCCACCTTGCACCGACACCAGGACATAACAATATTTAGTATTGTCAAGTTAATTACATTCATTTCTTACGTTAAGGAGAGTGGAGGTATTAAATATTACAATATCTGGGAATGTTCATACATGTGAAATTAGTTTTGCTAGAAATTGATAAATGCCGTAACGATATGGCTTAACCCCATTTTATCGTTATTGTTGTTGTTGTTGTTGTCGTTGGTGGTGGTGGTGATGATTCATCTAGGGGATTCGAGACATTATGGTCATGTAGCCCCGTGTACAATGTCAGTGTGTAATATCTGCCTGATTACCTGTGTCATTGTGAAGACTGTACTAATAAGTTGACCCTAAATTTTGCTGTATGAAATTATAAAGGAGGTAGATATTCTAATAGCATTGAAACCGTCGAGATTTATTGAGATGGAAAAGAGACATAGTGATACAAAAAGTGCCAACTCTATGACACAGTCATATACAAGAACAATGGGAGCTAGCATTCGAGCGAACAGAACTGGTTATTCACAAACAACTAATAGTAAGCGGAGACACGCGCGGCCAGGTACACGATTATTATAACTTTTGTCATAAGCCGAGCACGTGCCTGAATTGATGGAGAAGGGGTAGAAGATTCTGCAGTTAATATTTCGGAAATTAAACGAAGTTGTAAATAGGTAATTACAATATTGTTACAGAAGAAACAGAAGTTAAATGAGTAGCCTACACTGAGAATGGCGGAATTTTATAAGGATCATTGTCATTGTTTTTGAAATTAATTTAAGGGATCCAGTACATCAAGAGGAATTATTTTACGAAGTATGAGCGCCATTATTCCCTCACTTTTTGGAAAACGACGCTACTGGAATCACGAGGTGGGAGAACGTGCGATTATCAGCGCGGATATTTTTTTCTTGACTTTAGAAGCGGTCTGCTGTGTGACAGTTCGAGTCCCTAGCATAGTGCGGGCGACAGTATTTTTGACGGCAAATGCAGTCGCATCTTCGGCTAAGCACAATATAGAGACGTACTACCATCACGCAGAGTGGGGTCTTGTGTATTTTTAACTACAAATAAGTCTGCTACAATTAAGAAGTGGTCCTTAGAGAAACTTTTTACAATGGTGAAGCATTATCAAGTGAACGACGTTAATGAACATTTACCAGCTGGATTACTTGTGGTATACTATTCGAACATTGTTTAATTTGCTATTGAAATGTATTTATAGAACAATATTATCTATCAATTGTCATAAAATTCCCGAATCATCGAGCAACGATATTTACAACATTTACAAAACATTAATAAGCAACTCCATCGCAAAGCAAATATTTTAGCTGAAGTGCGAGGAAATTTCACCAAGATTTTCCAAATTAATTTTTGAAATTGACATTCATCACCGTAGCACGAGGAACAGCTTTCGTTATTAATATGGGAGTTGAGATGGCTGAGAAAATATGCAGAAGGAAACACTACAGTGAGGAACATGGAGAATCTGAGAATAACCAGCTGATATTAAGCCAAAAAATGGAAAATTCGAGTATTATAAATGCCACACTAAAACATTGTAACCAGAGAGGAGAACATCTAGATGAAAAAGGAAAGAGATGTTAGAACTAGGGCTAACCCAGTTCGATTCTAAAACGAGTAACCAGTTCGAGTCCCGAACGAGAATGGAATTGGAGGTCCGAAGGTGCAGTTTGACAAGAGGAGGAGAAGGAGTTCCAATCGCTGTTAACACCAGAGCAACGAACGGTACATCATCAGATATTTTCTTCAACAGCAACAGAGATCAACATAAGGTAGAAATGAACTCCAATTATGTAGTTTTGCTGTAGAAATTTTGAATTTCCATGAGAAACCATTTATTCTATATTTTATCTCTTGACTGTTTGTCAATTTGAAATTTAGGATTTCGCATTTTCGAATTTGAATTGGGAGTTATTTAGATCTACAATTTTCGTTAGTATTTTTAATTAGGTTTTTTGGATTAGAATTTTGTCGTATATTTCGGTCTACGGTTATTTTAATGCTGTAGAATTTTATGGCTCGATAGGTTTAATTTTAGGAAGTTGTTTAGGAAAAGATAAACATATTTAGATAGAGATATAAGACAGGATTGAATCATTTTTATGCTGTGAAAAGATTTTGATAATTCATTCAGAGAGAAGGGATTTTTCTTGAGTATCGGACGATAACAGCTCATCACTAGATATTACACCGGATTAGTTTTGAGTTGTGACAGAGACTCGACAAAAGTTTTGTTACCGATATTATAAAATGGATTGTAAAGATTGCATTGGCTTTAAAGAAACACTTTAAGTATTGTTGACTGCAATAACGAGATTGCATTGTCTTTTAAAGAGAGAATTTAAGCATTGTTGAGTGAAACACTCATGGACGATAAGCAGGGAGGACAGGAATGTATTATTATGAACTTATGATGATGAATATTGTGGATTTTAATTCTTTGAAATACTGCAGGTATATGAAACATGTCTTACGTGGGAGAGAGTTAGTCTGCATATGTTAATTGTTGGAGGAACGCATTGCTGTAACTACGAAACACGAAAGATTACATTTTGATGAGAGAATTGTATTCCAATCGGCCATGTCGGCGTTGGGAATATTAGTAACTACTGTAGATAGTTGTAAGTTGTTGTGATTGAGGATATTCATGCAAGTTCTAAATGAGAGGTCTTGTAGGGATCAGTTATTTTACGATGTTATGGGTTTATGTGGAGATTCATGCCACATGTTTGTTGTATGAGAAAGTTTTATAAAATGAATGATGCGTTAATTTATGTCGGTAAGTGACTATCGTCGGAAAACGCACGAATGAAGTAATTGTATTGAAGCAATGTTTTATCATTGTCTTTATTACTCCATTTAACCTGAAGTTGACAAGTTAAGCATGAGCTCGGCTTTATTGAACGGCCATGGCTATCACGAATGAGATATAAGCAAAACAGTAGTTAAAATTTGGTAGTTCCTTTTGGTAAATTGACAAGACGAGTTATAGTAGTGAAAACTCGCATATCTAGAATGTTACGATAAGGATGTCGTATGAGTGATGTAAATACATATAAATAATTTAGATAGATCGACAATAGTATCAGCTGACTAATGTTCAATCAGGATAAGTGTAAATCATTCCTTATTAGAGAGAGAGAGCGGAGTATCTACACTGTATGGATTATACGATAAATGTGTTTGGTTTAGATAAACCGAATCTATGGTTTATGAATTTAATATATGCTTTTTATTATTGTAATGAACTCCGGACGGGAAGTATAAGTCGAGGCGGCTTTGGAAATGCAGATGGCATTCTATAAGATGGATTTATTTTATTTTTGAGAGTGAAGTTTTATTAAATTTTATTTTATTTCGAATTTTAGAATTTTATATTGTCTTCATTTTTTAATTGGAGAGTTCAGTTTAAATTGTTGTATCGTCACTAGTCAATGAATTGTCGGACACGAGGGGTTCGTTTTCTCTCCATATATTTTTATAAATTAAGGATTTTGATTTATATTTATTAGTTTAATTTGTACTATGGAGAAGCGCAGGTTTCTCACTCTCCTTTTAGAATTTGTCACCCAGTCGAGTAGTCCATAGTACAACTGCAGAACTAGACTGCTTTTGTCCTATTTGTCAGGCATCTCTTTCAGTGGTTCTTCTAGCTGGGGACCATGAAGATTATGTGATCCTCCTCATCATGGATACTGGTAAACATTTTAAAAAAGGGCACAGTGTGTATTTGTGACAGGGGCTAGGATACGGGAAGGGAGTGGCTATTACAATAATTTAGGAACCATCCAGGCATTAGTCTGGATTAGAAGTGAGAAACCAAAGAAAACCAATTTAAAGATGGCTCAGGTTGGAATAGAAGCCACCTATTCTCAGTTCTGCCTTACGAGGCTGAGTGTACCTCGTTCCAGCCCTAAGACCAGAATTAAATTTGTTGGCCGAGCCGGAAATAGAACCTGGAACTCCACAATGAATGCCATATTTAATAATCTAACAAACCCATTCATAGATTTCGAGAGTAAGTAATTCAAATCGGATGTCATGGTCAATCGATCGTCCGCAATTAAGATTAAATGTTGTTGTTTCATTTGAAGGGCATTCAGCCCCGTGTACTTGTGTGTGTGTGATTTTTTTAAACCTGTGTTATTGTGTTGGATTTATTAGTGTGTGTGTTTGTAATCCCGATGAGGATTGGGAAGGAGGCGACCGTGGCTTCAAATTAGGAACCATCCCGGCATTCACCTAAAGTACGAGTAGAAGTGGGAAACTATGGAAAGCCACTACCAAGATGTCTGAGATGGGAATCGAACCCTCCTCTTGACAGATTTGCCTCACGAGGCTGAGTGTACCCCTTTGCAGCCTTAGGACCAGAATTAAAATTCCTTGGTAGAGCCGGGAATCAAACACACACCTCCGGGCCGACAGCCAAGAGTGGTAGACGCTACACAACGAGGTACTCTTATCAACAATGAATTGCCTCTGTGAAAGTTGAAACCTTCCTGAGGTTGTGTGAGGTTAAGTAGGCTACTCCTCGCGGCGATGTGGCCAGTGGTACTTGTGGACAGACGACTATCTTGACCTGCGGTGCATGATATAAAGGAGATTTGGTCCGTAGCACGGTTGGACTGCCCTTGTCCCGAGGAAATCCCTCCGGTACTCATTACTGATTGAGTCGACCTGGAGCTTCCCGCAAGGTAAGGGACAAAGTAAAATCCCTTGTTGCTATCGGGGATCGATATTCCTTCAAGTCCGTAAATGAAGCTGGGCTTCCAATTGATCAGTATGTTAAATCCGTATCTCCCACGAATGTTGTTGTTTGAGTCTTCAGTTCTTTGACTGGTTTGATGCAGCACTCCACGCCCCCTGTCCTGAACTAATCGTTTCGTCTCTACATAGCTACCACACCCTACATCCGAGGAAATCTATTTAACATATTCTAACCTTGGTCTACCCTTACAGTTCTTGTCCTCGACCCTTCCTTCCTTAACTAAGCTTGCTATTCCTGGGTGTCTTAGTATGTGTCCTGCCAACCTATCACTTCTCTCCATTGGCAGTCGCCAGAAACATCTCTCCTCTCCCACTCGTCTTAATACCTCATCATTTGTTACCCTACCTACCCATCTGATCTTCATCACTCTCCTGTAACACCACATTTCAAACCCTTCAATTCTCCTCTTTTCTGCTGCACCAATAGTCCAAGTTTCACTTCCATAGAGCACCACGCTCCAGACAAAGGCTTTCAAAAATGACTTCCTAATATATAAATCTATATTCGATGTCAACAGATTCCTTTCCTGTAGAAATGCTTTCCTTGCCTAAGCCAACCTACTTTTTAAATCCTCTTTGCTTCGTCCATCACTGGTTATTTTGCTTCCTAAGTAACAGAAGTCTCCCACGAATACAACATGCAAAATAACACAAGAAGAACTACTGGATACACTTCCAAAGCGCATAACATCAAATGTTATATGCGACACAGCTATAACGTTGCCTAAGGGAGAGGGGTGCATTGTGCTGGATGTATATTATCTGAGTTTTATTTCTCACTGGAAGTTGTGCGCGTCGTAGCTCGAATGGTTTTATGACGTGTGACGTCACGTTATAACTAATCACTCATATGGTGCTGTATGTCTAGTCGCAGAAGCTTTTGAGCTCATCCATAGCCTCTGTTTTCCCAAAAAGAATGACCGTTAGTTGTAACTCTTCAGTCGGTCAACAAAAATTTACCCAATGACTGTGTGGCGGTACAATGTTTATAATATAGCATAATAAATAAATAAACACTCCTGAAAAAATGCATGTAATAATTATGATCACCATTAATAACCAACAACAACACACCATCTAGCCATTACAGTTATACTCAAGCTTGGCAAGCTAGTTCCTCATATATGTTGTAAGGAGCACAAGGAATGTGCCGACTTTCTACGCAACATCGAACATCGACCTTACTAAGTAGCACAAGGAATGTGCTAGCTTTCCTACACACACCATCGACGCTATCCATAAATACCCGCTACAACAGGAAACGGGGTATCTCTCCGTCTCTCACTGCGGTACCACGCCGAGGTGCCGTTCATCGTCAGACAGACCAGTAGATTGGTGAGTTTACTTTGGGTTTTCCTGCACAATTCCTTTCTAAAGTCCAGACCTCTATATGTAATCATCGCATCCATTATTGTATATTGTACTCCGCTAAATTCAACTAGCGAGTCTTCACGCAGTCCACGCTAAACAGCAATGAAATCATATACATTCTTTTAGATTACTTTTCTTGAATCCTTGTTTTAACGCTGGCTCTCAGCCAGCGAACCCTAGACCGCTGCACCACAGTGCCCGACCAAGGCGCGGCCATTGTCACTGTAACCTTGTACACAGCCGTCATCATTAAGCTTAGCCTGCACTTTCTGCCAGTAGCCTGTCTGCGCCCTCTTTCACATAAGCTCTCTCTCACTCCTGCACAACACGTCACACACGAGTATTGCCCTGTAGAAAATTACACTCATCTCTTTAGACGTAGCCACCCCCAACCAAGCCAACAACCCCGAGGGCAAAACAATATATAAAAACTTTGTTCCGGTACAATTACAGCCATTGAAATGAAAGGTGCACAGGTCAGTGTAATAACAAGATCGTTGAAATTATGCGATTGTCATTTTATCATTTTAAATGATCTTGTCGACTTCGTCGTTACGCTGGGGTCTGGCGTTACGTTACGGTGACGGGACGAAATATACCCAGATGCACTGAGGTGTGTGACGTCATAGTACCGCTTGGTGCATGTGTACCCCGACAATCTCTATCCCCGATTCTTGGATGTCACGGGTAATCTCGAGAACCACTGGATGGATTTTGATGCGGTTATCACCATTCTGTAAAGGATATCTCGAGGAAAGATTCTGTAGAAAATAATTTATGTATGATCAAAGGAAGCCAAGCAGTAACGATTTCAGTGAAAAAGTCGAAAACAAACTTAGCGTCCATGCGCTTCTTAAGCTTACGCTGGGCAAACCGTTAAAAATATCAATATACTATGAGCGTAAGAATTGGTCAGCATGAAATGTTCTACAAAAAAGTCCGGGAGAGCATATCTCTATCTTCAAGACATCGCCCACTATAAATGTTTTTAGACTGGATGGAAGGGGCACGTCATCCAGCCATCTCCCTCCGCGCGCTCTATTTTGCTTTGCCCTTGGTTTGCACTTGCCGTTCGCGAGTAATTTGGAACAAGGTAAAGTATTATAAAGCAAGATAAGTATTACGCAGATAAGTTTCTAACGCGGGAATCCTCCAGCCTTTTAAGCATTTTTCAGCATTTGTAGCATTTAAAATGAAACAAAGTTTAGTCTTTCAGACTGACTGTCACTTCTCATAAGAATAATATCGCTTTTGTTAGCATGCAATTGTCAAAACTAATTCATAGCATTCCTCATTTCTATTTTCCAACCAGAATCTTTATAACACTATAAAAAAGCTTTGCTGTCACTTGATCTAAAGTTTCCAATTTATCTCCAAATTTCTCCAACGATATCCACTTGAACTCAATTCTTATTTGTTTGGTTCTGGTCCATTCCACTACAAAAATCTCTCGGTATGCCAGATGCCATATTTGAGGTAATTTTCGATAAGCCTTCATTTATACTTTTACAAATTGACTTGACTAATTCATACCTCCAGGATGTCTGCAATTTCCTGTCTTTACACACTATTGTTCCAAGACATGATTTCCTCCTTCTTGTTCTGAATCCCTGTATCCTGACTATTCCGTTTTAATGTCCTCCGAAGCTTTACCATCTTCTCTTTGTTATTTCTTACCAATGATACGCATGTACTGTATATCTGACTAAGTGCCTTGTCCGGAGTACAACAGGTAATTTCATGTTAGCAAAGAAATCCAGCAAACCTTTGCTAATGGTGTTCGATTCTATGTCCTCTCCCCACTTATCCTTTATTTCTTCATGCCCGTCAGTCCTATTTCCTATTCCAACACTACGCTATCTTCATTATTATACTAGTGTGCAAAAGTTAAAAATAATCACTAAACGAGACCATAACGCCTGATAGGATTGTCAGATGGATTGCTGAGCAATCGGAAGCTGAATCACACACCATATCTCACACATCTTGTCCAAAGAAACAGAGTCAGAAAAGTTCTGATAGCTAAAGTACACCTTTGACAACAACTAACAAAACTTAGAAATGTCTTCCACAACACAATATGCTTCGCAGCGACGTGGCATGCTCTCTATCAGATGCTCCAAGAGCTCTTGTGGCAGTCGATCCCATTCCTCCGAAAGGGCAATGGGAAAGTCTTGGATGGTCCTTGGTGGATGCTGACGTGAAGCAATTCGCCTCCCCAATGCATATCAGGCATGTTATATAGGATTCAGGTCCGCAGAGCTCGTAGGCCAGTCCATGCGATAAATGTCTTCCCCAGCCAGAAATTCATCCACCAGAGCAGTGCAGTGTGGTCGGGCATTATTGTCCATTAAGAGGGAGTCTGAACCAACCGCACCTATGAAGAGTCGAACATGTGGTCTCAGTACCTCATCTCTGTATCTCCAAGCGTTCACAGTGTTCCTCGCACCACCCATGAAGATGTGCAGGTTCGTACGGCCAATCAACCTGATGCCGCCCCACACCATGACGCCACCACCACCATACTGGTCCCGTTCCACGATGTTCCTGTGGTTGTATTGGCTACCCGGTTCTCACCAGATTAATGTTCGACGGCGAACTGTAGCAGGATTCATCTGTAAGAGCACATGCCTCCATTCATTCATGGTCCAGTTTCGACGTTGACGGCTCCACAGTAAACGGGCCCGTCTCTGTCCTGGAGTGAGCGGGACGCACACCGCTGGACGTCTGACAAATAGCCCTGCTGTTCTAGAACCTCTGGTACACAGTTTGCCGGGAAAACGGCAACCCCTGAGACGGCTGCAAGCTCCGCCGGCAATTGTCTTGCAGGTACACTCCGATTTCATCGGGCGGTTAAGGCCAGATATAGGTCCTGCTCTGGGGTGGTTACTCTTGGTCGACCTGGTACTGGCCTACGACTAACATCTCCTGTGTCTCGAAATCGTCTCCAAAGCCTGGAAATGACACTTTGTGGCACATTCAAGGATACAGCGACTTCGGTCTGTGTCGGGCCTGCTTCCAAGCGGCTGAGTATTTTACCCTGCAAAACGCGGTCCAAATGGCTTCGTTGTGTCATTATGTTTTCATACTCCGCATACTATAACAGGGCAAACACCACTGAGGGAATATGGGGCGCAGGCACTGGCTGTGTTTACCTTGCGGTTACGCCGCTAGTCAAAGCAGGGAATACTTCTTCCCTATAGAGAGCGAACACGTAAGGTTGGTAGGTGCATATGTCGTGCGATTTGCGGTCTATTTCCCGTTAACTTGCTTATTCGTGACTTATGCTTAACCTTTGGACACTGGAGTACTTCTCACTTCCACGCCACTCAGTGGTTCATCAGATCAATCAACTTCATCCCGCTTCAACCCTTCTCATGGAGCGTAAACTGAATCGATACTGAACCAAGTTCCGAAGAATTCCAAATTCCACGTACATTAATCGTTCATGTATGAGGCTCACAGAACCTATGTTACATAGTGTTTTTTTTTTTTTTGACGTACGGCCCTACTCAACAATTTTCACTTCCTCCATTTTATCTCCCTAGAGCTTAACTTCACTTCACTAATGCCTAGAATATCCCACCCTAGTATTCTTCAAAGAGGATCAGAAACGCCAAAGAAATCTAATTCTGGCCTGGAACGGGTTAAACTTAACCTCGGGAGGCTTCAGTCGATTCTCACTTCAGCTATCCCAGAAGACTTTCCGTGGGTTCTTACTTCTACTCCTGGCAAATGCCACGATGGTTCCTACCCGAATGCCACGGCTGCGTCCATTCCAATCCTAGTCTCAGATTTTAGTACACGCTACTAAGGACACCATCATGACACACATTTCAGACAAATCCTTCACACTCCTAAATACACTGGAGGTAAAAGTACCACTTTATCGCAAGCAACGATTAAATAATATAACGAAATGCAAAACAAAGTTCATTTTCAAAATGATAGAGACTTTCTAAGTGCATTCGTCTGGACACAGCCTGTCTCAACGTAATCCTGAAAACATCAAATAGAACATTCCTTTACCACAGACCTGGAAGATGTACAGATCTTCTTTCGGTAGATTAACGTTCTCATGAAAAGCCAAGTCAATCTTTCTTTTTCCTTCTGTGGTGGATATAATATTAATGATAATATTGAGGAGAAGAAAAGAGGAGGAAGAAGAACAATAGAAACAGAATTATCAAGAGGATCTTCTTCTTGGTTGAAAACCATAAGAATGGAAACCTGTGGCTCAATGAAGTTCGAAAGGAATTGGAATTCGCTGGGATTTCAGAAAGTGGTGTCCAAATTCACTCCAAATTTTGTTATTTGGTTAACTCTTGGTCCCCACCAGCTAAAGTGCTTAAGTGTTGGAAACCCCTCCCACATGAGAGAAAGGAATCATTCTCAGTCGGGCTCAGGGGATATTGGAAACAAAAGAGAGCATTGAAGAAGAACTAGTCATAAGCGCTCCTTAGTGGGCGTAAATTACAATAATAGAAACTATGGCCTTCCTAAGGAGGGATCTGGTGACAAGGATTTAAAAGCGTGGAAATAATGGACCCTACAATTAGAGAAGACCGTTCGATGTGAATATTACAACATACCTGTACCTGCTCAGATATGGCATAAGGGACAGGTGACGGCGTTGTCCCGCCCATTAAAACAACCGCCATGTCACTATCATCATAACCATTGATATGGCATCTTTCAGCTCTGGAATGCTATCTTTTCGATTACGTGTGCTATGGTTTGCAAACTCCTGTCGTTTTCAGAAAATTTGTTTCGGCATAGAAATGTATTGTGGGTCAATCGAAGTGTCAATGTACAAACAGGCTACTCTGATCCCCCTGCAAATTAAACTGCAAGTTACCAGAACTATTTGTTTTCTCGCAATCATTATTTTCATTAAAAATGTGCGTAAACACAATCAAATTCACGGCACGTAAGAAGCAAAAGTGTTCAATGTCGAACGAAGACGCAAGACAATGAATGAAATTCAGCAAACGTGTGACGTGGGCAAGGAAGACGTATGTGATGTGGTGGAGGAAAGCTCAGAGCTTTAGTGAGGTGCAAAATCTAGGCGTGTTGCTCTCACCTGCGCCCTCAAGATCTACCGTATTGTTCCGTGAAGACTAAATAATCGAATGTTTTACATTATCACTTTGAAGCCTCCGTGGTTTAGGCGGTAGCACGCCGGCCTCTCACCACTGGGTCCGTGGTTCAAATCCCGGTCACTCCATGTGAGATCTGTGCTAGACAAAACGGAGGCAGACAGGTTTTTCTCCGGGTACTCCGGTTTTCCCTGTCAAAATTTCATTCCAGCAACACTCTCCACTATCATTTCATTTCATCTGTCATTAATTTAATCATTGCCCCAGAGGAGTGCGTCAGGCCTCGGCAGCCGGCACAGTTCATATCCTCGCCGCTGGATGGGGGCTTCATTCATTCCATTCCTGACCCGGTCGGAGACTGGAAGCAGGCTGTGGATTTTCATTCACATTAGTGTTTGTATAATTTGCCAGCACCCCTCTCTATCCTTTTATTACAGACTACTGTATAACAGCGAACACTATAACCATAGTATATGTTGCATGAATGAAGTATCACAGTGCTCCTATATGGATTTTAAGAATGAGACTCTACAAACCAAAGGATCATGGTATGGGCCATTGTTCCTCGGAATCAACATCATCGTATTCGTTTCTTGTAGTTACCAGCATATAAAGTATCGCCAGTCTTGTGGGTTTTGGCGTTTTTTGCGTCAATATTTCAATTCGGGCTTGGGACATCCTTGGTCACCAGCCTCGTGTACTTGTATGTGCGTGTAACATCTGGCTGGCAACCCATGCTAAAATGGTGCCTGCATTTGTATGTTTACATCCAATTGTGTTCGAGTGGAGCAGAAGGAAGCCATAGTTTTGAACTTGGTACCATTTCAGCATTTGCCTGGAGCTGAACATGGAGACCACTTGAGAGCCACTTATAAGGTATAGCTAATAGTCTGTCTTCTCAGTCATCCTCACTAGGCTGTTTTCAGCCACTTACTACCCTCATACAGGAATTTAAAACTTCCACGGCTGAGCCAGCAATAAAGTATACCGTCTGGAGGACAAGTTGCTTGCCCTTGGTTGTGATAGACGACCAGACAAGTATGTCCACCCCTTAATGTTCCCACATTCACGAGGTGAGATGGGTTTCTTTGTAGCCAAAGGTTCTTACGGCTGGATGCCCATCCTGACAAAAAAAACTCATCAGAGGAATGAATGCGAGAAGAAATGCAGGAAGATTAATGATCTGGGCGTGAATTTGGAATGAAGCGTTCGTGGCCTATTAGAACAGCATTTGCCCAGAGATTCGAAGCCACAGGAAACGGTCGAACTCACTCGTTTTGTGATTTCGTTAATAGTCTGTCCCCGTGGCCTTCCGCCCTATCTCTTGCACCAGCTCTAGATATACCGTAGTAACATAATTAATTTTGTAAGCGGTGTATGCGAGTAATCTGATTGCTGTGTGGCCGATATGTAAGCAAAGGAGTTATGAATAGCAAGTAATTATGAATTACATCAGGTGAGTTGAGTTAACTTGGCAGTCACCATACAAACGAGAAAACATTCCTTACGCTTCTTGTGAAAACCCCACTGAAATATATTGCGAGTCTAGAGCTTGCTTTGAAGACAAGCTCGCTGCTCCTTTTGAAAGCATGTCTGTGTATACAAAACAGAATGTGAGCATCCCTTTGAGATATGCTCCTTTCTCATCAAGTTACCGTAACAGCGGAGAGCTTGCCCCCCCCCCTACCCCCCCCCCCCATTCCCCTTGCTTCTCAGATAATGGATACTGTGCATACCGAACCTATTCCCCTTCATCATAAATATCAATTTCCCATCCCCTGAACTTTTCACTAGGGATCTTCGCGCTCATTTGTTTTGGTTTTACTGCTTTCCTAAGTTCGCTTTGGCAGGGTTCATGTTCACTACCCCCTGCTCTGCTCATATCAATTCCTCGATAAAGCTAAGGGGGGGGGGGGTAGGGGGGTATAATGGCTGATCCGGTGAGTTTGTCAGTAGATTTGAGAGAGGGAGGCATATTAAGGGGTGATAAGGAATACCGATATGGAAGAAGCAGAAGAGCGATCCTACTTATCGCACTCTTATGTCGTTATTGGTGTACGGGCTAGGATTACAACACATGGCAGCCATACCAGAGATGTTGAGCTTATTCTGATATAGTATGCATGTGAGTGTTGGTCACAAAACATCAACTATATCCATTTTGGTATAGGAGGACTACACAGTTATTAGCTTAATAAAGATGAAGGGCATGGAATCCACCGTGTTCCTACTGACGGACAATGCTTTATCACGGATTTAATCAGCAGCTGGGGTAAAAACCACTAACTGATTCTAGGATGTAATATACCAAGAAGTCAAATAATGTCACCATGAATGACACTGGCAATTCAATTATTAATGATTCCAGAAGAAGGGGTTTATATTTAACCTACATATGTCCGCTGTCCGTTTCAAGTAAATTTGCATCGGTCTGAGATATTGTGGCATTATTCATATTAAGGATACTTATTCGTTCATAGGCCTAAAGAGTAATACTATTGACAGTTAGACTGAACTTCAGAAAATGTGATTTGAAACGGATTTAATTAAATTCACTCCATTGTTATTTGGTACTTTTTCAGCAGAATGGAAATATGCACGTTTTACAAGGAAACAATTAGTTCCGTGAAGAGATAAATAGCCTATTTTCACACTGTATATCCTACTAAGTATTAAAAAGGATTTTCCAGGTGATGTACTAAATAACTTTTGGTAGACGATCTACGATGTAATACAATATATAGTAAAAAATTTCAAAATTGAAATTCAATGTTAATAAGTTTTAGTCCCTTCAGACAAGAAACACAATAAGAACAATATTTTAAGGAAGCAAAATTGTCTTACTATCGTACTGGTGCGTGCTTTTCATCATTCCTCAAGACAACTCACGCCAACACACCTCCAGCACTGGAAAGTATGTGTCCAATGTTAAACAATGAGACTTGTCTACAATAAATTACTACAGCAGTAACAAAGGTCCATCAAGTTCCAAGAGACAGTTTCAATAGAACACAGTAAAATATGTTCGTTTTCAGGTATAGACATGCGTGTAACCTATTATTTACGATGCCTGCAAAATTATATTGAGGTAGATGACCTTGGTGTTTTCCCTTAAAAATCTCCATGAACACCATTCGAATTGAAAAATCATGTGCTAGAATATTTATCTTTCAGTATCGGTAATTGGGTCTCCCCCGACCAGATTGCATAATTCTTTATTGTCACGGTTATTTTATTTTTATTTTTAGGACAGTCAATTGCACGGCCTCTATGATTTACTAATAGTAAGCTACATAATTTACTGCCAATACAACCCCATTATAGAATCTTCAATCCCTGGAATACGAGAAATAATAAATAAAGGTTTAAAAATTTCGAAACTTGGAATTCAATTGAAATGAGATATCTCTATACTAAGATTCGCTGGGCTATGTTTCATTGGTCACGGGTGATTAGATCGCCAAAAATTTCATTTTAAATATTTGAAAATTGGCCACCATATTGCTTTTATTTTTCTGAGGATTTTGAAAGTTACATATTTGTACTTACTTAGGCATCATCGCTATACAAATTATCAGTTTCATTGGTTAAATAGCTTCGGACATTATTGTGAACCGGTGAAATATATCGCATTGACGCCATGTTGTATTGTTTTATATAAACAGTAAACTATAGAATTATATGCCACGAGATGAGTATTTAATGGTGGTTATTTAACCCAACCCAAATTTTTATCACTTTTTTAGGGCTCGAGAAATAAAAATATGATACTAAAAATTTTGAAATTGAAGACATGACACTCCAATATTTTAAGCCTTGTTTAAAGATATACCACGCCCAGTTTCACTGTGCTCAGATGGTTATCTCATGGGAGAAATCCATGAACATATTTTATATTCGCATTACCACCATGTTGGTTTTGCGCTAATCAGGTCATTAAAAGCCACATAGGTGATTGTATGTTAATGATCTCTATGAACATACTAAATTTTAGTTTTATTTTTAGTAATAGATTCGTAGATATTGCAAACCGGTGAATTTTATCGGAAGATTACCTTGCTGGATTGTTATACAGGGTGGAATTGATATACGTGAAGTCCGTTACACTGGCGATAGAAGATGGTATTCTAAGCAAATATCTTCATGAAAATTAGTTGTATCTAATTTAGTGTACGTGGAATTAAATTACAAAAATCCTCGGTCAATGTCTTGGAAAAGGGCTTAGACTGCGTTCCTTTCAGCACCACAGCTGTTTTCTCCCCGCCAGCATCCCCTCCAACGCTGTGGAATATTGACCAGAGTCTGAATTTGAGTGACCTCCTCGCTGAGGTTTCCAATGGCACAAGCCTAGCCTATCAACAGCTCATTCACACCCCCATGGGAGTGAACAGCATGACTAGTAAGGTTCAAGGCCGCTGCAAGATGTGCGTAGTGGCACTGAAAATTTTAAAACTTGCATATTGTTGCAGACTTTCAGAAAATGTTTAACTGTAACTAAACTTGGTAGTACTTATTTCTTAAGGCATTTTCTTTCTATTTACAGGAAATGTGATTTGTGTCGCAGTTTTTAACGCAAGAAAAGGTGAAGAATATGCTGCTTTCCGCGAGTCCCTTGAAACATTCTGAGAGAAAAATTGAGGAAAACATTTTTATCGTAGGCCAATTCATTGAAATCAGCGTAGATTTTAACATTTGTTTAGGATTGAATGTAGAGTTCTTGACAGACCCGGGAATCAAGGCCCGACCTCCACAGTGACTGCTGGTTACTACGTTATAAAATGGACTCATTTGATCCCATGAAGGTAATGCATCCGACCGCTGTTCACACATATTGTAGATTTTGTGAATCTCATGCCAGAAAGTTAATAATTCATCAGAATACCAGATTCAAAGGGAATTAGTAGCCATTCAGACGAATGGAGCTTCCATAAAGGACGGGCATTATTTCTCTGTTTGTTTGTTTGCTTGTTTGTTTACCCCTGGTACAATTATTGGAACGCACAGTGGCCAGATGTACTCACCCCCTCGTGGAATCCTACATGTAGCACTGTCAACATATTTTTTCCTGACAGGCCTACTACAAGTAATCTAATTAACTTTGTCCAGTGTGTATGAAATGCGACTGATATGAGGTCAACAATGTGCAGATAGTGCAGTACACGTGACACTATTACTCATGTCTTAGATTAAGTTTTATTTGATAGAGACGCAGTGCAAATTATCTGGTTGATTGCACGTAATTTAGATATAATGACCAGTTTCCCCTGCGTTGTGCAGGTGGTTTCTATGGTGTATTGTTTCAAATATAATGGTTTAGGCTGGGGCATAGTCGCATGGACTGTGATTATTAGTGATTATTTAGCTTGCCCAGCATAAGAGAAAATTAACATTCTTTGATCTAAACTAGGCAACTGATTTACAATATTACGGATCGTACTGGCTCAGAAGGAAGAATGTATTCTGAACCTATTGAAGCAAAGGTCGTTAAATTATAATTGAAGTGCAATCCCTTCCCAGAGCCATTTAAGAACTGGGATAATTCTTAGTACGCAGTGTTAGGCTATGTTTAAGAAATTCTGTTAAGCTCAACTCCTGGTAAATTATGGAATTATACCTATCAGAAGGACATGATTACGTTTTTAATTAGTTTGCACAGGAGAGCTTCCCATTTACAAGCTTGGAGACAAAAGTGGGGATGAGCTGGTGACAGCCTCAATTGCGTCAACGTCACTGAGCGGCCAAACAAAGTGAGTGCAGCTTACAAAGTTGATACGTAGAGGTAAGTAGGAGCTGACAGTGATACTTAGCCAGGTAGTTTGGAGCTTAGGCGATGCCACTGGCCTTGTGGTTAATAAGTAAGGCCCGCAAGTTCATGCAAAATCATATTTTTGCATATTAATGCACATTTTGGTTGTTTTGGAACAATGAATCATGTTTTTCTCCGTTGCCTTTTTTAAGTGCATATCTCTGCTTAAGAAGGGCGTATATTCTAATTTCCTAATGTTTTGAAGCGCTTTTTGTTACTTCATGTCCTTAAAGCTGCATAATTTGGACTCCGAGAGTCTATCACAGAAATGAAAATGAAAATCCACATCCTGCTTCCAGTCTCCGACCGGGTCAGGAATGAAATGAATGAAGCCCCCATCTTGCGGCGAGGATATGAACTGTGCCGGCTGCCGAAGCCTGTCGCACTCCTCTGGGGCAATGATTGAATGAATGACAGATGAAATGAAATTATAGTAGAAAGTGTTGCTGGAATGAAAATTTGACAGGGAAAACCTGAGTACCCGGAGAAAAACATTTCTTCCTCCGTTTTGTCCAGCAGAGATCTCACATGGAGTGACCGGGATTTGAAACACGGACCCACCGGTGAGAGGCCGGCGTGCTGCCCTCTAAGCCACGGAGGCTCTTTCAATCACAGAATAATACTGAAATTATTTTAATACCTAGAGGACTACGTTTCAGTCCTTTTTGCAAGAAAATATCAATTATATTTATTCAACATTCACTGTGTAAATATTGTAGAAATTATTTTCATTAAAAAATTCAATGACTATTAAACGCGTATATCGGTTATAGGCTACTTAAAAATTAACATAATAAAATAATTATTGATGGTCAACACCGCTTTAAGCTCCATAAAATAAAATTTCCTACTACATATTTAGAACTGTTTCTTAGTTGAGTTATTTTAAAAAAGATCCGTCTGTCCACATTTTCTTTATATTCAAAATAGAAACGCTAAAGAATACGGAGTGGTCGTAATTACCGTAGTAATTTCATAGTGCATATTTTTTTTAAGGTGATGCATATTTGACCAATAATTAGTGCATTTTTGCATGCATATTTATTCATTTAATAATGAATGAACTTCCAGGTCTTATTAATAAGCAATGATTTCGAAACCAAGCCATGTAATACCATCCACATGTAGGAAGGAAGTAATGAGGAATCTCATCACTTATAACAAGTGATGTATTCGTTTATGTCTATGATTGTGTTGGTGGTTGATGTTTTAATGGGCAGAATAGCGAGGTCATCTGACTCTCAAACGTACAGTCACATTCAAGAACTAGAGCACATCATGGCAGCGGAAAGAGAAAAGAGCGAGTCCTGAAAGGGAGAAGATTATACATTAATTTGTCTCCAGACGCCATTATACCGTCGGCGTGTGACCAAGGGATTTAGGCATGAAAAAAAAATAGGTAGGAGGTTCAAGCATTGCTAATATAAGCTCGTGGCCCTGATGTCGCTGTTCGCATCTCACAAGCTGAAGAACTCTGTGGATGAGAATTTGGCCATATTTTCAAACTGACGTATTTCATTTATATCTTCATCTTGCTACAGCATCATCTACAGTATATATATATATATAATACGCTAAGGTGTATGTTTCACAAAACTCAAGCTCCTAAACCAGAGGGAGTTAGAAGGTGTGGTTTGTACCAAAATCTTCCAAATCATCTCAGTAGTACAGGAAAAATCTTGCCTTTCTTGAAAAGTCAACGGAAATATATTGTTTTGTTTATAAAGCACTTTTAAACAAATAAACAAGACGATAGCCCCCGGCAGAACTGTGTCACGAACAGCCGCATAGCACTAGGGCCGGGCGGGTAGTCTGTACACATGGAGTGCACACAACTCATTGTGCAACCAGCAGCAGTGCTCTCTGAGTTCATTAATATCGTCAATTTGTTTAAAACGAGCGTTTAAACAAATAAACATATTTATAGAAGCCCGCATAACAGTAAAACCAGGTGGGTGGTTTATACACATGCGAGAGTTCTCGCGCGGGTCCGCTAGTTTAAATAAATTAGTTGACGTAAAACCAATAACAACAACAGCATCATTTAAAAATAAATGTTTTCTCTTTTGATTTATATGTATCGTAAGTAGGCCACATAACGACTAACACATAGGTAGACATTTCATGCAGGAAAAATGTGTACACAGTAAATACACTTCTGCTCCTGTATATTATGAATCATTTCAAGAGATTATTCTAAAAATCAAATCAAAACTGTATTAATTAAAAGTTTTAATGCAAATTTTTACGAGCCAGGATTGCTTGACTTAACGTTCACGTTTGACTTCTTATGCATACATATTTTACAAATTGTTCTTTCCATACAGCAATTCTCAACAATATATTTGTAATGAGCTTCTTACGGTGAATGACAATGTAAAGGAGATTACGTGCCTTTTATCTACTGTGGCTTGAGATTCGCCGGGATACAGGAATATTGCCATGAATGCAAAGTACCCTACAGATATGCGTCTGTCCCATGTAAGCACCATGGAATGCCAAATGGCTGCCCAGAGATTCAATCCCGCAACCTATGGCACAACAGCGAGAACCCCACCCCTGAACCTCGCAGCCTATCGCTTCTTGCGGTAAACTTTATGTTCCAGCAAGGAATTTCTGGGAGTAACATTCTTCTTTACTCGCCTCTGAAACGTGAGGTCAGAGGATCGTTCACAGCTATGTTTTGGTATGAAATGTAGGCCAAAACTATTGCTGAACGGGCTAATATTCAAATAGAGCATACAAGCTATTGCAACTCTAATGAAATCTAACAACGTAATCGTTCCCCTGCAACTGAACTTATGATGCCACACTGAATTTTAATTAACGAAGCAGCAGATATCACGATCGGCAACCCCTTAAACACAGGCGTGTGGCGAATTGCAGTGTCCCCCGACTCAAACATTGGCTACAAGGGAATTGTCACGTTCTGTGTCACGATGTTCAAGATATCGGAGCTCACTTACAAAATGAGTGCCTCCGCACTCACAATAAAATTTATGATCACGGGGAGCACTGCATAAATGTCTGGAATTTACTTCTATTGGCAAATAACTCTGATATTAGTAAATTGATAAAACAAAATTTATTTAGAAATTATTGTGGGCTATGATGTAACGAAAGTTGATTAAAAGCAGTCTTAACCTTCACTGATGCAGGGAGTTATTTAGGAGTGTTCTACTTTGAATGGTTGCTAATAGCCTTTCGTACGTCTAGTCGATTATCAGTAGCACGAAAATAGACATCCTCACTATACCTGACACAAAACGTAAAGGAATATGAGCGCAGCCCAATTTATTTATTTATTTATTTATTTATCGTATCGCCTTTAGTGCCGAAGACATGTTCGGCTCGCCTGAGTCTGTAGCTGCTTCCAGCGGACACCCTTAGGGTGAGCTACAACTTCCGTTCAATTTCAAATAGTTCCAACTTTCGCTACCAGATATCAATGATACCTAGTGGTGAACGTTGTAACTTTGATAGAGAGTTCCAATGATGGAGTACGGCAGTGCTACCGCTGTTGGAACGAGGGCGAGAGAGACACTTGAAGCTCAATACAAGTAAAGGTGAATTAGTGGTATTTGAGACCGCAGACTAGGGATAACATGCAATGATATCAAACAATGGATATTATTATTGCAATATCATACTCAGCTGATGGTACTGACGGGGACGTTCAGAGTGAGATTATTAGGGTGAAGCTGTTACATCTATCTCAACATCATTCGCTGTGCTCAGTTCTCAGCTTTCTTTTATAATACTCAAATAATTCCTGGAAGCATACATGGGGCAACAAATGGCTTCACCTAGAATTGCGAATATATGTTCATGCCTGCATCAATGAAATCCTCACTGATGAGAAACTGAAGCGACACGAACCAAGTAGCTAATGACAACTGTCCTGTGTGTACCATGACTGTGTCCAACTATGTGTGGCAGTTTGACCGTTGTGTGGAGATGGACAATTAACCGCATAAACGGACCAACATCTACTGTACACATGAGAGGGAGGCCGAGATATTAGCCTTTGAAGTCAGAGATGAATAGAATGAGGCGAAATATGTCATCTTTTGCCTAGCGGCTAGTGCCCAATACAACAACATTAATTGATGACGACAGTCACTCGTGGCCACCATGACTGGTTTGCTAGACCACCTGAAAACTAGTGCAGTGAAATTATCTCAAGACTATTTTGAACAATTATTTCTATAAATTCTGAAATTAATTGTGTCATAAACAAGTTTCTCATTTTTATAATTGTTTTATGTGAACGAAATCAAAGGTTTTAACCTCAGACCTGATCACGAGACTGTTCTGAGAGGTTTCCGACTATACTTTAAAGAGCGACAAGACGCCGCCCGGGCTTCCTGAGGCGTTTGTACCTTCGTTCGCTGTGACTGCTATAGTGAGGAATTTCCACTCGCCACTCCTCTGGAAGCTATTGAAGTTCGCGTATCCTTGCCTGCTATGACAACTGTTTGTAACGTGTACCTTCCACCGAACCAGCCCCTTGATATTAATTACTTCTTAGATCTTGTTGATCAACTTCCAGTCCCTTTCCTACTCGTGGGTGATTTCAACTCTCATCACTCCCAATGGGGATCACCATCTTCCTGCCCCAGAGGAAGGGACGTGGAGGGCTTAATTCAAGGGTTGGATTTATCTCTATTAAATACAAGGGAAGCTACACATTTTAGCTTAGCGCACGGCACGTACTCACACATTGACTTGAGTGTGTGTAGCCGTGCGCTGGTCCCCCTATTTGGTTGGTATGTACACGACGACCTCTGTGACAGTGACCATTTCCCGATCGTTCTTACCCTTCTGAACCAGACGCCCGTGGAGTTCCCCAGTCGTTGGGTTCTTAAGCGAGCAAATTGGCCCTCGTTTCAAGAACGAGCTGTGTTCGTTGATCTTGGTTCCCGGAGCGTCGATGACGAGGTACAGCACATCACCGATGTGCTTCTTGCTGCCGCCGAAGAGTCCATTCCATCCTTTTCTGAGACTCCTCGTCGCAAACTCGTCCCTTGGTGGACAGAGGACATTGCAGCGGCAATAAGAGACCGTCGTCGAGCTCATAAGCACTACCGTCGGCGTCCAACCATGGTCAATTTGGTGGCGTTTAAGAAATTTCGTGCCAAGGCACGGATTCTTATTCGCCAAGGTAAGAAACAATCCTGGGAACGGTGTGTGTGTGTGTGTTAGGTAGTCAGCCTGAAGGCTGGTTGGATCCTCAAACAGTACCGCCGTAAGGTTATGTGAGTCGATACCCACAAAAACCCAAGGCAGCGCTATATTGAGGCGTACTAGGCAAAAAGAGGAGTGAGGTAGTTTGCCATTGCTTTCCTCACTGAGTCAGAACAGTAGTACTAACCCTATGAGTAGAACCTTTCACAACACAGGCACTGACTGTGCCCTGAATGTCATTACTAAGCACCACCCATACCTCAGTAGCTTCCATATAATCACAGCCATGAATGAGACTGAGACATCGATGAAAAGCCACCTTTTACTCTAGCCTGTGCCAACAGACAAATGCAAATGTACTGCATTCATCAAGGGATGGCAAAAAGGCCCTGGGAACGGTATGTGTCTTCTATTACGGCACATACCCCCTCCTCTCAAGTGTGGACTAAACTACGACGCATTTCGGGAATTCAGACATCTTCTACTGTACCGGGAATTTCCATTGATAATGAATTGGTTACAGATCCTTATCGCGTTGCAAACCATCTCGCCTCGTATTTTGCGGATATATCCGGTTCCGATAACTATGACCCTGCCTTCGTGGCCCTGAAGCGCGAAGCGGAACGTTTCCAGCTTAGTTTTGCTTCCCGCGATTCGGAGGAGTACAACGTGCCCTTTACGGAGTGGGAACTCGGCGGAGCGCTGGCGTTCTGCAGGGACACGTCTCCCAGTCCGGATAATATTCACAACCAGATGCTTAAGCACCTTAACGATGAGAGCATTCGTTATTTGCTCAGGGTGTTAAACCGAATCTGGTTGGAAGGTGTGTTTCCAGCGCAATGGCAGGAAGCTATCATTATACCTATCCTGAAGCCCGATAAGGATCCCAATTTGACAGGGAGTTACAGACCTATTTGTCTCACTAACGGTCTGTGCAAGCTCTTTGAGAGGATGGTCAATCGGCGCCTGGTGTGGGTCCTGGAGAAACGGGGACTCCTGTCTGAATACCAGTGTGGTTTCAGGGCGTCTCGGTGTACCACCGACCTTCTGGTACGCCTGGAGACCGCCATACAGGACGCTTTTCTCCGGAGTCAGCACCTAGTCGCTGTTTTCTTTGACCTCGAGAAGGCCTATGACACCACTTGGCGTTACGGCATACTCTCTACCCTGCATCAATGGAAATTCCGAGGTAACTTGGCGGTTTTTATTGCGAATTTTCTGTCCCTTCGCCTGTTCCGTGTCCGAATAGAGGGGACATATTCGCAATACCATATACAGGAAAACGGAGTCCCCCAGGGATCGGTGCTTAGCGTAACATTATTTGCGATTGCCATAAACGGTATAGTCGCTGCTGCTGGTCCAGCAGTGGTACCGTCACTATATGTAGACGACTTCGCTCTACATTATAGTGCGCAAAATATGGCGGTCGCTGAACGACAGTTACAACAAGCTATTCGGAGAGTGGAACGCTGGACACTAGAGCGTGGCTTTCGATTCTCAACCGCTAAGTCCTCGGTTGTCCATTTCTGCCGAAAGCGCACTCTCCATCCTGATCCTGAGCTTTATCTGGGCAATGTAGCTTTGCCTGTTGTTGCTGCGTACCGGTTCCTTGGGCTCCTTTTCGATCAGAAATTGACGTGGGAGCCACACGTGCGGGGTTTGATAACTGCCTGTGCTAAGAAACTCAACATGTTGCGGTATCTTAGCGGCACCTCAAGGGGGGCGGACCGCGCGGTGCTCCTACGCTTTTATAAGGCTCTGATTTTATCTCGATTAGATTATGGCAGTGTAGCATATGGTTCGGCCCGTAAGTCAGTGCTTGTTAAACTGGACAGTGTCCACCACGGAGGTGTGAGGCTGGCGACGGGTGCCTTTCGGACGAGCCCAGTCGTCAGCTTGCTCGCCGAGGCTGGCGTACCTCCTTTACACCTGAGGCGCCAACAAGTACTGCTGACCTATGCTGCAACTATTCGACAGATGCCCCTTCATCCAAGCTATCCATGTTTGTTTTCCAATCCGAATCGCCGGCTGTATGATGCGCTCGCCCGAGCCACTCGGCCGGCGGGGATTCGCTTGGATGACTTATACCGTCAGTTCCGATTTCCTTCTGTCTCCTGTATCGTCCGAGTACCTAGCAAGGCCCCTCCGTGGATGGTCTCACGCCCTGATATCATCCTGGATCTGCACACCGGCCCCAAGTCGGACATTGACTCCTCCGTCCATCGGAGGCTGTTCCAGTCCGTGGTGAGCCGGTATCCGGGATCAGGGCTTCTATTCACGGACGGTTCGAGGGTAAACGAGAAAGTAGGCTGTGCATTTGTGGTTGAGGATCGTCGGTTTCTCTTTTCACTTCCCGATGCCTGTGGCGTGTACACAGCGGAGCTCTATGCCATCTTAGAGGCTCTGCGGTACACGTTATCAGACGATCACCAGCACTTTCTTGTGTGTACTGACTCTCTGAGTGCGCTGCAAGCGATCGATGTGTGTTTCTCGAAGCACCCGTTGGTCCAGCGTGTGCACGACCTGCTCGTCAGTTCGCGTAACGCAGGTGCCGGGGGGTCCTTTGTGTGGCTTCCTAGCCACATGGGTATTGCGGGAAACGAGCTTGCTGATCAGGCGGCGAGAGAGGCAGTCGCACTGCCCTCGCTACCGTATAAGGTGCCTGCTAGTGATGTGCGCTCTCAGTTGCGGCATTCGATCCTGTCGCATTGGGAGGAAGCATGGTGAGCCACGCCTCCACCCAACAAACTGAGAGGCATCAAGGAGACAACGAAGGTGTGGAAATCTTCCTTCCGATCTCTCCGGAAAGAAGCTGTGGTACTCTGTCGACTCCGGATCGGCCATGGGATTGCTACGCACTCCCACTTGCTGAAGAGAAAAGATCCCCCTGTGTGTCCTTGCGGCGCCCACCTAACCGTGGCACACCTTCTCTTGGAGTGTGTGGATCTGGCCGATCTGCGCAGGACTCTTAAACTGCCTAATACCCTCTCCCTTATTCTCCGTGATGACGGGCCGTCAGCTGACCTCGTCATCCGGTTCATGAGGGAGAGTGGTTACTTTTTTAAGTTTTAATGTGTAGTTACAACTTTTAATTCAGGTTAAATCTGTTTTATGTTTTTTATTGTGTTCATCTATTTTATTGTTCACTATGCCTTATTTGTTTCATCCGTTTTTTTACCATCCGCCTTTTATTTATTTTTTATTCAAATAAGGCATAATTTTTGGGGCTCACTGTCTGTTTTATAAACACCATTTTCGTTTCATCCATGGCAGTGAAATGTTTTTATCTACATCCTTTCATTTCACGCCATTTCATTTCATTAGGGGCCGATAACCTCGATGTTAGGCCCCTTAAAACAACAATTATCATCATCATCAAAGGTTTTTGTAAATCTTTTATTCCAAAAACTGCAGTGTAGTGTACAGAAGGACGACATAGTGTGTTCTACAGGTGCAATTAAAGTATTGTGATTTTCTCAAATAATGACATGAACATTGAACACATCATTAGGGTGGAAATATTTGTATACAATTATGTATTTGGTGTGTAAATAAATGTCTTAAAATTGCCTTCTTAATTATAGTGAACAAACTTCTTGAGTTACTTTCGTCTCAACATATTTCGGGGGCCTAATTACCAAAATGTCCATAGCCTTAAAAAAGAATCCATTGGGAGCCGATAGATGTCGCACACAGCGTGCCTGTATCCAGTGGGAGCCGATAGATGTCCCACACAGCGTGCCTGTATCCAACGGGAGCCGATAGATGTCGCACACAGCGTGCCTGTATCCAGTGGGAGCCAATGGATGTCGCACACAGCGTGCCTGTATCCAATGGGAGCCAATAGATGTCACACACAGCGTGCCTGTATCCAATGGGAGCCAATAGATGTCACACACAGCGTGCCTGTATCCAATGGGAGCCGATAGATGTCACACACAGCGTGCCTGTATCCAGTGGGAGCCCATAGGTGTCACACACAGCGTGCATGTATCCAATGGGAGCCGATAGATGTCACACACAGCGTGCCTGTATGCAGTGGGAGGCGATAGATGTCGTACACAGCGGGCCTGTATCCAGTGGGAGCCAATAGAAGTCGCACACAGCGTGCCTGTATCCAATGGAAGCCAATAGATCTCACACACAGCGTGCCTCTATCAAATGGGAGCCGATAGATGTCACATACAGCGTGCTGTATCCAATGGGAGCTGATAGATGTCACACACAGCGTGCCTGTATCCAAAGGGGAGGCAATTTATGTCACACACAGCGTGCCTATATCCAAAGGGGAGCCAATAGATGTCATACACAGTGTGCCTGTATCCAATGGGAGCCGAAAGATATCACACACAGCGTGCCTGTGTCAAATTGGAGCCAATGGATGTCACACACAGCTTGCCTGTATCCAATGGGAGCCGACAGATGACACACTAAGTGGCGTCCACGTTACTACTATTGACCCTCATGCTTACTTACTCTTCCTCATTTCACTGTTGCATCCCTACGTTCCTTCATTCTCCCCCGGCTGCACCCCTCCTTACATATCTCCTCATCGTGAAGATCCTCTTACTGTTAGTACTGTCCACCCTCCTGCTACTTCAGATCCCTCCCCTCCTTCTCTGCATGTATGTCTGTTTATTCGGTGAGCTAGTAAGCAAGTCTGAGTACAAAGGACGTGTTGAACTAATAGCGTTAAGAGCAAGACAGAGGGAAGGTTTAAGTCATACAATGCATAAGGATGACAATGCACAACAAAGACAAAACATTAGCCTCCAACTGGTTGCTTAAAAGAAGGCGAAGTAAACCTTACTTGATGTAATTCCTGAGGCAAGGTTTATGCTAAATTCTTCTCTCTGCTGATATCTGCTGTAGCAGGAATAATAAGGATTATTATCCCATCAAAGAAATTTGTGATATGTGTACAAACTACACTTATGCATTTTTCTAAAGGAGTAGCTATACCCCGTGGTGTTGGGTTAGCGCACCTGCCTCTCACCCGGAGAGCCCTGGTTCAGTTCCCGGCTCCATCAGGGTTTATATAAACTGATGTGAGGGCTGAAGCGAGGGCACTCAGCCTCGTGAGGACAATTGACAAGCTGTCTGAGAGTGCGGTAGCGCCCCGATCACGGAGACCAAGATTAACAGCCGAGGGGACCCGGCGTGCTGACCACGCGTCACCCCATAATCTGCAGCAGTCGCTTGATAAGCCTAGGCCCATCATGGGCTGTAGCCCCAAGGGATTTGGTTGAGTTATATTGAAATTAAAAATTTTCCTTCTTTATTTACGAGTACATCTTAGCAATAAGCTAGCAGTTCAGTGAAGTTGTGGTTGTTGATTCTTTAGGGGCTTTGCAACATCGTGTAGTCCCGTGTCCTTGGGTGTGCATCGAGTTGATCTGATAACCTGTGCCTTTGTGATGTCTGTACTAGTGTGTGTATTTTTTGTAATTGAGGTAGGATTTGCATAGAAAGTAGCCGTGACTTTAAGTTAGGTACCAACCCAGTATTTACCCGGAAGAGAAGTGGTAAACTACGGAAAACCACTTCCAGGATGAATGAAGTAGAAACCTAACCTGCTTCTTCTCAGTTTTGCCTCACGAGGCTGAGTGCACACAGTTCCAGCCCTCAGAATTGTTTCTAGAATATTAAAGTATGATGAATTGTAGCGATAACATAATACTTCGCACAATACCCAAGCAAAAAAATGTTCCTCATATTAAACGAAAACCAAAGCATTTACATTTCGGAATTGAAACAGACGGCTATTTTACGTTCTCTTATAATATTATTATTATTATTATTATTAATAATAATAATAATAAAATAATTATAATAATAACATTTATTTTCATTTGAGACTGTTTTGCCTTTTAGCGTCCAGTCTAGTCTGCAAGCCTCTGTTTGCGAACAAGTTGCCTCCATGATCCCCTATTAGCAGTTAGCACTTCGGCCTGCTCTGCTTCTAAACTTCTCACTTTGATATCGTTCAACACTGAAACTAACCATCATCTCCTTGGTCTAACTCACCTTCTCTATCCCTCTACAGCCAAACTCATTAACCTCTTAGGTAATCTTTCCACCCCCATTCTCTTCACATGACCCCCACCATCTGATTCGGCTCATACGAACAGCTTCATTTAGAGTGTTTACTTCTAACGTAGCCTTTATCTCATCATTGTGAATATATTCCTGCCAATGCCCCCATCTATTTATCCCAACAAATATTCATGCTACCCTCATATTAATTACCCGTAGCTTACTTATCAGGAATCCAGAACCTACCCACACAGCAATATTGGTCTAAATACTGAGAGATGCAGGGAGAGTTTCGTCACTATTCTGATTTCATAATTAAATTAAAATAATAATACGTTTTATTATATACTCGAGGATAGAGAAGATCACAGACACATTGCGAAAACGCACAGTTTGCTTCTACGGTCGTATACGACGGATGATCAACTCCCGATGGACGAAACGTATCTTCAGTATATTCGACTCAAAACTAAAAACTACAATGCCGTGATATGTTAACGTCCAGAAAGATCTGAAAGAAATGGGGATACGAGCAGGAGATGCACAAGACCTACATCTTTTTAGAGCAGCCATTAAGACGTTTGGGACTTTCCGGGACAAAAATGGACAACTGGTGCGAAATGGACAGAAGAACGTCGTGCTAAACACAGTGAGCTCATGAAGACAATGTGAATCAAGCGAAAAATGAACAAATGCCAGAATGTAAAATGAGGCTTATCGTGGTCCCTAGATGGCCGATTAGCGAAATAATAGTAATAACAATAATAAACACTTGTGCATTTTCTTTTGTTTGTTGACTAATACCAACCCTAACAGGCCTGCATGTCCAAAACTTTTGTATGTAGGGTTGATGTTAATAAAAGGAGAAACGCAAGTTAATAGTTACAATTTAAACACACTAAACTATGGCTTATCTGTGGGACCTACCTTAAGTACATACATTAAAATAACATGAGATAAAACTCGTAACAAGTAATATCTAGGAAACAATTAAGACTGCACAATCTTGAGATCCATCTCCAGCCCTGGGACTTTCAAAAGCTGGAGGTACGCATCACAGTAAGATTATCTATTTACCAACTAATCACAGAATTTATCTAACATATCGTGGGTTGTTCAGAGATCCAACAGTCATAACAGGCTATCAAATTCTTCCTGGTAACATTTCTTAATTTGGATACTAGCTTTTCTTTTTCAAGACAGAGGTAATTTATCAAAAACTTTTGGTGTTACTACTCTTAGTTCCTTCTTACCATATGAATGTATCCATCTGGGAATATTATAATTATATCCCTCTGTCAACTTGTCTACTTAGTTTGTCAAGTTGTATTTGATTTTTAGCGTATTTTTCTTTATGAAAATATAGGCTTGTTAGATCACATTTTGTCCGTGTGTGTGTATATATACGACCCCCTAATGCAGTAAAAACGGCAAGAGTGATTTCAATGAAACTCGGTAAGGTCATAGTAATATTTTGTCCGACCCCGACCGTACCGTTTAATTTTTATCGCGTCTCACCATCCACCATGTCGGCTGTGCGAAATATTTCACCGGCATTTTATATCTCCGAATCTATTCCCAACATCACCCTCACATTTTGTACGGTGATAAAGGCCACTACTAGAAGTTGACCTATGTGTCTTTATGTTCGACGATGTCGAAATGTAAATATTATATGTCAGAAAACTGTACTGCAGTATAATAAGGCTCATTATAGTACCAGTTTTCATTATGGGACAGTTTCTGCCACCAATCAGAGCTCAAGAAACAGTTGTTTGACCAATTAGGTAAGGATAGCATCGCACCTGCGCTGAGTTCCAAGGCCTTCTAATTTAAATTTCACTGCGTGGCCTAGTGTCATAGTGGGGTAATCGAGGAGGCCGTGGTCAAATACAAGGTATTCTCTGCGTCCCATGCGCTCTGTTCTGTACATAAAACTGGTGAAATCTCGACTGATCTATGTTGTATGTCTACCCCTTATTATTCCCGTTTTCCAACGGGGTCGGGGATGAGATGCGATGGAAGTCTTTGTGGCGATGATTTTTACGGCCGGATGCCCTTCCTGACGCCAATCTCACGAGAGGAGTTAATGAGAGATGAAATGAATGATGGTGAATGAAACTGGGCAAGGATGTGGAAGGAAGCGGCCGTGGCCTGTCAGAAGGTACCGTCCCAGCATTTGCCTGGTGTTGAAAATGGGGAAACCACGGAAAACCAGTTCAAGGACGGCCGACGGTGGGGCTCGAACCCACGCGTCTACCAAGTCAGCAGAGAGCTTGGCCCCATGACCTAATGCTGAGCTTTAGCCAGCGTAGCCACTACTGTCGGTTGGTGAAATCTCGACTGATATTTATGAATATTTATGTTCGGACATAAAATAGTTATAATAATTATCGTCGAACATAAACAGTCGTATGCAACTCGCCTATAATGGTAATTAAGACACTCGTATAGAAATTATAAAACTCGCATATGCTCGTTTTATAAACACACTCGTGTCTTAATTATTGTCATTATACGCTCATTGCATAATGTACTAATAAAAAATCTCTTAAGTACAAAACGAACATGGTGGCCAAGCGAAGTTGAATAATTTAAATAGACTTTCCTCTCGATTTAACCTTCCGAGCGCAGTGAATCATGGTACAGCAAATGTTTATACACATTGTAATGCACTGACATCCAATTTAGTTCAATTGTTTTCATAACTTCAAGATAGTGGCTGAGCGAAGTTTTAAAATTAAGCTTTTATTTCTTGTGTCCTAATCATGCGATCGAAGTCAACGTATGAATAATGAACTTACGCAATAATCGTCATATAATGGTATATAACTATGGTCTACATATATAAAAATCCAACATGACGACCCTCCGAAATATTTAGACGGTTCTCAATATCTACTAATATATGACAGCAATCAAATTGAAATTTTGTATGCTGATAAAGGCTATGAACGTAAGTTCACCTATGGGATTTTCTATCACCTGGTGAGCACAAATACAACATGGCGGCAACACGAAATTTAAATACTGTGTTAAAATGGGCGTTTCTCGCGATTCAACCATCCGAGTGCAGTGACACTTGGTACGCTAAATGCTTATACAAGTATTAATCCACTGACATCTAGTTAATTTCAATTGTTTAATAACCACATGATGTCGACTGTGCAACATTTTAAAGCTAATTTTTTACTTCTTGTGTTCTAATCATGCGATTGAAGTTTGAATAATATACCTACAAATAATCTTCATGTAATAGTACACAACTCTATGGTCTACATATACACGTATAAAAATTCAACAAGACGACCAACCGAAACATTTAGACGGTTCTCAATATCTACGAATCTATTAAAGCAATCAAACTGAAATTTTGTATGTTGATAGGGGCAATTACCATAAGAAGGATATATGAAAGTAGGTTGTTTGGTTCTTCACGAAACTACATGTTATAACTGTTGTCGTAGTAATACGTTGTCATTACATTTAATTTGTACAAATTTTCCACAGAGAGAAAGACCTCATTCTTGGTTAGCTTGTCCTTAATTATTAATTCAATAAATATCTTATGGATACCACCTATTATTTCTAATTGACTCTTGTTGGAACTTCTCCAAGAAGCAATACAATATCTCATAATTGACTACTCAAAGCCATGAGGTATATCTGTGTGTTTGCACAGTAAGCCAAAGTGGGAAGGAAGAACAGTGTCTTACTTAATTGCAATGCCAGCTCTAATATAGCCTATGTTTGTTCCATTTGAAATGGTTATTAATATTAATATCGAATTATTTGTAGTTATTGACACTCTAAATAAAGTTTTTACATAAATTAATAATAATAATAATAATAATAATAATAAGTAGTTCCGTCACGAACTAAACAGCCTACTTTTCTTAAAATGTAAGATTCATGCCAATCTATATAGACCTATCTGCAATAATAACGATATCGAGTACCTAATACCAACATTTCTAAGTACTGCAGTTTGAAATACACCTAAAATAATGTAGCCTAATACAGTAACTTACTACAGTTGGCAGCCCTGGTGACTCTGAATATATTCTGAGCTCCCTCTCTTAAGGTATAGAATGCACATACAAAATTTGGTTGAAGACTAATGGATAGTACGGACGTCACATGCTGCTTGATATTGGATTTATCAGTGCGCGTAAAATCGTGTTGGGAACAATGTCATGTATGTGATGCTCAGAATTAATCTGAAGTAATACGATCTATTATAGCCTAGTGCCAATTGGTAATAATTGTTAGTATAGAAGTTACATTTAATTGAAATTGAAACTATCAGAAAGCTTAGAATCATGTTGGCAGCACTGAGGTATATAAGATACTCCAAATTAATCTAGAAAGTCAGGTACTATACGTGTGCAAAGTTTAGAGCTGAAGGCTTGCATATATTTCTGATATATTGATATTAGGATTAAAAAACAAATAGAGAGAACATTTATTAACAGTTGGCAGCCCTGTTGGTTCCTACGAATACGCATAATCATAACTGTTATGGTACACAAAGCACATACGAAATTTGGTTGAAATGGATTTGTCATTATAGAAGTTATATGCATTTAAAAACTTGAAATATCAGCAGGCCTAGAATCGTGTTGGCAGCACTGATGTATATAAGTTACACCGAACTTGGGTAGAATATTAGGTACTATAAGTGTGCAAAGTTTAGAGCTGTTGGCTTGCATACTTTCTGATATATTGACATTAGGGTTAATCAAATAGAGAGAACATATATTATCAGTTGGCAGCCCTGCTGCTTCCTACGAATAAGCATAATCATAACTGTTATGGTACACAAAGAGCATACGAAATTTGGTTGAAATCCATTTGTTAGTACAGAAGTTATATGCATTTAAAAACTTGACCTATCAGCAGGCTTAGAATCGTGTTGGCAGCACTGAAGTATATACGTTACACCGAACTTGGGACGAATATCAGGTACTATACGTGTGCAAAGTTTAGAGCTGTTGGCTTGCATACTTCCTGATATATTGACATTAGGGTTGAAACATGGTGAGAGCATTTATTAATAGTTGGCAGCCCTGGTGGCTATTTAGAATATGCACAGTCATATGTGATGTAGTACACACACTACATACGAAATTTGGTTGAAATCCAATCGATAATATAGAAGTTACATGCATTTAGAAATTGGACCTACCGGCAGGCTTAGAATCATATTGGCAACACTGGCATGTATGAACTTCAGAAAATTAATCTGGAATATTATTATCTATACGTGTTCCAATTTTGGAATAGTTCGCCTGCATAACTTCTGAGATATCCGACATAGAGCTGAAATTTCAATTGCGATTTTTCAGCAGTTGGTAGCACTGACGTCAATTTCAAATATGGTCGTGAGATATTCAAATATAGATCTTTACTCTTACCAAATTTGGTGTTGATAGCTGCAGTCGTTTAGGAGTTGATAGGGGGGGACACACACACAGCCAGCCAGACAGACAGACAGAAGGACAGACAGACAGACAGACACACATTTTCCCGGATCGATCTCATAAGACTACTTTTTCCTCATGTTTGCAAAATGTGAAAAGTAGGCTAAAAATCGTATGGCCTCAGCTTCTATCAGTTTACTATCTTGGCGGTCTACTATGTAGGGATCCTCCACTTTTTGCCATTTTGTGATCTTATCTTGTCTTTCTTCAGTCATGCACGGGGCCACGTGCTATATGGTATAGTAGGGAAGCTGGCTTACCTGCAGCCTCTCTCTCGCACTCGCCGGTTATCTTTTGACTACCTTGTGGTGTAACGGCTGGCATTCTTGGTTGTCACCCCGAAGATTTGGGTTCAACTCCCAGCTCTGCCAAGAAATTGAATTTTGGTCTGAGTGCCGGAACGGAGTACATTCAGTCTCAGGAAGCAAAATTGAGAAGATGTGGATTCGATTTCTACCTCAAAATTGCTCACAACAAAAACGCAACACCTGCAGTGCTTTACTACCATATGGGATGGTAACAGAACAAGAAGTTCCGTGACGAACTAAAGAGCCTACTTTTCTTAAAATTTAAGATTCATGCCAATGATTAATCGATATGGATCTATCTAGAATAATGACGAAATTAAGTTGGTAATATCGAAATTTCTAATTATTTCGAAATACTGTATACCTGGCATAATGTAGCCTAATAGAGCACTACAGTTGGCAGCCTTGGTGACTGAATATATTCTTAGTTCCATCTCTTAAGGTACAGAATACAAAATTTGGTTGGAGTCCAATGAGTAGCATGGACGTTACATGCAGTTAAACATTGGATCTAACAGCGCGCGTAAAATCATGTTGGCAACAGTGTCATGCATGTATTGGTCAGAAATAATCTGAAATAATATGATCTATTGTTGTGCCAATTTTGAATGAAATCCATTAGTTAGTATAGAAGTTACATGCATTTTAAAATTGGACGTATCAGCAGGCTTAGAATCATGTTGGCAGCACTGACGTAAATTAGTTACTCCAAATTAATCTAGAATTCCAGGTACTATACGTGTGCAAAGTTTAGAGCTATTGGCTTGCATTCTTTCTGATATATTGTGCCCGCCAGACAAGGATGTCGGAAGACCGCTTGACCGCAACGGCCCCTCGACACCCCCATCCACCGAACCCACAACCCTAAAAGGATCAGATGTGCATTCTCAAGTCAGCCCGCACGGGACTAGTTACCTCAGGGTCGATCGGTGTTAGTGAGATGTGGAAATGTTATGAACTGACCCAAGAAAGCACACCAAAACAACAAGAAAAAGAAGAAGTCCAGTCTTAAGTTACTTTCTTTGTTTATTTAAAAACAGCACCCTAACCTACTTCTGAGGGTAAGAATCGGATAAGCCGCTAACCTGAATACATGACCTAAATGACGTTAAGTTACCATCTTATGAAGTCCTATTTTACAACAGAACAATAAAACAGCAAACTAAGGGAATAATACGTAAGTTCGGCCCTAAGCAATTACAATGAGAAAATTTAATTAAAGCAAAACAATGTGTATGAAGCTAGGCTATGATGGTATTATCCCTGACATTTAACGTTAAGGTTATGTTCTGATTTGATCCTATCGGAAAGTTAATCATAGACGTGACGCGCCTATGCAGAAAAAAAAACTATCACACAATTGGTTCACTAAAAAAAAACATCAGTATCAAATGGGAACACAAGTCAACAAACCATAAACACAAAATAGAATACATTCTTATATTGAACATCCTCCCTACACAAATCGTCGACTCTTTGTAGACGATTGTCATCTGAATGCATGTCAATGTAGGTTGGCAACAGCGTGAACACCGTCATGTCTGACGTTGCATTTGCAATGTCCAGGCTTCCGTGGATTCGCCTAGAAATTACAATCGAAGATTCAAGGAGTGTCAGCTTGCTCTAATTGTATTTAGAAGCATCACCCTCAGGTGAAAAATCGAAGATCGAATCATAACAACAACCACAACAACATACGAAAAATTACATTATTCAAAAACACTGAAGTTCGAAACTATTTAATTATTTATTTAATTATTAATTATTTAAGCCTCCGTGGCTCAGGCGGCAGCACGCCGGCCTCTCACCGCTGGGTCCGTGGTTTAAATCCCGGTCACTCCATGTGAGATCTGTGCTGGACAAAACGGAGGCAGACAGGTTTTTCTCCGGGTACTCCGGTTTTCCCTGTCACAATTTCATTCCAGCAACACTCTCCACTATCATTTCATTGCATCTGTCATTCATTTAATCATTGCCCCAGAGGAGTGCGTCAGGCCTCGGCAGCCGGCACGTTCATATCCTCGCCGCTAGATAGGGGCTTCATTCATTCCATTCCTGACCCGGTCGGAGACTGGAAGCAGGCTGTGGATTTTCATTTCATTTCAATTATTAATTATTTATTCCTTTCAAAATAAAACTATTTCATTATTATTATTATTGTTATGGTTTATTATTATTATTTATTTATTATTAATTATTATTATTTATTATTATTAATTCCAGGAAGTGTATTTAATATTGTCATTAGACACGAAGAACAGAATCAGAGCCAATAATAAACTCTCACTTCGAGAAGCATCAGTCATCTCGATTCTACAGCATCATCAAAAAAATCTTCATATGAGCTTCACCGCTTAACTTCAATACACGCCAGTCACTGCTGGACTCGTGTTTACAAATACCAATACGTGTGGTCACCTAACACACACCTTATAGAACGGTCGACAGTGGTATAAACATCACCTGTCACCTAATTAACATCACCATGAGCGATAATGCATCGTCTTCATGTGGAACAAATTACCCAATCACAATCTAACACGTTGCCCTGGTCTGATATATCTTCGGTCTGTACAAAAATAAGTTAAGGGCTGCCCAGAACAGCTGTTACAGCTCTTAAATAATGGTTTCAATCTAATACAAGTTACATTTTACTTAACAAATTTATTAACCTTGTGGGAGTGTAAATTCATTGAGAAAATACTGCTGTGCAGTTCTACGCTAAGTGTAGTATTGAGTTTGTGAGTGCCTTTAGTTGTTGTATAACGTGACATGTGAATGACGCATTTGCTTGCGGCCGGTATCTTCGAGTGTCTGCTACAGCTTTCAAGGTCCCAATACACTCTCCCGCTGACAATCAATTGAGCTCGTAAGCTCACCGCTTGCTTTGTAACCAGTTCTAAATCCACACATTCAGATGTACGATTGTAATAACGCCACACTTCTGGCATAACAAAAGAATAACGTTGTATTCCAGGTAGACCAAAGATATAGATACTGTATGTCACTCTTCTGCAGTGACTTGAATATATTAAAATGACACGTAGGAGGTATTAAAATGCTTAAATAAATTATACTGCAGTCATTCCGTCGTGTCTATCGAAGGATCGTGTGTTCGAGAATAACACACACTTCCACCTTACTTAAGTACATGAAGTTATATTTGCGGCGTTCTTCTTCAATTTATGCATAATGCTCCCAATGCCTTTCTTAATCATTATATTTACAAATTGCCATGTAGAAATAGACCGACAGGAAATAATAGTTAATCACATAACTACCAAAAAAAAAACAAATCCTGCCTATAACCAACTGTGTGAATACGTGCGGCCAATATCTTATGCTAATTATCCACCACAATTCTACCGTACATAAATGGTTTTATTTGACTTACTCGTTCATGGTTGGTTGTATGAGATGGATGGCTCTCGGTTTGAACCTGGTCCTCGGTTCACTCACTGACCTTAACCATCGTTCCTTCCTCCTCATGGTATTATTTGGCATCGGCTCTTCCCATGGTTGAATGGTTTACTCGGACATTTCTCCTGCCATAAGGATGGCGGTAGCTTCCATGTAGTTATAGGTCCCCATGATGGTATTAGTATCACACGTTGTAGAAGCCTGAATCACTGATTTTATCGGAACAATAGATGTAAAATTTCCTCTGATTCTAAACTGTGCGGATATTCAAAATTGCCTTTCTATTTCCGCCACTGACTTTATTGACGCATCTGCATCATATTACACAGACTTTACTACTTTTCTCACTCCACAATTACATGAGTTTGATAATAGCACTTCAAAATTTTGACAATTTACAGTTCGACTAGTCACGAATAACAGTTTCAATGCACTTTCCATATATACCGGTCTGTTCGATAATAGTAATATTAATGGACAACTCGTCCTCACCCTGTTCATTACCCGAGATCCAGTTGCGACGTTTCTCACTCACACACGACATGACACAGTACTGTCTAGGTAATGGCAACCAGTGCTTCTTCCTCTTCATGGTCGGGCACCGCGTGAGTCGTTTCCTGACTATGTAAATTAACCGTTTATAACCCAGCATATCATTTACACAACCAGCGTTCTCAAAAATTATAGGGAAAATTCCTTGGAGTGCCCTTGTTGTATGAATTGTCCTGTGGTTCATAATCTCACTATTAAATAAATATGTTACTTCAGATGGCGACTTCCCCTGGTTGGTTGATGTTCCATGGTTGGACGTGTGGTTGAGCTTCTTTGGGATTTTTTTTCTCGGCAATCAATTTTCGATGAGCCGGAAATGGTCATGGGGTCATGAGCCTTTCGGTCTCAATATTGATATTAGGGTAACAAAAATAGAGACAGCATTTATTAAGAGTTGGCAGCCCTGGTTGCTCTTAAGAATACGCATAGTCGTAGCTGTTATGGTACACATAGCACATACGAAATTTGGTTGAAATCCAAATGATAGTATGGAAGTTACATGTATTTAAAGTTGGACCTCTCAGCAGGCTTAGAATCATGTTGGTAGCACTGACGTATATAAGTTACTCCAAATTAATATAGAATGTCATGTACTATACGTGTGCATAGTTTAAAGCTGTCGGCTAGCATACTTTCTCATATATATTGGTATTTGGATAATAGAAATTAAGAACATTTTTTAACAGTTGGCAGCACTGGTGGTTCATAAGAATACGTTGAGTCATATCTGGTTATGTACACATACAACATACGAAATTTGGTTGAATTCCAATTGATAGTGTAGAAGTTATATGCGGGGAGCGTGTTGGCGTAGTGGCTTAGCTGCTCGTCTTTCACCCGGACGGCCGGGGATCGAATCTCGGTGACAGCTGGGCGAAATTTTCACCTGAAAAATCACGTGGCGTCAGGAAGGGCATCCGGTCTTAAATCCCCGGCCAAAACCAAAATGAGCCGGGTTGGCTCCGGCGACCCCAATTAATTGGGATAAGCCGTAGAGGATGCGGATGATGATGAGTGTAGAAGTTATATGCATTTAAATATTGGATCTATCAGTAGGCTTATAATCATTTTGGCAAGACTGCCAGGTATGGCCTTCTGGAAATTAAACTGCAATATTATTATCTATATGTGTGCCGATTTTGAAATAGCTCCCATTCATACCTTCCAAGATATCCAACATGGAGCTCAAATTTCAATTGCGATTTTTCAGTAGTTGGTAGCACTGACATAATTTTCAAATACGTCCGTGAGATATTCAGGTATAGATCTTTACTCCTACCAAATTTTATTTCGATTGCTCCAGCCGTTTAGGAGTTGATAGGGGGGCGGGGACACACACACAGCCAGCCAGACAGACAGACAGACGGACAGACAGACAGACAGACGGACAGACAGACAGACAGACACACATTTTCCCGGATCGATCTCATAAGAATACTTTTTCCTCATTTTTGCAAAATGTGAAAAGTAGGCTAAAAATATCGATGTTCCTGACAACACATGTTAGTTGGGCTGCATAAAACAATGTAATTAAGGGGAGCTGATTCACCTGGTGTATGAAACATTAGTGAGAATGATCACATGTTGTTTACTTGACGAACGAAGCTGGTCAACCAATTAAACCCATTTGTGTGAGAAGCGTTTTATTAGGTGTATAAATAATGCATGTATTTATTTCAGGTACTAAGTGATAACATTAATTGTTACACCCCTACCAAACTAATTTGGTACACTCGTGTTGACCGACCGAATATCAATTCTGTGAACGAATTCTTAGGCAACACTGAAAAACGCTTCTAATATTTCAATGTTCCTGCCAACCAAAATCTATGGCAACACGGGGCTTTATTGGAGCAAAATCTCAAGTAATGTGGAGGTATGCAAGTTTATCTGCAGGCAGGTGAACATGCCCATTTAAAAAGAACTCGACTGGCTGCGTGGCTCAGCAGTGACATTCTCGCCTGTTGATCCCAAGATAGCGGGATCGAATCCCAGCTCAGTCAGGTGGCATTTGAGGGGGCTTAATTATGAGGGAGCTGTGTCAGTGTATTTACTGACACGTTAAAGATCCCTTCGGGGCAAAATTCTGGCACCCTGGCGTCTCTAACAGCCTCAGTAGTTAAAAGGGGCGTAAAACACATAATTATATTATTAAGAAGAACTGCATGCCTATGACATGTACATTGGCTGTGCGTGAATAAGATTTGTCATCATAACGCGCCACAATGAATGGATAATACGGATGGAGAAATCCTGATATTAGTTCCCAAACCATTTTTGGCTTGAAAACTGGCCTCCCAACTATAGCGATCTTTTGTGCCCGTTCAGACCGAAGTCCGGACGACCACATATGCATTTCACCAAAAATCAGTCAGCACGAGAATCAAAATATCCCGGGGCGCCAGATGGGTAAAAGTGACTACAATAACTCAACAAAAAAAATGCTTTACTGATTTTCGGCTCGATGCAACAATAAGGATAGAAGGAGATTTTCTGAAATTAATGCATCCGATAAAATTATCTCATTTTATTTAAAACTTTAAAATTGAATGAAAGTATGCCAAAATGGCATAAAAGATGAATGTCGAATCATATGTTAATTTCACCAACACACGAACACTTAACAATTGAGACGAAGGTCAAATTAATAGTCCTGTTGACTTCGCTCAAAATAATTATTTACAGTAGTAGGGTTTTGTCACTGCAAATTTAATTGTCTTTACTGATCCCTATATTATTTGAGTATTCACACATTGCAATGAAAAAAAAATATCACTCGTTGAAAAATATATCACAGTTCACTTTTTCAAAAAATATCCTAGCAAATTAACTGACACTTCAGGATTCAGTTATCTCAAGATTTGTTCAAATACAAAGTTATTAACAAGAAATGCAACACAATATCATTTACATGAACTTCGAGCATTTGGATTAGACGAACTTCGATAAACAGAAAATATTTATTAAATCAACTGTTCTCGATCCAAAGTCTGTTCAGAGCTTTTGAGTCAATCATAAATATACCGGGTGAGTTAGCCGTGATCGTTGCGGCATGACTGTTGGCAGTCGCTCACATCCGGGAGGTAGGGGCGTGGTGGCTCAGCGGTCTAGCTGTATGCCTCTCACCAAGGCGGTCCGGGTTCGATTCCCGGTCAATGCATGTGAGATTTTCGAAGTGAAATGCCATGTCCTGTGGTTCGGATTCCACGTAAAAAGGAGGTCCCGTGGCTCATGATCTCAAGATTAACGGTCACGTTAAACTACAAGCTTCCTTTTTTACATCCGGGAGGCGAGGAGGTTCGAATCCCCCCGCCGGCAACCTTGAAGATGGTTTTCTGTGGTTTCCCATTTTCCTTCCAGGCAAATGCCGGGGTTGGTCCCTAACTATAGGCCACAGCCGCTACCTTCCAATTCCTCGACCCTCCCTTCCAACTTTCCTCCCCAACGGTACTTGTAGCTCACCTATTGGGTGTCCGTCTCGAAGCAGCTACAAAACTGGCGAGCCGAACATGTCCTCGGACACTCCCGGCACTGAAAGCCATACGCTAAAAAAAAATCATAAATATAATTGTCAAAATATTATTATCAACAAAATATAAATTCAATTCCATATGGATTCAACCATTTAATCAATTAATTATCACTTGGAAATATCATTTAGAAAATTGGAAATATTATTCAGAAAATTTACCATAAAACAATTTCATTTATTATTATCAAAATTACAATAATTTGACAAAATGTCAAATATGTTAATCATCAACTTATTTGCAAAATGTTTATATACTTTTACAGGATCACAAAATCCTCTCAGTTTGTAGTGGTTGTTAAGAAGTAACAGTTTTAAATAATTAACAGCATCGGCCCATTCGATTTAAATGCGTCAAAAATCGCATAATCATAATTAGCATCTAGACAAGGGTAAAGTCTTTTCGTAATGAAAGGTACAAGTTCAACAATAACAATACTCGGGCAAGCAATTACTAGGAATACTACTAGAACACGTGGGTAAACTGTGAATTGACAATGATGGCTCAACAAAATAACCTTTGGTTATATCTCGACGAAAGTGTGGCTAAATTCGACTCCTCTACTAAATTCGAAGACATCCAACCTACAATATGATTGATGCTTCATTTCACACAACCTCATTCCTGCGACTTAATTGCGCACTCAGAATGGCATAATTAACTCTCTGCACACACAACAATTATTGCTTCCCAAATTATACAGAATAATCAAGCCTTTGCTTGTTACGACAACTGGAAGATTTATAAATTGGTAAACTCCACCAATGAGTTTACAATAATAATATTACCATCAGTTTAAAACATGAATAACTCCTTAACGTGTCTATTCTTAGCCAAACGTTTTGAAAGACGTTGCTCAATAATGAATTTATTTTATACAAACTCTAGCAAAAACCCTGTTTTATACATGCTTTTAGCTTCTCGTATCATTACTTTCCGTGTCTTCTCAAAGATTTAAATGCATAATGCAAGTGTGAAATAATTATTTATTTGTGGGCACGCGTTAACCACTAACCTTCGGAATCAACAAATATCCGATCATAGAATATTGTTTTAGATGTCAAATGTACAAATCATACTATATGAAAATGATTATTAGAAATCACAAATACTTATTATTATTTCAGAAAATATAAAAATAATAATTATTATTAAATCAACGTTATTATTATTATTATTTCCTCCACAAAAGGATTTAAAGTTGTTAAACTGTTCGGGGAATATCATTCTCGACTTCTAAATAATGGATAAATAAATATCCATTCCTCAACTTAGATTTATTGTTAAATCTTCAGTTACGACGGCTGATGACCGCGATTAGAAAAATATCAAAATTAAATAAATGCTCGTCCATAAATTTCGAATCATTGACTTCTGAGTGTAAAAACTACTAATATCAAAGCTTCTATTGCAAAAGAAAAATATTTGCAACAGCAAGAAAACATATCGATGAATAGAAAATATGTGTTGGTAAGACTGTAGAAAAATATGAGAAATCCACCTAACTACGCATAAAAATAATGCAAATTTGTAGCTCACATTCTTGTAGATCTTGATGCTTGTAATCTGGTCTGAACCACATTATTCAGTCTTCTTGTCCCCGTTAGGACACGTATTTATAATCTTGTATCGGCCTCCATTTTATACCCGCAATGCTCTTACACAGACATAGCGGTATTCATACTTGAAGCCTTAATATCTTGAAGAAAAATGTTACCAGCTTCAAAAGCTGGAGTAAAGTTGACGGGGGTCTGATCAAAATGATCCATGATGAAAATTATTAACATGACCCAACTGTGATGGGTTCAGTACTCCTAATACGCTTATAATCTTGTTCAGCACTAGTACAAATTCTGTCAAGTTTGCTGGGCAGAGTTTCTCACTCTCCAGTTTGCGCAAGGCAAAACTGTATTCCCAATATCGGCTAAAGAATTGTACTGTGCAAGAATGGTAATAAAAGTACTGATTTATCTTGGCTGGTCCACTAACAAGACAAAAGCTTGTCCTCTGACTGTTGGATTAAATAATCCAGCTTTGAATAATTGTGGACAGAAGAAAGAAATGTCGACAAAGTCTACCATATGTCCAGTTGTAGCAGTAAATAATTACCAGTGCCACAAATTTTTATCACTTCGGTGATAACATTTGAAAAGTTCGATGATCACTAAAATGTTTAACACTTTCCTAATACCAGTAACCATGTACTGTCGAAACACTAAGTCCCAGCAACTGTGCTGTTAATAACGAAGAATTTGCAACCATGTGCACGAAGATTATAACAGTGTTCGGAGTCGTAGAGTGTTTAGCGGCTAGAGCGCTTACGAAGTACTACACATCCATAGCAACGGAGTGCTTATGGAGAAGTGAACATCCATAGCAACGGAGTGCCTATGGAGAAGTGAACATCCATAGCGACGGAGTGCTGATGGAGAAGTGAACATCCATAACAACGGAGTGCTTATGGAGAAGTGAACATCCATAGCAACGGAGTGCCTATGGAGAAGTGAAAATACTTAGCTCGGGCAGGCGTACCTTATATACTCCTCAGCGGGCTACACGAGGTCACTGCGGGAAAAAATGCTGGAACTAAAACATCTTATATCTCAGCTTCCGCTCAATCAATTTCCTCGAAATAAAGCACATTCTTCCTCCCTTGTCCGTGCCAATAATCTGATGTTAGTCTCAAGATTCTACTCCATCGGGAAATATTTAATGACATTTAGCCTCGACTATGACGCTCTCGGCCTACGTCACTTAACCATTTCTTGGCTGTCGAAAGCTTCCAATTCCTTCTAAGAAGGTTTGGCACGCGCTATTCAAACTTTCAATTCTGGACTTAGCATTGTGGCCTGTACCCTCAAATCTAGGCCACTGGATTTGGGCACACTTCCATACAGGAAACTAGCGACAGGCTCATCTCCAGCACACACACTGGTGCAGTAAACTAGCACAATGTTGTTATTACTGTAGTCCCATTTAGGGGCTGAATACTTAAGCTGTGGCCTTAACTTAGGAACCATCTCAGTGTTTGCTTGGTGTAGAAATAATGAAACCTTTGACTACCATTTCTTGGATTGAAATTTGTATTTTTAATGACTCTTTGAATAGCAATTGCGGTTTTGTGGTGTACATGAAATACAAGCCATCAAGACGATAAATAGAGAAATAAAATGCCTGACGTGACAGGACACGCACCTGGAACCTTTGGATTTTCGGCCCAATGCCCTCACAAACTGTGTTATCACGCGTGGTGAAGGTACATCTAATGGGGTCCCCTAACCAGAACTGTGGCGGTGAGACTCGCAGGTGGGCCCAATGAAATTTGTATTTTTCACGCGCGTTTAAATTGAGAACCAAATGTAGATTTCAAGCTATTGAATACAAATCTGTAATTGACAGTATTAAGATGGCTGAGACATGAATAGAGTCCATTCTGCTCAGGTTTATCTTACGAGTTATTGCGTTGCCTATCTCACTCCAATCCTGAGAAAAGAATTACATTTATTGGCAGAGTCGGGAATCAAAACCAGGACTTTTGGGAACGCAGTCTCTATAAATTCCATGAGACTCCAAGCAGCGGTGATATTTTTCGCTTACACCTCAAGGTGCGGGACTCATGAAAAATAAAACAATAGCCACGTGATGTGGTCTAGGGGTACGTATTTAGGCTCCTGTCATATAGTTCCTGATTTATCTACCCGGCTCAGCTAACCTAGAAGTGACTTTCAGTTGTTCCCACTTGTTTTATGGCAAATGGAGAAATGGTATCTCACTTAAACCACGGCTGTCTCCTTCCCAATCCTACAATCAGTGAAAACTCCACAATAACACATGATGACGTAAAGATTGTACATAAACTAAGGTAGGCTGATCTGATGACCATGGTTTCACAGGGCCTTTAATGAAACAACAGCAGTAATAACGCCAGAGACAATGTTATTTTGATTAAAGAGTTGGTCTTGCAAGCAAAATTCAGTACACAGGGAAACATACACTAAGCACGTAGCGCAGCTATTTATAAAGATTTAACTTACGGGAATTAGTGCACAATGGGACAAACGAAACATATTTTAACATTCATTGTCCAATGAAGAAATTAGGTTTCCTTCGTATATTCGAAACACCGAGCAGCATAATATTGTGGAGGTTGTTTTTATTGCAAAGTGTACACATCTAGAGGCACTGGGCATCAAATTACAGTAAGTCCTAACAGCCGGTAGACGGTCGCCACAACATAAAAGAGCCACTGCACCTTTATTTTGATCCTCATGGCTGCCGAGTCCAGATTGTGTGTGCAGTTTAAACACGTGACTTATGGCTGCGGAAAAGATTAGCCACTTTATACACACAAAGAGGAAAGGAGGAGAAAAAGGAGAGCGGTGTACAAGAAAGACGTGGCATCTCGCATCTCTCCTGCTCCCTCCCCTCCCTCTATTAAGACAGTTTTACCCTTTCGACTTTACGCTTCAGAAGGGATGGGCCGGGATATTTCCTTTCCACCAAAGTGTGCAGTAAGGAAACGAACTCGTGTAGAGTGAGGGCGCTATTGAGGCGTTATGGAAATAGGCTGTCCCATCAATTCTGTGATATTTGAACCGAAAGTTGTTCCACCTTGCTTTTTCTTCTTTTTAATAATAAACTGTTTACACATTACTAAAAGGATCGCAACTTTATTCTAGGCTGAACAACTCTGTTACCTGAGACAACGTTCAACTGTCTGCAGAGAGGTATTCTTTGAGCCCTATAATGAGGATAGAGGACACTGGATACTAATGAAACGCTATTAATTATCAAGAAACTCAAGAATTCACGAGTTAAGTTACTGGTGTGCAAATCAGGCCTCCAGTTTCAGTTATGTCTTAACCATCGTGAGAAAAGTAGGTCTACAATCCACACAACCAAGACGTATTTTTTCAATTCGAAAATCCAACAGACATTAGCCGGGAATCGACTAGAATCACCTAGGAGACAGGCGAGCAATTAGACTAGTTCATATCAACCCTTCCCCCGCCTGACTGGAGAATGGAAAATGGTGTAGTTAAGGCAGGAATATTTTAAATTATTCATTCATTTATTTATTTATTTATTTATTTGTTTATTTATGCATTCCTTTCTTTCTTTCTTTCTTTCTTTCTTTCTTTCTTTCTTTCTTTTATTCTTTATTTATTTATTTATTTATTTACATATTTATGGAAGATTGTATTCTTGTTGGATTATGGTAACCTATTATACATCGGATATGCATACATCAATAATAAACAGATAATCTTCATCAAGTGATTATCTAAATGAGTGGGATCCTATTGGGATAATCAACACAAATCCTTCTCGTTTCGATGCTCGTTACACAGATATTTCTTCAGGGTGGCCACTATTGTTGATGACCACGTTAAGGGCTGATAGAAGTGGGTGTGGCTTAGACAAATTATGATAACGTACAAGACACAATCACGTGGCCTTGGTATGCAGTGTATTCTCTAAGCTGGAGTATGAAGCACGGCTACTCACTTAAGTTGGCCAGAATAGGTTCTGGAGGCAGCCTGTGTCTTGCAATGGACTCACCCAGAAACATTGCTTGCCCTCTAGCTGCATGCTTATACTTTTTCCTTCCTTATGCAGTTTGCCTCAGCAGAGGAACACTCCAGCCAGAAGCGAACAAGTCTGCTGCGGTCACATGACAGATTGGTGACGTGTCTGATCGGATTCACCTGATAAGTGACTTCCATCTCACATAGGGGCAGCACACTCTGTCCCCGTGAATTTTTGCACAACGTGGCTATAGGTGCATTAAGTCAATATTCCCACTGAAAGTGGGTTGACAGATATACACTCACCTTAGGCTCACACCCTCATATTCAAACAGTATGCTAAATCAACGTATCAATAAGGCATCTCAATCTGTCTTGCTGGGAGCTATTGGAAACCACTCGATTCTCAGAAGAGCACACTGGGATATAGCAAGACTGTTCAGCTTCAAGAAGTAAAATTTAAGGAGTATTTTTGTACGATTCATTTTACTTACGAGACTCCCACTAATTCAGAGTCGTTCCCTTGTAATACAGTACTGAAATCGTCTCAGGCATAGCGGAGAATGTGACTTGTGCTCTCATGTTCAAAACCCTGTTTCTGAAGTCCTCCCTCACGGTTGGTATACATGATTAGAGGATCATACTGGTCTCCATGACCCAATTTGTTATTGGTAGAGAGGAATAATGATGTTCACTATACTGGTCTCTACGTCCTATTTCAGGACTGACGTTCCTATTTCACTTCCGTGTTCACAAAAAGCTGCCTCGTGATCGCCAAGGAGGATTACGTCCAGTTCTCTCTTGTGTTGATTAAATTAATTTACATTGTAGTGAAGTGAATTAGACTTGTTTCAAGCGTCGTTTCAGTAGCCTGAGAACACCCATGAATGGTGAGGGACAGTCCCCTACCTGCCGGCTGCGCATAAAACATACTGTTTTAATTACAAAGCGGCGTGTAGCCACTAATCTACTGTGGCAATCACACCAGCGCCACAAATTACAGCAGCCCTTATACTATGATGGGGTTATCAGGAATTTCACAATCAAACAATCCCAAGAGGAATGCATATTGACCACAGAAGCAATCTCAAATAATGATGTATGGTTTCAAATGTTATAACTGTTCCGATATAAATATATTCGTGCAAGATCGTAAAACAAAGACCGTTATTTAGTAGCAGCGTGCCATTTTTCTTGTATAGGAACCACTATTATTCTATAACTTCCATAACTTACCAAGCAAATAATGCTCTCGAATTCTTTTTAATCGACCTACTGTAATTATGTGTTGGCGTGGTTATCTTTAGTCACGTACTAGTTTGTGACCCATTGGCAATGTCAGCGAGGCCTAGTAGGCCTAAGTGATCCTGCCAGTCGAAATACCAGTTACTATTGAATAGGAGTGAGCGTTTTGGACATTCTGAGTCGAGGCCCTCCTAGTGCTCAGGTGGCTAATAATACCCAACTCACCAATTTGCGGGTTTGTCCCCCGAACCGTCAGGGGCCTTGTGTAAGTAGGGATAGCAACGTGCTTCACTTGTACTTCCTGGAAATGCTAACAAGGCTATAAGCCAGCCTCGCACTTATAGGAGTGACAAAGTCTCACTTCTCTATGCCAGATCAGGGACGCCTTGAAAACCAACAGGCAATGAATTATGTTCGATGGAGTGTTATTAGTATGAAGGGATTTTGGAAGTAACAAATTAGAGCTAGTTGAGTTAGCAATTCTGATAACATTGGATTTCCTAGGGATTAGTGAAATCAGATAAAAGGAAATAGAAAGGAGAAAGAAGGAAATGTATGTGGCAGGTGTAAAACGAGGTACGGTAGAGCGAGGAGTAGAGCTGTATGTAAACAAAAAACATGGTAGCTGTGAGGTACGTATATGAGCTAATGTGTTAATGTAAATAGATTTGGAAATCTGAGAAACTCGTGTGGAAATTGTGTCAGTGTACACCACATATAAAGGGTCAAAAGAGGAATGAGGCTGACAGGTGAAATGAGGTTTTGAGTGATGTAGAATTGAGAGTTAACAATAAATTTGGTTTATTGTTGATGGGGGATTTCAGTGATGGGAGAAGACGAAGGGCTGGTGGATATAAGAAGGTAATTGTAAGTGGGGTGAGGATAGGGAAGCGAAGACTAATATTGGTAATTGTGATACTAATGATATAGCTGTTGCATTCTCGTTCTTGAAACGTAAGGAGGTTCATCGACTCAAATGGGAGAATATAGGAACCAGACCGATAATAGCTTAGATTATACTCGTATCATCACTGCCTTTTAATTCAGAAAATTAAGCAGAAATATAATACATGGACATTATTCATGAGAATCTCCAAATAGTATATGGTAAGGAATCCTATGACAGTGGTTCTGCAGTCTTGGAAATAGCAAAGGCATGTAAAGATAGCAAAACGTGCACATCCTGATGGAATGACAGGTTGACAGTCGGCCTGTAAATGTTGAAGAAGATTTACCTAAAATGGTTCCAAACGTGAAACACGGAGCATTATATTGTGGAAAGGAAAAGAACCAAAATAATCCTAGAGTCCAAATGGAATTCATGGGAGAATTAATATATTGAAATTGTCCGGGCTTGTAGGGCGTGGTGCAGCCAGGATATTATCTCCCGGCGTTTCACCGGAAACTTCGACCGGCATTATCAAAGGTCCGCTCCTTTCGTTAGACTGAAACGTCGAGGGATAATATCCTGCCTGGACCACGGCCTACAAGCCCGGACAATTTGAACATAATTGTCAACGACGGCCGTGAAAGCCTAAGTTGTTATATCGTTGGGAGAAATTTGGATGTATATTAGAACCGTTAGGTCAAGCGGCAGAAAAACATTCTAGGAGCCTTAAAACGAATCTTAGAAATGGAAGGAATGAAAGAGAAATACGCAGTGTTTTTGAAAATCGGGGATACTCATTGCAGATGCCAAAGAAGCATTGGCAAATGTAAATGGAAACTTTTCTAGCAATGTGGCAGACTTTGAGATGAAGTAGAAGAATATGATGATGTTGATAATTGGTGTTTTACGGGGCCTAATATCGACGAGTTATCGGCCCAGTGAAATTAGAGAGGATGTTAGTAGTCTACAGTGACACAAAGGAAGTGTGACAAATGAAATTCGGCCAGAAAGGGTTTTATGTAAATACGGGAATGAACATGTTGCATCCGTTAATATCATTGGCTTCTGAGTTACGAATGGTACCTCTGTATGAACAAAATAAGTATTCCGCAGAATGTATAAGGGAGTAACAAGTAATATTGGCAACAATTATACAGGTTGATAAATATCAAGGGCAAAGTGTTCTTCAGCATTGTGAAAAGGAAACGTCGATCATTGGCCGAAAAAGATGGTGAATGGAAACCAGTTGTGGACTTAACCACAAAGTGGATTTCAGGATCGGGTTACAATATGCCTCAGGTTATTGAGATATGTTACGAGAGAAATAGAAAGTTGTGTGTGTCTTGTAGACCAAGTGGACGAGTAGGATAGTGTGCCATGAGGAAATGTGCTGAACAGTACAGTGCTCAAGGATTATGATTTCGAGTGAAGGCTGGTACAGACAATCAAATGTATAACATTGATAATCGGGCTGTAGTGAGAGTTGATAGTAGGATGCGTTCCTCGTTTAATGTTGTTATTGGAGTGAGGTAAGGCTGCAATGTTTCATCGTTACTGTTTATGCTATATATGGAACATTTCCTGAGGTGCATAAACTGGGAGTGGAAGACAGTTAAGTGGAAACAAGATGAGCAGTTTGGCTCATACTAATGACCTGGTCGTAATGATAGACACTTCTGCTAATTTACAAGCTAACAAGTTAGAACTTGAATGGAAATGTAGGGAGTATCTTATGAAAGTCTGCATTAGAAAAATGGTGATGTCAGTAGAGATGAATTGCATGGAAATAGAACGGCGGCCAGAATGAACTAAATTGGAAGTAAATTAAAACAGGTGGACTATTTTAAGTACAGAGAGTCCAGTTTGTATGTATCGGAGACCCTCGCTAGCCCGCTCGCCCGCGGCGCGAGCCTGTCTCCACCTTGCCATTTGCGGCGCTTGCGAGGCATTGAGTCATTGAGTATAGGAATTTGTACTTAAATGTGTACTTCAATGTGATCCATGACCAATTTTTTTTGACGAACTGACTTACGGAGAGCGATTGTCAACTTATTTTCAACAAGATTCTGCCTCTGCTCACAATGACGAAGCATCCATGACAGAATTGCGTCGCATTTTTGGTACTAGGATTATAAGTCAGAAAGTGTGGCCCCCGCAAAGCCCAGACTTATCACCATGTGACTTTTATTTGTGGGGGACGCTTAAAAATAGAGTGTATGCGAGAAACCCTCACACTATAAATGAGCTTAAAGACCATATTACAGCTGTAATACAGTCAATCGGTGCTGAGGAACTTCAGAGAGTAAATGCCAGTTTCATAAAAAGGTGCCAGCGATGTGTAGCAGTGAATGGCGAACATTTTCAGCACCAGCTATGAACTAGGTAAGTACAAATTCCTATACTAAATGACTCAGTGCCGCGAAGGCGCCGCATAACGGCAAAGTGCGTGGCGGGAGACAGGCTAGCGCCGCGGGCGAGCGGGCTAGCGAGGGTCTCCGGTACATACAAACTGGACTCTCTGTACTTGTGTGAGTATTTTTTTAGTATGTAAGCATAGTGAAGTAAATAGAGCCAAGAAATATAAAAAGAAATGAGAAGAGTTCTCTGACAGATGAAAGTTAGCAAAGGGACGAAACTCTCCTCACATCACTCAGAATTCAGACTGGTCTTGCTGTAAACGAAGTTTAATGCTCTTCAGTCAATCAATAATCGTGTTGACGGACTGTATTAGCATTTAAATTCCGTTTACCAATGCAACACCGATCTAGTAGTTCTGTGAATAACTGTCTATTTTGATATTATCCTACTCGTCATTTCCATTGAAAACTCTTCCGCCTGTTATAATGATTGTCCATGTGATGTACTAAATAGATTTTTGTACACAACCTATATCTCCACCAACGCCTTCACATAGAGAAATTATGCTCTAGAATACTACTTTCAGTATCAGTGAATACAATTCCTCCTGCGAGGTGGCAACTTTCTGTAACGAGTCACGGACGTTTATTGTAAGAAAAGTCAAATGCACTGCTTCTATGATTTACGAAAAGAACGCTACAGAATTTAGTGCCATTAGATAATGATTATTATGGTAGCCAGTCATATGAATCATCTCTACAATCGCTTAAATAGGATACGAGAAACGAAAAATAAGGTTTCAAAATTTCGAACTGATGCCATCTTTAAGTTTCAAAAACAATTGAACTTGAGACGTATCCTATAAAACTCTGAATTGCTGTATTGCTCTCGGGCGATTAGATTGCCAGAAAAGCCATTTGAAATATTTGAAAATCACTTGGCGGACTTTTCTTTGCTGACATGTACTTTCTTAATAGGCATCTATTACCATACAACATTTCAGTTTTTTTTATACATAGGCTATAGAATTATATTCCAGTGGATAAATATAATAATGGTGGTCCATTAAGCCAATCTACATTTGTATCACTTCGTTAGGACACGAAAACGAGATTGTAAAATTTTGCACAAACGGCATTTGTAAGTTCCCATAAAATTGAATTAATTTAGACGCAATATATTAAGCTTGTATGAAGATAAACCGTGCCATGTTTCACAGTGCTCAGATGAACAATAGAAAATCCCTTTAAAAATTTAAATTTCACGTACCGCTATATTGGTATTATAGGCCTACTAATCAGGTTATTGAAAGTGCCATAAGTGAACTAATGTTTAGATCATAGACCTTCGCAGCCTGTGTCTAGTTTATTTTCTAGGCATTCGGGATTGAACCCCGCCCTGTGTCTGTGATTGCTTCCCGACAATTCGGCTGTCATTGAAGCTGCCTTAGTCTTTGGTACGTGTTTGTGTCTGTACACAATCTGAAGGTTGGTTGTCAGTCGGACGTGTCTGCTTCACATTTAATTATTTAAACGTGTTTGAACTTGTGTTAATGGCTTCCGTGAACATACACAATTTCAGTTTGATTGTTGTAATATATTCTTAGATATTGGGAACTGATGAATAATATCGGATGATCGCAATGTTTGATTGTTCAATATGTAGACCATAGAGCTATGTATCAGTATATGAAGATTATTGCGTTGGTTCATTGAACAAACGATCACATTGATCTCAAGATGAGGACGCAAAATTGCGCACAGCCGGCATGACAGTTTTGGGAACAATTACATTAAATTAGAAGCCAGGAGATTAATTGATATATACACATTTATCGTGCCAAGTTTCACTGCGCTCGGATGAACAGAACCCCAGAAAATTCCATTCAAATATTTAAATTCACTTGTCCGCCATATTGGTTTTGTACTTAATAGATTTTAGAAAAAAATATAAGTGAACTAATCCGAGTAGTCTCGTATCACCATACAAAATTTCAGGTTGATGTCGATAACAGTTTCGGAGAAATACTGTAGAATGCTGGTGAAATATTTCACGCGTCCGCTATGTTGGAATGGTGAAACGTATTGAAGTTTGAAAGGAACTGCCAAGGTCAGACAGGGTAGTAGTATGTTCTTACCAATTTTTATTAAAATTGCTCCAGCTATTTAGATTTTATTAGGGTCACACACACACACATGGAGAAAACGTGATCTCATATGACTATATTTAAATGATGAAAATAGGCTAGCAGTGGCTTTCAACCTTACTGTGTTGCAGTAAGTGCTGGGAGGAAGTAGAATATCCCATATATTTCAATGAAGGAGCCAAACCTCGTATGTCACATTTTTATCTAACTTAATCGTGGAAGTATTCCGTAAATGATTTTTCCCTATGGAACACTTCCGCGTAGCGAACAAATCGGACTTAATGTTTGGCTTCTTCACTCACAGTATACCGACAGTAGTGGCTACGCTGGCTAACGCGCAGCATTAGGTCATGGGGCCAACCTCTCTGCTGACTCGGTAGACGCGTGAGTTCGAGCCCCACCGTCGGCTGTCCTTGAAATGGTTTTCCGTGGTTTCCCATTTTCAACACCAGGCAAATGCTGGGACAGTACCTTCTGACAGGCCACGGCCGCTTCCTTCCATATTCTTGCCCAGTTTCATTCATCTTCATCCATTCCATCTCTCAACCCGACGCGCAGGTCGCCCACGTGCGTCGACTAGAAAGACCTGCACTCGGCCTCTCAGGAGGGTACACGACAAAAAAGAAACTCACAGTATGAGGATAGCGCGAGTGGGAGCAATAGCTGGAGGCTACTCGCAATGAAGAGATAAAGGGTAGGTTCGAAATTAACACCTTACATGGGACTGTTCGTACGGATCAAGAATAAAAGCACTCAAAATTTTTAAATCTGGGATTAGTGTTGGATATTTTGTTAGGCGTACTTGAAGGTAATGTTGTTCACCCCATTATTAAGAAGAATGACTGATCAAAAGGTGGAATATTTGTGGTATGTTTCCTCTTGAAGTACGACTTCCCTTACCTCATTATTATAAGGAAATAGCAGCACACCATTGTTATATGGAGAAATGGTGTGTCTCTTGGAACTGCAATAACACTACGGTGGTGGCGCGCTAACACAATAACTCTCCATTTAATAAAGTGGATCATTGAGGGCAGAAGAACACGAATCCTTTTTAGTTCTGCGTGACGCGAATAGCAGGTGCTCGGGTTCCCGTTACTGCTTCTGCTACCTGACGTAAACATGATAAACACGATGGCACTCACAAGTTCGCAGATGCCCTTCCTGCGTCTCAAATTGTTATTGAGATTAAATTATGATTTTTGTCTTGATAACGTACACGACTGATAGTTGCGGTATTTCGAGAAATACCAAGTGTGACACCTAGTGGACCTAAACGTGAAAGAGATACACAACGAATCCAGTGTCAAAATTCTGAAGTAGATTCCGTACACTGCTTTGTGTATTAGGTGACTATTATTAGAGCTGCACATTTAAAAGGTTGAGATTCCACTTCCTTCCAAGTCCTTCTCTATGCAAATGTGACCACTATAAAGGCCAACACACAAAATATTTTGGGTAGATTTTATTATTTAATGCATATATTCTGACTGTCTATATCCAACAGTGACATGAAATGCCATTCATTATTTTAAAAAAGTTTACTTTGGACTTTATACAATCAACATGTTTTGATACCTCCGTTGCATATAAAATTAGGCGTTATCAAGCAATTTGTAAGGGACCTTCGTCAAGATTCTGAAGCTTTCCAATATTTAAAGAAAAAAGGAAGCTTGTAGTTTAACGTGACCGTTAATCTTGAGATCATGAGCCACGGGACCTCCTTTTTACGTGGAATCCGAACCACAGGACATGGCATTTCACTTCGAAAATCTCACATGCATTGACCGGGAATCGAACCCGGACCGCCTTGGTGAGAGGCATACAGCTAGACCGCTGAGCCACCACGCCCCCCAATATTTAAAGACTTTCTTTCCTAAATTGTCAGAAGTTAAAATTAAAGTTGGCATTATCTTCGGTCACCACATAAAGGAACTAATGGCCAGTGAAGAATTTCTACAATTACTCAACACCCACGAAAGACAAGCATGGTGCAGCTTTAAAGCAGTGATCCATGGCTTCCTTGGAAATAAGAAAGCTGATAATTACAAAGAGCTTATTTCCACTTTGCTTGAGATTTTCAAACTCATGGATTGCAGAATGCCCCATAAAATACTCATGTTACATGGTACAATTTAAAGATAACTTGGGGGCATATTCAGAAGAGCAGTGCACAGTGGGTCAAAATCGAAATCTAGGAGGACAAAATTATTTATTTTCATAATTAAAAATCAAAATTGATTACTTCTACAGCATTCTCATAAAATTGCCGCTCACTTTTCTGGGATATAAACGCATCACGGTGTAAATCTCTCACCACTGTTCGAGCAGTCTGAATTGGAGGGTGAATGTAAGTGGCTGTGGTTTGGTTGTCTTTGTGGTTAGTGTGATGCTTTAAGATGGAACATGCAGCTGAAGGTATGATCTTTGTAACGTGTAATGGGCGTAATTGTTACGCAATTTTAGCTATATTTGCATTATATAATATTTAACTATTATTTTTAAAATTATATTTCACTGAAATTTTTTGTAAGTCGCGTCACACTGCGTCACTTTCTACTTACTGTTAAAATGTAGATAAAGTATTGTAGTTTATGCCTGTCATAAGATTTTTTGCATCTTCTTGCAAATTACTTAGTTATTTTACGTTTTAGAAGATGCCGCGCAACCAGTACTCGCACGTTTACAACTGTTTGAAGCACTGGGTTCGACGATTACGTCAAAAGTGGAACTTTGTGACTTTGTTAAAAGTAAATTAGGGGTAGAAAATTGTTCTGAAGAGATAACTGAATGCTCTATCCAACTCATAGTCATAGACAATTTCTTGCTTGTGTAGACGAAGCTTAAAAAAGGTCTTAACTGATGTTTATTATGAAGTAAACAAATTATATACGTTGCTTTCGCTCTAAATTCATGATTAAAACGTAAAAATAATTTTGTCCCCCTAGATTTCGATTTTGACCCACTGTGCAATGGGAACGTTTTCACCAAGACGTGATGGATATGGAGCAACGTTATCAAGGACAATATAATGAGGATATGATGGGTGTATTGATTACACATGGCTGCTAATACGAGAATGTTTCTACCCACACAGAAGAATTTCCAAAATTGTTCATTTGAAAAGCTTGTATGTATTGTTTTTTATTTGTTGATTAATGTTAACTATGTTTCGTAAATAAACGTGATATAAATATATAAATTAACGTTCGTTTTCGTTTGAACTTATAAAAAAATAGAATTAACTTCAAATTGGAACTTTCATTGTGGTGGCCACAAAAGCAAACTTTATTATTTAAAACTATATTTTATTTCATTAGTTAGGCTTGAAAAATCAAAATCGGACATTCAGAACCCTAACTGAACATTCGTGTTGACTTGTGTAATTAACGACAGGTTCACTAACCCCTGAAATAAGTAATTTCTGAACAAACTCTAATCTCCAAATATATAATTGATTTACTGACGGTTGTTCAAATGGCCCCTTTGATTTAGCAGATACTCACGTTGCAAGTTGCATAACAGTAGGTAATATAAGGCGGTTCTGGCGCAGGGGCTAATGGGCAAGATGGCCGCCGCGCACAACCAGCCCTATGTTATTCTTATGGAGGGGTCAGTCAGAGCTGGCGCAGTGGCTAATGGGCAAGATGGCCGCCGTTCCCTGAGACCGTGAATGACGTCACAGGGAGAGTTCGGCCGTGTAGTTCCTAAATGGAATATGTATTATTATTATTATTATTATTCGTTAATTACTGATTGATCATGTGCAATCCAGACCAGCTTTATATTGTCAACCACTTGGTGTAGTGTCTAGCATTCTTGGCTGTTACTACCAAGGCCTGGGTTCGATTCCTGGCTCTGCCAAGAAATTTAATTTCTGGTCTCAAGATTGGAACGGGGTACACTCAGTCTTGTAAGGCAAAAGTGAGAATAGGCGGGTTTTAATTCATACCTCTGCCATTCAGCCAAACACAACTTCATTTAACCTCACCTAACCTAAACTAACTTCAAAGTGAGAGCAAATGAGGGGGGGGGGGGGGCAAAAAGTGAGAGCAAAAAAGTGGGACCAAATGTGAGAGAAAAGAGTGGGAGCATAAGGTGCGAGCAAAAAAGTGCGAGCAAATATGAAAGCAAACAGTGGGAGCAAATGTAACAGTACAAATAATACATTTAGTTATAACCTAACCTAACCTAACTAACCTATCCTACCCTAACCTAACTTCAAAGTGAGAGCAAATATGAGAGCAAATGTGAGAGCGCACATAATAAACTAAGTTATAAACTAACCTAACCTAACCGAACCTAACCTAACTTAACCTATCCTAACCTAACCTAACCTAACCTAACCTAACCTAACCTAACCTAACCTAACCTAACCTAACCTAACCTAACTTCGAAGTCAGAGTAAAAAAAATATGAGCAAATGAGAGAGCACAAATAATAAACTTAGTTATAACCTAACCTAACCTAACCTAACCCACATATACCTCATTTAAAGATTTTAGATTTTACATTTTAACATTTTACATTTTAACATTTTAGATTTTTGATTTCTCATTTTACATTTTTTTGATTTTACATTTTTGATTTTTTTGTATTTAAAATTTTAGTTTTTTAGATTTTACATTTTAAATTTAAGTTTCTTTTATTTTAGATTTTACATTTTACATTTTCCGAAAAGAGAAAACTACAAGGTCACATACCTAAACTCACCAAAACTAACTTTACCAAACCTAACTTAAGCTAATCCAAAGGCTAATGCACATACACAAAGTATATAAAGGCACATGCAACTATCCTTATGCTAATCTTATAGGCTACTGTACAACATGATCACTACCCCAACCGGGTATATTTTTTTCATTTTGTTGTTTACACATTTGTCAATTTTCCAATTTCCCATTTACAGTTTTTTTAATGTCAGTTATAAGTTTTTCAATTTCATAATAAAAAACATGGATTTTGCATTTTGTTGTTTACACATTTATCAATTTCCCAATTTCCCATTTACAGTTTTTAAAATGTCAGTTTAATTTTTTTCAATTTCATGATACAGAAACATGGATTTCCCAATTTGTTGTTAACACATTTGGCAATTTACCAAATTCCCATTTACAGTTCTTAAAATTTCAGTTCAATGTTTTTTCTATTTTGTCAATATGGAAACATGGATTTTCCAATTTGTGTTTTACATGTTCATTTTGCATTAGGAGTGGAGAGAGGTGGGTAGTAATTAAAATGTACAAGCAGTGTCCATGCAATATTTTTTATTTTATTTACACATAATACAATATATATATATATATATATATATATTCTTTTTTGTTATAAATTGTATATTTGTTTTTATTTTGTTTTCTATTTTATTTATTTTTTGATTATGAATACCATTTTTTTTCTTTTTGTGTTTTTCTATTTTTGTAGTGCTATTGTTTTAATTTTTTAAATTGATTTGTTTTATGTATATCTCCGTGGCTTAGGCGGCAGCACACCGGCCTCTCATCGCTGGGTCCGTGGTTCAAATCCCGGTCACTCCATGTGAGATCTGTGCTGGAAAAAACGGAGGCAGACAGGTTTTTCTCCGGGTACTCCGGTTTTCCCTGTCACAATTTCATTCCAGCAACACTCTCCACTATCATTTCATTGCATCTGTCATTCATTTAATCATTGCCCCAGAGGAGTGCGTCAGGCCTCGGCGGCCGGCACAGTTCATATCCTCGCCGCTAGATGGGGGCTTCATTCATTCCATTCCTGACCCGGTCGGAGACTGGAAGCAGGCAGTGGATTTTCATTCATTTGTTTTATGTATTTGCTAGACTCATGCAGAGGATTTTGATATTCAAAACTTAACTCTTTATGCATGGTCAATGATTGAGTACTGACCATAGGCATATGTACCTATACCATTAGCATCAATCACTCTTTTATCATCACCAGGACACAAACCAATTTTGTTTAGTCTTATAGATGATATGTCATGTTGTTTAGAAGCGAAAATGTTCATTGGTATACTTTTTACATTGTGTTCATGACACAATCCTTATAATCTTGAAAGCTTATACAATTTTTGACAACACCTCTGTTAATACCTTTAATCTTTTTGAATTCTTTACCAGTTATGTCTAAAGCGTACATTTTAGCTCTAAGTCCAACAAATGCTTTTATAATTTGTCCACAAGCCTCGTCTTTAAATTTCCCCAACGTTTTCTTGTAACATATGTGATTAGTAGGATAATCTGATGTGTCCAGGTGTTCTAGGAAATCCAACTTGTCTTGATATACATCTTGGGTGTTAACCAAATAAATGAACGAGTCGGTATCCATATACATGTGTTTAAGATTGTTCATTCCATAATAGGGTAGCAGGACATCATAGTGGTGGGAATACATTAGAGTTTTTGAAATATCCAGTATACACATTCCAATATATATAGGCTTATTGTTTCCAATGTTACGTTTAGCCATGTGGAAAGCAGCTAGGTTAGGGCCATAAATTGTTCTGTCAATAAATGTCGGCTTTGCTATTAGCTTTTCTGCCTTTTTACTGTCAGTCACAAGCCGTATGTCTATTCTTTTACGGATATTTTCCATTGTTTATCCAAAAATGGCATTGTTGAATAATTTTTACAGATTTTTCTCAAAATCATTTTTGGCTTGTTTTCGAAGGTTGTTATTAAAATCAACGTATGCCTTTAACCAAGGTCTTTGCTTAAACTTTAATACACGATGAATTTTTATCAATTTTATTCCATGATCTAAAGCCTGTTTTAATGCCATGTAGTGAACAACATATCGCCTTCGATTTCCAAGATGAGGAATTAGTTTCTTCAGAGACGAATCCTTAGGTTGAGTACACTCTGGTAGGAAAGGTAAATCGTTGTGCAGATCATGAAGGTCAGATGGGTAATCAACATCAACGTCTAGAATGTATCCCACAGGATCGTCTCCCTATAGTTTTTCTAGATCAACGGTATCTGGAGAAACCCACTGAAATCCGCCATAAGGAAGAGAGTGGCACATAGCCAACCCGTATTGGTTGTTGGCATCATCATAGGTAATAAACTGCGATGGTTTCTCAGAATCATAGGTTTCCATGTATTTATTGTTAGCTTCAGCATACCGATGAGACACCTGGCATATGCCTCCACGTATTCCATACTCGATTAGAAGAATCTGATCGTAATCCTGTAGCAATTCGAGTTCAATTCCTGTGTAAAAGAGCATTGCCTCGAAACTTAAACCAGGCGAAGTAAAAACGTGTGCAGCATCCACTCGGTGTGTTTCTAGTGTTTTGTTTCTAAACGTTTCAAAGCTGTCTGCAAGAAGGAGTACATCTGAAGTTAGGTAGAGGTCACTATATTCCCCTAGAGTTTTAATGTTGAACTGATTCCAGACATTTTTGGCATGTTCATGGTCTTCTTGCCTAACATCTTCTTGACTTAATTTGTTAAAGAATACCTCTATTGGAGGTAAACACGTTTCACTTAACTTTTCCCATGAGTCAATGTAGTCAAAATAAAATACCCCTTTACGAGTCATGAGCATTGCATTTTCTTTTCCAAAGTACTTGTCTGTTTCAGGGTATGATGCTAAGTTGGAAACTAAGTTTTCCAAACTACATGGCAAACCGAAACGTGTCCACAAATCTAAGCTTAACATTTCCTACATATTTGGTAAAGGAAATGTACTTTTCTTCGGGGTTAGTGATAACATCCACTCTCTCAGTAGTACATCCTAATTGCTTTACAATGAAATTTCCGTCGTAGCCACTCATATTATGTAGAAACACAGGAACGGGGATACGTGTTTTACACCTCAAATTACAGTTATTGTGAGCACTTCCAAGGTATTCCCCTGTAATATGGCAATGGTATCGAACTTTCCAGTCCTCTTTGGTAAATGGTTTTTGACACAAATAACAGGTTTCAGAACATTGGAACTCTGCTTCTTGATCTTCAGTTAAAGCCTTTGGAACATTTAAGCTGTAAAGGCGATCGATTTCATTAGCTATTTAGATCAAACAGTCCATAAACTTTTCTGCAGCATCAGGTCCACGATATGTAACAGGTTGGCTTGGAAGGTTTGTCTTTATGTGTTCCACAGCCGGTGAGGATTTAACGTATATACCAAAGCTCATAGGAACATGACTCTGGTATGGCACTGTATAACTTGCCTCAGGATAAGGTAGACATGTTTGATAGGGTAACAGTATACTTTCAAAATCTGCATAGATAACGTAAGGTACTCACAACATTTTTTCAACATTTATGAATTTGACAATGGGGTTTTTAATAGGCATTTCAACCCAAGCAATGTCATGCTGGACACACAAAGCTCTATGTTCTTTCAATTTTTCCATTCCTTGTTGACCATATTGATTATCAAAGTGAGTAAAACATCGTTTACACGTATATATCTTATGTTCATGGTGAGTAATCTGATGTCTTACTAGTTCATCAAAATCATTGATAAAGACGTAGTGGTTCTGTCCGGATGATGAACTTAGCAAACGTGCTTGTATAAGCTTTGTATAGAAATTGAATATAAAATTAACTACTAAGTGTTCAGAACTAACATGTATAGCCTTGTGTAGGGAATATTGGGGTCCTTACCAAGAAAGAGTGCCTAACACACATGAGTGTACAGCCTTTTGATATGCAGTAAGTACCTGATAACCTTGAGTAGGCTATAAGAATATTTTCAGTTGACTACTACCTGTCACAGTGTTTACATTGTGAAAGACCTTTGAAACATCCTGTCTTCAGTCTTGTCATATGCAGCAAGCAGCTGTTACCCTTAACTAGGGGTATATTAGAGGACCCTTAACAAGAATATCACTAGTTGACTATTATCTCTCATGGTGTTCACATGGTGAGTGACCGTCGAAACAACCATTGTACAGCCTTGTACTACACAGTAAGTAGCTGTTGGTCTTGACTATGATATATTAGAGAACCCTTAGCAAATATATAATCAGTTGACTACTATCATTTACAGTGTTCACATCGTGAAAGACCGACTCACTGTCCAGTCTACAGCCATGTCATTCGCCGTGAAGAGCTGTTGGTCTAGACTAGGGTATATTAGAGGACCCTTAACAAGAATATCACCAGTTGACTACTACCTCTCACGATGTTCACATCGTGAAAGACCGTCTCACCGAACAACCTCTAGCCCTGTGATACGAAGTAAGCAGCTGTTTGCAGATTATTATTAATCGTAGGGCAATTACACAACACTTTTTGGAACACAAAGAAAATATAACCATAATTTACAAATGTACAGGCATATTATTTACATAGTTTAACACATTTGCTGTAGAAAACAAAAAGTCAAAATGGTTTCCAGGATATAAGTTCTGAGGGCACTCTTCAACTATATGCTTGATGGTCTGACACTGGAAGCCACACGTGCACTCTGGAGAGGTGATCTTTCCCCATTTGTATAGTAGATCACCACATCTCCCATGGTTGGTGCGTATCCTGTTCAGTGTACACCATGTCCTACGGGGCAGATCAAGTTCCCATGGATTGTTGTTACTATGGAGAAACCTATGTAGCTCTGGTGGAGTGTTTGTGTACCAATCTTCTGCCCAGGCTTCATGAAGATTGAAGTTATGGTCTGCCAGGTTGTTGGCTGTTCTGATTGCAGGGTGTCTGGAGCGGAGTTTATTGATTTGGATTGCAGGTATGTCCTCATGGATTGGCAACTGTTGGTTGTTGCAGATTTTGTTAAATTCCCTCAGGAGGATATTCTTTCTTCTCAGCGTAGGAGGTGGAATACGGCTCAGGACAGGTAGCCAGAAAACTGGTGTGGACTTGATTGCACCAGTAATTATCCGCATAGTTTGGTTTAGTTGAACATCTACTAGCTTCGTGTGACTACTGTTTAGCCAAACAGGGCTGCAATATTCTGCTGCTGAGTATACAAGACCTAGGGCAGTTGATCGGAGGGTAGACGCAGTGGAACCCCATGTTGTACCACACAGTTTTTGTAGGATGTTATTTCTTGACCTCAATTTGGCTGCAGTGTTTGTTAGATGTTGTTTAAATGACAGTGTTCTGTCAAGTGTCACTCCAAGGTACTTTGGGTATTTGTTATGAATCACACGTTTTCCATCAAAATATATGTTTAGTTCATGGTTGGCTAGGATGTTGCTCAGATGAAAGCACGTGGATTCAGTTTTATTAGGGTTCGGTTGAAGTCCCCATTTACGGAAGTTGCCGTTGCTTCACGTCCGTAGGTTTAACCTGAAAGTACCCTACACGTGACCCCTGGGTGGTTCTAAGAAAGCAACAACTCCGGCTGCTAGACAATCCTTGTGATCTCCTAGCACAATCACATCACTATGGCTGTTTGCAGAAATCAACAGTCATAATGGTATAGCTATATGTGTAAAGAGTGTGGAAATACTTTTCTTCGAGACTATCATAGGAAGCGACATGAATTATTGTGTGGTGAATTCCATGAGTGCAAGACCTGTGGTTGTACATTCAACAATGTGTACAACGGACGTCGGCATGAAGAATGTTGTAATGTTTTGTCGGCAGCTAAAAGACAAAAAGCGGAACCTACAAAACATTACCTACTGTCATTGTTCCCTGACAAAAATGGACTTATTGAATATGAGACATCTTTTGAAGGTCGATTTAAATCCTAATTCATACGTTGTGATACGTGTAGGGATTTAAATTCATACCTTAAAGAGTCCAAACAGCAAATAATACAAGCTATGGAGAAAGAACTAGCAATGTACAAGCCGATCAAAGTTAATCTTGTGGCAGAATGTAGATTCATTCATACGTCCACCAACGAAATTACAGATCGTTCTTTTAAAACACGAAATCAAGCCCTATTTTAGGAAACGGACTTAAGTAGTTTCTTGGAAACACAATTTAAAAAGTTAACTACGGAAATGGAGGAATCTGAGCTAAAAGGCAGTAATTGGGATTTGTTAGGAGTGGAAGGAGTGCAATTGAAAATAAATAAGTACAATCCCTTGCGTGGTAGCACATATATTCCATTACCAATAGCTGTACAAGCAAGAAAAGCCTGCATTAATCCTGAAAATTTGAAAGATGAAAAGTGTTTTACGTATGCCATTTTAGCAAAACTGGTTAAAAAGGATGCTCAACGCATTAGTAAATACAAGGATTTGGAAAACAAGTATGATTTTTCAGTAATATCGTTTCCTACATCGCTAGCTGACATTCCCAAATTTGAAAAAGCCAACGATATATCCATTAATGTATTTGGATTGGAACAAGACAATAAACTGTTCCCTCTAAAGGTTGTGGATCAAGAGCTGCATGACCATCGCGACCTCCATTTGCTAAGTTCATCATCCGGACAGAACCACTACGTCTTTATCAATGATTTTGATGAACTAGTAAGACATCAGATTACTCACCATGAACATAAGATATTGAACCCTTCAGAATAGCAGTGTTTTATGCAAGAATCTTAGATCAAGGGGTCGCGTTCAGTTCATAGTGTGGTGTTTACGTCCGCCAAACTACGTGCTTTTCTGAGGCAAGGGTTATAGGATGAAAACTATAACTAAGAAAGAAAGGAGACAAAACGTAAGATAATAACAAGATTTAATAACTAATTTGTGCATAAAAGAATAAAACAAAACAATAATAAACAAAATCCTCCCTGAATTTTCCCTGACTGGAATATTTATCACTTTGAGGAGTCAGATGGATCTCCCCTTTTCTAATAAAATGTGGATCCCAGTTCCACTATCTTGCATGTGAATTTATGTTCGCGTGGTGACTATCTACGAGAAATGAGTACTTGGATGATCATTCGTTCACAACGGGTTAACAGCCACGGTGCTCACGAACAATCACCTCGTAAATCAACTTTTATGGCTATGGGCATAACATTAATAAAAATCCTTAAATCTAACTCTGACACACATATTACAACTCTACTATTTACAGGCATCTCTCTGAGACCCTTATTAGTGTGGTGACACACTTAACCAAATGAGCTGCCACCTTGGCCAGATACTCAACAACAAGGAAAAACAGCGCCGCACGTGACTCACGGGCCACTGACATGGAAAAATAAACATAGAATAAACCAACAACAACAAACAACCTGAGTGGTTAAGATTACTTTATATTAACAAAACTGCATGTTAAAGATACGCTTCGAAGATTATCGTGTTTCGTAGGCAACTCCCATTTATTTAAACAATTTTACCATTGATCAGTTTCTCACATTTATATTTATTTTCAAGTAATTTGGAGCCAGTCGTGCACTCCTCTAATGAGCTCTGCTTGCGAAACTCAGCCAGCCCTTGTGACAACAACTCACCCCTTTCCACAATACCAGTCATGTCCCCCTTCCAGTGTATATAAATAGCCGACCAGCTAAACTATTATCTCAAGGAAACAACAGCCGCTAACATCTCCTCCCACTCAACATATGGTCAGACAATAATCACATATCCATAATTGTCCTCGCAAGGATACAATATGAATCTGGTACCAAGCTGACAGAAATCAGTCTCTGCTGAAATTCCCGCTTGTAATACCACAAAAAAAATACTCACAGTACACACATCTGGGACTGACATAACGCCTTTCACATGGGTCTGCTGAATTAGAGCTCGCAAACATTTAACACAATATTTAAAACCTACGATAGAGCTGAGTACTCTTCGTCACAAATTACATTGCTCCAAAGGCAATAACCACACTGAATCTGATCAATAATAATTCTCAACAAAATTTAATTACCCTCCAATCTACTATATAATTAGATTAATTCAGTCCTACTTCTGAAACACGACATATCTCCGAAAGACGTTTTTAACCGCACTTCGTAACCTAGGCGAACACGGCCGTTCACATAGATACGTTAGTTTACACAACACAAAGAAAAGAACCTTCCCATAACTACAATTGTGCGAGCTGCTTTCAAACAAAAGTGTGTCAGATCAAAACTAAATATACTACAGTAATCACACAAGCAAAGTATTTACAAAAATATGTCCCATAAACCATAAGTTAATTTAATAAATAATAAAATATTATTTGTACTCATCTCGTGTTGTAGTCACCCGTCAAAGAACATCAGACGCCATTCCCCAACTGGATGGTTCTTTATCTCATAGCAGCCATCTGGACGGACTGTTGAGACTTCCACACTTCTTCTGCATTCATCGAAGTCATCCTTGCGCTGATACAAAAATTAGGTTATTATACACTTTATGCCTGACTACTAAATTCGCTTGTTCAGGTACTAAATTCCCTGTCACTGTTCGTTGGCGAATTATCGACGCTACTGTCCCTATAACTATAGTACTATGACTATCTATCACTGAATTTACCACTTTACAATGAATATCTTGTGTCCTCGACACAAATACAAGTCTATCTCTTCAGACGAACAGAATCACAGTCTACGTCCGTAGACGCACAGAATACCAGTAATGTCTCCTAGACACACGGAATGAAAGTCAATGTCTTGGCTCTTCGACACACTTATAAATGAACTGGCCCTTGGGTCTAGATGGAGGGGGATTTTATGTAAAAATTTCTCGAAATAATTGTGGTACAGGAATGAAATAGATATCACTGAACTCGTAATATTGCACAGGTCAAGAATATGCCCATTAATCCTAGAATCGATCGTAGAGATTTTGTCTAGGCGATTTCCCGCGTGAATGCTAGCCGCCGCGTACCCCAGCCGGAGTTGGCGCGCAAGTAGGCATTCTCTTCTCATTGGTTCTCCATTTCTCTGTAATTTGGCGGTTTCTAGTAGATCTTGGCGTCTTGGGAGTGTCTATTTTCTTCATCAGCCATTCACGTTACTGCATCATTTTTCTTCTAGGCGCGAATATCACAATGAACATACCAGAACCATGTCTCACCGCGCGTCGCTTCTAAAATTGAGGTAGCCACACCTGTCCTTATGATACATAGCTAAGCTATTTCTTTTCATAGCTCAAGTACTTAGCCTTTTGTTAAACTGATGCAGGTATGTCCCTACTGTCTCCAACAAATGCTTGAAATTTCCTCATCACTGTCTGGCTACTTTCATGATGCTGGTTGAAATATTTATTAATTGAAGAAATAAAAAGTAGAATCATTTAACCAACATAGGGTAAAGGGTTCACAACTCTCCCACTCACAAAATTTCGAACTTAGGAATAAAGTCGACAATTTTACAATACTTCCGTAGGCCAATTTGTTTTATTTCCAGAATCACCCCTTTTTCTTACTTGGTCTAGGCGCTCCTGTCTTCAATGGCATTTACTCGTTTTCATATCCTGCTTGTCTCTTCCCCTTCCAATCTTGCGTGACGCTCGATGCCTGCGGCAACACCTTACTTGCCTCGTTAATGTTTGTCAACAACAGCTCTACTTCCTTCTTCTCAACGTGCCGTACTCAACTGCTCCCGTTGACTTTGTTGATAGTTGGGCGTCCGTATATTCAAACAGCGTCATTATTTCGGCGCTACCATGGTTCACTTCGACGATATTTCTTTAGGTTGGCAGCGTTGTAAACTGACATTGTTCCTGTGCTTAATTCTTTCACTCTGTAAGCATTATTTCCAAGGTTTCTTACGATAGAATAGGGTCCTATGAATTTTTCGCAGAATTTACTAAAGATTTTCTTTTCTGGGTCCGATATAGCAGGTCGTTTTACCAAAACGAGCTGGTTGACTTCAAGATCACCGTGGAACCTCTTATTTCTTACTCGCCGTAATCTGCGGTTGCTTGTTTCCTCATGTATGCTCTCGTTCTTTCAATTCGCAGGTCTGGTGCTATCATGGGATCTTGTGGACAGTTAATGATGCTTTTCCACGTTCTTACTGGATACTCGTTCTTGTGTAGGACCATAGGGATTTGTCCTGTTGACTCGTGCCTGGTAGAATTCATGCATGTCTCTACGTCCTTAATTTTATCGACCCATTTGTGGTGTTCGTTCGGAATGAAGATTCTCAAATATGCAGTTACAGATTTAATTACTCTCTCGCTTGGATTAGCTTGGGCATGTCGGATACTGCTTAAAACATGTTTTATACCCATGTCTTCCATTCCATTCTTGAATTCGGCGCTTGTGAAATAACTGCCGTGATCTGATAATATAAACTCTGGTTTTCCAAGGGTTGGAATAACTCTATTACGAATGCGACTGAGTACCTGCTTCGATGTTGTTTTCTGAATAGGGCATAGTACTACAAACTTAGAAAATACATCAATGCACACTAGCAAATGACGGCAACCTCTCCTTCCCTTCGGAATTGGACCAAGACAGTCCACCGCCAGTAGCTCACATGGTTTTTGAGGTAGCAATGGTCTAGGATATTGCCTCAGTAAATAATTATTTGGCTTTGTTCTCTGACACGGGTCTCAAGTTGTAATGACATCACATATAGTTGTTCTCATACGTGGCCATGTAAATGTCTCTCCTATTGTCGCTTCGCACTTGTCTAAGCCCACGTGACCGTAACTTTCGTGCGTATGCCATGTCAATCCTCGTTGTAACGATGCAGGTACTAATATGCGTAACTTGGTGTGGTCATTATCTACCCATTTGTGTAGCAAATTGTTGACATAAACATATCTTCCTTCTTTGGCTTTCGCTTCTCGAAATGTAGGTGTTCCTGTAGGTAGTTGCTTTTTGAAGTAATTAATTAATAGCATCATCCATGGTTCCGCTTCCTGTTCTCGCTGTATCTCACGTAACTCCTCCAAGAATTCCGGGTCCTTCGGTGTTAACTCCAAGTGTTGTACCATCGCTGTTTCTTCATTATCAGGCTCTGGGTTCCTGCTGAGTGCATCCGGTATCACGTTCATCTTCCCTGGACAATGTTCAATTTCAATGCTGAACTGCTGAATGTATATAGACCAACGTGTCACACGTTCGCTTGCCATTGACGTCTTAAACAAGAATGTTAGTGCCTTGTGGTCAGTCCTGACAGCAATAGGGTAACCATAGATTATTCGTTTCCATTGTTGGAGCGCATGAAGGATGGCCAACAATTCTAGCTCGGTTACAGTATAATTGCGCTCGTGCTTACGCAATTTTCGGCTGACAAATGCCAAATATGTTTTGTGCTGCAGGTTCGCTGGATCCTCTTGGTAGAGCATAGCACCTATCCCAATTAGTGAAGCATCCGCTTGGATTATGAATTTGTGCTTGAAATCTGGATATCCTAATTTAATGCAGTTTTCTAATAGCTGTTTTGTTGCTTGGAATGCCTTCTCACGTTCCGCGTTCCATGACCATTTGTTATTTTTCTTTAACATTTCCTGCATTGGAGCTACAGTCTCCGTATAACCTGGACAGTTTTCTTTAAAGAATCCCGTTACGCCTAAGAAAGCCCGAATGTGCTTGACTCTCGTTGGTGTAGGGAAATTCTTTATCGCATCAATCTTAGCTGGATTTGGCATCACTCCCTCCTTGTCAATGACGTGACCCAAATATAAGATCTCGCTCTTGAAGAAATGCGATTTCTTCAGGTTTACTTTGAAATTCGATGCTTTCAAGTTGCCCAATACTTTATCTAAATTTTCCATGTGAGTTTCAATGTTGTCGGATGCCAACAGAATGTCGTCAATGTATCGCACCGTCATCTCCTTTACTTCCTCGGTTAGGTTCCGGTCTAGTGCTCGGATTAAAGCACAGCCCGCTGTTTTGACTCCAAAAGGCATTCTGACGAAACAATATGTCTGGTTATCGAATAAGAAGCCAGTTAGAAGCTGTGACTTCTTATCCAATTCAAGATGATGGAACGAGCTCGTCAGATCGACTGATGAATAAATGCTCTTGTTTTTAAAGCCTTTTAATACGTCTCTGATAATTGGCGCTCTGTCATACTCAGGAAAAATGAGTCTCATATTGAGATTTCTGGCATCTAAACAAAGTCTAATAGATCCATTTGGTTTTGTGACTGCCAAAATCGCATTTAGATAAGGTGTAGGTGTCTTCCTTATCACTCCAGCTTCTAACATCTCATCTATAATGATTTTAACTTGCCCACGATATTTTTCAGGAATTTGGTACAATCTGCTTTTGAAAGGTGACCAGTCCTCGACTTGCATAGTGTACTTGAAATTTAAAATTTTTCCAGGTACTGTATCAAATACTGTTTTGAGCTTCCTTAAAATCTCTTCCAACTGTTTTCTGTGTTCACCCCCAAGTTGAATGTCATTGAGCCGCTCCTGTAGTAACTCTTCAAATTGTGCATCACTGTCATCTCCTTCTGTTAATAAAGACCATATCTCCTGGGATTCTATCTCCTCATCTAGTTCCACAACAGCCCCTTCTACGATGTTATCTTCCGCCTTTCGTACCTCCTCTTCCGTCTCTTCTGATATTGCTTCCAATGCCCAAGAATTTACATCTCTTCCGGTAGTGATTTCATCCATATGCAATCCCACGTTTTTCAGCTGGTCATATTCTCTAAAACTGACTGTATTCTTGTGTAAATCTATCACTGCTTGATAGTCACAAATGAAATTTGCACCAAGAATTATATTGAAATTCATCTTTGCCATGAAAATGAATGTCTGCCCAAAAGTGTGTTCCAATATGTTCAGCTCTAAGTATGCCTGACGTTTACAAGTAACGGTGCGTTCAAGAATAACACCCCTCACTTTGAGCTGTGGTACCGGAATTACAGGAATATTCTGAGTCCGTCCCAACTCTCGAACCAAGGCCTCCGATACTAGACTGATCTGTGACCCTGTATCCAATAAGCATCTTATATTAATTCCACCAATCCTTGCGTAAATAATGGGTAATTGCCTAATTTCATCGTTCCGTGGTTTCACCGTCTCCTCCAGGCAGTCTTCTGGTAAAGCAATCCATTCTTGTATGTTCGCTACTATCCATCCATCTTCAACTTCCGACTGTTGTGTTTGGAGACTGTCTCCTTGATCCAAAATTAACATTTTTTTTAGCTCCATTTCGACTCCCATCATCCTTCTGTCGCTCATGTCCTTGATATTCCTCTTGTCTCAGTAGACTTCCAGCTTCCTCAGTATGTGTATCTGGGTTCTTACTGTTCCCAATGGCCTTTTCCCATCTTCCTAGTTCTCCACCTTGACTAGCGTGTAACTCCTCTAAGTAATTTTGTGATTGAGCGTGCCTATCATCCCAGTCATCTCGATAGTTACGTTGATCTCCTTGATTTTGATCTCTCCTTCCTTTCCATCTTTGATTGGTATTGTAATCACCGTATCTTCCATAAGGCCTGTCATTCCTTCGATTATCACGCCATTGTTGATATCCTCTCTGTTGGTATCTATTGTTGCCCTGGTATCTATTGTTGTAGTGATTTTCGTTACGCTGATATGGTCTGTTTTCCCCTTCTTCCTGGTTTCGCCTAGGTGTGGAGGTGCTCGTATTAGTACCCTGCGTTTTAGTATTTCCCTGTTTTGTTTTTACGACCTCTGTAGTGTTGACTAATTCCAGTTGTCTTCCTCCTCTAAAATGACTATGAGATGTGGTCTCATCTATTTGCCGTAATATCTGCTCTGCATGTAGGGCCGTACTGACGTTTGCTGCGACTAGCACTTGCTGTACATTAACTGGCATTTGCCTTGCAATTGTCATCACCAAATCTGATTCGTTTAAGGGGTAATCCAGATCGCGAAATTTTAGCATTTGCATGTTAAAGAAATCTGAGTATTTTGTCTGCTGGGTAGTTTGATATTTTCTAGAGTAAAGCTCCATTCTTAAACTCTGTTGTATGGCGGGAGACCAGTATTTGCGCAGAAACGCTAAGTTAAAGTCTGACATGGTTCCAAATGTGTATTTGAAACTTAAAAACCAGGTGAGAACATTCCCTGATAAAAATCTCTCCATCATTCTCAATCTACGTGCTTCAGGTACCCCAGTGTCATTGAAATGGTCTTCAATCTCTTTGATAAAGGCCTTAGGCGTTACCCCTGAATTTTCGGTGTATTTCTGCGGTTTGTAGTCATTTGAGCGAATTACTTGAATAAGTTTTGTGGGCTGATGACCGTCCTGTGGTGTTGAGCTTCTATCTACGTTCTTACGAAATCCGTCCGTGTTTGTTGTTAATGGGCTCTCTGCTTGAGTCTGACTTCCTGCTATGCTGGGTTGGGGACTATGTGAGTCATCCTGCTTGTCTTTCAATGCTCCCGTTTTAAATATAGACGATTGTTCTAATGAGCGAAGTTCGGCTTTAATGATCCTGTCTGTCTGCTCTTTAAGTCTATTTTTTACCTCTTGCTCCAAAGCTTGAATACGCGTGTGGTTTTCGCCTACTGTTTTAATAATGGTGGATCTTTCCTCTCTAGAATCAATATTCATTTTCTTCCAATCTTTCCTGATCTGTTCTTTAATCGTGCTTATTTTTTCTTCAATTTGGCTCTTATTTTCATCCTGATTATTTTCTATCTGGCTTAGCCTTTCGTCTAATGTACTCTTAAATTGTTCTTGTTCCGTTTCTAGGCTTTTCCACTGTTCCGCTGATTTTATCTCTAGACGGTCCATATCTTTAATTATGCCTGATATGTTCTCATCTACTGCTGATATTTGTTGTTGAATGACCCTGCCACTTTTCTCCATCTCCTTAAATCGTCCTTCCAACTTATCTTGAGCTATTTTGACCTCGCTTGTATTCATTGTGTATGCTATTTCAATCTGCTCTAATTTAGCTAACACCGTTTCATCGAGAATGCTAAGTTTTTTATCGAAAATACTCTCCATTTGTTTAATCTGCTCTAATTGTTTCTCATTATTTTTGCTTACATCAAGGGCCAGTAATATCATCTGTTGGTTTGTGTGCTCTTTCATCTCTGCGGTTAACGAAGCTAATTGGTTAGTGTTTTTATTATTTTGCGCCTCTAACTGTGAATTTATAGTGTCATTAATTTCACTCTTTAATAACCTAGCTTGTTCCGCCTGATATTCATTTTGCTCAATTCTACTGTTGTTTAACTGTGTCCGCAATGATTCACTTTGTTCTAACAGTTTAGTATTTAGCGATTTACTTTGTTCTGACATTTTCGTATTTAGCGATTCACTTTGCTCTAACATACTAGTGTTTATTTGTTCAGATAATTTTGTATTCAACGCTTCACTTTGCTCTAACATACTAGTGTTTATAGATTGACTCTGTTCTGATAATTTAGTGTTTATTTGTTCGGATAACTTCGTGTTCAGCGATTCACTTTGTTCTGCTAATTCAGTATCCAACAATTCCTGAGTTCTCCTTGCCGCACTTTCAATGATCTCCTGGATCTGCGCCACCGTTGCCATGTTTTACAATATATATGAGACATATGGGAAATGGCATACGCCAATGCCCTTTGACACGCACATAAATCCAATGCACATTTAATTTCTTTATCCTACTCAGTTCATTTATTTTTACCTTAAATCCCATTAGTTGATTGCATCTCTGAGTAGTTCTAGTTTTACTCAATTTAATTTTAACCCCAAGCACATATTTAGTCATTAAACAGTTATCCTGATCTGATATTAACACTGACTAATTAACAAAGTATTAATTGTCATTTTAGGCTACAGCCTCCAAATATTTCCATGAGTTTGACTTTCTACACAAATCTAGTTTTAACTTTATCATTGGGTGCCCGGTATCACATCTTAATTTTACTTTAATTTAAAAGACAACAACGTGAACCGTATTTTACTTTGCAAACTCCTGATTTTAATTTATCTTTCACACATTTGGCGGTATCCACTTCGCCTCAACTACTTTTAATAAAATATTACTTCCCGGTGATTAAATACTGTCATATCTGCCTGCACTTGCGGCATGCCAGTTTTACTCAAATGCGCCACTATTGACATGTGTAATCTCCCCGTTACACCACAGTGAATAGCCCCACCGTTGGCCGCCAGTTTTCACCTATGAACCCTTCAGAATAGCAGTGTTTTATGCAAGAATCTTAGATCAAGGGGTCGCGTTCAGTTCATAGTGTGGTGTTTACGTCCGCCAAACTACGTGCTTTTCTGAGGCAAGGGTTATAGGATGAAAACTATAACTAAGAAAGAAAGGAGACAAAACGTAAGATAATAACAAGATTTAATAACTAATTTGTGCATAAAAGAATAAAACAAAACAATAATAAACAAAATCCTCCCTGAATTTTCCCTGACAGGAATATTTATCACTTTGAGGAGTCAGATGGATCTCCCCTTTTCTAATAAAATGTGGATCCCAGTTCCACTATCTTGCATGTGAATTTATGTTCGCGTGGTGACTATCTACGAGAGATGAGTACTTGGATGATCATTCGTTCACAACGGGTTAACAGCCACGGTGCTCACGAACAATCACCTCGTAAATCAACTTTTATGGCTATGGGCATAACATTAATAAAAATCCTTAAATCTAACTCTGACACACATATTACAACTCTACTATTTACAGGCATCTCTCTGAGACCCTTATTAGTGTGGTGACACACTTAACCAAATGAGCTGCCACCTTGGCCAGATACTCAACAACAAGGAAAAACAGCGCCGCACGTGACTCACGGGCCACTGACATGGAAAAATAAACATAGAATAAACCAACAACAACAAACAACCTGAGTGGTTAAGATTACTTTATATTAACAAAACTGCATGTTAAAGATACGCTTCGAAGATTATCGTGTTTCGTAGGCAACTCCCATTTATTTAAACAATTTTACCATTGATCAGTTTCTCACATTTATATTTATTTTCAAGTAATTTGGAGCCAGTCGTGCACTCCACTAACGAGCTCTGCTTGCGAAACTCAGCCAGCCCTTGTGACAACAACTCACCCCTTTCCACAATACCAGTCATGTCCCCCTTCCAGTGTATATAAATAGCCGACCAGCTAAACTATTATCTCAAGGAAACAACAGCCGCTAACATCTCCTCCCACTCAACATATGGTCAGACAATAATCACATATCCATAATTGTCCTCGCAAGGATACAATATGAATCTGGTACCACGCTGACAGAAATCAGTCTCTGCTGAAATTCCCGCTTGTAATACCACAAAAAAATACTCACAGTACACACATCTGGGACTGACATAACGCCTTTCACATGGGTCTGCTGAATTAGAGCTCGCAAACATTTAACACAATATTTAAAACCTACGATTGAGCTGAGTACTCTTCGTCACAAATTACATTGCTCCAAAGGCAATAATCACACTGAATCTGATCAATAATAATTCTCAACAAAATTTAATTACCCTCCAATCTACTATATAATTAGATTAATTCAGTCCTACTTCTGAAACACGACATATCTCCGAAAGACGTTTTTAACCGCACTTCGTAACCTAGGCGAACACGGCCGTTCACATAGATACGTTAGTTAACACAACACAAAGAAAAGAACCTTCCTATAACTACAATTGTGCGAGCTGCTTTCAAACAAAAGTGTGTCAGATCAAAACTAAATATACTACAGTAATCACACAAGCAAAGTATTTACAAAAATATGTCCCATAAACCATAAGTTAATTTAATAAATAATAAAATATTATTTGTACTCATCTCGTGTTGTAGTCACCCGTCAAAGAACATCAGACGCCATTCCCCAACTGGATGGTTCTTTATCTCATAGCAGCCATCTGGACGGACTGTTGAGACTTCCACACTTCTTCTGCATTCATCGAAGTCATCCTTGCGCTGATACAAAAATTAGGTTATTATACACTTTATGCCTGACTACTAAATTCGCTTGTTCAGGTACTAAATTCCCTGTCACTGTTCGTTGGCGAATTATCTACGCTACTGTCCCTATAACTATAGTACTATGACTATCTATCACTGAATTTACCACTTTACAATGAATATCTTGTGTCCTCGACACAAATACAAGTCTATCTCTTCAGACGAACAGAATCACAGTCTACGTCCGTAGACGCACAGAATACCAGTAATGTCTCCTAGACACACGGAATGAAAGTCAATGTCTTGGCTCTTCGACACACTTATAAATGAACTGGCCCTTGGGTCTAGATGGAGGGGGATTTTATGTAAAAATTTCTCGAAATAATTGTGGTACAGGAATGAAATAGATATCACTGAACTCGTAATATTGCACAGGTCAAGAATATGCCCATTAATCCTAGAATCGATCGTAGAGATTTTGTCTAGGCGATTTCCCGCGTGAATGCTAGCCGCCGCGTACCCCAGCCGGAGTTGGCGCGCAAGTAGGCATTCTCTTCTCATTGGTTCTCCATTTCTCTGTAATTTGGCGGTTTCTAGTAGATCTTGGCGTCTTGGGAGTGTCTATTTTCTTCATCAGCCATTCACGTTACTGCATCATTTTTCTTCTAGGCGCGAATATCACAATGAACATACCAGAACCATGTCTCACCGCGCGTCGCTTCTAAAATTGAGGTAGCCACACCTGTCCTTATGATACATAGCTAAGCTATTTCTTTTCATAGCTCAAGTACTTAGCCTTTTGTTAAACTGATGCAGGTATGTCCCTACTGTCTCCAACAAATGCTTGAAATTTCCTCATCACTGTCTGGCTACTTTCATGATGCTGGTTGAAATATTTATTAATTGAAGAAATAAAAAGTAGAATCATTTAACCAACATAGGGTAAAGGGTTCAATATATACGTGTAAACGATGTTTTACTCACTTTGATAATCAATATGGTCAACAAGGAATGGACAAATTGAAAGAACATAGAGCTTTGTGTGTCCAGCATGACATTGCTAGGGTTGAAATGCCTATTATAAACCTCATTGTCAAATTCATAAATGTTGAAGAAATGCTGAGAATACCTTACTTTATCTATGCAGATTTTGAAAGTATACTGTTACCCTATCAAACATGTCTACCTAATCCTGAGGCAAGTTAGACCGTGCCATACCAGAGTCATGTTCCTATGAGCTTTGGTATAAACGTTAAACCCTCACCGGCTGTGGAACACATAAAGACAAACCTTCCAAGCCAACCTGTTACTTATCATGGACCTGATGCTGCAGAAATGTTTATGGACTGTTTGATTTCAATAGCTAATGAAATCGATCGCCTTTACAGCTTAAATGTTCCAAAGGCCTTAACTCAGGATCAAGATGCAGAGTTCCAATGTTCTGAAACCTGTTAATTGTGTCAAAAACCATTTACCAAAGAGGACTGGAAAGTTCGAGACCATTGCCATATTACAGGGGAATACCGTGGAAGTGCTCACAATAACTGTAATTTGAGGTGTGAAACACGTAACCCTGTTCCTGTGTTTCTACATAATATGAGTGGCTACGACGCAAATTTCGTTGTAAAGCAATTAGGATGTACTACTGAGAGAGTGGATGTTATCGCTAACTCCAAAGAAAAGTACATTTCCTTTACCAAATATGTAGGAAATGTTAAGCTTAGATTTGTGGACACGTTTCGGTTAATGCCAACTAGTTTGTAAAACTTAGTTTCCAACCTAACATCATAACCTGAAACAGACAAGTACTTTGAAAAAGAAAATGCAATGCTCATGACTCGTAAAGGGGTATTTTGTTATGACTACATTGACTCATGGGAAAAGTTAAGTGAAACGTGTTTTCCTCCAATAGAGGTACATGAAAGGAACCTCCAAGAAGATTGCAATTATTGATGTAAAGAAATGAATAGCAGTCGGGTGTACCCAGGGCAACGTCAGACGATGCAACGAAATGTACTGACGGCAGATCCTGTCACAACCGGTCTCCATCCAAATGGATTGCACTATTCCGAAAGGTCTTTTTCAAGACCACTTGTGTTTATCTCTATAAACATCGAGGGACTTTCTCGAGAGAAAGAGGTCATATTAGCTAATCTGTGCCAAAAATATGCATGTGACATCCTGCTAGTCCAGGAAACACACAGGGGGAGTACTAGATACCATCCAAGAATTGCTGGCATGGAACCAATTCTGGAAAGGCCTCACGACAAATACGGCAGTGCCATCTTTGCCAGATCTAACATGAACATCATCTCAGCCTCATTGACTGAAGACAATGACATCGAGCCCTCACAGTGCGTACTCCATTCTTCTGTATCACATCAGTCTGCAAACCACCTGAGACCACTTTCAGCTTTGGAACACCAGCCAACGTCAACCACCTGGACGTAAACTTTGTCATTGGCGATTTCAACTGTAGAAACACAGATTGGGGATACCCAGATTCTGATGCAAATGGAACAAGTCTAGAAATATGGACCGAGGCTCATGACTTGCATCTGATCCACGACCCAAAGCTCCCTTCTTCCTTCAACAGTGGCTGGGGGAAAAGAGGGTACAATCCAGACAATATCTTTGTGTCCTCAAAAGTATCTCGGCAATGTGTGAAGAGTATGGGTGACCCTATTCCTCGTACTCAACATAGGCCTGTCATCTGCAGCGTGAATTCCGTGGCGATGCCTGAAGAGGTACCATTCAAGAGGAGGTTTAACTTCAAGAAGGCTGACTGGACGAAGTTCAGCGAAGAGCTTGACTAGGAGATAATAAACATTCCTCCACAACCTGAAATGTACGACACCTTTGTTGAATGCGTCCGGCAAGTTTCAAGGAAAACTATTCCGAGGGGGATGTAGAACTCAATACGTTACAGGCATGCCCGGTGATGACAAACAACTGCTAGAAAAGTATCACACCCTCTATGAAGAGGATCCATTTGCTGAAGAAACTATCCAAACTGGAGAAACACTATTGCAAACCATCACAGCAACTCGCATGGCCAAGTGGAGCAACCTGGTAGAGAACCTCGACATGAAGCTGAATAGTAGACAGGCCTAGAAATTGCTTAAAAACCTTAGCGGCGACCCTGTAAAACCACAGAAGAACTTCACTGGAGTGACACCTGACCAAGTGGCGACCCAGCTCCTGCTGAATGGTAAAACAAAAGGGAGGGTTACCACAGGAGCTCTTCAGCGTGAATTGGAAGCAGAGAATCACTTTCTTCGAGATCCTTTCTCGATGGTTGAAATTGAAGCTGCCATCTTGCTTGAAGATGTACAAGGCTGCTGGTGTCGATGACCTACGAGTAGAACAGATAAAAACTTCGGTCGTAAAACATTGGAGTGGTTACTAAGCCTAATGAACACATGTGTTGCCAAGCTACATATCCCTAAAATGTGGAGGAAATCTCGAGTCATTGCACTACTCAAGCCTGGGAAAGAACCAAACGACCCGAAAATTTTTCGACCTGATCCCTGTTATGCCATACCTTCAAGATACTAGAACGCCTGGTACTTAACTGAGTCAGTATTATCCTCGAAGAGAAGTTCATTCCACAACATTGCTTAAAAACCTTAGCGGCGACCCTGTAAAACCACAGAAGAACTTCACTGGAGTGACACCTGACCAAGTGGCGACCCAGCTCCTGCTGAATGGTAAAACAAAAGGGAGGGTTACCACAGGAGCTCTTCAGCGTGATTTGGAAGCAGAGAATCACTTTCTTCGAGATCCCTTCTCGATGGTTGAAATTGAAGCTGCCATCTTGCTTGAAGATGTACAAGGCTGCTGGTGTCGATGACCTACGAGTAGAACAGATAAAAACTTCGGCCGTAAAACATTGGAGTGGTTACTAAGCCTAATGAACACATGTGTTGCCAAGCTACATATCCCTAAAATGTGGAGGAAATCTCGAGTCATTGCACTACTCAAGCCTGGGAAAGAACCAAACGACCCGAAAAATTTTCGACCTGTATCCCTGTTATGCCATACCTTCAAGATACTAGAACGCCTGGTACTTAACTGAGTCAGTATTATCCTCGAAGAGAAGTTCATTCCACAACAAGCAGGTTTTCGTGCTGGCAAATCATGTTGTAGCCAGATCTTGAATCTCACCCAACACATCGAGGATGTTTTGAGCACGGTGAGATAACGGAAGTCGCCTTCGTTGACTTAACAGCCGCATACGACACTGTGAATCATAGGAAGCTGTCAAAGAAAGTGTATGACCTTACCAAGAACCACCAACTAACATCCCTATTCAGCATCTTCCTTCAGAACAGAAGATTCCAAGTCTCGCTAGAGGGGAAAAGGAGTAGATGGCGAACCCAGAAGAACGGTCTCCCTCAGGGTAGCGTGCTGGCTCCAGCGCTGTACAATATCTACACAAATGATCAGTCAAATCCAGCAAGTACTAGGCTCTTCATCTATGCCGACGACACAGCAGTAGCTGCTCAGGGCTCATCCTTTGAAGAAGTGGAAGGAAAGCTGACTTTAGCGATGGACGAACTCTCCAAATACTATGATGCCAACTATCTGAAGCCGAACCCTAATAAGACACAAGTGTGTGCGTTTCATCTACGAAACAGGGAAGCATGGCGACAGCTGGACAACACATGGCGAGGTGAGTGACTGAAACATTGCCCAACACCAGTTTACCTAGGTGTCACACTAAACCGTGCTCTAACCTACAGACAGCAATGTCTGAACCGAAACAGAAGGTCAGTGCTCGCAATGACATACTCAAGAAGCTGATCGGCAGCACCAGGGGAGCCAGCCCGCACATCATGAGGACTTCCGGACTTGCACTGTGTGTGTCAGCTGCTGAGTATGCCGCTCCTGCGTGGAACGCTTCAGCACATGCTAAGCAGGTTGATACTGCTGTCAACGACACTGCAAGGATAATCTCGGGGTGCCTGAAACCAACACCAGTGCACAAACTATACCCTATTGTTGGAATAGCCCCACCCAATATCCAGAGGGCCACTGCTGCGGACGCCGAGAGAACAAAGCAGGATAATGACCATCGACATCCACTATATGGTCACCAGGCAGCAAGGTCTCGCCCCAGATCCCGCAAGAGTTTCCTTGCAAGGACTACGCCGCTGGAGGGAACACCAGAGACTACTGGTCTTAACAGATGGAGGAGCTCACTGCCCACAGACATGACACCAAAGGAAGAACTGGCTCCTGGCCCCGACTTACCTTATCCTGTGTAGAGGTCCCTCGACCGCTTAAGAGTGGGTGTCCCTCGATGCAAGACCAACCTGCAAAAATAGGGGATTCTTCCAGCAGACGCAGACACCTCTTGTGAATGTGGAGCTGAACAAGACCCAAGCCACCTACTTACCTGCCCCCTCCTGGACAACCCATGCACAATGGAAGATGTTTTTAGAGCCAGTAACAAGGCCATCGCAGCTGCAATTTTTTGGAAATGTTGACCGGACACGGAAATGAATGAGAGGTATTCTTTAACAAATTAAGTCAAGAAGATGTTAGTCAAGATGACTATGAACATGCCAAAAATGTCTGGAATCAGTTCAACATTTTAACTCTAGAGGAATATAGTGACCTCTACCTAACTTCAGATGTACTCCTTCTTGCAGACAGCTTTGAAACGTTTAGAAACAAAACACTAGAAACACACCGAGTGGATGCTGCACACTTTTTTACTTCGCCTGGTTTAAGTTTCGAGGCAATGCTCCTTTACACAGGAATTGAATTGGAATTGCTACAGGATTACGATCAGATTCTTCTAATCGAGTCTGGAATACGTGGAGGCATATGCCAGGTGTCTCATCGGTATGCTGAAGCTAACAATAAATACATGGAAACCTATGATTCTGAGAAACCATCGCAGTTTATTACCTATGATGATGCCAACAACCAATACTGGTGGGCTATGTGCCACTCTCTTCCTTATGGCGGATTTCAGTGGGTTTCTCCAGATACCGTTGATCTAGAAAAACTAAAGGAAGACGATCCTGTGGGATACATTCTAGACGTTATTATTATTATTATTTATTTACCATAAATCGTACACGAAGTATGGAAGGCCTAGTGAAAAAGGGCAAGCCCCACATACATATTTCATGCTCCACAGGCACAGCTTACATCTTCATTTGTTTTAACAATATTTACAAGTTTTACAAAGATATTTGCAGTATTTACATATTTAGAATATTGACATAGTACATTTTCCTGTTCACTCACTCTCTCACGCACGCACTTTCATAACCTCTATCACTCGATACATTCATTCATTCATTCCATTCAGATACTCATTCATTCAGCGAGACAATCAATCACTCATACATACGTTTATTTATACAATGTACCTTTTTACGTACAGCTTGAATTTCCGAAGAGGCAATATCTTGGCATCTCCTGGCAGCGCGTTCCATAACCGTGCAGAGCGGCCGTAGAAACCTGTCAGGTAAGCATTGCTACGTGCGAAGGGCGGAACGAGGGTTACACCTCGTCCTCTCCGAACTGAGCGATATGCCAATGACAGTCGGCAAAAAGGGTCAATATTAATGGAACCTGTAAGGGATTTTTTAAGAAAAATTAGATAAATTTGTTTGGCTGTTGCCTCTATAGATGGAAATTTTGACAAAGGGGAAGGGTAATAACGAGCTATTAGCCTTTCTGCGCGGCGCTGTACACGCTGGAGCTTGTTCATTTTTTCCGCTGTAGTGGGATGCCAGGCAGGTAAGCCGTACGTTAATATTGGACGGACCATGCATGTGTAAGCCATCCTGAAGGCTCTAGGTTTACAACCTCTCATGTTTCTGTACAAGAAACCCAGAACTTCGGTGGCCTTACATCTTGCCTCTTCACTTTGAATGTTCCAATTCAGGGTGTCGGAGATTGTTACCCCTAATAGCTTTAAGTTTGTGCACTGTGGGATGACACTGTTCATAATTTTGTATTCATTCTCAATGGGTTTTTGTGACCTGGTTATTCTTATGTATTTACATTTTTGTACATTTATATTTAAATTATTCACAGAACACCACAGCGATAAGTTGTCCAGATCTGATTTAAGACAGAGGGAATCTTCTTCACATTTAATGCCCCTGTATAGCACGGTGTCATCTGCATATAGTGACATTGATGAGGTGACACAGCCAGGAAGATCGAGCACATATATAGTGAAGAGAAGAGGTCCGATCACAGAGCCCTGAATCACTTCAGAAGTAACTTGAGCAGCCTGCGATCGAGCTCCTCCGTACACCACACACTGTGTTCGACCCTCTAGGAATGACCTCACCCATGCAAGTAAGCTACCCCGTATGTTAAGCTGCTGTAGCTTTAACAAAAGTCTTTCATGAGACACTTGATCGAAGACCTTAGCCCAATCCAGTGCAATACAGTCCACTTGTTTCACTTCTGGCTGATTCAAGTAGAACTGAAACTCATCAATGACTTTTGTCAATAGAGTAGTGCAAGAGCGACCCGGAAGAAAACCGTGCTGATTTGGATCGAGCAGATTGTTCTCCCGTAGGAATTCCAGCACACTGTTTGCTACTAGCCGCTCCATACATTTACAAATTATAGATGTTAGACACACCGGTCTGTAATTTGCAACATCTTCTCTGTCACCTTGCTTATATATTGGCACCACGTTAGCACTTTTCCACCCACACGGAACAGAACCTTGGTTGATAGACAGGTTGAATAACGCACTCAGAGAGGGCGCTAATGCTTCCGTACACTGCAGCAGGATCTGTTCGGGAACATCATCTGGGCCGGTCGCCCATCTGACCTTCATGATCTACACAACGATTTACCTTTCCTACCAGAGTGTACACAACCTAAGGATTCGTCTCTGAAAAAACTAATTCCTCATCTTGGAAATCGAAGGCGATATGTTGTTCACTGCATGGCATTAAAACAGGCTTTAGATCATGGAAGAAAATTGATAAAAATTCATAGTGTGTTAAAGTTTAAGTAAAGACCTTGGTTAAAGGCATACGTTGATTTTAATAACAACCTTCGAAAACAAGCCAAAAATGATTTTGAGAAAAATCTGTACAAATTATTCAACAATGCCATTTATTGAAAAACAATGGAAAATATCCGTAAGGGAATAGACATACGGCTTGTGACTGACAGCAAAAATGCAGAATAGCTAATAGCAAAGCCGACATTTATTGACAGAACAATTTATGGTCCTAACCTAGCTGCTTTCCACATGGCTAAACGTAACATTGTATTAAATAAGCCTATATATATTGGAATGTGTATACTGGATATTTCAAAAACTCTAATGTATTCCCACCACTATGATGTTCTGCTACCCTATTATGGAATGTATATGGATACCGAGTCGTTCATTTATTTGGTTAACACCCAAGATGTATATCAAGACAAGTTGGATTTCCTAGAACACCTGGACACATCAGATTATCCTACTAATCACATATGTTACTCTACATCGAACAAGAAAACGTTGGGGAAATTTAAAGACGAGGCTTGTGGACAAATTATAAAAGCATTTGTTGGACTTAGAGCTAAAATGTACGCTTTAGACATAAATGGTAAAGAAATCAAAAATATTAAAGGTATTAACAGAGGTGTTGTCAAAAATTGTATAAGCTTTCAAGATTATAAGGATTGTGTCATGAACAACAATGTAAAAAGGATACCAATGAACATTTTCGCTTCTAAACAACATGATATATAATCTATAAGACTAAACAAAATTGCTTTGTGTCCTGGTGATGATAAAATAGTGATTGGTGCTAATGGTATAGGTACATATGCCTATGGTCATTACTCAATCATTGACCATGCTTAAAGAGTTAAGTTTTGAATATCAAAATCCTCTGCATGAGTCTAGCAAATAAATAAAACAAATCAATTTTAAAAATTAAAACAAAGCACTACAAAAATAGAAAAACACAAAAAGAAAAAAATGGTATTCATAATCAAAAAATAAATAAAATAGAAAACAAAATAAAAGCAACTGAACAATTTATAACAAAAAAGAATATATATAAAAATGTATTATGTGTAAATAGTGTACATGTATTTAAAATAAAAAATATTGTATGGACAGTGCTTGTACATTTTTAATTACTACCCACCTCTCTCCACTTCTAATGCAAAATGAACATGTAAAACACAAATTGGAAAATCCATGTTTCCATATTGACAAAATAGAAAAAACATTGAACTGAAATTTTAAAAACTGTAAATGGGGATTTGGCAAATTGACAAATGTGTTAACAACAAATTGGGAAATCCATGTTTCTATATCATGAAATTGAAAAACTTTAAACTGACATTTTAAAAACTGTAAATGGGAAATTGTGAAATTGATAAATGTGTAAACAACAAAATGCAAAATCCATGTTTCCATATTATGAAATTGAAAAATTTAAAACTGACATTTAAAAAAACTGAAAATGGGAAATTGGAAAATTGACAAATGTGTAAATAACAAAATGAAAAAAAAATACCCGGTTGGGGTATTGATCATGTTGTACAGTAGCCTATAAGACTAGCATAAGGATAGTTGCATGTGTCCTTATATACTTTGTGTATGTGCATTAGCCTTTGGATTAGCTTAAGTTAGGTTTGGTAAAGTTAGTTTTGGTGAGTTTAGGTATGTGACCTTGTAGTTTTCTCTTTTCGGAAAATGTAAAATGTAAAATCTAAAATTAAAAAAACATAAATTTAAAAAGTAAAATCTAAAAAACTAAAATTTTAAATACAAAAAAAAATAAAAATGTAAAGTCTAAAAAATGTAAAATGAAAAACCAAAAATCTAAAATGTTAAAATGTTAAAATATAAAATCTAAAATCTTTAAATGAGGTTTCTGTGGGTTAGGTTATGTTAGGTTCGGTTAGGTTAGGTTATAACTAAGTTTATTATTTGTGCTCTCTCATTTGCTCTTACTTTTTTTGCTCTGACTTAGAAGTTAGGTTAGGATAGGTTAGGTTAGGTTAGGTTATAACTAAGTTTATTATTTGTGCTCTCTCATTTGCTCTTAATTTTTTTGCTCTGACTTTGAAGTTAGGTTAGGTTAGGTTAGGTTAGATTAGGTTAAGTTAGGTTAGGTTAGGTTAGGTTAGGTTATAACTTAGTTTATTATGTGTGCTCTCACATTTGCTCTCATATTTCCTCTCACTTTGAAGTTAGGTTAGGTTAGGTTAGGTGAAGTTAGGTTAGGTTAGGTTAGGTCTGTTATGTTAGGTTAGGTTATACCTAAATGTATTATTTGTGCTGTTACATTTGCTCCCACTTTTTGCTTTCATATTTGCTCGCACTTTTTTGCTCGGACTTTATGCTCCCACTTTTTGCTCTCACATGTAATCCCACTTTTTTGCTCTCACTTTTTGCCCCCCCCCCCCTACATTTGCTCTCACTTTGACGTTAGGTTAGGTTAGGTGAAGTTAGGTTAGGTTAGGTGAGGTTAAATGAAGTTGTGTTAGGCTGAATGGCAGAGGTATGAATTAAAACCCGCCTTTTCTCACTTTTGCCTTAAAAGACTGAGTGTACTCCGTTCCACTCTTGAGAAAAAATGAAAATCCACAGCCTGCTTCCAGTCTCCGACCGGGTCAGGAATGGAATGAATGAAGCCCCCATCTAGCGGCGAGGATATGAACGTGCCGGCTGCCGAGGCCTGACGCACTCCTCTTGAGACCAGAAATTAAATTTCTTGGCAGATCCAGGAATCGAACCCAGGTCTTGGCAGTAACAGCCAAGAATGCTAGACACTACACCAAGTGGTTGACAATATAAAGCTGGTCTGGGTTGCACATGATCAATCATTAATTAACGAATAATAATAATAATACATATTCCATTTAGGTACTACACGGCCGACCTCTCCCTGTGACGTCATTCACGGTCTCAGGGCGCGGCAGCACTCTTGCCCATTAGCCACTGCGCCAGCTCTGACTGACACCTCCATAAGAATAACATAGGGCTGGTTGCGCGCGGCGGCCATCTTGCCAATTAGCCCCTGCGCCAGAACCGCCTGATATTACTTACTCATAACAATGTTTAGTGATTGTGAATATTAACCTCGTGTACCCGGGAGAGTGAGAAATCTATGTGATAATCTCCATCATTGTGGTGGCTGCCCGTTTGTTTGTTTCTATTGTTCGGGTAAAAGGTGGTCGTGGCTTTAATATAGGTACCATCGCGGCATTTGTCTGGAGTAGAAGTGGGAACCCACGGAAAACCACTTCTAGGTATCAAAGTCACCTCTTCTCAGTTCTGCCCCACAAGGCGTACTGTGCCGAATTTCAGCCCTCAGCACAGAGCCGGGAATTAAACGAACAGCCATCACAATGATAAGACCAACAATGATAAAGCAATATTGTTAATGAAGAAAACATTCTAATGGAATGCACAAGTGATTTAATGCATCCTTCTACTTCTTCTTCTAAGGTACTGCTTATAAGGTCTCTGTTCCTAGGATCACACACAGACATACGAGGGCAGATCAAAAAATAAGTTGCACTTCCCAGTTATGGCCATTTATTACACCACCTATACAACAGCAACACGCCTATAACGACTTACAATGTAACGTCACTTTTCCACATAGTTTCCAAGAGACTCCAAACATTTCTGCGAACGCACAACCAACTTATCGATGCCGGATACATAGAAAGTTCCTCCAGCGTTCTGCAATCACACGGAGACAGCGGCCTTCACCTCCTCATCGCTCTGGGAATGTCGACCAGCGTTCTGTCTAATGATCGCATTCACACTGTTGACATTTGCAAGGGTCCTGTACGTTGTGGGCCTGCCCTCGCGATATACGTACGTGCGTCCGGCTTCAAATTTCTGACACCACTTTACGATCTCTTGCCGGGAAAAGGGTCCGCTCCCCATACACAGCACTAATTTCACGATGAATGTCCGTGCAATTCTTCCTTCTGGCCCATAGGAATCGGATTGTCGCACGCACCTCATATTTGGAGTGAACGTCCAGTCAACCCGCCATTGCATTTGGCCGCTATTCACACCATACAAGACGAGACACCACAGCGACCTGCCTTACAGATGTGTGGGCAGTGTCTGTCCCTTTCTTCGCTGTGCCCACGGTTGCGACACACAGCGCGCAGCTGCAGCGCGTTAGTGCAACTAACTTTTTGACCCACCTTCGTACCAGAACGAGATGTAGAAGCCATTCTAATTTCTCTCATGAATAAACACGTAGTTCCATAAAGAACTAAATAGCCTATTATCAGACGGAGAAAGAAAAAAAAAAGCACAGTTGTCACTTTAAGTTCTTATAAAATTCCAATAAATTTGACGTCAGTATATTAAGGGTTAACAGAAGTTTGATGATTTTCAGTCGGTCAACAGATTGTTGCCCGACTGAAAAGCTCCAAACATTTGTTTACTAGAGCAACACTGAAACATGGCTTCAAAGAGCATAATATTAAGGCTTGTATGAAGATATTCCGTGCAATGTTTCACAGCACTCAGATAAAAAGTCGCGAAAATATCAATCTAAATATTTAAATTTACCGTCACCGCCATGTTGTTTTTGTGCTCACCAGGTTATTAAATGATCCATAGGTGAACTTTTGTTAATAGCCTTTATCAACATACAAAATGTCAGTTTGATTGCTGTAATAGATTCGTAGATATTGGGAGCCGTCTAAATATTTCGGATTGGTCACCATGTTGTATTGTTATACATGTAGGCCACAGAATTATGCACCATTAGATGAAAATGTTTGCTTAGGTTCATTATTCAAACTTCCACTTCGATCGCATGATTAGGGCACAAGAAGTAAAAACTTAATTTTAAAATTTCGCACAGCTGCCATCTTGAGGTTATGTAAACATTTGAACTAACTTAAGTCATTGTATTAGTGCATTATAATGTGTATAAACATTTGCTATACCATATTTCAATACGCTCGGTTGGTTAAATCGCGACAAAATTCTATTTAAATCTTTCAAATTCGGTTTGCCCCCATGTTCGTTTTGTACTTAACAGGTTCATGAAAATTATATAGATAAACTTCTAGTTGTTTCCTTTATTACCGTACAAAATTTTATTGCGATGTGTGGCATTGTTGCGAAGATATAGAATGCAGTGAAATATTTCCCGCGGACGCCATATTGAATTGCTGAAACATATTACCATTTGAAAGGCAGAGTCAAGGTCGGACGATGTAGTAGTATGCGCTTACCGACTTTCATTGAAATCGCTTTTGCCGTTTATATATAATTAGGGACACATACACACACACACACACACGGACTAACGGTGGTTTCATAAGCCTATGTTTTTCTTAAATGAAAATAGGCTAAAAAGCACTTCATACACACTCCAAATGAAATAAGAAAACTTATCATAACTTTTAAATTATAACGAACATCGTAACACAATAATAGTGTTGTGGGATCATAACCTGCAAGTTGTAACGTTTTCTATTGCCCTCACTGTTGGGTATACAAGTGTTACTGTTTCCTTCGTGCACGTTGTGCGTACAAATGTAATGTTTACTCTGACTAAGATATGTTGTGTTAATGGGCGCCAAGACCTCAACGCTATGATGAAATCTAAATTTATATTTAACAACACCCAGCTCTGGTAGAACACCTTCAAGAATCTTTACACTCAGATCGTGGTATGATTTGATCATTAACCCAACTAACAATTGTATCAGGAGAAGGAATTTGGTCTATGTCTAATGCTACCTACTGAAAGCAAAGATTGCATGGTTAAAAGAAATGAATTTATTATATAAAAGAAGTATGGCAAAATTATTAATAATAATAATATATTTTAAATTTAAATTGGAGCGTTGCGATGTGAATATTACCGCTAGAGAATTACGTGAAAACGGAGTCGGATGAATTTACTGATTTTACTATTATTCCCAAGCTATGAAGTTACTGAAATACTGAATATGAAACAAAGAAACGAGAAATTATGTAGTTCTGAGTCATTCGCGCTTACCATTGGAAATTGCCGTAGCATTTCCCTCGTACTGGATGTTGAAGAGAGTTTCCCACAGCCTCCTGGACATCGTCATCTCCTTCGTCAGTTGAATAAATATTTGTAGAAATGTTCACACCGGAACCAACCACACGAGCAACCACAACGGTCAAGTTTTACAAAGATAATCCTCCCTTGCCTCCTCGGCGCGCAAACCATATATGCACTCCTCGCCTCCCCTCTCGGGTGCCGTCTCCTTCACGCCCGCTCTCTACTGATTGGCTGAGCCACCACGCGATACTCCCCTCCTCCGGGTCATTACACTCGGCGCGACGAGGATGTCGATTACCGGTCCAGGCCATTTCGCCTTTTCTTGATACAGCAACCCCGCTTGCGTCACGCTTCTCGACAAGAATAAGCCTGTAGCCGAATTCCCAGTGACTCATCTCTCTCAACAAACTCTAACTGACAAAATCCGAAAAACTCCGTAATCATATCTGTATACTTATAATCTTATAAAAAAACGCTCCAAAAATACCTTAATAATAATAATAAGTTACATGAAAACTTCTCTTGGCTGAACAATTTGCCGCGTAAATAAATATTGAATGGCTTCCAACTGACTTATGTCAGTGGCGTAAAATACCCTCGAAGACACGTTACAAAGTTACTGAGAAACCTGCTGTCTAAACCCACACTACCTTTCAGTTGGTCTTGAACTGAATGAAATCTACACAGAAGGTTGAAGGCTAGAATGGAACTTTGATTTAAAGTGATCATGTGGCCTCCCGAGGGGCCGAGTGCAGGTCATTCTAGTTGATGCCCGTGGGCGACCTGCGCTCCGTAATAAGGATGAAGTGATGATGAAGACGGCACATACACCCAGTCCCCGAGCCACGGGAATTAACCCCAGGAGATTAAGATCCCTAATGGCCTGGTCAGGAATCGGACCCTGGACACGTGGGGCCAAAGCCTAGGGCGCCAACCATTTAGCCACGGAGCCAGACGGAATTTTGATGGAGGGCTTGGGGTCTACATTTTCACTGGTATCTTAAAAGAACCCACAACACTGGTTGAAGGTTAATCAAACATTATCCAAGAGCAATAACTGTATACTATTTGACTCGACCACAGTGAGCGAGCCGGAAAACGAGTAGTTGCAATCGCGATGTTTTTGAACAGCGGAGCTGCCGAAAGGTTTCTGGGGGGATATTCTTTCCACCGACAATCGTCATTCTTTTTCATGTGAGAATCTACGAATGATCACAGTCATCTACTGTAACGCAGAGTGAGGTAAGCCTGTATAGCCTGTCATGTATTTTAAGTACACATTTTTCTTATTACCTCTAAACCGAAAATGAATTCGAGTTGCCATCAGATGTTGCAGCCTTAAATTTCATCATGCCATAAAGTGTTATTTTCCTTTGAAGAAAGAACACAGAACTTGGAGTGCCAAACAATAATGACCAGTATTTGTGTGCATTATTTCGTATTTGTCAAATAATAATTAAATTATATTAGGTACCTATTAAAATAATTTCAACATGCAATGGCATAGTCTGTTTGCATGTATTGTTCTGTACCCTGAACGGGGGTTGGTAGAACAAAGAATACTGGCGGTGAGTTTAGAGGATGGTATTAAATTATTGGGAGCTTCAACGAAAGTGCTGAAACTCCGGATGTGTGTGCGAGAGAGTGTTGGGTGACGGAACGGAGCTCTAATTAGTTAGGGTCGTAAATCTAAGGGATGCACTCTTGATGGGGAACCCTTAGCTTGTTAAGCAAATGCAACTATCTGCTGAGCTCGCAACGGTACGCGACCAAGTACTTCAAGGCTATCACACTGAAAAGGCCTATACTGCTTACACAGCGGATCTATAATTAAGGACACTGGCAGTTCAAGGTGTAAGGTAGGGAGTTAGGCGATAAAGACAATGTTTGTGAGTAAATGTTACAATGAATGTGTGGTGTTTGTGGTCACTTGTTTATTGGACCAGAAATGTTATGAATGCGTCCCTCTGTTTTGGGACGGTGTAGCACAATGTAAATGTTACACTAAAATAATTCAGGTGTCAAAGGGGAAGGATTGTAACTTGTAAAGTTCAGGAATCTGAGATACACACTTACCTCGTGACGTCGTTGCAGTTGGACAGAGGCTCCGGCAAAGACAGACAATTAGTCCCTTGGGGTCGTTCTTCTTCAACCTTTTGGAACTGCTGAGTCGAGTGTTTCCGCAGTCTGTTGCTGTTCCAGTAAGCCCCAGCATGTGTGTATGTGAATGATGCAAGCCTTGAGCAAGAGCTGAGGCTTCAACTCTGCTGGCTGTAGGTTTGGGGTGAAATTGGTGTAGTGGGTTGGACAGATGCGTAGACGTGTTTTATGGGGTAGTTACATAGGTAGATTATAGATGTATGAGTAGTTGTAGATTTTTATAGGTGAGTGTAGATCCAGCGGCGTGGGGCTATCTCCCTCCTGGGGGGGGGGGGTGCGTAGGGTCCCAATCGGGTGTAGGGTCCCCAAGGGCCCTAACAGTATTGTGCGATGAAATTATGTTAGTTTCATTCACATATTTAGGTCACCTTTTAAAGTTTTCGGGCCATTTTGTGGGATTTTTGCAGTCACTTCAAAGGTCATTATTAAAAAAAGTTTGGTCATCAACATCCGGACCCTGCTTATAACCCTTAAATTTATGATTTATAGTTTCAGAGATATGTATTTTCCAATCAGGGATAGTATTACCAGATAGATTGTTATACCAAATTATAGCATGACTGTTAATGGCAATTCATTTTTTTTTGTTTGGTCCATGCGTATTTGTGTGTGTTCAGAATCTGATTAATATGCTGCACTATTGTGGTGTTTGTATAAGTGTGAACCCGTTTGTTAGCACCAGTTTCTGTTCTCTCTAACTCTTTAACCAAACTGCTAGGTCATCTACAGTACCTCTCTACAGTAAATTAGTCGACTTACCAAAGAAGAGCTTATGCAAATATACAATTGGTTCATGCCATGTAGACTTAGGTATTAGGAAGTCATTTTTGAAAGCCTTTGTCTGGAGCGTGGCACTCTATGGAAGTGAAACTTAAACTATTGGTGCAGCAGAAAAGAGGAGAATAGAAGCGTTTGAAATTTGGTGTTACGGGAGAATGATGATGATCACTTGGGTAGATAGGGTTACAAACGAAGAGCTATTAAGACGAGTGGGAGTGGAGATATGTTTCTGGTGACTGCTAATGAAGATATGACATAGGTTGATATGACGCATACTAAGATACCCAGGAATAGCAGACTTAGTTATGGAAAGAAGGTTCGAGGAGAAGAAATGCAGGGAAAGACCAAAGTTAAAATATGTTAAACAGATTGCTTCGGATGTAGGGTGAGGTAGCTATGTGGAGATGAAAAGATTAGCTCAAGATAGGGAGGAATGGAGGGCTGCGTCAAACCAGTCACAAAAATAAAGATTCAAACAACAACATGTTGACTTGAGTTCAATCGTTAGCACCTATATAATAACTTTCTAGCTCTACTTACAATCTGCTAGGTCATCTGTCTCTATGGGCTCATTTTCCCATTAGATTTGTGTGCTGGTCTTTTCACCTACAATTCCTAACTGAATTGTTCTACATCTGTGCATAATATTTAATGATCTATCCAATAGACCATGCATTGCGCTTTATCATTCCCATCTCCCCTCGTGTCAGCCAACTCTAATAACAAAACTAATACTAATAATAATATGATATATTTTTAATTTATTGATTATTTTTACGAGGGACTGTGGAAAATCTTCAAAAGACACTTGTGAAGGGTCCGCATTCCACAGTAGTGTGGGATTCTTAACCACTAAAAATCACATCCCTTTTCCCACGATGCGTTCATCACAACGGAACCGCTCTCGCATTACTTCAGGGTGATGTCGTGCGTACTTAGCCTTTCAGACTTCTTCTTTCTTCATTTCTTCTTATGGGCGTTCGTACACTTCCAGATCACGCTTTTTCTGTCGAAGAACATCCTCCTTATACACTGCTACCTGATCCCATGATTGCTGGTTCCGTAACTTCACAGACATAATTTTATCTGATGTCAGTTCTCCCAATTCAGTTTCCACATATTCTCTCTTTATCATCCTCTAGCCGCACACGAAGAAGGTATGAAGTACATCATCGGTGTCGTCACAATATATGCATGTTGCACCACTCGCTCCGGCTATTCTATGTAGGAATTACTGGAAATATCCGTGTCCTGTCAGAAGTTGTGCGAGGTAATAATTGACTTAACCATGGACTCTTTCAACCCAGGTATCCAGGCATGATATCAGTCGCTTGGTCCATTTACCACGAGGGTCACTTTCCCATCTGAGTTGCCATCGCCTCATCCGTTGATTAAAGGCACGCTTCTATGCACATTTCTTTCCCAGCTCTGCTTGGGAACGCCAGATTTCTTGTCGCTCCAATGCAAGTAGTAGATCTATTGGGGTATTGCTGCCACCGTGAAGATTGCAGGTTCAGAAACCGTGCGGTATGCACATGCAATTCGTAAAGCTGCTCTCCGTTGTACAGCAGTTATCCTTCTCTGATACCATGCAAATCTCAAGGATTCGTCCCAAACTTCAGAGCCATACAGGAGCACTGACTGAACCGTCGTCATGAGGAGGCGTTTGTTACTTGATTTTGGGCCGTTAATGTTGCCCATCAGCCTATAAGTGCTGTCATGTATTTTACTGCCTTATCTGTCGCTCTCTGCCTATGGTTCAAGAATGTGATCTTGGAGTCACGTGTCACTCCTAAATATGTTGTACTCGTAGACGTTTCAATCACTGCATCTCCAACAGTCATTGGTACAAGAGTCTCAATCCTTTTCCTTGTCAGAAGAACTATCTTCGTTTTATGTTCTGCTAGTGTTAGCCTGTGATTCGTCATCCAGTTTTTGTATGCGCTGCATCACCTGGTTCAATTTGATTTGAGCAAACTCAACATTGCGGGCCACTATCAAGGCAGCCACATCATCAGCGTAGCCCACTAGATTCGTATCCTCTGGCATCTCCAGACGTAACAAGCCATCGTACATGATGTTCAAGGGATCTGGACCAAGGATCGATCCCTGTGCTGCTCCAGCCGTAATTATGATGATAATAATAATAATGATGATAATGATTATTATAATTTATTTTATTTATTTCGTATGGCAAAATGAGGATAAAAGCAGCAAAGAATTAAAAACAAACAGATAACAAAAGAGTTAAAATACATGCAATATTTACAAAGTGGAATGTAGGTACTGTAACACTTAAGACATTTGCATCACAATGTCCAGGGTATACAGCCAGCTGACATCATCATCGGAGGCAGTATGTAGGTCTTGATTGGTTCCTTCAAATCACCTCCTTGGACTCTCGAGGGCAACGTGCTGAATGGTCTGTGGTACATTGGCACAGTCACAGAATGGGCTTTGCGTTTTTCTTCACTTGTGCAGCCAGAAATTGCATCGTCCGTGATTTTTGCGATAACTTAAAACCAGGTGGTTCTCTGGAGGGATCAGTTATTAAATCCAGATGATCTGGTTTTGATGGGTGACAATCGTTGCTTCACATCCGTAGATATAACCATTAAGGACCCTACCGGTGTCTCCCGGGAAGTGCTAAGCAAGCAACAGTGTAGGCTGCTGGACCCAAAGCTCTGCTTCAGGATATCCCAGCAATTCGAGGATCATGGAACGTAATAAGAAACATATAATAATAATATTAATAATAAGCCAGGAGTAAGACAGGGAGACGTTCTCTCACCTCTCCTCTTTAACTGTGCCCTGGAAAAGGATATAAGGGAGTGGCGAAAGGAGCTAATTAATCAGGGGGTACCAAGTGGTATCACTTTGGGACACAAGTGCAATGGGCTCAGTGTTGATTGCCTGGCATTTGCCGACGACCTGGCACTTATATCTCATTCAATAAAAGCTTCTGTGAAACAACCTAATGTTCTCACGCAACAAGCATCTAAGGTGTCATGTGTCACTTGAAAAACACACAGTACATCACAAACATCAGTTAATCTCCTTGTACACTGCATTTCGACCAGGGAGGTATCAAGAAAACTGATAGATATAAGTACCTAGGAGAATGGCTGGAACCGAATCTCTCGGAAGTAAGGACATTATCAACTCGAGTTAACAAGTTAGAAATGGCTTATCAACTAATCAAAGAACACATATAATAAGAAGTGTCTCTCTCGAAAGACTAAAATGTGACACTACCAGACAGTTATACGTACTGAAGCCTTATATGCTTCAGAATTTCTAGTATTCAACCGGAAGGGACTCACGGAAAAACTCGAAGTACAGGAGAGAAAGATAATGAGGAAGATTTTGGGGACTGTTAAGTAAGGTAATGAATACAGAAGGCGACCTAATTAAGAGCTCTACACGTACTCTGAAAGAATCACGGATGTTGTTAGGAAACGACGTCTAGCATTTTATGGACACGTCTACAGGATGCTTCCTACCAGGTTGACCAACCAGCTCCTCGGTTATTGGCAAAAGCGGAAGACCAAGTCACCATGGTTGCGGGAAGTGAGCAAAGATCTGCAAGAACTTCGAGGGATGGAAAGAGACTTAAAAGACTGGACATCTCTCAGGAAGATGCTTCAACAATTGAGGTTCCAGGACAAACAGCCAAGAAAGAAAACAGGTGCCCTCTGGACCCAGGAGAGGAGGGAACAACACAGCCAGAGGATGCGTAACTACTGGGCAAACATCAAAGCCCACTCCAAATGTAACAGTTGAACGTCGTGGTCCTTAGATGGCCTACTCGAAACAATAATAATAATAATAATAATAATAATTGTAACGTGCAATGCACGTCCCAATGTTTTTTAAATCCCTCTTCCCGGTTTTCGGGTGTTCCATGACATTTTGAATCGACCGCCTGCTGACTTGATTCCGTTTGTCAACACGAGATAGCACCTGCTGTCGGACTTCGGGATTCTTTCAAGTAGTTCCTTTTTCTCCGATAGAGAGTGTTTGCTGTGTCTTATAAAACTCTTCATATTCATGGCATAATTGAAAGACAATTATATTCTACGTCATGAAACAAATGCCGGTGTATTCATGATACCGCCAAATTATTTACTAAATAATGACATTGTTGTTTGATGTGTCAAGCCTTGATTGGACGATAAAAATTTACATGAATGCAGTTTGGCATCTGACGGGGGATTGTCTCCGCCATCTTGTGAAGTCCTGTGTCTGTCGTGAAGAAGCAACAAGCCGACTGGTCATGAAAGGTGTCACCGCTGATGGGGGCTTAGCCCCCAGCCTCTACGAAATATAAATATATTCAAGAGAAAATATGAATGCCAATTCTACTAGGAAATTGCCTGTGCTCTTCAGGCTGTGAATTTCATCGTTTCGCCGTGAAGTGGACGTGTGAAATGTAATCGCATCTCGATGCAGACCTGCGCTTGTGACCAAAACGAAGCATGTGCTGGGCGGGCATGTTCAAGGCAATATAGTGCCATATTTTATTTTATTTAAAATGTGTTAGTTTTTTTTATTTTCATTGTGTCTCCACTGTGAAGTTTTAAGGTACGTTTTTATTTTATTTATCTAATTATTTTATTTTGGGAGCTCCAATTTTGGCCTTGTATGAATGTTTGATCTTCTGGTTTGTTTTGCCTGATAGGCCCAAAATTTCTTTTATGCTTTAATAACGTTTCCTTATATATATTAATTTTGTTATTATTTTTGTACCTTCTGGAGACACATTCATAAGTTTATTTTACGTTTAAATTATTATTTATTTTCATTTGGCAATCTTGGGATTGTCATATTTTTAATCTGATGTAAGATCCGTCGTAACATAATTCGCCCTAATGTTAATAGTATTTAGACGTAATTGTTTTCTTACCTTCTTTCTGCTGATTTTAAATTTAATTAATGCTAATTGTTTGCCGTAGTTTCGATCAGGCATGCGGTCTCCTGTTTTTTTGTGGCCATGTTTGTTTTTTGTTTTGACGAGATGCATTCTGGTCTCGAGGTCAGTCTCTTGGCGCCAGCCACGAAACTCAAACGTGTTGTGTGTTGTGTTTTTTTAATGTAATCTTGTTGATTTTACTTTGTGGTTTTTGGTAACTGTTCCTGTGTTTTTCGCCGTCGTGCTAATCATATATTTATTTTCTAATCCCATTTTATTTTGTTAATATAAATTTTTATTTCTCGTTTCATCGTGGCCGGGATCTCCGCATGTCGGATCGCTATTGCATTCCCTTGTAAATTATCATGCCCTTTCTCATTGTGTTATGACTGTAATTTTTACTTTAATCTTTGGGCTGTATAACATTTTAATTTCAATTTGATTCTTGTCCTTTTGTTTGCAAGCAAGCATGTTCTGTTTCTGGTGAAGGTGCTCCTTTAAATTTTTAACATTAAATTTTTATTTTAAATTTTTAATCAACTGTTGTGGCATTATTTCGCCGACAGCAGTTCTGTCGGTTATTGGGGGGTGTCTGTATAATAGCCTGTGCGTTCCCCTTCTCCCCTTTCCTTCCACCCCTTTGGAGCTCTTCTGTAGGGACATGTCATCTGGAGGTGATTTTGTTGCTGTGGAAGCGACGCGGTCCTCTAAATAAACGGTAAGTTGGCCCATCCACGCTGGCCATTGGGCGGTGTCATTCCGGTGAAGCAGAGCGTTGGTTATCGAGTTACCGACGTGCTGCTAGCCCTAAGCCGCCGCCGGTTGCAATAATAATAATAATAATAATAATAATAATAATCAAATGAAATAAAATAATAGATACTTTCAAGTGTTAAAATAATCTAACCACAGAACCATACATCCGGCTCCTCTTGCCAACAGCCCCTGCTCCTGCCTACTCCAAGAATAATAATTATATTAATAATAATAATTTTTCTGGTTAGAGTAATAGTTAATAATCCAACTATTAGACAATGCAGGCTTTTTCATTCCCACCATCCCCCACATTAGCCCTCTCTACTCCTCCACGAGCAGCCCTGCGGGGTTGCTCATTATGGCCACCGCTGTTATGTGCTATGCATACGCGTTGAAATCGCAAACGATTTTACTTGTTAGCACTCGAACGCAGATCAACTCCTGTGCCAGGATCTTCATATTTACCCTACATTCAGCGCACTCAATCCGATGAATTTGTGTAACAAAAATACACGTAGGTGCGATGAAATGAGGTGATACAACGAAAACGATAAAATAGGGTGAGCTGACCCTTCTTTTCCGCCACTTATAACAACAATCAACGTCATCATCATCATCATCATTATCATCATCATCGAAAACTATACAATTTTAAAGACAGTTGTGATTGGTTGAAATTCCTGATATTTTTGTATCGGATTGTTTACTGATTCATGAAATGAATAGTCAATTTGTTTGCTGAGTTTCTTATTTGTATTAACCAGGTTGATGTATTTTGCTGTTAGTTTATTTTAAATTATTTGCACATGGGTAGCGCAAATTAGAATGCTTTTGAAATACAGAACTATTCCATTTGAAGGGATCATTGTACACCGACATGCCTTGCTGTCTTCCATTTGCTGCCAAATGTCACTAACAATCTCGCAGCAAACCTAAGAAAATGAAAATCCACAGCCTGCTTCCAGTCGACCGACCGGTTCAGGGATGGACTGAATGAAGCCCCCATCTAGCGGTGAGGATATGAACTGTGCCGGCTGCCGAATCTTGTCGCACTCCTCTAAGGCCATGATTAAATGAATGACAGATGAAATGAAATGATAGTTGAGAGTGTTGCTGGAGTAAAATTTTTGACAGGGAAAATCGGAATACCCGGAGTAAAACATGTCTGCCTCCGTTTTGTCCAGCACAAATTTGAACCACGGACCCAGTGGTGAGAGGCCGACGTGCTGCCGTCTGAGCCACGGGGACTACTGTAGCAAACCTAAGAATTAAGAATAATAGAGCAGGAAATATGTGAGCGAAAATGTAGTATCAAGGTTAAGTCAACTTTTTAAAAGTAATTAAATAACAAATATCCTCCATTTTCCTAAAGCTAAAACGGGAAAGCCATGTAATACCATTTCGAGAATGGTTCATGGTGGAGTTCGACTCCACCTGTCTTCCATATCCATGTATCAGCAGCACTAAGCTACGCTTTAAAGGATGGAATCTGATTATTGGCTCCCATTTCCACGAGGGTGGGGTCAAAATCGAAGAATCTGTTACCCAAAGACGCCATGCTTCTGCTCGTAAAAGTGACGAACAGTTCTTTCTTTTATTGCCGCAACTAGCTCCAACTTTGAGAACCAGGCAAATTGCTTGCCAGGGTTAGAATTAATATCTGAAAACACAACGCACAGATAATTACACAGCAAGTTCATATGTTTTAGCAGATATTCCTAAAACAATTATTATGTATAATATTTTCGCCAGAAAAGTAAAATTAACGTCAATCGCATATAACAATTATCTTGTAATTACACATAAAAATAAAAATATATGAAACAGAACATGCAACTAAAATCAAAATCCGAGTACTGGTGCTGCGAATAAAATAATCCTGGAAGCAAGATTTCAAAACCTGCCATTGACATTAATAATAACACGCAGCAGTGACCGTGGCTACTCGGTCAGCTATAATTAAAATAACTGTCTTAAAATATTCAGTATTTCATTTTTCACGATAATGTTTCGGACAGGCATGGATCTAGCTTGCTTAGTTTACTCAATGACTGCTGGTGTTACAGGGTTATTTATATTCGGTATAAATTCAAGGGTTAAATTCGGATCTAAACATTTTCTAATGACCAAATTGGTTTACTCAGTCTAATCAGACACAAGTATGTGCTGACCAAGTGGAATTTTTATGAAGTAGTTTTTAGTATGCAATACTGAATATGGTTCATAAACGTTCAATATTTGAAACACAGTGCAGATACAGACCAGAAGATGGAGGATGGAACTCTCAGTGGAGAACACAATAAATAAATAAATAAATAAATAAATAAATAAATAAATAAATAAATAAATAAATAAATAAATAAATAAATAAATAAATAAATAAATAAATAAATAAATAAACATCGCCATTCTTTCCAAAGGAACTGATTTCTTAATGATAAATAATGGTTTCAAACACCATAATAAATAATGGTAGCCTATCGTCAACACACTTCGCCAATTGGAGTTTCTTGAACTCTGTTGCAGTCTAAATATGTAAAATTAAAAATCATCCCTGTCTACAAATTTAAATTCGGCATCTTATCTATACTAATATAATAAAGCTGAAGAGTTTTTCTGCGTGTTTGTTTCTTTAAGCGCGCTAATCTCCGGAACTAACAGACCGATTCGGAAAATTCTTTTTTTATATGATAGCCAGATTAAGGAGGAATAGCCTAGGCTATGTAGTATTAGGCTACACCTCTCAGGTAACCTCAAAGGTGGATTTTTGTTCGAAAAGTCAGTAGAACAAACGCTCCCAAACTGTTCTATCAGCATGCGCTGGCGTTATGGTTAGTGATACGTACACCGTTTCACCGATCTGAACCAAAATTTGTAAACTTAACCTTTGGAACCCTGCGAGTAACACTGTTTACATAAAATTTCGGACAGACAACTCCATTCCCTACATTTATGCCCTTTGGCACAAATCTACACCGTTTCACCGATCTGAACCAAAATTTGTATACTTACCTTTTGGAGTCCTGCGAGTAACACAGCCTGCATGCAATTTCGGACAGACCACTCCATTTCCTGCATTTAGGCCCTTTGGCACAAATCTACACCGTTTCACCGATCTGAACCAAAATGTGTATACTTGCCCTTTGGAACCCTGCGAGTAACACTGCCTACATGAAAATTATGACAGACCACTCCATTCCCTGCAATTAGGCCCTTTGGCACAAATCTACACCGTTTCACCGATCTGAACCAAAGTTTGTATACTTACCCTTTGGAACCCGACGAGTAACACTGTCTGCTTGAAATGTTGGACTGACCACTCCATTCCCTTCATTTAAGTCCTTTGGCACAAATCTCTACCGTTTCACCGATCTGAACCACATTTTGTAAACTTACCCTTTGGAACCCTGCGGGTGACACAGTCCACTTTACATTTTGGACAGACCAATCCATTCCCTGCATTTAGGCCATTTATCACAAATCTGCACCGTTTCTCCTAATTGCACCAAATTTTACGTACACTTCGAAACCCTGATGGTAACAGTGTCCACTTGATATTTTGGACAACGCTCTCCACTCTCTGCATTTAGAATAACACACAAAATAAACAAAAGTTTGGTGCTTTTCAGTCGGTCAACACGAATGTACCCAAATAGAGCTGGGTTATGCCCTAATCCTGAAATGAATTTATTAATCTCATGTAATTAATCTCATGTAATTTATTTCAGGAATAGGGCGTAACCCAGCTCTATTTGGGTACATTCGTGTTGACCGACTGAAAAGCACCAAACTTTTGTTTACTTAGGCAACACTGAAAAATGGCTTCAAACCTCACAAAAGACTAAATAAACTTGAAAACCACGTATTAAGGCCCTAGAACCATTCATGTCCGTAGTAGTGTAACTGTAGGAGTATTTTAATAAGTCTATTATTATTATCAGGCTATAATAAGTCTATTGTTGACGGGCAGTTCGGGCTGCATCACGTCACCCCTACCAGTGCTCTGGTGCAGAATTGCGAAAATAGTTGCAACTTGCGCTGTTTATAAATTGCAGTCACGGGGAGTAATTAGTGCAAAAGGATCTCTTAGGCCCCATAAAAGAGTTATCATCATGAAAATATTATGCCTCTGTATAAGTGCAATGGTGTTGGTGCAGTACACTGAGGTTACCAGCTGCAATAAGCGTTGGTGCTTTCAAATTTACCTTCATTTATTCCGAACCTTATCGTTGAGCGCTATGTGGCGATAAATGTTACTATTGCTACCTCAGTAGCTTGGGACAGCCGAAGTTTTCCAAAGTGTTCTGATTATTTTCCTACGGCGCTGTGCGACTAAAGACGACACTATTGGTCTGTACATTTCTAACAGCCAATGAGATATAGGCTCTAGGCAGTGTCTTTTATTTCACTTACTCCTCTTTCTAATCATTTAAAAAAAATGTTTGTAAATTGCATGTGTCAGTGCTGCAGTTACAAAATAGCCGTTTCCCTATTCATTATTATCATTACGGGAAAATGAACTGAATGTTACGTCCATTATACTGTACTATTTATCACCCCCACTACCACCACCACCACCACGACCACCACCACAAAAAGTTATATTTTTAAATATGTTTTCTGTTAGTTTAAGTATCATGTGCCAGTTCGGTAGTAGTATTCATTATCATCCATAGAACAAATAAATACACCAGGCGAAGCTGGGAACTACTGCAAGTTTGATATAAATCCCAGTCACTGAGCATTTTATCATATTGGAGATAATGCTTATTATAAACAATTTAAAATGTATTTACAAATATAGCCTAAATCATTAAATTTGCCTGGTTGAGCAGTTTTTCCTGTTCCTATGTCTCTAAGTCTGGAAATTCATTGAATTGTCGAAGATTATAATTTGAATTCATTTTAAAATCAGATCTACTGTCGACCAAAGTATTATGTGCACTCGAGTTTGAAGGTTGTTTGTGCAGTAACCAATAGACCTACGTACAATCCAATAACATCATCATTTTTGTTGTTCTATTTTACGTTAGTTCAAGTAGGTTTGGATTTTAATTTATATTTTAATATTTTTTTATCGCAATTGGAACACAAAAAGTGCGCGCTTTTAAGCGTGTTTCAACAATGTGTCACATTTATGATTTATTATCTCAAAAACCTATCGTCCGATCGAATCCAAATTTTAACACAATGTGCATTGGTATGTTGTGTAACCGGTTAATTAATTTCACAATTTTGTGTGTCCAAGGAACACAGTTGTTATCATTGTTGTAAGGTAACTTTTTCTCGGTTCGGGGTGGTTGGAAAATGTAGTTCTTGGTTGCGTTGTAATCCTTATACATCAAATGTTATGCTGTATGACTGTGAAATACGTAAATTAATTCACTTATTATATATCGGTTTGCATTTGTACGGGGAAATAACACATGGCTCACCAGCTAGCCGCTCCGGAAAAAGCTGTACAGCGTTGCTGAGATGGAGCCCATCACTTCCGAGCGAGGCGCGTCATGATGTGTGTTAGCTCCATTTCGGCAACGCTGTACAGCTTTCCCCGGAGCGGCTAGCTGGTGAACCATGTCTTTTTCCCCCTACAAATACAAACTGATATAAAATAAGTGAATTAATTTACGTATTTCACAGTGATACAGCATAACTTTTCGATGTATAAGGACCACATCGCGACCAAGAACTACATTTTCCAACCACCCCGAGCTGAGAAAACGTTACCTTACAAAAATGTTAACAACTTTGTTCCTTGAACACATAACATTTTGAAATTAATAAACCAGTTATACAACATTCAATTGTATATTGTTTCGAAATTTGGATTCGATCTGATGACAGGTTTTTGAGATAATAATTCCTAAATGTGACGCATGGTTGAAACACGCTCAAAAACGAGCACTTTTTTTTGTTCCAACTGCGATAAAAACTATTAAAATTTAAATTAAATTCAAACCTACATGAACTAACGTAAAATAGAACGACAAAAATGATGATGTTATTGGATTTTATGTAAGCCTATTGGTTACTTCACAAACGAGAAACAACCTTCAAACTCGAGTGCACATAATATTTTGGTCGACAGTAGGTGAATGGTAATCTATCCAGGCTTTTGCAAATCCTGGTCCAGTACTAAGAAATAAGCCTCTAAAGGGTACGATGCTAGTTTCTGTACCTCGCACATTAGTGTCTGGATGAGTATAAGCTTAATGTCTAGTGGTAAATTGTTCTTATGGCGCACGAGTGGGTGAAGGGAAGCATACATCTTTTTACGTGTATTTCTTATATGTGGTGACCAGTCGAGAGTTTCAGTTAAGGTTAACCTAAGGTTACTTACTTCTTTACTATAGGGAATGGTGATTGAATTCAGTGTTATTGGATGCACAACGTAGTTGCTTTTTAATGAGTTTAGTAACTTACGAGAGCCGATGATAGTTTGGGTTTTCTTAGGATTGAGGAGGGAAGAGTCGCCACCTGCGTATACACTAAATTGATGGAGATCAGTGTTTATATCCCTTATTGCATTTGATATATCGTTGATAATAGTGTGGAAATACCGAATATTTTTAGATCATCTGCATAAAGATGATATTTATTATAGTTAATTGTGGAGGAGATATCGTTGATATAAAGCACGAAAAGTAGGGGCCTAAGGAATGAAACTTGGGGGGTTCCTGCCTTTTTCTGATGCCACTGTGAGGTGGTGTCCTGTACAGCCACACGCTGATTTCGACCCATTAGGTACGCAGGGAAAAATGTTATGGCTTCGGAGCCAAGAAGGGATTTTAGCTTTTTCAATAGGGTCGGGATATCTATGGTGCCAAATGCTCTGCTGAAATCGTGGAGTGTGGATATTGTTACTTGTCTTTGATCCATTGCTTGTCTGATGTCATCAGTCACCTTAAGTAAGGCAGTAGCTGTGCTGTGGCCCTTCTTGAAACTAGACTGGAGTGGGTCAAGTAGAGAGTGAGTGTTCAAATATTCCAGTATTTGAGTTTGTATTAACCGTTCCAGCACTTTGGAGAGAGCAGGGAGAATAGATACAGGGCGGTAGTCGGACGGTAAGAGTGGGCAAGGTATCTTAGGAAGAGGGATCACGTTGGCGTATTTCCATATCGAAGGCAATGTGCCATTGTTTAAACAGTAATTAAAAATGTGTGTGAGAATGGGGAGAACAGCACCAATAATGTAATGGATACATTTTATAGGTACATCATCAATACCGCTCGCCTGGGATCTAATGGAATATAACACAATCTTAACTTAATTAGTGCTTACGTTACGAAATGCAAAGCTGGGTCGATATGGTGGTGAAAATGATGGGCCGTGGTCACCACTGGCAGCGTTATCTGGGTTGGATTGAGTATCTGCTTCCGTGAAATATGCATTTAGCTCGTCTAGTGGAATGTCAGGTATAGGAAGTTGCTCCTGGTTTTTTCCTATGCCCAGAGCACCGAGTTCTTTCCACGCTCTAGCCGTGTTTAGTTGGCAGGTTGTATCACGAACATACTTAAATTAATAAGTTAACCTTGTTTACTTTTTCCTCAATGGCGTCCAGTCTAAATATGTCGTTTCATGTAGGCGTCATATTTCAGTTGGACCGGGTCTATATCCTTTATATTTCTGCATGTAACATATTTAGTCCTGTACTTTGGAACGCGGAGGGAATAAGCTAAGTATATTAAGTCATGGATGGATATAGGCAGCACTTTCTGTGGGTAATTTTTTTATGATGAGATCAATTAGTGTATGCCATTGTGATGTGTAGCTTACTGTGCTTACGAAGTTAGTTGGCTCAAGCCGAAGTATCGTCATGTCACGGTTGGAAAATAGATCTTCAAGTTTCTTTGTTGTGTACGTCTTGGTTGTCACTAAAATCTCATAAAATAAAGACATTCTTGTAAGAAGGCAGTAAATTAAGCAGACTAGTTTCAAACTCGGAAATGTATGACACAGTAGGTGGGCGATAGATAATAACTATCAATACATTCAGCTCACTCAATGTGACCTCAACAAACATGAACTCTGTCCTCAGTAACTCGACGGAAGACGATGAACAAATAACCGTGGTTTTCAGATCATATCTGCAATAAAGGGCACCACTACCTCCCATCCTATCGGTTCGATCATGGCGATGGAGATTATATCCTTCAAGCTAAACCACACAATTTGGAAGTGATTCAGACAACTAACTCTCAGTTATTCCTATTACATGAACATAGTTTTCACAGAATATTGCTTGAGTCATATCTATGTGTGCTGGTAAGCTTTGGCTATTCAGACGGCAGCAATGCAAGGCTCTGGGGGCAGTTAGAATATACTTGCATTAACTTAGCACCTGCATACGCTAGTGAAAATGGAGGAAGGGGAGAATTTCCATTGTTCTTGCCTCGGTCATTACCCGAGGGTGAATCGGTTCTTACGCAGACAGCAGAACAATTTCGAAATGGCATACCGTACCGGTACCTCCACTTCCTGATGAAACTAACAGCTGACGGCCTAAATATTAAACACACACCGTGTCAGCAGATTTACTGGCACGTTAAAGATCCCGTTAGGGGCAAAATTCCGGCACCCCGGCGTCTCTAAAAGCCAGAGTAGTTAAAAGGGACGTAAAACCAATAACATTATTATACTAAATACACACACACAAACCTATTATATCTTTTAGTACACATGTCTATTAACTTATTCCATTTCCTTCACCTAGCCGATTAATGTGCGATTTAATTCCGCAGGTGTGTTGATTTGTAATTTTCTGCCATTGTTGAGGTGAACAACAATTTGGCCGTCTTGTGTGGATATATTACGTTATCCCTAAAAGTCCCGTGCTTTTCTTTAATGTCCTTCCTAGTTTCAGTAATGGATTCAGTTATTATGTAAGTTACAACCATTCATATATTGGATCTATCAGTACGCGTAGAATCAAGTTGGCAATACTGTCATGCATGCTTTCTAACAACTGTATTATTTGCCGGTAATGCAATATCATTAACAAATAATTCATTTGTTGGATGCATTTTAATTGAACAGTTAATGATAGTTCAACACACACATCACATGATATTTGTTTGATGTTTTTAAAATGCGATGAACCGGCAATAATGGGATGAAGTTACATTCAACTCATGATTGTGTGAAATTATGTGACGTTCCTTTGGTATTCATGAACACTATTTCCCAGGACTGTTGTGACTGTGTATGACAGAACATCTAGTTGTCTGACCGCTATGGGGTTACAATGGACTATCAAATACTAGTTTGATTGGTGGCGATAATTTCACCTGTGATCAAATTTGAGCCTCTCAGTTGAAAATATGACCACCGAAGCTACTTCACTCGTTAATTTTCTTAAAAATGTTGGAATACATTTTTCAGTGTTGCCTTGGCAATCAAAATTAGCGCTTTATAGTCCCTCAACACCGTTGTACACAATCGTAATGAGTCGATACTCTTCATACAAATACATTTATTTGTCAATCTCATGCAAATTTCTTTCAGGTTCAGGGAAACGCCCATTACAATTTGGTACAGTCGTGATTGACCGACTGAAAAGCATTAACTTTGATTACATCCGTAAATGCAAACCAAGCAAATGACATGGATGTGACTGCAACTAGCAAACGAATTATTCTGTCGCTACCCTTTCGATATTAATGATAATAATGTTAATTGTTTTACGTCCCTTTTAACTACTCGGGCTTAAAGAGATGCCGGGGTGCCGGAATTTTGCCCCGAACGGGGTCTTTAACGTACCAGTAAATCTACTGACATGGCTCCTCGCATTTGTGCACCCTCAAGTGTTAGCTGACTGCGCCAGGATTAGAACCTACAGCGTTGGGCCCAACAAGCGACATCGTTAACGCTGAGCCACGCAGCTAGTCTAAAGCTACCCTTTCAATGGAGGAGCATTGCTCATTATTTGTGGCAGTTCAATTGTGTCAACACATGTTACAGGCATTCTCGTTTACATGAGCCTCATAAGTCGTAGGTTATTTTCAAGTATGATTCTTGTAGAAGCACAGGGCGATATATTCTTAAAATAGTATAGTATGGTATAGTTTCAACAAGGGGATATAGTCTGGAGATGATAAATTTGACCATGCCTGAGGTTACTTGCACTCAACATAAATTTGATCGAAGTGGATTCTGTCTGTCGAGATTTGGTGAGATGCTTCCAATGAGGACTTTTATTCATGATAATATCCCATACAATATAGTGGGACGATCATGGATCTCTTCAGCAGGTATTCATCCTCTATCCACAGGAACCATGCTGAAACCCGTGGTTATAATTGTTTTGCAAGACAAGCAAAAGTTTAACCACCTTCCGCATACGAATTATAAACTTAATAATGGATGCATAAGAAAGTTAATGATATAAGAAATGTGCAGTGTATCCCACATTCTGTTTGTTAGTCAACTCGGAGGCTTTTATAATCGCCAAAATGTACCAAATTTGGTTACACGGGGAAATTGTTATTATCCATATTAGTCCGTATTGAATTGAATCCACTTAATAATTTGCAAACTGTTCAGTCTTTTCAATACTAGTTTTATTCGTGAAAGTTAACAACGGTACATGTTTCGGACACTTATGTGTCCTTCTTCACCCAGAGACACATATTAAAACACTTATAAGTTAACAAGACACACATTTAAATACATTGTAAAACACTGAGTAGTCATGAGATTTAAAATCAAGGTGTCCCATAGTTTGAACCGTTCTTATCAGATTCATTATTTTTTTCTCTCATGTTATTACTATTATTATTATTATTATTATTATTATTATCTTTCTTTCGTGTCGCATTATTGTGACATAAGTTTCCCTGTCTTTCGTACTGCGCCCAAACTTCATACTTACCTGTAATACTTCGCAATATGGTGAAATATTTCACCCTTTTGCGAAGTAGTCCTATTTGCTAACTCACTTTATGTATAATTTTACCCATTGGTTGAATCACAACTTGTTGTCAAGCTTTGCTTTCGCTATTGGACCCCTCCTCCCATGTATACGGAGAGGGGATAGTTGTCGTATCTACGGCTTACTTTTCTCGGGCGCGTTACTGCGTTCTTTAACGGAAGGTTTCTTCCTTCCAATTTCGGCCGTCATGTAAGACGGACGTGTGTGCGCGTGTCGGGCTTTAGCCCGCACCCAAAAAGCAACTAAATGTAATTACGATTCAGTCATTGAATTTATCTAACTTGAGGTCATTTTAAATTTCTGTTTCTCCATTTTTCATTTTGTGTCTTCTTTGATTCCATTATAATTTTTCTTTCTTATGATGATGTGAATTCGTTCCATGAATCCAAGTCCTTTCACCTTTGGTTATATTCAATTTAGCGAAGTCTCTGTGTTTATTTGTCTTCCTCCCTTTCATGTAATCGGTTTTATTTTTACATAATTCTTTCAGGTCTGAAATATCTGCTATTTTCCTGCGAGGCTTTCTAACGCTCTGTATTACGTTACAAATTGATGTGCACTCTTTCGAAGCATCTTTCATTTAAGTGTCGCATCAGAGTTTGTTTTTGGGTCAAGGTAACAATGGGGTAGCGGAACTGAGTCTCATTTCGCCTTCAAGTTGATCCTTCCCTCTGTTTTAGGAAAGGTATGTGAGCAATGGTCTTTGTGATAATCACCGTCCATTCGCCACATTCACTTTCTTTATATCATCGAATGTCGCTGTGTATCGACATTACTACCTCTACGTAAGCCTATTATTTTTCCTACAAAGCATATTTCTTACCTAATTGATTTTTCCTTCCATTTCGTGTCCCGGTAATATCAAGTAATTTAATGTAACTTTCATTTCCTTTATTTTTATTTGATATTTTTGTGTTGCTTCCTCTGACTTCGCTATATTACGTAATTCAGTGTCAACCTCTCCCCCCCCCCCCCCCGTTTCCCTACATACGCACATCTACACCCCTCCACCCTTTTACCGCTCCCACCCCATGATTTCACGACATCATAAACGCCGTAGTTCTGTCTTTATGCTGGGAGTCCAGATCATGTCATCTCCGTAAGTAGTCGTTCTTGTATTCTATCCCACGAATGTCTTTGATTTTTAAAACTTGCTTCATCTTTTTTTAATTTTATTATTGAATTGCGTTTCCAATTAGTTGCTATTAAGGTTTGAATTTATTTCTAGATTCCTTTTATTTTTACATTTAAGTTACTCGTGTTTTACTTCTATTTTTGAATTTGTAATCTGTACACATGTGTTCATTTTATTATTAATATATTTTATTCAGTAAGTACATTATTTGCTTCTGTCTTATGATTTCTTGTATTCGAGTTCCTCGTTTGTCTTTCGATTCGACTTAGTCTTGGCTTCGCACTGTAGCGAAGTTACGACTAACACGACATCTGGGACTTTGGTCAATTATTTAAATATAATTTTTCCTTTTCATTTTGTCTTAAACATTTGTTTTGATTTACTTTCTGTGGAAGTCATCTTTCTTTCGATTCGGAACCTTGGGCCCAGCACGCATCGAAATAGGTATTCCTTCCCCGTTCCCTACGTGATCCTGTTTAGTTTTTTGTTGTTTTTGCTTCCACTGTATTCCTCATGTCTCTGCTATTTTATATAACGTAAAACGGCAGTCAATGCAAATGGTAGCAGTCGCGCCGTTCCATTTGTAATCAGGTCCGTGATTTATTAAACTTTTACCTTTTATTTTCATTTGTTATATTGTTTTTTTTTTTCTGTTAAGATACCTGTACTGAATTGTTCCCCACCCCCTACGAAAGTGCTGAGTTTTTCCCGTCTGAGCAAGATATCCAGAGGACACGACTCCGAGGTAAACAGCAACATATCTGTGAATACGTCACATCGTTGGAATTCGACGCATTACGGTATTGTAACCAACTTTAATTACCTTTTTAAGTGTTAGAGATTGTTTCTTTTCCTTCATTTTTGGTTAATTTATTTTGTCAGTGTCATGGAAGGCTTTAATTTACCTCCTATAAAAAAGGAAATGAATGTTGGTCTTGGGTCGAGTCTTTGGCTGTACCCTCCGTATTGAAAGATTCTGTCCCGACTGGAAAACTCGTTGATATTTATTCGAAACTCCTCGTTTTGGACCCCATTCCAAGCGCTTATGCTTCCGCCCCTGCTGGTAGTGGTAACCATAATATAAACGTAGCCGCCGTGGTGAGCAAATGGGTTGTCACTTTCTCAGGGGAAGACAATACTTCCTCTGTTTTTAGGTTTATTCATCGAGTTGAGGAGTTAAGTCGCTGTTATTAAATAAACCCCGATTCTATTGTTCAATGTCTGCCCATTGTGTTGTCAGGTAGGGCCATGCAATGGCACCGCACCTGTTCTCTCCCATACAATTCCTGGAATGAATTTGTAGCCTCGATAAAGGACCGCTTCACTCCCCCGGACTTTGATTTTGCCCTGAAACAAGAAATCTTTATGCGAACCCAGGCCCCTACTGAGATGATAGATGATTATAACACTACCATCCGTCTTTTGGCCGCTAACCTACCCCATCCCTTTCATCCTAGATAACTTCTAGAAATCTCCTACAGAAATTTTAATCCCACGTATAAACATTTCATCCGGCGCAATTCTGTATCGTCTATTGAAGACATCATTTTACAGGCCCGTGAGTACGAAGCAAATGCTAGATCTTGTTTAAACTACTCAGTCCCTCCGAGTTCAGATAATGTCATTTTCCCTGCGCTAGCTTATACCTTGACCAAGCCTCTCCACCCAGCTGATAACCGCTTTGGTGACAACCTAGAAAGGTTAGACCCTCCCCTCGTCGCTCTGTGAATTTCTCGGAAAACAACAACTCACTCACTCGGACCCGTTCCAACAATTCCCCTGTACCTCAGAAGGTAACCGGAACCTCTCGTAATTATTCAAAGCTGACCTGCTAGAATGGTGGTGTTCAGGGGCACCACTTTAATGAATGTTCCTTAAAACGCCAAAAATTTTGTTTTGGCTGTGGAATGAATGAAGTCACGACCCGATCCTGTCCGAATTGCATTTCCAATCAGGGAAACTCATAGGGAGGTGTTCTGAGTTCGACTCCTGGAGCAGTCCTCCATCCAAACTTGACAATGCATCTAATTTTAATGTTGTGTTGCAACCAGGAGTCTCAGTAAATTTCGATAATGTCTCGGCACCTGCTATTTTGGACACAGGCGCCACCAGAAGTTTCATCCACCGTTCCGTGGCAGATAGCATTCGAACTTCGCAAAAACGTTCCCTACAGAATAAATGTCAGTTCCTGTCTGCGGGATCGTCGGTTATCGACGTTGCCGAAACTATTCTATGTCGCATTAAAATTCATGGGTTTTCTTGGAAACATGTTTTTCATGTGGTTAACAATCTATCCACTCAATGTATTCTAGGAATTGACTTTATGCATAAAACTGGTATGCAGTTAGATTTTAATTACGATTTATTTTCTTTCAAATTTCGCTCAGATAAGATGTTCCCCTTTGAAGAATGTACTTCTAACTCCGTTGATGTGTCTCCTGTATTTTCGGTACAACTTCCACTAACTTTGAAGTTCGAGCAACGTGATACTCGGGATGATTTAGTTGAGGAATTTTCTGATGTCCTCACGGAAGAGTTAGGTTCTGCTGTAAATCATGAGCGTCACATCGACCTAATGGGCAATGTACCTGTTCGAAGCCTACCGTTTCCTTGTAATCCACCTAAGCTCTTGGCCATGAAAAAGTATATCAATGATTTGCAAGATTGAGGAGTATTGGTTTCTTCTAAATAAGCTTATGGATCCCCTGCTTTCTTAATTCCCAAGAAAGAAGAGGACGAGTACCGGTTAGTCGTAGACTACCGAAAATTGAACAAGAAGGTCGTCTTCGATAATTTCCCGCTGCCTACTATTGAGAGTGCTTTTCAGCATTTTCACGGGGCCAATGTGTATTCGATAATTGACCTAAAGAGTGCATATTATCAAATTCCTTTGGATGCTGAGAGTCGCGACTTTACTGCTTTAACACCCCCTTCGGATTATATAATTTTGCTCGTCTACCTATGGGTATCGCAGTTGGTGCGCAAGTCCTCAGACGCGTACTAGACGACATCTTGGGAAATCTGAAGTTCAATTTTGTGTTTAATTATCTCGACGATTTAGTCGTATATAGCAAGTCTTTTGAGGAACATGTCGTTCACCTTAAGGAAGTTTTCTCACGCCTCAGGAATGCCAGTCTCACAATCAACCCAAAAAATATTAAATTTCTGGGCCACATTCTGTCAGCCAATGGTATCCGTATCATACCCGAGCGGGTAAATTGCATTCGGCAGTTGCCAGTAGCCACCACAGTTAAGACCTTGAGAAGAGTGATGGGTATGTTCACATTCTATTCTCGCTTTATTAAGAACTTCTCTGACATTTCAGCACCATTAAATGCTCTCAAAAAGAAGAATGTGAAATTTGTGTGGGGACCAGAACAGGACAAGGCTTTCAATGTTTTGAAAGAAGCCCTTATGTCAGCACCAGTACTGCACACGCCTGATTTCATATCAGCTTTCTTTTTACATTGTGACACCAGTGTTTTGGCCATTTCTAGTGTTTTGAGCCAGCGAGTGGATGCAAAATTTGCACCAGTGGCCTTCGCGAGTCGTATGTTAAATCAACATGAACGACGTTACTCAATTTTCGAGAAGGAATGTCTTACTGTGGTTTTTAGATGTGAAAAATTCAGGACCTTTTTGGAACACCATCGTTTTACTGTTTATACCGACAATAAGGCTTTGAAATGGAGTCTATATCAGGTTAAAAAAAGCTTGGCCGCATCAACAGGTGGATTTTGAGATTGTCATCTTTTAAGTTTGATATCATCCACGTAAAAGGGAGCGAGAACCCGGTAGCTGACTGCCTGTCACGCATGTTTGAAGAGACCCCTAGGACTCAAATCGAGAGCGTTTCTATCAGTACACCACTTCAAGAAAGTATTTTCCTATTGCAACATTGTCCTTGATCTTTTGTGGATATCCGAAAATTCCAGTCTGAGGATCCATTTTGCACTGACCTCCGTGCAAAAATTACAAACAAAGATCCGGTAGTAAGTAACTTTCGTTTTAGAAATGATGTCATTGGCTATATTCTTCCTAACTTTTCTAAATTTAGAACGTTTGCTCGATTGGCAGTTTGTGATATGCTTTTGACATATTATCATGATTCTGCACTGGGAACTCATGCTGGGATGCAGTGCACTTTCCGTAAGATATCTGGTGAATTTTATTGGCCCTCAATTAAGGTAGATGCTTTTGCTCATGTCAGAAGATGTCTGCCAGCGTTCTAAACCTGCGCAGAATACCCGTGTCGGCTTTCACCAATCTGGTATTGTCACTCGCCCAGTGGAACGCCTTTTCATTGATTACTTTGGTCCAGTCGTGTGATCAAAATCTGGCAATCAAGCCATTTTAACTGTCATTGATGGTTTTCCGAAATTCGTTTGGTTATTTCCAGTAAAGAATATCTCTTCTCAGACTACTATCCATTCCTTGTCTAGGTATATATTTGGAGTTTTTGGTCCCCCCAAATACATTGTGCCAGATAACGCCTCTGTGTTTCGTTCCAAAGCTTTTGAAAGTATGGTATTTAACTGGGGCATCCAACATATTTTCTTGTCACCGTATCGACCGCAGGGAAATCACATCGTACGTTTCCACAAAATCTAGAAGGCTTGTATGTCCGCTTTTCACAATGCCGATCAAACCTCCTGGGATACGAACCAACAGTATTTCAGTCTCGGGTTCAATACCTTCTTCCATTCATCCGTTCAGACTACCCCAGCGGAATTATTTCTTGGCCGAGCCCTTGTTGATCCCTTACTACTCAAATGGAACATTGCATATCTTTCTGAGCCTTCTCGCAATTCCTCTATTGCTCAAAAATGGGCCATCGCTATCGGCCACCTCAAGAAGGCAAAAGCCAGAGTGGCGAAACGTTACAACGTAGGCCGTCATGATGTTAAATTCCAAATTGGGGACAAAGTTCTATATCGCTTGCATCCATTGAGCGACGCTGCCAAACAAATTTCCAGTAAAATGTGCCTGCGTTGGTCAACTCCCAAGACTATAGCACGTTTTTTGAATCCTGTCTCAGTAGAATTGGTGGACGATCACGACAATTCAGTAACCTCGGCCCACGTCACGCAGTTGAAAAAAATTGTCAAGTGATCTTGTGATTTTCCCCTCGCTATAATGTTGTATTTTTTTCCTTTATTCTAATTGGATGCCCGAGCTCCTTAATAGCAAACCTAGCATGTGTGCCTATTCAGATTTTAATTTGTGTGCTTCCTTTTCATTTATTCCTATGACAAGACAGGAGGCACCCGTGGCCTCTTTCTCGTACACGAGTGTGTCGTGAATACTTGACATCTCTGTCGAGCTATACCTTTGCCTGAGGCTGTCAGCATGTACCTGGTCGGTCACTATTTGTAACAACCGCACGCCTACTACTCTTTTGTACTGCTCCTTGGCTTAACTCCCATTGTTCGGCGACAGACGAGGACCGTTCAACACTTCCTGCTTTACCTTGTAGGAACTATGGATTTATTTTAAATTTATTGATGTAATTGACTTTTTAGTGTCACGGTTTTGATATATCATGTATTTTTTTGTCATCTTGGGTTTAATGTTCACGGTGAGTGAACGTATTTTGTTTTGTTTTAAATTGTCATGTGCTCTTAGAATGTCGTGCTTGGTCTAGCAACCCTCGCGACGGGCAACAGGTAACAGCAAGCAGTCTGCGTGTACCTGGAGTAGGACGACTGATGTCTTCTTGGAACTCACTAATGAACCGGTAGACCTTACTGGATTTATGTATGGCTTTATTTTCAGCTGGTGAAAAGGGGAGTACTTTCCCTTTCGAAGTCATTATGGCACCATTCCAAATTCCTCGTTGACGTAACTTCCTTTATATACACAGGGTGTCCCCTTGTATTTTCCTTTTGAGTGATCACAATTTAACTTTGTCTTTTCTCATCAGAGACTGGAGAGATTGGCGGTCTTGGAGTAGCGTCCATCTTGAGGATTTTGGCATCCGCAACACCATGAACTAGGAAGAACAACAATTACAATTACTAGTCTATATATACTCACTGTATTTTTTTTTTGACTCAGTACTATTGACTTTAGTGGCTAGTATTGGCGCGGGGTGAAAGGACAAAATTAGTCTACCGTTCAATTTTTTTTGAAGTTTTTTCTGGAAGTCCTTTGTACTTTTATTTAAAAAATTTCTCCCCTTTACATTTTTTTGCCTCTCAAATTGTAAAAAAGAAAGTTTCCACGGCCGGGATTTTTTTTGGGAGAGCAGGGGAATTTTGAACCGTTTTTATCAGGTTCATTATTTTTTCTGTCATATTATTACTATTATTATTTTCATTTCGTGTCGCATTATTGTGACATAAGTTTCCTTGTCTTTCGTACTGCGCCAAAACTTCATACTTACCTGTAATACTTCGCAATGTGGTGAAATATTTCACCCTTTTGCGAAGTATTTGCTAACTCACTTTATGTATAAGTTTACCCATTGGTTGAATCACTACTTGTTGTCAAGCTTTGCTTTCGCTATTGGACCCCCTCCACCCATGTATACGGAGAGGGGATATTTGTCGTATCTACGACTTACTTTTCGCGGACGCGTTACTGCGTTCTTTAAAGGAAGATTTCTTCCTTCCAACTTCGGCCGTCATGTAAGACGGACGTGTGTGTGCATGTCGGGCTTTAGTCCGCACTCAAAAACCGACTAAATGTAAGTACGATTCAGTCATTGAATTTATCTAACTTGAGGTCATCTTAAATTTTTGTTTCTCCATTTTTCATTTTGTGCCTCCTTTGATTCACTTATAATTTTTCTTTCTTATGATGATGTGAATTCGTTCCATGAATCCAAGTCCTTTCACCTTTGGTTATATTCAATTTAGCGAAGTCTCTGTGTTTATTTGTCTTCCCTCCCTTTCATGTAATCGGTTTTATTTTTACATAAATCTCTCAGGTCTGAAATATCTGCTATTTTCCTGCGAGGCTTTCTAACGCTCTGTATTACGTCACAAATTGATGTGCACTCTTTCGAAGCATCTTTCATTTAAGTGTCGCATCAGAGTTTGTTTTTGGGTCAAGGTAACAATGGGGTAGCGGAGCTGAGTCTCATTTCGCCTTCAAGTTGATCCTTCCCTCTGTTTTAGGAAAGGTATGTGAGCAATGGTCTTTGTGATAATCACCGTCCATTCGCCACATTCACTTTCTTTATATCATCGAATGTCGCTGTGTATCGACATTACTACCTCTACGTAAGCCTATTATTTTTCCTACAAAGCATATTTCTTACCTAATTGATTTTTCCTTCCATTTCGTGTCCCGGTAATATCAAGTAATTTAATGTAACTTTCATTTCCTTTATTTTTATTTGATATTTTTGTGTTGCTTCCTCTGACTTCGCTATATTACGTAATTCAGTGTCATCCTCTCCTCCCCCCCCCCCCCCCGTTTCCCTACATACGCACATCTACACCCCTCCACCCTTTTACCGCCCCCACCCCATGATTTCACGACATCATAAACGCCGTAGTTCTGTCTTTATGCTGGGAGTCCAGATCAAGTCATCTCCGTAAGTAGTCGTTCTTGTATTCTATCCCACAAATGTCTTTGATTTTTAAAACTTGCTTCATCTTTTTTAAATTTTATTATTGAATTGCGTTTCCAATTAGTTGCTATTAAGGTTTGAATTTATTTCTAGATTCCTTTTATTTTTACATTTAAGTTACTCGTGTTTTACTTCTATTTTTGAATTTGTAATCTGTACACATGTGTTCATTTTAATATTAATATATTTTTATTCAGTAAGTACATTATTTGCTTCTGTCTTATGATTTCTTGTATTCGAGTTCCTCGTTTGTCTATCGATTGGACTTAGTCTTGGTTTCGCACTGTAGGGAAGTTACGACTAACACGACCTCTGGGACCTTTGCTCAATTATTTAAATTTAATTTTTCCTTTTGAATTTGACTTAAACATTTGTTTTGGTTTACTTTCTGTGGAAGTCATCCTTCATTCGATTCGGAACCTTAAGCCCAGCACGCATCGAAAGAGGTATTCCTTCCCCGTTCCCTACGTGATCCTGTTTAGTTTTTTGTTGTTTTTGCTTCCACTGTATTCCTCATGTCTCTGCTATTTTATATAACGTAAAAGCACAGTCGGTGAAAGCTCATGCATCTGGAGTAAGTTGTCCCATCTTATGATTATGCAACTAACAGAGTTGACGTGCTTAATTATAATATGGGACATTTTCCTCCAGATGCATGAGCTATGGGACACCTTGATTTTAAATCTCATGACTACCCAGTGTTTTACAATGTATTTAAATGTGTGTTTTGTTAACTTATAAGTGTTTTAATATGTATCTCTCGCTGAAGAAGGACAAATAAGTGTCCGAAACATGTACCGTTGTTAACTTTCTTGAATACAACTAGTATTGAAAAGACGGAACAGTTTGCAAATTATTTATTACAAGGGGAAACACCGACAAAAACATAATACTGGCGATCTAGGTAAACTGAGGTGTGAGGTAGTTTCACATGACATTCCTTGCGATGAAAGTGCAGGAGTGCAGCATCCATAGGCCTAGTTGTACCCATACCTCCGTAGCGTGCATGAGTGCGAATGTATGTTTACAAATACTGCATTCATCAACAGTGCCAGGTCGAAGTTACAAATTTGACCAGCGAGAGAATACATAACTGCCCAACTTTTAATGGAAATGCTTTCTTCATGGGCAAGGGGTATCTTGCTCATTACATCCATCTGAATATAATGGAGTAACCTGTGTCTTTGTGATGTTTGCATTAGTGTAGGCATGGATTGGAATAGGTGACCTGGGATAGAAATAAGGGACTGCGCCCGAATTCACCAATCAGTACCTATATCCGCTGCACTGTAAAGGATTGCAGACACGTAGCTACCCAGCTCACAAACTTACCATTGTCTGCTAAGTAAAAATTGGGAATTCCAGGAACACACAGGGTAGATCTATAAAAGAAAATAGTACTACCAGCGTAGGTACAAATTTCTACTATCATTTACATTAAAGCAAATCGAGAAACTCCAATCTCGAGGGGTGATAAGGTCTGTCTATATTGAGTGCCTGTATCTTACCTAGCAGTACTATTTTCGGCGATGACAAAATGAAAACGATGTCAGCTAAGATAAAAATTGGCTAATTCGCTAAAGAGCGCCAGCCGTTTATTGTGCTAAGAAAAATACAGACATATACTGACTGCATGTCTATCATAAGTGTCTACCTGACACTGTAAGAAATAAACTCAAAATAAACTAAAACGTGGCACTAATATAACATGTCCAGAAAATAAAGATTGGAGAATTCGGTACTCCACTTAAATATGAGAAAAATTATGAAACGGCGTGATTTCAAACATTACCCTATATTATACATTCCGTTTCATATTTGAACCGTAGTTCCACATCTAAATATGTAAAATAAAAATTTACTCAGTATTAAATATGTCCATATATACAATGATTCGTGGTTCGCACAAATATACACTTAACTGTGTTGAAGTGATTTAATTACCTATAATACAAATGAGTCTTGACCACTCAACTTCCGTAACAAACACTGTAACTCTATCGGTTGAAAGTATAAATACTAGTCTGAATCAATAGAACATAGGTGACAAACATTCAAGTTCAGCACTGTTCTTACTTTGTCTTCTCCCATTTGATCATTAAATCTCGAAAAATTCCTGAAATTCTTTGCTCGGCTTACATTTTCTTTGATAAACGTGAATATTCGAAGTGCATGGCATTTGACCTTCATTACACACTTCTCTTCCAAAATTATACAACAATCACATTATTTCTTAAACACCCTGTACAGAACATTCCTTGAATACAATTAAACAATGTCACATTCGCTGTGATCAAAACTAGAAAAACGAGACTCCTCAGTTTCCTTTCGTGAAAATACGTAACTCATTTACGTCTACGATTCCTTTCTTGCACGGTATTCCAAATCTAAACTCCCATTTCAGTGCATTTTCTCATTCTATGCAAAGAAAATTAGTAACTTTATTAAATATCCACGTCCATTGTGAATATTGTTCAAGAAACAAACATTAACAATCTCCTCTATCCTTATACAAAATTTCATCGTGCCTATAACTTCACTTCTGTAATTACCTTCTGTACAGTTACTTTTATATCACCCTGTGATTTAACTTTCTTAACTCCTTTTCACGTTTTTAACTTCAGTTTTACATTATTGCAACTTTCAAAGAATTATCAGCAAGAATTCATATTTAACAAATGATATACAGTAAGTGTGTCCTCCTTTCGTGTAAATACTTAAGCCTTAACTATCTTCGTGGAATATTTGTGTAACAAATTTATGTAGGCTTTTTAATGTTCTAAATGTTTTATTGGACATATGTATAATGATTCTTGAAATACCTTTGTTACTAGGAAATATGGTTTATCACGTTACAGCATAGTTCTATATATCTATCTGTTTCATTACAGTGAATTTGGTATTCATTGATTTAATTATATATCAAGTATTTGGACTATCTTTTATCAGATTTTGTGTCGTGTAACAATCCATTTTTTTGTTCACAATTGGTTTAAAATAAATTTCTGACACTCGAATCAACATCATGAGCTGTCGAAATATTTGACACTTCGTGACATAACTTTTTGAATATACGGTACTTAAATTGTTCAATATACATTCCATCGCTGCGCATAAAACAGACTTATTTAATTTAACGCAAGTATCTATAATTCTAAACGATTTTATATTGAAATGATTTTAACGTTTACAACTGCGATACGCAAATAAAATTTCGTCCAAATGACGGAAATTTTCAATGAAAAAAAATAATGACTCCTAAGAAAATACGAAAAATACTATATCAAAATCTACACAATTTTAAATACAATGACAAAATTATACGGTTGGTCAATTTAGGATAAACACAGTACATGAATACAATTCCACCAAATATAAATCAATCTCTTCTCTACCTTGAGTTGAAGACGGTCTCAGATGTACCATGTCTCGTCTGGCAAGCCAAATGTGTGTGGGTGTGTGTGAGCGCACCGCCCACAGCTATGCGAACCGGTTGTGACGGGGCCTGCTGGACATCTCTCCCAGTGGAACAAGGTCGGTGACATAACTGGGTTAGCGACCTCGCCGTGAAACAGCATGTCTCTTCCGCACTCCCTCGCTCGTCTCCCGCACGTTGTCTGGATCTTCTTACGATACCCCTTCACTGCGCCGACATCTCTTCTCAAGGTTGAAATTCGTTTGTTTTATACAAGTCTTTTAGAGTATACTGGATGTATATGAACTCGTGTTAAGAAGTAGAGATTTGTTCTGCATTTCTGCGCATCACGTAGATGTTCCGCTGCGCCGTCCATGTTGTGGAATTTTGGACTCAACTCTTCATTTTTGTAGCTTCTACTTCCCTATGATGTGCACCTTAGCACGTAGTCATACTCATTTTAATGATGACACTTTTACAACTTCTCCGTTGCCAATTCACGAACTGCATTCCGTATAATTTCCAAGTATGAGCTAAATTGTAGAAATAATGAAGCTCTTCTGTAGAAGTGAAACGTTTGCATCTGTCTGCATGCGATGTATAATAGCTTCGTTTTTGGAATACTGTAATATCAAGCTGTGTTTCAATATCACTGGTCTATATGCTGTGCTGGTCTGAGTTAGAATGTTCCTTGCTCTGCAAGTCACAGCTTTCTGTACTTCACACTCGTCCTCTCCACTTTCGTAATGCGTAGCACTATCCTGAAAACTACTTGTTTCTCCACTCGCGGTCTTGTCTCGTCGCGATCTGAATTTGGAAAGATCTCCTCGTCCTTGCCCTCTGTGTACGGCAAGTTCCTCTCTCTGCCTCCCCTCTCGCGGTGTGACGTAGCTCCATAAACTTCTCCTCACTCAGTGTGTCATCAACATTGATCCCTTCTCCCCCTGCATGACGTTTCTCTCACTCTTCGTGGTGTGACGCACTCTTACAATGTAGGCCTCCCTACATTCAGATAATAAATATACAACCATATTTAAATCGTTCCTTCTTGCCTTCCATAATTGTTTAATTATTAATGATGCATAGTATTACACTATTTCAACTCAGGTTTTCCATATCTCACGAATTTTGAGGAATAAAAGATTTTAATTCGTTCCTTTATTTTTCCTGGGTCCCAGTTCATATCCCGTCTGGATCTTTGGTATTGGCCTTAAATAAATTCGGGCGCAGTACCAACATGTTGCACGGAGACAAATCTCTTCTTCGTCTTATTTAACCAATGTTATACTGTCGGACAACGTTTTGTTCTCCACAGTGGGAGGTTGTATCCACTGGATAAATAATATACGAGACCCATCTGCACTGCTATTGCGTACTCAGGCAATCCGAAATTTCAAATCCCACCCAAGTTAGATGCGCAGTATGTGGTGGATCGAGAGAGGATGTTTTCCAATCATTAGCAAAAATCTTACCTCGCCTAGTTTCAGGACAGCCCATTCACATTAATCCCATCTTGGTCAGGGAGCAAACGACTCAAGAAAGTACATAATAAATTCACCTCCTCCTAAAATCAGAAAAAACTTCGGCCTAGTTAACAAAAATGTTCTTTTCACCCTACTGAACTGCCAAGCTGAATCCCATCAGAGAGCTTCTCCACTGTAAATGAGTAAACGGTAGAAATTCTCTTCAGGTGTGGCGTAAATGTAGTAAACTGACGACCATAGAATTTAAAAAATCTAATTTCTGATTGATGTACATTACAAGCACATCAGCAGTAAAATGAAAATTCATATTATAAATTATGTTTTACCGGGATCGTCACTCAAATTACAAGGGAGGTAAAACGAACATGCACACGCATTACTATTCAACAGTCACCTTGTATTCCCAGCTCTTGTTCCAAAGGTATATCGAGGCATTGATGCTCGCACGGAAGAGGTTTCCATCCAGTCCCTGAAACCACATTGTTCATTGAAAATTAAAGACTGTAATATTTCAATTTGATCCAGGAATGCTCTATTCAGTTCATATCTGAAGTCCTGGCTTTCTAAGTAATATTGCTCTATATGCGCCTCACATGAACTCATAATTTCTATGCATTCAAAGAATGCACAAGTACTCAACAAGTCATGTCAGTAATTTCCGGTAGTCAGCCCAGACAGGAAAAAGGGAATAATATTGCCAATATTCAAGAAAGGAGACACGAAGGTGTCTGTTAACTACCGAGGAATCACCATCATCTCGCATATTGCCAAAGTAATGGAAAGAATCCTAGAAAAAATAGAGTAAAGGTAGAAAGCCAAATAGAGGATGAGCAGTTTGGATTCAGAGGGGGCAGGTCAACTGTGGGACCCATTTTCATTCTGAGACAGAACATTGAAAAGAGTTGGGAATATGGGAAGGATATGGTAATGACTTTTATTGATCTAGAAAAGGCCTATGATAGCATCCCTAGAACAAACGTTTGGGAAAGCTTGACAAATAGGGAGATAGGCAAGGAACTGAGTGACATGATAAATGGAATGTGCATGGATTGCTACAGTAGTGTGAAGACTAGAGCGGGACATCGGAATGGTTTAAAATTGACACAGGACTAAAGCAAGGAAGTTTGTTGTCACCCTATTGTTCTTAATGGTGATGGATGACATCATGAAGGCAGCAATGAAAGACTATAGTAGGGCAAATATGAGGGTAATGTTGTTTGCAGACGATGTTGTGATCTGAGGCGAGGATGAGATGGAGGTACAAGAACAGTTAGACGTAATAAATGAAAAGATTTAGCAATGGAAATTGATGGTAAATGTGTTGAAGAGTAAAACAGTGGTGATGAGTAGAGATAAGAAAGAAGGAAAAGGAGTAATCAAAGTAGGAGATAGGGAATTGGAAGTGGTGAAACACTTCAAATACTTGGGAAGTGAACTGACTGAAGATGGAGGACTAGATTTGGAAATTAGCAGAAGAATACAACTCGGGAGTGCTCTCCACCAACAGCTTCGGGGACTAGTATGGAACAAGGCTATACCAATTAAGGCTAAAGAAGTTATGTACAAAGCATATTATGTTCCTATAATGGCATATGCAGAAGAAACTTGGACAATGACTAAGAGGGATGAGAGCAGAGTACAGGCAGCTGAGATGAGATTCCTGAGAAGTATGGTCCAGAAAACTTGGAGAGACAGTGTGAGAAATGAAGATATACGGAAAGAACTGGGAGTACAGAAACTAAACGACAAACTGGAGCAAAACAGATTCAGATGGTTTGGACATATCAAACGGATGAATGAAGTAAGGCTATCAAGACTAGCACTGGAACGACGGATGACAGGGAAGAGAGGACGAGGAAGAACAAGAATGCGTTGGATGGACTCGGAACCTGTATTGGAACACCGTATCGGAAGAGGAATGGTGGAACGACAGAATGAAGTGGAAAGGAACCACATTTGCCTCCACCCAGTGTCAGCTGGAAAAGGGGAAATGAAGATGAGGATGAGTCAGCCAAGGTCTCATAAGTTGTGGAGATATTGCAACCTCGCACGCATGTCAAATGTCACCCCATGCATCAACTAACTGTAGTTGAGCATAATTTTAATATTTCACTGTTACGACTCCTACATGTTTAATTGTCCTTTGCAGCTTATCAGTCGGTCAACACAATTGTGCCCAATGAATTGGGCAGTGTGAAAGTTATAAAAATGTAAACACCCTCCTGGAAAAAATACATGTATTAGTTAATTACCACACTTAAATGGGCAAATTTAGAATTTCGACCCTCAAGTGGCCATCATCAGCTCCTGATCTCTGTGTTAAGGTTAATTTTCACTATTGTAAATTCATTACTGCGGTTCAATAGCCCGTCGTTAGATGATTATAGTATGATGTTGATTCGCAATTTTAATCCTGTTATACGTTACGTTTGTTTTGTGTTACAAGGTTTTGTGAATTATGTGAGTAACGGCGTGTACGCTCGTGTATACATTTTAGAATATCACTCTATAATAATAATAAATCAACTAACACATTTTTCATGCACTAGAAAATCTAATTATAATGTACTTGGGATTGTTCTACTCACAACGATACTCACTTATGGACCTCCACACCGCTACTGGCGTGGTGAGGTCTGCATCTAGCCTAGCTCGCTTGTCATCCTGTACGCTATCTGTCGTCGGAAATGTTAACTGAAGTTTCGAATGAAATATCGTTGTACCTGAACCTACAGAATGAGGTTGGAAAGAATTACAAAAAGTGTATGCTATGGATTGAGTAAATGTTTTCATTCTACCATAGGCCATCTCTGCCGTCTTGCAACTTGCCACCTGTCCATCTGTTGCCACCCGATTTATTAGTCGGTATAGGACCCTACCAAACTACCAATACCGTATACAGGTCTTGGATTGTTAAAAATATACACAATGTGCATCCTTATCCTATACATATTTCCCAATTATACCTTCCCGTTAAAATTCCTTGCCTTATTTTATTAATGCGGTTTTTATTATTTATTTTTACAGCAGCGCGAAGAGTGGTGATCTTTCTAAAAGTGTGTGTTCATTCAAATTCGCTGGATTATCTTTCTTCGCTAAATATATATTTCAATGGATTCTCTTATCTCGAGAGCTTTTCCTTTTGCTTCGTGGTGTAGAATGTTCAAGTCTGTTTCTATGTTAGTGAAACGGTGATTGATATCATACATGTGTTCGCATATGGCTGAATGTTTGTTATCTTTAATCACATTTTAGTGTTCACTGTATCGTGTTCCGATTTGTCTGCCACTTTGCCCGACGTAATTAGCGTTACATCCGTCATCTTGGCATGTGAACAGATATACGCCTGATTTTGCATGCGGGTCTTTCTTTGTTATGTTGCTATTGTGTAGGTGATTACCAAGCAAGTTGTCAGTTCTGAACGCTATGTTTAGTCCATGTTTCCTGAAGTTGCTTGTTATTTTATAAGTGTTTTTGTTCACGTAATTGAATCGTGTGTACTTATTTTCATTTTGGGTTGGTGATCTATCCTCTGCTTTCATTCATTTTTATCTAGTATCTAGTTTACGGTGTGGGGGGTAAAATTATTCTATGTTGCTATTTGCTTTATCGTGCCGATTTCTTTATTGATACCCAGCAGAGTCTGGCTTTGCTTCCACTTACTTGTGCCGGGATCCTCTCCAATTTCTTTCCTGTCGGCTCACTTGGTCAACTCTTATTCTCTTCCGACCCCGACGGTATTAGGGTCTCCCAGGCCTAGGGAGTCACTTCCTTTCCCGCCTTAATCGGCACTTGTCTCATATTTTCTGATAACCTCCTTCTGCGAGGGGTCAGCCTTCTTTTTCTTTTCATGTTATCTACTACCTTCTGCTCAAGGCACTCAAAGAGGCAGGGTGTATGTAGCCCCACCACTTATGGTGCACCCTGGATATTGCTACACCCTCAGGGGCTCACGGCTGGTGAGTTTGGGAGTTGGCGACCCCGTGGGTTCCTGAGCTGGGTCCGGTTTCCCCCTTTTGCCCCTACCTGTGGGGAACACCCTCTCCTCTTTCACTTTCCCATCTGCCTTTCATGGCTCCCCTTCCTTCCAAGTCCCTCAATCCGCATTCTTCGAGGGTTGAGGGCATATCTTTTCCTCCTGTCCTTTATTTGCCTTATTCTCCTTTTGTTTTCCATTTCTTCTTCTAGTATATAAGTTCGTATTTAGTTTTTAGTTATAGCTTGCATTTCATTTTCATTTTCACGATCACCCAAACCATTAGGGGCCGATAACCTAGATGTTAGGCCCCTTAAAACAACAATTATCATCATCGTCATCATATCTTTATTGATATTTCGTATTGTGCCCGTTTGGACCGAGATCCAACGACCACATTTTGTAAAATACCGAAAGCAGATCAGCACGAGAAAATATATCTCAGGGTCTATCTAGGTGAATACTTGGGTCTAATCTGGCATCCCTGATCTCGGTAATTCACAAGTAAGGTAAGGTGAGAAATTATTTTTGAACTAGCACATTCCTTAAAATTCTCAATTTATTTATAAATAAAAAATATGATTCAACTGGTAAAAACCCTCAACAAAGATGAAACACATCACACATAAGAAATCAACGGTCGCTATAATATTATTAGAATTGTCGTAGGTGTGATAATCAGCAAAAATTAATTAGTCCATTCTGATATCCATAAAAATTCAAAAAGAATATTTACACTCGGTAATCACTGTTCAATAAAGAGTTCTGAGTGATCCCTACTATTTACACGTTCGTAGTTCACTTTACAAAGATTGCAATTTGATTTTATCAAATATTCGTAGCGAAAATTTCTCAAAATAAATAGTCACTTGATTCATTCGGTGTTATTCCAAAATTAAACTTATTTGGAAAATTATCATATCACTGATTCGTTGTTTCATTACAATATCCATACTCGACTGACATAAAGTCGAATGTTAATAATTGTTCCTAAAGATTTTCAAATTCAAAAAATAAAAATAAAATGTTCAAAAACGTTCATAATATTTAGAAAATTCAACATTCTTCTTTTATCACTTTCATTTGTTTAAATGTCATAAACGATTTTAAAATATTTTCATATGTTATTAACATTACACAAAAATTGTTGTAAACAATGTTGTTATTTTTATCCACCATCAGCGGATTAAATCATCTAACTCTTCACCAAATTTTTATGTTAACAAAATTTTCTATCACCAAACTTTTCGTTTAATCTCACAAAATTGTTTAATAAAAAAGAATTATTATTATTATTAATTAATTAATTTCAAACTTTCCCTTCACTTTATTAATAACAACTTTTCTCAACCTCTCACATGATGAATATTTTATTTGCTCATTTCCAATGTTATTATTATTGTTATTCAAAAATATAAATCATTAATTATTTATTTTAATTCATTTGCACTTTTCATCTTATTATTTTTTCTCCTCGGTCAGGTTCAACAAATCTAAATTCAAGTTCTTCAATTATTTATTTATGCATTCTATTTGAATTTTGAGTTGATCCATAAAAAAATATTTAATATTTGGATTAACGAATTGAGCCTCCGTGGCTTAGGCGGCAGCACGCCGGCCTCTCACCGCTGGGTCCGTGTTTCAAATCCCGGTCTCTCCATGTGAGATCTGTGCTGGTCAAAACGGAGGCAGACAGGTTTTTCTCCGGGTACTCCGGTTTTCCCTGTCAAAAATTTCATTCCAGCAACACTCTCCACTATCATTTCATTTCATCTGTCAGTCATTTAATCATTGCCCCAGAGGAGTGCGTCAGGCCTCGGCAGCCGGCACAGATCATATCCTCGCCGCTAGATGGGGGCTTCATTCATTCCATTCCTGACCCGGTCGGAGACTGGAAGCAGGCTGTGGATTTTCATTTTTCATTTGGATTAACAGAATAGTGAAATCTGACAAGAATATGGGGCGGTCCACATCGCCTAACCCTTCTTTTACAAATATAGCCCACAGGCTCTTTCAAACATCCGCACATCCTTCTGTGCCCACAACTACTGGAATAAAACCCACTTTTGGATGACCCCCTAGGCCTCCACAACTTTAAGTGTCGCCAAACGCACACTAAAATCATCACCAGAATATTCTGCACACAGCATCTTATTATTACTATTATATATATTTTTTACATATTATATTTTTTCTTGTAATATTCTGTCAATTACTTGACTGTGGTTCTTCAGTATTATTTTACCAATTAAATAAATTCTGGTCAATATCTCCTTGCCTCCCATTTACATAAATTCTCCCTATTTGGTACATTAAATACCTGCCGTTCCCTTCTTTTTTATCTGATTTTTTAAGTGCTTTTGAAAAATATAATTCTGAGCTCAAAAATCTAATACTTCATTCTCTTCATCCATAAACTGATTTAAATTTATTTATACTTCCAAAAAAGTTATTTAATTTAATTCCTTTCAACTAATTGATTTCATCCACAAATTATTATTATCACCACAAAAAATATTTAAGCATTATCAATGTCAAATCATTATTATCGCCCTATTCTTTTAAATAAATAAATATTTAAGTCTCATCTGTGAATTATTATTATCAACGTCTCCTATTAATTTTTATTTAATGAATTAATTATTTATTCATAATAAACAATTGACAAAATTTAATTTAATTCCTAATGTTCGGTATTATCACTCCCTAATTATTTATATTTTTATATAGCGTTGTTATTATTTATAAATATTATTAACTTATTCACTTCACACTTGATTATTATTATTATATTATTATTATTAACTTATTCACTTCACACTCTATTATTATTGTTATTAAATAAATCAAATTATTTAAATAATCCAAGCCTCAATTACTTCTGTTCTCATAATCAGAATTAACGAAAAATATTTATATCCCTTGGAATAATCGAAATATTTCATGTCGAAACATAAACTAATGCCTGTCCTAACAAAAATCTCAGATCGAAAAATAAATTGTCAGACAGCAGTTCCATTTGTCGTCTAGACAAATACAATCGAAGACCTAGCTAATATCTAGCTATGGTGAAAAATGTTTGTTGATTTCTGATCGTGACTGTTCAATAATATGGAATTCTCTAATACTACTGGTTAGTGGATAGTACATGAAACGGTTGTCTTACTTCATTCTTGATGTAGATGACGGGCGTGTCCTGCGGTGTACACTATTCCCACAGTGTCTTCCCATGGCCATCTGCCGTATCCAAATACCTCGTTCGTCTCCATGTCCTTCCAGTCCTACGAGTAGTTTTAGCGGCGCATGTTGATGTTCGCAGTCATCCGTTCGAAATTACTCCCGTTATCACTAGTACTGTGTAACATGACAAAAAGTTGCTCAGTCATAGACTGGTACAGTACTCCTGTAGATTCGAGAATAAATCTCATGTTCCAATAATGCGGTTTCGTTTGCATGCTAAGATAGGAACACATATTAGCTGCATGAACGAACAAATTGAAATAAACTTCTCCTGATGAATTCGAAGTGCCTGATGTATAGTCACCACAAGAAATACATCGTTCTCTAGGCTAACTTCTGTGAATGGTTCGACACTCCCATCACCTGACTATAGAATAAGTGACTTGAAAGTCAGTGAATATTCTAAGTCCATTCGCTGCCAATGGTTAAGTTCGTTCACTTGAACAAAAACTAAGTCGTGCTGACCACTGGTACGGCGACTAAGTCCTCCGACCGTCAGAATCTCGGCGTGTATACTGTCACTTTCACGTAGCGTAGATCCGAACATGAGCAAATGCTTTGAAGATATGATGACTCTCTGCTCAGCAACGTGGCCTTTTATAGTTCAGCGAGAAATTGTTCGAGAACATTCCATCTCGTATCTCGGCTTCTACTGGACCGATTTTAATGCTTGATAGCTCAAAATCCTCCTATTGTTATAGCCAGAAACGTGTGCTAATTACCTAGTGTCCATCTCTTCTCCATAAGGTAATTCTACGAAATTATTTCTCATGACGTATTCAGGATCCACGTCATAATCTCGCGTCACTCGCCCCAGCGATGTATGCTTACCTCAGCACTCTTGAGTCTCCACGCGTTATTCAAATCATCCATTCCTTCAACCTCTTCAACTAACAACTCCCCTTTCCAAAATAAGAATGTCAACAATGTCACGGACGTGTGAACGATCCGGGTATATCCTCCCCTCACGCCAATAAAAAATATGAGACACATCATATATTTTTTCCTCATTCTTGTTCGGCTCTTGAATGATAACTCTTCAAACTAATCTTCAAACTTGCCGCGTTGAATTTTCTCACGGTGTTACCAGATTCTTCTTCAACTAATGTATAAATTCAGTTATCAAACTTGTGTTCCTCTTCTGAGTAACAGATATCCATTCCAAACGTTCTAAAGTTTCTTCATCTTCTTGTATCAAGGTAATAGGCATCACCTTAAAAGTCGGTTCAACTGCACGACTCAACAAGTCGGCTCTTACATTCGCTTTCCCAGGTTTGTGCTCTATCATAATGTTGAATTGTTGGACAGACAAAGCCCAACGTGTAATCCTTTCACTTGCAAAATTCGTCTTCAAAATAAACTCCAGTGCATGATTGTCTGTTCGCACAATGACAGAATGTCCTATAAGCATCTTCTTCGAAGTTTCTAGAGCGTGAACAATAGCTAAATCTTCAAGTTCAGTCGTGTAATAATTTCGCTCTGAAGGTCTTAACTATCTGTTTATAAAAGATAAATAATGCCTAGTGTGATCTTCGTCTTCTTGTAATAGGATAGCTCCTATACCCACATTTGAAGCATCTGATTCGATAATAAAATTCTTCTGAAAATCAGGATATTCCAGTTTTACACTATTCATCAATAACTCCTTGGCTAGTCTGAAAGATTCATCGTGCTCTTCACTCCATTTCCATCTGTTCCCTTTCTTCAAAAGGTTCTGCAAAGGCGCAACAATGTTGGTGTAGTTATGACAATGTCCAGCGAAAAATTGGCAAGTCCCCAGAAAACTACGGACATGCTTTATCCTCGTGGGTCCTTGAAAGTTGGCAATTGCTTGTATCTTGCCCTCATTTGGACGATACCCCTGTCCATCTAAGATATGCCCTAAGAATTTGATCTCTTCTTTGAAAAACTGGCATTTCTTCAGATTCACCTTGAAATTTGACTTCCTTAAGTCATCGAATAAATTCCTTAAGTATAACAGACGCTACCAGTATGTCATCAATGTAACATGTAACTGAGCTCTTCACTTCTGGACTAAGATTCTTGTCTAATGCCCTAATTAGAACAGATCCGGATGTTTTCATTCCAAATGGTAATCTTTTGAAAACATATGTTTGCTGGTTAAACATGAATCCGGTGAATTTCTTCGACCCTTCGCTTAGCTTCACATGATGGTAAGATGATATAAGATCGATAGTGGAAAACCATCTCTTGCCTTTAAATTTCCCCCAACAATTCCTTAATAACCGGAGGTCGGTCATATTCAGGCAAAATTTTGGAATTTAGAGATCTTTCGTCTAAACAAATGCGCAGACTCCCATCTGGTTTCGGCACAACTGCTAATGGATTCACATAAGCTGTGGTATATTTCTCTATTATGTCATTTTTTCCAACTCATCAATCATGACTTTCACCTGCTCTCTATACTTCTCTGCAATAGGGTAAAGTTTACAATTATATGGTGCTTCATCGCTCACTTGGATATGATATTCAAAATCCTTGATCTCCCCTGGTTTCGCATCAAAAATGTTCTCAAATTCACATAAAATCTTTTTCAATTCAGGTGTTTCCTCTACTTTGACTACTTCTTCTTCTTCCCCTTCAATATTATGAATAACCTATGACCATCGGATGTTTCCCTCGGTGAATTTCTCTTCGTCACCTTCCAAATCTTCTTCTTCAGTATGATGAAAACGTATGGTCTCTGACTTCATATCGATTATAGCTTTGTACTTAGTCATAAAATCATTTCAACGGATCATATCATGGTTAATGTCCTTCATCACCACGAAAATGTGCTCAAAATAGCATCCTCCCATCTTTAGCTTTAGATATAACTGTACTTTGCATGTAGTCACCTTGTTAGGTATAATTCCTTGTATCTTAATGCATGACACAGGAATTTCCTCCAAACTTTTTGTGATCTTCCATAAAGCATAGAGCTTCCCACTAATTACACACAGCATAGCTCTGGTATCTATAAGTGTATGAATCTTCGTATCATAGACTTCACACTCTATAATTGGTGATTTCGATCTTTTCTCAAGTCCAATTGTCTCTTCCTTTACATCTATCAAGTCTTCATCTTCTGCTTGCCATTTAACAATCTTTGAAATGTAAAAACTTATTGATTTTTCGACGTTTTTTTTCATCACTTGTAGACTTCTGCAATCCGGAAGTACTAGGTTTGTTGTGTTGCTCATCTAGGTATTGCTTGCTATCCTGATGCCTTCTTTCAAGATCTTCTCTAGCCTGTTGCTTAAATTCCTCCTTCCCTCGATGTTCTTCTCTTCTATTTTGTTTTTGATTTCCATACTGTTGCTGTGGCCTATTGTATGGTTTTGATTGAAACCCTGGTTTTCTCCAAAGATTCCATCTACTTTGGTATTGATATGGCCTCACATATGGTCTATTCTGATATGGAGTGTCTCTCGTGTTGCTCCATTCCAGTTTTATTGTTTCCTCTTAAGTGAAAAATATGTGCATTGGCATGATCTAATCTTTGTAGCACCTCATCGAACGCCTCCATATTTCCGATGTTCGCTGCAATCAATGTTCTTTCACCTCGATTGGAAATTGACGTATGAGCGCAGATATCATTTCAAAATCTGGCATTGGTGGTTCGAGAAAATGCAATTTTGATAAATGTTGCGAGAAATAAGCCGAGTACTTTGTTGGCTGTAATGTTGAATAAATCTTTGCATATAATTCCGCCCTGATCTGTTGTTGAGTTTCCGGCGACCAAAATTTTCCCATCGGCCCCCTGGAAAATTCATCGAAATTGTGGAAATTGGATCTAAATGCCCTGAACCAAACCAGTGCAGGTCCATCTAAAAATCTGCTCACCACTCTTATCTCTCTCTCCTTTGAAATTTTTGAATCCCGGATGTAATCCCTGCCTTCTCTCAAAAATTCGGCCGGTGGGTACTTCCTGTTCCAGAAAATTTTCCTGGTTTATCATCCTTATCCTTATATATAGCGATAGGAATAGAATTTCCCATAATTTTCTGATCCTCCATCTCTTTCGAAATTTCTCTCTTTTTGTTCTGCTAAAAATAGGTATTTCTTCTACATTTCTTTGCTGTCTTTGAGATTCATAAAATGTCATTTCCTCTGCTAATGTTTCCAATGTCTTCTTTAATCCAGAATCATCTGTCTTCTCTGCTATCTCTCCTCTGATCTTTTCTATGGTTGTCTCAACAAATTCTTTTGTTACAGGATCGAATCCTTTCTTTCTCAAGTCTTGATTCGTGTCCTGAACATCTTTTACTAGTTTTTCAATTATAGTTTCGTGAGTCTTCACTAAATTAGTCACCTTAGACACATCTCTCTGAATTTTTCCTACATCTTCCGATATTACTTTGATATGCGTAGAAAAATTATTCCTTACTTCCTGAACATCATCTTTAGCCTCCTCTAGTACTGAACTTCTGATCTCAGTAAGTGCTATCTCCTCTACATTGATACTAAGTTCCTGGATTAACTTGTCCTATTTCAGCTGTTCTAAAATAGTCGCCTGGAAGTCTGTTGCCACTTTCTGCAACACCTGCCTTGCAGTAACATTACACTCTTCCGTAATTTTAATCTCCAAGTTAACCAAATCTTCAGCCACTCTTCTAGAATGTTTATCAAAATCTTTGTTCATGTCTTTCAATTTATCATGCGATTTTTCGATTTTGTCCTCTAAGTTTTTCATACTATCATTAATTTTTGTCTCCAGTGAAACTTTGTTTTCTTTTAACCTAGTTTCTACGTTCTTGGATTTTTCAAATAATTCGCTAAGTTTTTCCCCAAAAAATTTGGACTTTTCCGCGAATTGGCTCCCCAAACTTTCTGATAAGCGATGTTCTAACTGTTTAGAATTATCAGTCAAATCTAACCTTAGCGTTTCTGAATTTCCAATGATTTTTAAATCCATTATGCGGGAATTTTCAGTCAACCTAGCAATAGCTTTAGAATGCTCAAGCAATCTTCTCTTCCAAAGTTTCTCTCAATGATTCTGCACTAACACTTAATTTGTCTTCAAAAAGTTTAGGATTTTCGGATAGTTTACTGTCAATATCTGACCTAAGTGATATAGAACTTTCTAACAATTTTTCAGAGAGTTGAGATTCAAATGACTGGTTTAATTTAGATTCTAATGACTGGGAATTTTCATTCATTTTAGACTCTAATGATTCTTCTAAAGATTTAGAGTTTTAATTTATTTTAGATTCTAATGGTTCTTCTAATGATTTAGAATTTTCATTTATCCTACTGTCTAAATATTGCGAATTTTCTTGCATCTGCTTTTCCAACCTTTTGGAATTTTCTGAAAACATATTCTCTAATTGAGTAGCTCTCTCGATACTCTGTTTATTATTTGACTCCAGCCGAGCCAACACCTCCAAAACCAGATCCATAATTTTCCATTAGAAATACAGGAATGGTATTCCATGGATAGAACGAAGCCCTAATACTAAACATATACTAACCTATAGCATTAGAGAATTCCGAATAAATTGAGATACCCTACGTCGATGTCTAATGGAAAAGAAAAAATCTACTCATTTAAATTGATTTTCAAACAACATCAGCAAAATTTCAAAATTCAAAAAACAAAATCCTCCATCTGGATACTAACCAAAACAAACTCCCAAAGTAGGGGGGTAAGGCCGATTCTACTTCACTCTAGAACATACATGCCATTACTACTAAGCCTCAGCCATGTTAAATAATTAATATCTCTTGAACGCATGGCCGGATGTTGACAAATGAGGTGTCGTTGGACTCCGGCTGACGTCCTCTTTTCTATGGACCACTCGTTATATTTTTGAATTTTGTTTTGAAAATTTTTGTTTTCGAAAGTAGGTGATAGTTTGTAAACCAAACATGATAGAACGTTGTGCCATGACTCAAACGAATGGTCTTTATGACTTTTATTTTTTGTAAAATTGTTTGCCGTAAATCAATGGTCCCTACCCCCTCTACATTAAAAATAAATTTCATGTCTCTAGGATAAAACCTGACAGTAGTGGGATGATGACAGAGCTGCTACACTTAGGAAGTTGTGAGCCCCTGGTGACCTTGGAATGGAAGAAGTCATGCTAGGAGGACGTGCTTGGGTTCGTTTTTTTCGTCTCGTTGCGATCGTTACGGGAATGTTGGTATCGAAGATGTGAAATGCTGGAAACATGTTTTTTTCGGGGGTAAAACCGTGATTTTAAACTTTTTGCTATATCTCGCGGACCAATCATGCTAGAGGCGTGTACGACGGGTCCACGGACTCACAGTGACGTCCTCCTTGCTATTGACTACTCGTTATAATTTAAAAAAAATTGGGAAGCTCGATTTTGGGGTAAACAAGTGTTTTTTGTGATTTTTGCTGATTTCTCATGAACCAATAACGCTAGAGACGTGTACGAGGTGTCCTAGGACTCGGGCTAACGCCCCCTTTTTGAATCTATGTTTGAAATTTTGACAAAGGGCCTAACGACACTTTTGTTGAAAAAATAATTATTTTTCTTTACCTGTTTATAATGTTCATGAAGCGTGCTGGTTGAGAGAGACGATACTGCTGGGTGTGTGTTTCAACGAACCTGTCGCTGATCACGCTGGCTATGCTCAATAGAACAATCGCTATTTCGACGGGTCGGTTTATGACAGAGCGAGGGTGCGTTATTTCTGATATTTAACCCCGAAGATGACCTTTAACGTGTAAACGGTGATGAGAACTTGGTTCTATGTTGGTCGTAGCGAGTAGAGAAAACAAACTTGCAGAGGAGCAGGAGGTGAATGCCATTTGAGCTTATTGGAAGGCGCTGATCTGACTTGACAACAGGTGCAATGGAAAATGACAAAGACGCTTGAAGGTGAAATAATCTGACCATCGTGGTGGCAGGGAAGTGCGAAATGCATGCATACACGTGTGAGATGACATGTACGCTAAACCAGTTACATCCTGTTTGCTTCGTACGTGAAAAAATGCAAGTTCATGTGAAATATGATACAACACAGGTTGGGCGTTGGCTGTCCACGTGCACGAAACTGTTAACAAGTTACATCCTGTTTTGCTTCGTACGTGACAAAATGCAAGTTGACGTGTAATATGATCCAACACTCGTGTTCACCTTGGACGTTAGTTGTCCACGTGCCTGATAACAGCATGTTCAAAGCGTGGGAATCGCTGAATCAGTAAAAAGTATGATGCAACTTGTGGGAATGATGTCACAACCAATAGATAGGCAAGAGCTGCGAACAGCAGTGGTGGGTGGTGAAGGGGGAGAGGGGGAGGGGTAATGTAAGAGAGAACACAGGTGGAAAGAGAAAGAAATATGTGGAGCTGAGGACTGTACAATCAGAACTATAGGAGGTGTACAACATGTGTGAATAAGAAGTATACAGGTTCACACAACATGTAATTTATTGATCCAAGAATTAAACATAGAGTTAAATCCTAACCATTTGACATATAGTTTATTTCCTTTTTGTTTCAACACTCTTTCCACAAGCTAATACTTAGGAAATGCTGTTTTCTGAAGTTCATGGAGATAAAATCTACATTTTATGGGTTGATGGTTGAGGTCCTCGAGTAAATAGGTGACTGGAGTGTCCAAGTTGACTTGACGAATTCGAAATAGTTCAGTCCCCCACAGAGGCGTGTAGCCCTTATTGAAGGCAGACTTAAATTTGCTCACACGAACAAAATCCCCAATTTTCAGTCGGTGACGTTTAAGATCGGCTGTTTTTATGGCGTTAAACAGTTTATCCAATCGTTGAATATTTTTAGTCACGAGGCGTGGCTTGGTCCCAATCGTTCTATGTTTGGTGTCATTGTAACGTGATACTAGCTCTGGTTACATGTCCAACCAGCGATACGTGCCCTGAGCGGTAAACGCTTTCCACATATAGGTTTTCAATGTTCGGTTAAACCTCTCTACCACACTGGCTTTGAGATTGCTGTATGTGGTGTAATGGTGAATATCCTTAGATTTGAGAAAACTGGAGAAATCCTTGTTGAAAAATTATTTCCCCTGGTCGGTTTGTAGCAACTGAGGTTGACGCTTGGAGTGTTGAATAATATGTTGAAAGGCCTTGGTAACTAGTGGACCAGACTTGCGACGCACAGGTTCAACAAAGGCCATTTTGGAATAGACATCAATGACGGTCAACATATAGCGTACACCGTCGTTAACGCCAGCATAGGGTATCATTTCAACCAAGTCAGCCTGCCAAAGTTCATCCACACCTCGTGAAATCACCTTGAGTCGTGGATAGTGACGCCTAGCTGAGCAATGCAACTCGTGAGCAATACCCATTTTAATGGGCGAGGGCTTAAACAATAATTTTGGCATTTCGAAGTTCTTGTTCAATTTCTTGAATCGTGACCGGTATGGCCGGCTTGACGTGAGGCATGCAACAACTGTAGCCGCTGGACGAGCTTATTGGGATTGTGCCAGTAGGTAACATCCACAAGGGGTTTTAATGGTTTAAATGTCACTCCCGAAGCGGACATTTTACGACGACCACTTTGACTGGTGGGAAACATTTTTGCAATGATGGTTTTATATTTTTGAGATATATTGGCATTCACTTGTTGAGCGGGATCATACTGTCTTTTGTGAGCATGGGTGTCCAATAAAATGGATTTATATTTGTCAAGATCCTCTGACGTATAATCAGGGGAAGAGGGGGTCCGAGAAAAGAGCAGCTTTAACAGTCCTGGCGTTAATTTATGGTTGATGTTTTTAATGACAGCTTTAGTACGAGCAAATTTAATGGATGAATCGCCAATTTTAAAACTATCATCCTCATAGCGAACACCATACGTGGTATCTGTGTTTCCAATAAACAGATCGGTGAAATAGGGTTCCAATGTTGATCCATAATATTTTATTAAAATGGTTTTCAGTTGAGCTTTATGTTGAGGGGTGGCCAAGAGTTGTGAAAACGGAGACGCTCTGGAAGAGCAAGGTGTTTCGACCATAAACAAGGATTTCTTTTTTCTCAAAAACTCTGCAAGGTGTGCGGCCTTTTTTTTTGAGGCTTAAACACTTGTTTCTCCTCATCCTCATCCTCGCTAACACTAGTCAAATCTTCCTGTACCTTTTCCTCCTCCTCTTCCTCAGGGTCCTCGTGCAGCGTCTGAGTGGCTTGTGAAACGGTGGGTAGCGTTTCAGATGGCTTCAAAGTGGGTTTCAACATGGCTTTAAGCGGAGGTGCTAAATGTTGTTGAATAAACAAAGCATGATTTGCACGTGATTGTTTCAATTGACGAAACTTTTGGGGAATAGTATTATTTGCTCTAATAATATGCTTTTTAAATTGACTCTCTGCTAACGCCATGGTGTCTTGACAAATGACTTGACGGGGAATGAGACAGGGCCTTAAATAGCAATAAAATGATCAAACCCTATGCGATACCGTTCTTGGTTGAGTTCACTTTGTTTGTCAATCACTAAACAGGCATGGCGTTGAGTGTTCCAGCACTTGGCACACAATTCTGTAAACATTTGAAAGGTCAAATCCGGATTCACATGTTCATTATAAATGTGACGACTGTTCCTCTCGTCCTGGCGAAATAAAACAATGACATTGGCATTGTCACGAATCAACTGTTTGGACATTTTAGAATACGTTTGTCCAAGATAGAAGCAATCGATATGTTTGTGACGACACATGCTGAAATAGCTTTGAATGATGCCTTGACGTTCAGTGGATACATCATCGAAAATCATGAGTGAAACGGGCTTTACCTCATCCGGTGAAATCACATTTTCTTGCATGGAATATGTGAAATAACCCATATTCTCTTTTTGTAATCCAGACATGACTTGATCCAGAAACACGTAAAGGGGTTGGTAGAGAGATTTTGGAAAAATATAAATATTTTGAAAACGCAGACCATTGGGCGCTGTGATGAGCGTTAGCAAAATATTAGTCTTTCCACAGCCGGAAGGCCCCACAATGATGCAGCGAATGGAAGACGGAAACAGTGAACCATGGTGTTGTTCACGTGATGTGGGACAGAGATGGGAAGCCGTGGCCCCCACGGGGAATGACACTTGCTGCTTAATAATCTTCATTTCAACTAAGGCTTAGCCAGGCTAGCAGGCTCTCTATATACAGGACACCGAGCCTTGTTATAGAAACAGTGGACTGGCACTACAGTTTGACGATGGAAATCTTTGGACGTGCGTTGATGGTCAAAGCTAGGTCTGTCCCCATACATGATCCTAAACAAGAAACAGATCCTGCTAATAAACACTATGTGGATAGGTCAGTAGTGCCACGCACAAAACAGGGAGATTATGACTTTAAGGGAAAGCGGTTAACCCATGTAAAACATCCTCAAGTGTCAACAGACGTTACTACGAAAAAGTATGTGGATAACAAAGTGTATGAGTTTTATGACAAAGTGCACCAGCTTACAGTGAATGGCTATAGTGGTAATCACCATCGGATTATTCACGTGGAAGACCCGCAAGACGAAGACGATGTCTGTACCAAGCGTTACGTGACCTATGAAATGAAAAGGATTTATAAATTTATCCCATCTGTATTTTTAGTGTATCTGACAAATGAAAAATCTTTGAATGACAGAAACCACTTACCGCTAGCTCGTGACCAGCACTTGACCTATGTGCTTGCTTCGGGTTTAAGCCACTATCGGTTACACTATGATGGAACCATTCACATCAAATATGCCATACCTGATGAGAACCATTTACCAATAAAGATAAATGGTCATAGGATGTTGGTGCATAACCATGAAATGGTCAATGCAGGTGACGAAATATCCTCTCATCTCATGTTGACATGGGATGAAAAGCAAGCGGGAAAAACCATAAACGATTTCCCACTTTATGTGGAATTGGAATATACAGCCATGAAATAACAATCAGACGTTAGTTGTGATTTAAACTTTCTTGTGAAAGGTTGTTAGTCATTATCATCATGGTGAAACAAAGGTATGTGGTGAGAAATACTAAAAAAAGGACTTTGTCCCTGGCAAAGCCTGGGCTTAAGATATTCGTGGACAAGCTCTTGCGAAAGAAAAAAAAAGAAAAAATAATGTATTGTCCATAAGGAATGCCTTTCGAGCAGCACAGAGACATGCTATTCCAAAACGTGAACGAGAAGGTTCAAACCAAGGGCGAGTGATTCCCATCCCAAACGAGCGGGATTTTTACCTGCATTATTTGCCGGTTTGGCTGCTCTAGGTTCACTTTTGGGCGGTGCCAGTGCGGTGGCGAAAACCATTAAAGCCGCGCAGCAGGGCAAGCAACAACTCAAAGAAAGTCAGCGACAGAATGAAACGATGGAAGCGATTGCTATGGCGGCTAGAAATGCAAATTTAAAGCCAGTCTTTTATCAACAAGGATTAGGGATTTCACCACTTCGAAATATTAAAAAAAAAACTCAGCCATAGCAAGACATGCCCTGACGCATCAACAAGTGGAAAGCTATGCTAAACAACTAAAGCTTTCTCATTTTAGAGGTGTGTTTATGCGAAACCAATTACCCCCACGACCCTGGAAACCGGCATGCGCTGTTGTCAATTTGGATGATCACCGAGGACCTGGAACGCATTATGTAGCTTATGTCAAAGAGGGATCCATTGTATGGTACTTTGACAGTTTTGGGAATTTGCCTCCGCCCATGGAACTAGTGACCTATTTTGGAAACAGTATCAAGATATATTATAATGTGAAACGTGAGCAAACGTTTAACAGCCAACAGTGTGGACGTTTGTGTTTAATTTTGTATATAAGACGCAGCATAAGCAAAAACGCCACCAGTATGTCGGCAGAAAGTAAAACGTTTACACTGCATGGACGTGGACCTGAAGTCAGCCTAGACTTTTACCCGACTAACGAATTGGGTGAAAAACCTTATGGTTTAGGACTTGTTTCTCTTGAAACGAACAATCGAATATACAACATACGTGAAAATGTGAACAACAAGTTTTACTATGATGATTCTGTGCTCACCCTGAACTCTGGTGGATACACGATCGATGATATCTATGAACATATTTATGTGGTGTTGATCAATGAATATGGTTTAAAGTCATTTATCGATGGATCGCGCAAGTTTGAACTTGTAGGCAATACCAACACTCATCGCTGCAGTATTTTCTTCACATTCAACATCGACTTTAAAACACACCCCGATTCCATTGGTCCATTACTAGGATTTAAACCACGTGTGTTGGAGCCCAACAAAAATCATGATTCGGACCATAAAGTGAAATTCACTGAGGACCATCATGTGTCGGTGACGTGTAATATTATTAACCATGTGTACACCAATCAAGAACCATCGCATTCGCTTTATGACTTTATTGTGACATCGCCCAATGGGTATATTATTCGTGAAAACCCTCCAGTGGTGCTTTTTCATTCTGTGGCTGTCGATAGTACTAGTAATATAACATTAAGACTGATCAATAGAGAATAACAACTCATTGATCTAGATTCTACCACACCAGTGACTTACAAGTTGATGCTAAAGCCACTATGAAGTTTGTGTATAAAGCAACAACACCGTCAAGGAATGGTGTTAGTTGTTTGTCACGTGAATACACGTTAACATCTCAAGGCAAGCAGATTTTACAGCATTTGGGTTACCACGTCAACCTCATGATGAATTATATCCTAGAGATAGCGAACCGCATCGAAGAGCAACCAGGAGTGGTAAGAATTGATCTCCATTCCTATCAAGCTCAAACACCTGGACTCAATAACTATGATGAAATTCAATTTGTTATCAACAACCAAGATATTTACACCCTACCGCATGAAAGTGTCATTCAGATTGAAGGACGGCTCACCAAAGACGATGGATCTACACCCTCCACATCCAAGTTGGCCAAACATGGTTTGGCCTTTCTGTTTTCTGAAGTACGTTACGCGATTAACGATATCGTGGTGGATAGCACTCGAAATGTGGGCATTTCCAGTGTCATGAAACTATACCCCTCTTATAGTGAGGAATAAGGTAAAACACTTTGCATGGCAGGGTGGTGTTCTGACTGGATGGTACACACCGATGGGACCTTTACTGGATATTTACCTCTTAAACTGATTTTAGGCTTTGCCGAAGATCACCAACGCATTGTGGTCAACGCAAGGCAAGTGCTTTATCTAGTGAGAGAGAGGAGTGATAATGCACTCAAAGGAGCCGACAATGCTCCCATAGATTCAAGAATTCAACTACAACGCTTGCTATGGAAATTGCCTCATGTGACACTTGACGATAGCAAAAAACTGGACATACTCAAAATGGTAAAGAGAGATATGCCTCTACCCATGGAATTTAGAAGCTGGGTACTCCATGAGTATTGCCTACCACCAACACACACAGTTGCTCTGTGAAAACAGATCACTATACAGAGAGACCTCTCTACCTGATCGTGGATTTTCAAACGAATCGCAAGTATCAACAAACCAAAGATGCCACGCAATTTGATCACCTGCAATTGAGAAATGCACGTCTTTTCCTCAACGGTGCTGTGTTTCCCTATGAAGGACTGGATTTGGATTTTTCAAAAAATAAGTTTGGCCCCCTGTACGACTTGTTTTCTAAATTTCGATGGTCGTATTATCAAAAAGAGAATGGCCCCATGCTACTACCCCAAGCGTTTAAGGCAAGAGCACCACTGATTGTCTTTGACTGTTCTCACCTGGAAGAGTCTGTCAAGCCATCCAATATTGACATTCGACTAGATTTTGAAACACATGACAATGTACCAGCCAATACGACAGCCTACTGTTTGATTATTCATCACAAAGAAGTCAACTATTATCCACTGTCCAACCAAGTGACGAGTGTATAAATAAAAGGTCAACCCGAGTCAAGCCGCTCAGTCATGTCTTGCTTTAAAGCCTCAAGAGACGTCACATCCATGAATTTAAACTCTGAGGAACAACGTTTCAAGACTTTTGCCACATGGCCAGTGCCTTTCATAAACCCTCAAGCCTTGGCGGCCGCTGGATTCTTCTATTTAAAAACAAGAGATGAAGTGAAATGTGCCTTTTGTCCCATCATCATAGACCAATAGCAGGAGGGCGATGAACGCATGCAGGAACATCAGCGCTGGTCACCCACCTGCCCTTACCTGTGTAGAATGGAAGTGGGAAATATACCCTGTCATTCAAGCTATCCCTCACTTTTGTCTCTGAGTGATGAAAAAAAAACAAGTTACGATACGTGTGGTCCGTATGGTGTCCATGGTGCTTCGGTGAGCAGCTCACCATCAAAAACGCCTAGTTTAGAGACATTGGGACATCATCGGTGTTATGGACGTTACAAACACAAGAGACTATATTGTTGTATCAGTTGGTATCGTCCTTATCCCAAAATGACAAAAGCCTGTAAGACGTGTTATGATAATAAAATGATGTAATTCTTAAATTCTTATTTTTTCATGTCCTAATGTCCTACCCTAACCTCAAATTTTTTCAAACAAGCATGGCAGGTAAGTCGATGTCATGATCACACTTTAGTGGTCGATCGTCAGTCAGTTGTCAGTTGAACTCGGTCCAGGCAAGCGTCAACATGTTGCGCACACTCATTGTGGATTGCCAAGGGTTTAAAATTGGTGACAACAAATTTATATTTAAACAAGTGGCCATTATCGATTGTACCACGTTTTAGATATCGCAAGCTACGCATTTGTTATTTTAACCACCCCATGCTTTTGATTTGTTGCGTGAAAAAGACCGTAAACAAACCCAGTGGATTGAAAATCATAGGCAACTAGAATGGAATCAGGGAACCATTTCCTATAAATATTTGGATGTGGTCATGAAAGCACACTTGTCCTCGGCCAATGTGGTATTTGTGGAAGGTAATGAAAAACGTCAATGGTTGCAATCATTTTTGGCGTCTTACTGTCAATGTATCGACCTCATGGAGTTGGGCTGCCCCTCCCTGCAATCGCTCATGGATACTTGTTCCTGTGGCAACATTACCCATACAGCCCTATCGCATGCGTGGCATCTCTTTCATTGGTTAACCACCCATGCCTGCTGGGAGTTGTTGTTGAACAAAATTATAACTCAAGATTTACCTGTGAATGACGCCAGTGAGATTCCTACAAGTGACGTGTAAACATCTACAGCACGTGATACCATGGAGAAAGGCAATGCTACGGACAAAGCCATCGGCAAGTTCTTTGTGCGCAAAAAGGAACTAGACAGTTTTACCAAAGAGGAACTCTTGGCGCTCCCCAAGTCGTTCATTTATTATGTGGCCGCCAACGCGGTCAAGGAAATCTGGCAACATGTACCAAAATCATGGACTCAAGACACTGTGTTGAGTGAAATGCAACCCTGTACGGATTACGATCACCATAAGCAAGTGGCCATGGCAAAAATACCGTCTAAGCGTCAGTGTGCGACTTGCCAGCTTGTGGAACTGTATCACGGTAATAAAAGTCCGTGTAAAGACTTTGTTGAATCATTCCACGGGTGTCATGGCGAGAAAAAGCAACGACAACAACAAACTCAAACATCGTCCACAGAAGAGGAGGAAGACCAAACCTTTTTACCGTCGATGGAAAAGGATATGCCAGACCTGTACTGGCAATGGCGTCATTGACAAAGTGATTCACTACTTACCTTTCGAAATCCATCTTCCAGGTTATCGTTTTTCCGGCCCTGGAACTCGTCTCGAAAAACGTTTACAACGTGGTGATGTACCCATTAATCTTTTGAATCAAGCATGCATAGACCATGACCTTTCTTATCGCCATAGTCATCCTGGTTTAAGACATGTGGCAGAAAAATTGTTATTGAAAGAAGCTAAACAACGTTTCACGTTCTGTGATGCCTCAGTGGGTGAAAGGATGGCAGCCCTGATTGTCATGTGTGCTATGAAAGGAAAGTTGATGATGCATGGACATAAACATTGAGGGATGGAGGAATTGGGATGTGTTTGTATTCTATTTTTCATTTGTCAATCCCCTTATGGTTATGAAATAAAAACAAAGGTTTGCCAGAGCACGATGTTTTGTGTTTTTATTATTTTTAAAAATCATGATGCTGATGGCTGATTTCTCATTTTCACATTTCACACATTGCCATTTTGCCAATTTGCAATTTACAGTTTTTGAAAACGTTCTTTTAAAGTTTTGCGTTTTTGATGATATGGAGTTTTCCATTTTTGTTAATGACACTTTTAAACAATGTCCGTTTGAAGTTTTTGAATTTTCAAATTTCACATATGGCCATTTCCAGTTTTTAAAACTGTCCGTTTTATGTTTTGCGTTTTTTGGTGATATGGAAACATGTATTTTCCATTTTGCTGTTTTCACATTTTTCCATTTGGTGTGTGTCGAAAGTTTAGATTTGACAATGATGTTGATGCAAGTGCTTGACCATGGCGATGCTGCAATGTGTTTATGGGTGTTTGGAGAAACGTCGAGGTCTACGACTACTGCAGGTAAGACGTTATTTTTTACAAAAATAATGTCCATTGTCTGCCACATTTCAAAGAATACAAAACCATTGAAATCAAAATGAGTATATAAGTCACCATTAACCCCCTCCCCACGCACTCTACCTCACCGTGTTTGCTCTGGTCAACCGTACACACCAGCTTTCTCTCTCTACTCATACGTTCACACCTGTCTTTGGGAACAAACACAACCACTTTATTTATTCCCAAAAGCACATTCTCAACATGCACACTCATCCCAAAATAACTTTTTTAGCTTAAAATTTATAATTTACATTACAAAAATAATTTAATACTAGTTATGAAAGTTACTAATAAAATACTATTACTCATTAAATATTTACTAAAAAACTACAACTTTCTACAGCTTTAAAAGAATCAAACTCTTTACCAGTCAATTTTTTTAAAAAAAATAAGGTTGCATATAACTTTTTAAAGAGCAAAAGGTCCAAGTGGGTTGACACAATTTACAAATTCTACTATTTACAATGGCAAAAACCAATATTTACAAAATACTAAATCTACAAGTTACATAAAGCTATGTCCCATAAACGATTAAACAGTGAAATCATATCTCCTCCTCCTTGCGATCATAACTCCAGGGCAGGCTGGTGAGCAGATCATCAGCCCACACACGTTTGTTATCCAAGGAGGCGAGGGTGCGTTTTCTCTGTTCCACAAGGTACAAATAATGGTTCCTGGATTGTATCCTGCACTGTGTATGAGACATAGATTGCCAGTGCGTAAAACCGCTAGATAATCATCAACACGTAGCGATTTTACCACTGCCCTACCTACACCTTTTGCTCTTTTGGCTTCCTTACAGTCTAGTGTGCGGTAAGCATACATTTTTGAGGCCAAACCTACGAATTCCGTCATAATGGAATCACCGCATTCATCTTTTAAAACGCCCATTACCTTCTTGTTTTTATGGGCAGCTGAAACACGTTGTCTGCGCTATAGCAAGAGGTGTCGAACCAGTCACTATGCTGCCTCATGACGTCATAGGGGTTGCAGTGGCGAATGTGGTAAATGAATGAGTCCGTGTCCATATACAAAAGAGAGACGTTTGGCGTTTGGCAAACTCATAATGGAATCGATACATGACCGATTAAGAAAAGTCTAAAATGACTTGGCCCAAGTAAATGGGTTTATCCATGGTCACGCTGGATTTACTCATTTCAATAGTGGCTAAATCCTCATCGATAATGTTGATCGATTTAAAATTTGGCTTGACAATGTACCGCCGGGCACCCCAACGCCCCTCCCAGTCATTGACCAATTTAATGTCACGGTATTTGCGGACATTCTCCATGGACTTGCCATAGATGCAGTTGTTCATTAATTTAAAAAAAAATAATTTCAAACTGCTATGTTGCCATTTGTTGGTGCTCTGTGTTGAGTCGCATGTATGGCTCAAGCCATGCTTTTTGAGCAAAAGAAATACCACTGTGGATTTTCTTCAACACCAAGTCTTGGGCGAGGCATTGCACCAACATTTGGATATGTAGCACATACCGATTTTTGTTGTAAAGTGTGCCCATGAGTTTTTCAATTTTCACTTTATTGTCAGGGGGAACCATTTGCTCAAGGCAGAATGGGAAATCGGCATGTTCATCATACAAGGATGAGGGATATTCAATATCCACTTCTAGCACATATCCACGGCCTGTTTCTTGACTAGCCATGTTCACATCAAATTCTGACACTTGTTTGTCTGTCAGCCAAGCAAACTTCCCATAGGGCAAAGGCTGACTCATGGCGTAACCGTACAAATTATTCACGTCATAGTACATTAAGTACGATTCTGGTTTGTCTGGTGAAAAATCAGGCATGTAGACATTGTTCGCTTCGGCATGGCGTTGGTTAAGCGACACAAAGCCGCCACGAATGCCCTTTTCAAAAATAGAACCATGTCTACATCAGTGAGTAAATCCAATTCCACTTGAGTGTATTTCAAAGCGGCATCGAACGAGAACCCAGGACTCGTATAATAGTGAGCCGGGTCAAGACCGTAAATGTGTTGACACAACTCACGGAATATTTCAAACACATCGGTGAGCAGCAATACATCCAGTTTTAGGTAATGCAAAGCATAGTCACTGAGCGACTTAATACCAAACACTCGCCAAACTTGACATGCATGTGCATAGTCTTCATCGAAAACGGTACTGCGTGTTAGTTTCGAGCAAAATTTCTCTTGTGGTGGGAGTTTTCTTTGTTTTAACACGTCACAGCTGTTGCAAAAATCATATGGGAATATACCTTTCCGAATGCACAATTGAAATTGCTCAGGATCATTAAAATGCATTCTGGTATTTTTAATTCCTCCTCATTCAAGCCATTCACAAGGCTGTCTAGCGAGGATGCCATAAACTTAAAGGAATCCAAAAATCGAATGCTAAAGTCGCTCAACCTCCATGTCAGGGCTGTAAAACGCTCATGGTTTTGGGGGATAGTGGTAAACGAGCCCTTGTCGACATGACCCAATTCACGAATCAAAAACTGATTGCCATAATTCGCCAGATTGTGGAAAATGACACTGATGAAACGAGGAGCTGGAAAGTTAAAATTTCATTTACTATGCGCAGCCCCACGAAACTCCCCCGTAAAGTGCGAGTGGTCTCTGCCTTTTTCCTCTCCGCCTTTCACAAATATGGCATGTCGTGGCATGCTCATACTGCTGCTGCTGTTCTGGAGATAGGCTCATGGGGGTACTGGGTGGTCCAGTAATTCCTGTACACGGTCGGCCAACTTGACAAGTTCATCCAAAAACCATCTGGCACAATCTGGCCCCTCACGGTATTTGTAAACGGATTGTGTGGGGTCATAGGCACACACCACATTAAATCCTATGGCAAAGGGGTCATGTTTTTGAATGGGTGTGGTTGAGCTGATGGAGGGATCTGTTTCACATCCCGCCATGGGTGTGGTGAGAGCTTCAAAATCTGCGTATACCACATAGGGAACAGTGTCACGCTTATGAATGTCCTTAAACTTTAACACAGCCTTGTCCCCTTGTGGCAATATCAGTCTCACCGCTTCCTGAGAAGCACAATCTACCCTATGACGTTCCAAAAGCGTAGGGGTTTTAAAATATTGCAAGCAACGGTCACAAATATGTTTCTTATGTTGATCTTTGGATGCTTGACTGCTTAGCAATCTACTCAAGCTTTTAATCAGGCAATAGTGATTCACCTCTCCTACAGATAAATATAAAAGATGAATGGGGTGTCGTTTCGGTTCTTTTGTGGCATAATGAGGACCCACAATCTTATCACCATCAATGCCATACAGCATGAACGAAAAGTCATGGTTGTCTTGTTCAAACCTGTGGATCTTGTTTAAGTCCATAGGGAACGATACTCGAGTTAAATTTAATGTTTGTTTTAATTCTTCAAACTTGGCCTTGTACTTTCCTGGCCGAGAACCATTATAGTCTTGTGCTGGCTGCAAATACGCGGCCACAGACCACAGGAAGCAATCATTGTCACGATTCTTTATATTGGCCACAGCCTATTTCAAAGCTATTGCTGGTGGTGTTTTAATATAGCTAGAACCAGCATTCAACTGGTTGAACTGACAAATGTTGATTTGCAAATGATGAATTTGGTCTAAGGCTAGACCACTCGGTCCTTGTTGCAGTTTATCAAATTTTGATAGCAAGGCATTCACCACGTGGGTTTCTTACCACTGTTCCAAATTATGGGCTATGAATAGCTCTTGAATTTTACTGCAAATATAAAATGTCTCTTTATGCTCTACGTCCTTCTTTTTATATATGAAATCGCACACCAGTTCTGTATTCACCTTTAAAGCCATATGCAAGCTTTGCGCTGTAAAATTTCAATTTTAAAAATTTCAAAACAAGATTCTAAAAATTATTTGGGAATCAATTTTTTTTTTTATTGACCACACGACCAGAGCACACACGCGATTTGAAACTGTTTAGTGGTTCCCTAGTTAACATATCCGCAGCAGTAAAAGACATTATTTTGAATGAACACTCTCACCCGAGTTTTCAGTTGTAGACTGCTTGACAATGATCTCAAACACACACGTTCCAGGTTATCAACAGTGGTCAAGCGTTTTCCAACACTCTAAAAAGAAATAAAATAAACCACCATAAGCATGTCAATTCCATATAGTTTATGCATTTCATAAACAAAACAAAATCAAACAGGTTATATATATATATAAAAAAAAACAAATCTCAACTTGACTATTAATGCTTTGCTTTATTATCGTCTCGTAAGCTAGTGTGGTAATGGTTTCCTTTTCTAGCTGTCTGTCTTTCTCTTTTTTTCAATCTCTTTCCCACAGCCACACAACAGTTATACTATACACGTTATCTGCAAACAAATAAATAAACATTTATTTATAACTTTAACGATCAATAAATAATTGCTTGTAAATATATACAAATCAATAAATATATAAGTGAATAAATATATACCTACCTCACAACAAGGTTAAGTATTTTCCACCAACACCAAAACTGTTAAACAAGGCAAAGTGTTTCACGCAACGCAGTGTGTTCAAAGGTAGTCACCTAAGTGAGTGTGGAAATGATAACAACATAACTTTATATATGTTACCTTGCATGTATAATCTTTTTTTCCCACGCTTTGAACGTTCTCTTATCGTGCACGTGGACAGCCAACGCCCAAGGTGAACACCTCTGTTGTATCATATTTCACATGAACTTGCATTTTGTCACGTACGAAGCAAACAGGATGTAACTGGTTTAGCGTACATGTCATCTCACACGTGTATGCATGCATTTCGCACTTCCCTGCCACCACGATGGTCAGATTATTTAACCTTCAAGCGTCTATGTCATTTTCCATTGCACCTGTTGTCAAGTCAGATCAGCGCCTTCCAATAAGCTCAAATGACATTCACCTCCTGCTCCTCTGCAAGTTTGTTTTCTCTACTCGCTTCGACCAACATATAACTAAGTTCTCATCACCGTTTACACGTTAAAGATCATCTTCGGGGGTAAAATATCAGAAAAAACGCACCCTCGCTCTATCATAAACCAACCCGTCGAAATAGCGATTGTTCTATTGAGCATAGCCACCGTGGTCAGCGACAGGTTCGTTGAAACACACACCCAGCAGTATCGTCTCTCTCAACCAGCACGCTTCATGAACATTATAAATAGGTAAAGAAAAATAATTATTTTTTCAACAAAAGTGTCGTTGGGCCCTTTGTCAAAATTTCAAACATAGATTCAAAAAGGGGGCGTTAGCCTGAGTCCTAGGACACCTCGTACACGTCTCTAGCGTTATTGGTTCGTGAGAAATCAGCAAAAATCACAAAAAACACTTGTTTACCCCAAATCGAGCTTGCCAATTTTTTAAAATTATAACGAGTAGTCCATAGCAAAGAGGACGTCACTGCGAGTCCTTGAACCCGTCGTACACGCCTCTAGCATGATTGGTTCGCGAGATATAGCAAAAAGTTTAAAATCACGGTTTTACCCCCCCCCCCCAAAAAAAAACAATGTTTCCAGCATTTCACCTTTTCGACACCGACATTCCCGTAACGAGCGCAACGAGACAAACAAACCGAATCCAAGCACGCCCTCCTAGTATGACTCCTTCTATTCCAAGGTCACCAGGGGCTCACAACTTCCTAAGAGTAGCAGCTCTGTCATCATCCTACTACTGTCAGGTTTTTATCCTAGAGACTTGAAATTTATTTTTGAGGTAGAGGGGGTAGGGACCATTGATTTACGTTAAACAATTTATTTTGTAGAATTGCCAGTTTCCAAAATATAGGATTTTCAATATTCGAGGGTTTTCAAAAAAACATAAAAAATAAAAAGGTTTTATTACAAAACATAAAAATCATAAAGACCATTCGTTTGAGCCATGGCACAACGTTCCATCATGTTTGGTTTTCAAACTATCACCTACTTTCGAAAACAACAATTTTCAAAAAAAAATTCAAAAATATAATGAGTGGTCCATAGGAAAGAAGTCGTCAGCCGGAGTCCAACGACACCTCATTTGTCAACTTCCGACCATGCGTTCAAGAGATATTAATTATTTATTATGGCTGAGGCTTAGTAGTAAGGGCATGTATGTTCTAGAGTGAAGTAGAATCGGCCTTACTTCCCAATTCTAACATCTTTTTCATTTTTTTAATTAAAACTCCCTTTAAAGTATTACTGTACTCCCTTACGAATCAAAGTCGTTGCAACAAAACAAAATCAAAATACTTATTTCAAAATGCAAATTTGACTATGTCCTCATACATGGACTCAACAATATCCCTTAATTCAAAATTATCTAGATTTTTGTCAATTGTCGAAACAAGTGGCAAAATTCACAAGCCTACTCGAATGCTTCTTCGAAAACAAGTCCGAAAGACCCATTCGATACCCCACGTTGGGCGCCAAACTTCTTGACCCTACCTTATTTGCCAGTTTGGACCGAGATCGAACGACCGCATTTTGTAAAATACTGAAATCAGATCAGGTCTATCTAGGTGAATACTTGTGTCTAATCTGGCATCCCTGATCTCGGTAATTCACAAGTAAGGTAAGGTGAGAAATTATTTTTGAACTAGCACATTCCTTAAAATTCTCAATTTATTTATAAATAAAAAATATGATTCAACTGGTAAAAGCCCTCAACAAAGATAAAAACTCATCACACATAAGAAATCAACGGTCCCTATAATATTATTAGAATTGTCGTAGATGTGATAATCAGGAAAAATTAATTAGTCCATTCTGATATCCATCAAAAATTTCAAAAAGAATATTTACACTCGGTAATCACTGTTCAATAAAGAGTTCTGAGTGATCCCTACTATTTACACGTTCGTAGTTCACTTCACAAAGATTGCAATTTGATTTTATCAAATATTCGTAGCAAAAATTTCTCAAAATAAATAGTCACTTGATTCATTCGGTGTTATTCCAAAATTAAACTTATTTGGAAAATTATCATATCACTGATTCGTTGTTTCATAACAATATCAATACTTCACTGACATAAAGTCGAATGTTAATAATTGTTCCTAAAGATTTTCAAATTCAAAAAACAAAATTTGTTCAAAACCGTTCATAATATTTTGAAAATTCAACTTTCATATTTGATCAGTTTCATTTGTTTAAATCTCATAAACGATTTTAAATTATTCTCATATGTAATTAACATTACACAAAAATTGTTGTAAACAATGTTGTTATTTCTATCCACCATCAGCGAATTAAATCATCTAACTCTTCACCAAATTTTTATGTTAACAAAATTTTCTATCACCAAACTTTTCGTATAATCTCACATTTTTTTTGAATAAAAATTATTATTATTATTATTAATTAATTAATTTCAATCTTTCCATTCACTTTATTTATAACAAGTTTTCTCAACCTCTCACATGATGAATATTTTATTTTCTCATTTCCAATGTTATTATTATTGTTATTCAAAGATAAAAATCATTAATTATTTAGTTAATTCATTTGCACTTTTCATCTTATTATTTTTTTTCTCCTTCGTCAGGTTCAACAAATCTAAATTCAAGTTCTTCAATTATTTATTTAGGCATTCCAATTGAATTTTGGTTTGATCGAGAAAAAAAAAAATATTTGGATTAACAGAATAGTGAAATCTGACAAGAATATGGGGCGGTCCACATCGCCTAACCCTTCTTTTACAAATATAGCCCACAGGCTCCTTCAAACATCCGCACATCCTTCTGTGCCCACATCTACGGGAATAAAACCCACTTTTGGATGACCCCCTAGGCCTCCACAACTTTAAGTGTCGCCAAACGCACACTAAAATCATCACCAGAATATTCTGCACAGAGCATCATATTATTACTATTATATATTTTTTTACATATTATATTTTTTCTTGTAATATTCTGTCAATTACTAGACTGTGGTTCTTCAGTATTATTTTACCAATTAAATAAATTCTGGTCAATATCTCCTTGCCTCCCATTTACATAAATTCTCCCTATTTGATACATTAAATACCTGCCGTTCCCTTCTTTTTTACCTGATTTTTAGCCTACTTTTCACATTTTGCAAAAATGAGGAAAAAGTAGACTTATGAGATCGATCCGGGAAAATGTGTGTCTGTCTGTCTGTCTCTCCTTCTGTCTGTCTGTCTGTCTGGCTGTGTGTGTGTCCCCCCTATCAACTCCTAAACGGCTGCAGATATCAACACCAAATTTGGTAAGAGTAAAGATATATATTTGAATATCTCACGACCATATTTGAAATTGACGTCAGTGGTACCAACTGCTGAAAAATCGCAATTGAAATTTCAGCTCTATGTCGGATATCTCAGAAGTTATGCAGGCGAACTATTCCAAAATTGGAACACGTATATATAATAACATTCCAGATTAATTTTCTGAAGTTCATACATGCTAGTGTTGCCAATATGATTCTAAGCCTGCCGGTAGGTCCAATTTCTAAATGCATGTAACTTCTATATTATCGATTGGATTTCAACCAAATTTCGTATGTACTATGTGTACTACAACACATATGACAGTGCATATTATAAACAGCCACCAGGGCTGCCAACTATTAATAAATGCTCTCACTATGTTTCAACCCTAATGTCAATATATCAGGAAGTATGCAAGCCAACAGCTCTAAACTTCGCACACGTATAGTACCTGATATTCTACCCAAGTTCGGTGTAACTTATATACATCAGTGATGCCAACACGATTCTAAGCCTGCTGATAGGTCAAGTTTTTAAATGCATATAACTTCTATACTAACAAATGGATTTCAACCAAATTTCGTATGCTCTTTGTGTACCATAACAGTTATGATTATGCGTATTCGTAGGAACCAGCAGGGCTGCCAACTGTTAATAAATGTTCTCTCTATTTGTTTTTTAATCCTAATATCAATATATCAGAATTATATGCAAGCCTTCAGCTCTAAACTTTGCACACGTATAGTACCTGACTTTCTAGATTAATTTGGAGTATCTAATATACCTCAGTGCTGCCAACATGATTCTATGCTTTCTGATAGTTTCATTTTAATTAAATGTAACTTCTATACTAACAATTATTACCAATTGGCACTAGGCTATAATAGATCGTATTATTTCAGATTAATTCTGAGCATCACATATATGACATTGTTCCCAACACGATTTTACGCGCACTGATAAATCCAATATCAATCAGCTTGTAACGTCCGTACTATCCATTAGTCTTCAAACAAATTTTGTATGTGCATTCTATACCTTAAGAGAGGGAGCTCAGAATATATTCAGAGTCACCAGGGCTGCCAACTGTAGTAAGTTACTGTATTAGGCTACATTATTTTAGGTGTATTTCAAACTGCAGTACTTTGAAATGTTGGTATTAGGAACTTGATATCGTTATTATTGCAGATAGGTCTATATAGATTAGCATGAATCTTACATTTTAAGAAAAGTAGGCTGTTTAGTTCGTCACGGAACTACTTGTTTTTAAGAGCTTTTGAAAAAATAATACTGAGCTCAAAAATTTAATACTTCATTCTCTTCATCCATAAACTAATTTAAATTTATTTAACTTCCAAACAAAGTTATTTAATTTAATTCCTTCCAACTAATTAAATTCATCCACAAATTATTATTATCACCACAAAAAATATTTAAGCATTATCAATGTCAATTGATTATTATCGCCCTATTCTTTTAAATAAATAAATAAATAAATATTTAAGTCTCATCTGTGAATTATTATTATTATCAACGTCTCCTATTAATTTTTATTTAATGCATTAATTACAATAAACAATAAAACAATTAACAAAATTTAATTTAATCCCTAATGTTCGGTATTATCACTCCCTAATTATTTATATATTTAAATAGCGTTGTTATTATTTATAAATATTATTAACTTATTCACTTCACACTTGATTATTATTATTATATCATTATTTACTTATTCACTTCACACCCTATTATTATTGTTATTAAATAAATCAAATTATTTAAATAATCCAAGCCTCAATTACTTCTGTTCTCATAATCAGAATTAACGAAAAATATTTATATACTTTGGAATAATCGAAATATTTCATGTCGAAACATGAACTAATGCCTGTCCTAACAAAAATCTCAGATCGAAAAATAAATTGTCAGACAGCAGTTCCATTTGTCATCCAGACAAATACAATCGAAGATCTAGCTAATATCTAGCTATGGTGAAAAATGTTTGTTGATTTCTGATCGTGACTGTTCAATAATATGGAATTCTCTAATACTACTGGTTAGTGGATAGTACATGAAATGGTTGTCTTACTTCATTCTTGAAGTAGATGACGGGCGTGTCCTGCGGTGTACACTATTCCCACAGTGTCTTCCCATGGCCATCCGCCGTATCCAAATACCACGTTCGTCTCCATGTCCTTCCAGTCCTACGAGTAGTTTTAGCGGCGCATGTTGATGTTCGCAGTCATCCGTTCGAAATTACTCCCGTTATCACTAGTACCGTGTAACATGACAAAATGTTGCTCAGTCATAGACTGGTACAGTACTCCTGTAGATTCGAGAATAAATCTCATGTCCCAATAATGCGGTTTCGTTTGCACGCTAAGATAGGAACACCTATTAGCTGCATAAACGAACAAAATGAAATAAACTTCTCCTGATGAATTCGAAGGGCCTGATGTATAGTCACCACAATAAATACATCGTTCTGTAGGCTAACTTCTGTGAATGGTTTCGACACTACCATCACCTGACTATAGAATAAGTGACTTGAAAGTCAGTGAATATTCTAAGTCCATTCGCTGCCAAAAGTTAAGTTCGTTCACTTGAACAAAAACTAAGTCGTGCTGACCCCTGGTACGGCGACTTAGTCCTCCGACCGTCAGAATCTCGGCGTGTATACTGTCACTTTCACGTAGCGTAGATCCGAACATAAGCAAATGCTTTGAAGATATGATGACTCTCTTCTCAGCAACGTGGCCTTTTATTGTTCAGCGAGACATAGTTCGAGGACATTCCATCTCGTATTTCGGCTTCTACTGGACCAATTTTAATGCTTGATAGCTCAAAATCCTCCTCTTGTTATAGCCAGAAAAGTGTGCTAATTTCCTAGCGTCCACCTCTTCTCCTTAAGGTAATTCTAAAAAATTATTTCTCATGACGTATTCAGGCTCCACGTCATAATCTCGCGTCATTCACCCCTGCGATGTATGCTTCCCTCAGCACTCTTGAGTCTCCTCCGCGCGTTCTTCAAATCATCCATTCCTTCAACCTCTTCAACTAACAACTCCTCTTTCCATAATAAGAATGTCAACAATGTCACGGACGTGTGAACGATCCGGGTATAGTATTGACATAGGTATGCTGATGGCCCTATTACCCATGGATTTGATGCCTGATAATTTGTGTGAAATTGGATGATTTGAGCAATATCAATAGTGTGTGACGTTTGCGTCTCCTTAAGGTATATGGAGTACGCGAAATGTCCTTCGAGGAATTTAAATGCAATTAAACCTAACAATCATTCAGCCATATGCGAACACATGAAAGATATCAATCACCGTTTCACTAACACAGAAACACACTTGGAAATTCTACACCACGAAGAAAAAGGAAAACTTCTCGACATAAAAAATCCATTGAAATATATCTAGCGAAGAAAGATAATCCAGCGAATCTGAATGAACACACATTTTAGATGGATCACCACTCGTTGCGAAGCTTAAAAAAACACATTAATAAAATGAGGCAAGGAATGCGAACGGGAAGGGATAATTGGGAAATATATTATCGGATGAGGATGCACATTGTGTCTATTTTCAACAATCCAAGACCTGTATATAGGTAATTTCGTAGGGTCCTATACCGTCGAAAAGACCGGGTGGCAACAGATGGAATGGTGTCCACGTTGTGGCAAGACTGCTGAAATGGCCTACCGTAGAATGAAAACAGTTCCTGAGTCCATAGCATGCATTTTTCGTTATTATCTCCAACCTCATTCTGTTGGTTCAGGTACAACGATAATCCATTCAAAATTTCAGTTAACATTTCTGACAACAGATAGCGAGCAGGTTGGCAAGCGAGCTAGACTAGATGCAGACCTCACCACGCCAGTAGCGGTGTGGAGGTCCATAAATGAGTATCGCTCTGAGGAGAACGATACCAATTTAAGTTTACATTATAATTAGTTTCTTCTAGTGCTTGCTAAAATTTCTAAATTGTATACACGCGCATACATACTGTTTCGCACGTAAATCACAAAACCTTGTAATACAAAACCAACGTAACGTATAACGAAATTCAAATTGCGAATCAACATCATACTATAACAATCTAGCGACGTGCTATTGAATTTACAGTAGTGAATAATTAACCTTAACACAGTGATCAGGATCTGATGATGGCCACTTGAGGGTCGAGACGCGTATTCCTAAATTTTCCCATTTAGGTGTGATAATTAACTAATACATGTAATGTTTTCCAGAAGTGTGTTAACATATTTACAACTTGTACAATCGTGTTGACTGAATGAAAAGCTGCAAAAGACAATTTGTATTGGCAACACTGACAGGAATGACTTCAATTCTCTACATACATGTTTAATTCTGTACCACTATTGTGGATGGATATAAGCTCATTAACCCTTTGTTTCCTCTACTCTAGTAATTTTCAAACCTTAACAATCGTGTCCTCGCTCATTTGTTACCAACTGCCAACAAGGTCTGATTGGAGGATAAGGCAAGGAAGGTAGACTACTGAAAGTTTGTACATTTCATATTTTTCAATAGGGATTACCTTGTTGTTTCATTTAGGGACTTGGACATGGAAGTCATCAGCTGCGTGTACTTTTGTGTATAGAATTCATCTGATAACCTTCGTTATCATGTTGTATGCATTAGACTAGTGTGCGTATTTGCAATTTGAGACTGGGAATGGAAAGCAGTCAGTCAGTCGTAACTATTGGTTTGGAACCGACCTGGCATTAGCCTAGAGTAGAAATAGTAATCCACGGAAAACCACTTCCGAGATGGCCGAGATGGGATTCGAATCCTTCTCCTCACAATTCTGCTTCGACTGGGCTGAGCGCACACGTTCCAAACCTCAGACAAAATTTTCATTTCTTGACAAGCCGGGAATCAAACATACTACGTTTAGGACTGGAATCTCTATACATAATGTGACACCACAAAAGGCGGCTAAGGATTATCTTCCTCTTCAACTTTTCATTCACTGCTCGCATGTATCGACGTGTCACCTTCCATGAATACGTGCGGTCCATGTTTGCTGATAGCTCTCAATGCGTGTCATATAACCATTACGTCCAGCTGTCCCGGGCAATCACTTCATGAGCGCCAGTCACGCACTCATATTTCCGTGGAAAGAGATTGGTAGTTTTGTCAACGTACGGTGATAGAATTACTTACCGGGAAGAAATAATGCTTGGCGACAATCATTCACCCAGCGCGGTCAATGTGTTAAAGTAACTGTGCTTGCGAACTTCACCCTGCTTTACATGCACAGGCAAGGCTGGACAGAACAGGTGGTGATAAATGAGGGTATGGAAAAAAATAGTTTTAAGAGTTAGAGAAACGTATTCAGCCCTGTGTGCTTGTGTTTGTTGGATTTGACTGATAACCTGAGCTTTGTGGTGACCGTAGAAAAGTATGGAAGTGTACTTATTAGGTAGGGGCGCCGTGACTTGAAATAAAGTACCATCCCGGCATTTGCCTGGAGAGAGCGTGGAAAACCCGGAGACATTGTCAAAGTGGTAGCTGAATGGATACGCGATACAATGAACAAAGAAATGCGATAAAATACGAAATACACTCGGTCGTATATGAAATCATGGTCGACACGGGACACAACTTAACTAATATTGAAACCGACCTAAGAATCGTAAGTCACGAACCGAAAGGAAGAGCTCTTGACATAAAGGAAGCAATTAAGATACACTTAGCTAAAATAAGCAACCATGATAATCTAAACTTAACATATGCATGGAGAATTCACTGCACTTTACTAGAAATCAGCCCCCATTGGAAACGAAAAACAACATAACGTTGCAGCTATGTTACATAGGGAACAACAGGGGAAACATGTTATTTGATCACGATGTACAGTAATTTTTACCAAATCTTCAAAAATCAAGGCAGGCATTAACGGCAGTATTAGAGTTTCCTCGTCATTTTCTTTAGACCGGTGACGTTTTAAGAGGGCCTATTAGCTTATGCGTGGCGAGAATGAAAATTTGGCCTTTAATATTTCATGATGTCCAGAATACAATAACATACGCCATATTAGGATGTTCTAGTCATGGCTGTACACATATTTTACATGGCTCGATGAACATAAACATAAATATTGGGAGGGGGGGGGGGGGTGTAGGGGGGGGGGGGGGGGAGGTGGGAGCCTAGCAGGATGAGAGATAACGGGTAGGCCTACAGACAGGAAATTCCTTGCAGTTCAGTGCAGCCAGTGACGAGGGAAGCTGCATGGAACCGATCACACGTCACTCAAGCAACTAAATCCACTATTCACTCCAACGTGACCATTTAATAACATTCACACAATCAAATCACCTCAAAGGACATCAAATTGGCAGGGGGAAAACTGATGGAAGTAGGAGACTTCTGTTAATTAGGAAGCAAAACAACCAGTGATGGACGAAGCAAAGAGGATATAAAATGTAGGTTGGTTCAGACAAGGAAAGCATTTCTACAGAAAAAGGAATCTGTTGACATCGAATATAGATTTAGGTATTAGGAAGACATTTTTGAAAACCTTTGTCTGGAGCGTCGCACTCTATGGAAGTGAAACTTGGACTATTGGTGCAGCAGAAAAGAGGAGAATTGAAGCGTTTGAAGTGTGGTGTTACAGGAGAATGATGAAGATGAGAAGGGTAAATAGGGTTACAAACGAAGAGGTATTAATACGAGTGAAGGAGAAGAGATGTTTCTGGCGACTCCTTATGAAGAGATAGGTTGGTAGGACACATACTAAGACACCCAGGAATAGCAAGCTTAGTTATTGAAGGAAGGGTCGAGGACAAAACTGTAGGGGTAGACCAAGGTTAGAGTAGCTTAAACAAATTGCTTCGGATGTAGGGTGTGGTAGCTATGTAGAGATGAAACGATTAGCTCAGCACAGGGTGGCATGGAGAGCTGCATCAAACCAGTCAAAAGACTGAAGACTCAAACAACATCTCCATTTTCAGTATCTCAACAAGAAATCACACATAACTAACAAATCTCGACTAGTTGTGCTAGTTAATATACTACTGCAACTGAATCAGCGTATAGGCTATATTGTGAATACCATCACCCATATGCCTACCGTACTTGATTTAATAGATGATGATGATGATAATTGTTGTTTTAAGGGGCCTAACATCCAGGATATCGGCCCCTAATGGTTCGGGTTATCGTGAAGATGAAAATGAAAATCAAACTATAACTAAGAACTAGCTACTAAGTTATAGACTAGAAGAAGAAATGGAAAACAAAAGGAGAAGAAGGCAAATAAAGGACAGGAGGAAAAAAAATGCCCTCAACCCTCGATTAATGTGGATTGAGGGACTTGGAAGGAAGGAGAGCCATGAAAGGCAGATAGGAAAGTGAAAGAGGAGAGGGTCATTCCCCACATGTAAGGGACAAAAGGGGTAAACCGGTCCCAGCTCAGGAATCCCTCGGGGTCCCCAACACCCGAACTCACCAGCCATAAGCCCCTGAGGGTGTAGCAATATCCAGGGTGCATCAGAAGAGGTGGGGCTACATACACCCTGCCTCCTTGAGGGCCTTGAGCAGAAGGCAGGAGAGAACATGAAAAGAAAAACAAGGCTAACCCCTCGCAGAAGGAGGGTATCAGAAAAGATGAGACAAGGGCCAATTAAGGCAGGAAAGGAAGAGACTCCCTAGGCCTCGGATACCCTAATACCGTCGGGGTAGAAAGAGAACAAGGGTTAACCAAGTGAGGTCGACAGGAAAGAAGACAGAGAGGAGCCAGGCACAAGTAAGTGGAAGCAATGCCAGACTCACCTGGGGTCCCGTGGTCGCCAACCCACGTCCCTCTAGATGTAAGCCCCAGGGGGGGGGGGGGACTTAATAGACTAAGTGTAAGGGATGTAATGATGATCGTAACTGGACATCCAAGTGTATATATTAATCTCATGTATTTCTTTTAAAGTTTAGGGAAACACCCATTATATTTGGGTACAATCTTGTTGGCCGACTGAAAAACATCAAATCTCGATTACTACGGCAACACTGAAAAATGTCTTCTAGTTGTTGTTGTTTGAGTCTTCAGTCTTTTGACTGGTTTGATGCAGCTCTCCATGCCTCCCTGTCCTGAGCTAATCGTTTCATCTCTACATAGCTACCACACCCTACATCCGAGGCAATCTGTTTAACATATTCTAACCTTGGTCTACCCCTACAGTTCTTGTCCTCGACCCTTCCTTCCATAACTAAGCTTGCTATTCCTGGGTGTCTTAGTATGTGTCCTACCAACCTATCTCTTCTCTTCATTAGCAGTCGCCAGAAACATCTCTCCTCTCCCACTCGTCTCAATACCTCTTTGTTTGTAACCCTATCTACCCATCTGATCTTCATCATTCTCCTGTAGCACCACATTTGAAATGCTTCAATTCTCCTCTTTTCTGCTGCACCAATAGTCCAAGTTTCACTTCCATAGAGCGCCATGTCTTCTAACACCATAAGAAAGAAGAACCTAGTATGCCACCGAAGGTTCCAAGCTATCTATTCTCTGGCGCATGGACACCAAGTTTGGCGTATGTTAACCTATTTTTATCTTATAAAATGTATATTTATAACAACACCATTTGTCTGTGTGTGTATCCCAAATTAAATCTATACGGGGGAGTGATTCCAATGGAACTTGATGAGACATTACTACTACTACCTTGTCCGACCACGACTGTGCCTTTCGAATTTGAAAAAGCGCTACAAATTCAAATTGGCTGGCGCATGAAATATTTCACCGGTATTCTAATTGACTTTCAAAACCCAGATAGGAACAAAACAAAAATGGCGGCCATGTGAAATTCAAATACTGCACTTAAGTGAACTATCCTCGTGGTTTATTCATCCGAGCGCAATGAAACACGAACGGTAAATATTTCTACAAGGCTCAATATGCTGGTAAACAATTCTATTCCATTGTTTTGAGAAATTCGAGATGAAAGCCGAGCGAAACTTTAAAATTATAATGTTATATCTTATGTGGTAATCAATGGATCGATGGGATTGTTTTTATAATGTACCACCGTTATATTATTTATCTTCCAGTATATAATTCTATGGCCTACATCTACAATCTAAGATGGCAGCCATGTGATATATTTCACCGGTTCTATTACAGCAAACTGAAATCTTGTGTAGTGATATAGACTAATAAAATAAATTCATGTGTGTGACTTCCGATGACTCGAAGTTCACAATGCCTAGTATCAAACTGGTGTTTCCTCACTACAGAATTATCGAAGTGCAGTGAAAATTAGCACGGAAAATCTATATACGCGGGTTCAATATAATCGGTTTTAATTTAATTCAATCGTTATGAGAAATTCATGATAGCGGCAGTGTTGAATTTTAAATTCACGTTTTTATTTATTGTGTTCTTATCAAGCAATCGAGCTGACAGTGAACTGACATCAACCACCATAATAATTCTATGGCCTACATAAACAATCCAGTATGGCAGCCATGTAAATTACAATATCTCCGACACTATACAAGCAATCAAACTGAAATTTTGTTTTACTGTATGATAAAGGACTATTAGTTAACTACAAATCGGTGTTTTCCAAATACCTAGTCAATACAGAAACAATATGGCGGCCACGCGAATTTCAAATATTTAAAAATATATATATTGCCGATCAAAATACCCGAGAGCAGCGAAACTTGGCATAGCGAATCTTTATTCGCAGACTAATATAGAGGCCTCTACTGTTGCTTAATTGTTTTCAAAATTCAAGATGGTATCATTTCAAAATATTGAAGATATATTTTTCATTTCTCGTATTCTATTTGAGCGATCGAAGAAGAGCTTCGTATAATGGACCATTATAACAATCATTATCTGATGGGACTGAACTCTGTCGCTGACTTTACGAAAATAAATGAAGCCGTACATTTGACTTTAAAAAAATTTAGCTCCTATTGTTTTGGCTCCATTTGAGTGGTTTGGATATCGTAGTTATTCAGGCCAGTGTTCTTGAGTGCGTATCGAATTTCTCTGATACCCTGTGTTATTGTGGTGTCTATAGTAGTGTGTATTTGTAATTCAGAAGAGGGTTCGGAAGGAGGCGGCCGTGGCTTAAAGTTAAGAACCAACCCAGCATTTGCCTGGAGTAAATGTGGTAAACCACGGAAAACCACATCAAGGGTGGCTGAGGTGGGATTCGTACCAACCTCTTCTCAGGTTTGCCCCACGAGGCAGAGTATACCCCGTCACAGCCCCTAGACTAGAATTAAATTTCGTGTGCTCGAAATTATGAAACACAGTATGAGCGTCCATGGCGCATTCCACTAGCATTTTCTGCGCCATTTACGAGCAGAACTGCTCAAACTCGTTCAAATATGCTGCTCATTCATGTTCAAACCAAGCAATGTTAGAAATTAAGTGACCATTCTCTTTCATTGCATATCTCTGCATTCAGGGGCTCAGGAATTGATGTTCAGTGGGATTCTTGATCTCAATTCGTTATTTCTTCTTTAGAATTGATTTTGGACGGGCCCCTTCTCTTCTTTCTCTTCTTCCCCTTTATGACTCTATTTGCTTTCAGGCCCTTTATCTTTTCTCAATTTTTTTGGCTATTTCTCCTTGTAAAACATAATACATTTTACGTTAGTAATTAGTTTGGTTGGTTAGTTCCTCAGTTTAGGAGCTGTGACAACGCCGTCATGTAGCCCCGTGTACTTTGACTGGGTGTAGAATCTGTCTGATAACCGGTATTAATTGTGATGGCTATATTAGTGTGAGTTCTCTGTTTTTAATTCAAGTAGGCTAAAGACTGCGGGCATTCGATTTTCAAGTAGCTCCAACTTTTGCTACCAAACGCCCCCGTCAACGACCAACTAGTTCTAAACTTTGTTACTAGATGCCACTGCAGTCGGCTTCTGGTGACGAACGTTGGAACCTAAGAGCGTTAGTCAAATGTAACGTATAGTTTAGCTTCACACAAGTGTAATTAGTGGAAGGCTCTTTATCATGCCATAAATCTATGACATGGAACCACCGGCTTTACTTCCCCTCCGAAGGAAGGAATACTGAGGGATTTTAACGCTCTAAAAATCCGACGACTTCAGCCGGGTTTGAACCCGCGACCTTGGGCATAGAGGTTCAGCATGCTACCAACTACACCACCGAGCCGCTAGTAAATAGTTTCTAGCTGTAGTAGTTATAGTGAACAACACACCCCCTGTGGATCCTGGTAACAGACTGCCTGTGTGTGCACGGATCTGAGGACGTGACCTCAGGCCTCGAGCTGTATATCGGTCAATATTGCAACACAAGGGCAATCACGTACAAGCCAATGGCACTCAAGCAAGTCCCTTGTGACCTCAGAGCAGCGCGTTAAGAAATCTTCTTCTCGAACGTAACGATATTGGTAATTCTTGGGATGCCTCAGATTAGTATCGTATTTTTTCAAGAATGTATTGTGTTTCTGTTCGGAAATGATATGCTACTGTATGTGGGCAAGCGTGTCGCCCCAATCTGTCTGAAACCTTTAGTATTGTATTGTCTACATAAGTGTGATTCTTTGTAATTGAGGGTAAGACATTTTGACTACCAATTATCTGTGATCCGATGGTTCGTATTGAGACTCCAGATACAGAGATTCTTGGTTCAATTCCCGGCTATGTCAAGAAATGGAATTCTAGTGTGAAGTTTGGAACGGGGTTCACTCAGCCTGAGTTGAGGTAGGTTACAGAGGTTTGCAAATTAGTAGAATCAAATAGGAGAATTTATGTCAGAAAACTGTTCTATAATGAGGCTCATTATAACACTATTATTCATTATGAAACAGTTTATCCCACCAATAAGAGCTCAAGAAACAGTTGTTTGACCTATTGGATAATTAGATGCACTGAGTTCCACGGCCTTCTAATTTAAATTTCACTGCCTGGCTTAGTGTCATAGTAGGGTAATCGAGGAGGCTATGGTCAAATACAAGGCATTCTCTACGTCTCATGCGCTCTGTTCAGTACATAAAACTGGCGAAATCTCGACAGATATTTATGAATATTTATGTTCGAACATAAACTAGTTATAATAATTATCGTCGAACATAAACAGTCGTATGCAACTCGTTTATAATGGTAATTAAGACACTCGTATGGAAATTATAAAACTCGCTTAACCTCGTTTTATAAAAATACTCGTCTCTTAATTATTGCCATTATAGGCTCGTTGCATAATGTACTATTTAATCACTCACATTTTGTTATTCAAAATCCTTTCATGGACCAACTGCTGGCATCTTTTGTTACCCTACATAGTAATGTTTCCTCCCCCGGGGACTTATACATTTTCCCATAAGGAATTACGTCTGGAAACTTTCAGAATCGGGGATTCCAAGGGATACCTGAGCTGGGTCCGTTTTCTATTTTTTCATTGACTTTGGAATGTACCCTATAAGTCAGGTGATTTCAATCCATGGTTCATGAATTTTCGAATAGTTTAAAAGCGGATCATCAGTAAAAAGGTCCAAATCCCTCTTCTCTAAATTCACACGAAAAGCAGAGTAAAGTAATCAAAACAAAACGTGTGGCATTTTGCATTGCCAAGGCTCATCTGTTAGTGGAAATTTAAAAAAAAAATCACTTTGAGTTTCGTAAACGAAAATATAATTAAAATTCTTGGTTAAGCATTTGAAGTAATTTCAGCGCATTGCAAACATATTTAGTGCAAAGCCGTGAAAAGTAAAATTGTAATTTTGGAAAACTAACATAGAGTCTAATAAGTTGCGCACCTCTGTACATTTCCTCCTCAACCATCCTAGAAATATTTTTCGTGGTTTTATCACTCCTCCGCCAGGCGAAGTTTACGGACACTTCCTTCCTTATCCTACTCTTATTAACAAATTAATGCACACATTAGTCGGCTATACCCATGACAATGACATAGATTGTCACAAGTGAAATGGGCTTACATGACCTTGATGTCGCAAAGTTACTGAATGTATCAACATCAATAACATTTTTGGTAGTCATTACTATCTCTCTTGACTGGAGTTTCAAAAGATTATAGTTAATGTGTTAGTTACAAAACAATCAATAAGCGACTTCTTATCTGTGAACAGTCGTACAGCCGAAGGACATAAGTATGTTTACATTAATTTCGGCGTTACATTTAGTCTTTCAACACTGGGATATTAGGTACAGCAACGGCAGTAATAATTTGTTAACTCTAATTTTTTATATGCGTAAATAGACAGACATCTTACCGTGACCTAGGAAGGAAATGAATGCTCATTTATCAGGAAAACGTAAAGTACTTGGGTAAATAGGATGAAAAGTGGAAGACTCAAGCGTATATCCAGCAGATTGTCTAGGAGGAACAAAAAATGGTGATATCGTGTCGATAGAGTGTTTCCAGGTCGCTCGGCTCAAGGATGCAAAAATAGATTACCTTTTCCCTTGGAGATTGTTGCGAGAAATTGTGGGAAAAGCAGCTAAGAATAACATTCCTACACCCGTAGGAAATACCAAATAATTAAAGTATTTAGAATCCAAGTTCTGAAACACTCGCAGTGGAGTTTGGAGCTGTCAAGGTGCATGCCCTTCTGCAGAAGTAATGCACAGGGTGAACCGGAATTCCTATTACACACCTCTAGGGGTTGTAGAGGGGACCCTGCCTATAGTTACGTTATCGATCAATGGCGTGTTTTGGCTGCACTAACTTCAGTATACAGTATTTTGTAACGTTCGTACTCCCTTATTTGAAATTCATAACCAAAGCAACGCGGGATAAAAATACTGGTGTCTTTTAAAATATCCCTGTGGCACTAAAACCCATCAAGAGCCTTGACTCACAAAGCGACTGCTGCTTAGCCATTTGGGGATGGCTGCGTGGCTCAGCGGTAACGCTCTCGCTTTCTGGGCCGGGGGTTGCAGGTTCGTACCCTGGCGCAGTCAGCTGGCATTTGAGGGTGCGTAGATGCGAGGGATCCATGTCTGTAGATTTGCTGGTACGTTAAATATCCCCTTCGGGACACAATTATGGCCCCTTCTGGGCACAAATCCGGGAGCCCGGCGTCTTGAAAAGCCAGAGTAGTTAACATTATTATTATTATTATAATTATTATTAGCCATTTGGCCTACAGTTTGCAGAGTGTCACGTGGCCAGCGCGACAGTTCCCCTAGCCCCTTAAACGGAGGGCTGTCTCCCTGATAAGGCAAAAGAAAACCGTATTGCTGCAGCCCATGACGACCCTAGGTCTGCCATTTAACCGGTGCCCAGCCATTTGGCCTACATATTATGGGGTGTCGCGAGGTCAGTACGTCAGATCCCCTCGGCCGTTAATCTTGGTCTCCGTGACTGGGGCGCTACCTTACTGTCAGACAGCTACTCAATTGTCCTCAGAAGGCAGAATATACCACGTTCTAGCCCTCACGTCAGTTTCCAAACTCCCTGACAAAGCCGGGAATAGAACCCGGGGCATATGATCGAGAGACTCACTTACCATGGGGCCGACTAGTTTCTATATATAAAAATGAATGTTTCGTGATAGTTTGTATGTATGCGTGTGTGTCCTTTATGCGTTCATATACCATACATCTGATTGCGAGAAACTTGGATGAGTTGTGGTGTACACTCCAGGGAACGTTTCTGACATAGTAAATCCATCATACAATAGGTAGCGCACGAGTAGTTGCAACAAATGTGTGACCGCGCGTGAATCATTTCAACGAAGTCCCGTATACGTTCTTGTACCATTCATCCGATTGGGATTAAACTATGGTGAGTTGTTGTGTACACTCCGGGGATGGTTTCTGACTTAGTAAATCCATTTTACAATAGATGGCGCACGAGTAGATTCAACAAATGATTGATGGCACGCGAATCGTTCCAATAAAGTCCCGTATGCGTTCGTATACCATTCATCTGATTGATATAAATCATTGGTGAGTTGTTGTGCACACTCCACGGAAGGTTTGTAATTTAGTAAATTAATTTTACAATAGGTAGCGCACGAGTTGTTGCAAGAAATAAGAGATGGCACACGAATCATTTTAACTAAATACCGTATGCGTTCATATACCATTCTTCCGATTGCGATGACACTTTAGTGAGTTGTTGTGCACAATGCAGGGAAGGTTTCTGACATAGTAAATCCTTATCACAATAGGTAGCACACGATTAGATTCAACAAATGTATGACTGCGTGCGAATCGTTTCCACAAAGTTCTGTATGCGTTGATATGGCATAAATCCGATTGCGATGAAAGTTTGGTGCGTTGTTGTGTACGCTCACACGACTGTTTCTGAATGAGTTGATCTATTTTAGGTGGCGCGCGTGTCGTTTCAACACATGAGATTCGGCGCGTGAATCGCTTATAACTTACAATTGAAAATTGGTTAGTTGTCATGTGCACACACTCGAAATGTTTTGAAGTATTAAACTCATTTCACTTTTCAAGTCTTTTCAACAAATCAGTGCTGACGCACTATTAGTTTCATCAAATGAACTTTGTTCAAGTGTAGTGCACGCACGTGAAGGTTTCTAAATTAGTAAAGCATTTTACAATAGGTATCTCATGAGTTGTTTCAACAAATGAGTGTATTTCATACATAGAGGCATTAAATAATAATAGAAAAATATGGTGTATCCAATAGCTCTCCAATAAACAAAATTGCAACGGCAACATTTGTTTTTGATTGGCATTGCAACGCATGCCGGGTAAATTTTGTAACATCTAAAGAAGAAAATGTTTCATCTACTACCTTTTAGTGATACTCTTTTTCCGTTTTATTGCTTCTGACATTAAATCAACCGAAACGAATAGGGTTTTTGTTACGTGTTAGCATGGAATAAAAGACCGATTGTGGTGTCAAGCTCGTTTCCTTCAACACGTCCCAGATGTTCACTTAATCGTATGGGTTCACCTTTCCGAAGACATGACTCAAAATGTTGAGGGTTTGGAAAATGAGCTCGTGTGTGTTTCAACTCCTTCTCATCCAACCCGTTCAAAGGCTATCTAAGGATGACGCCATAGATATAAAGAAGTCGAGAAACCTATATGTTTCACATCAGTACTCATAACGTGTTTTTAGATATTTCAAAGGGCCTAAATCTACGTAGGTGTAAAGTGAACAGTGCTAAATAGAATTTGTGTAATAGCAACTGTCGCCATCATATTATATATAAACCATCACTCTTCTCGTTGCCGCTGTGTAACAGCGGATATATTCTAAATGCAATTATCATTACGACATGTAGTGAAAATATTAAACATGCAATAAAGTTGTTGCTTTATTAAAGTCGCTTGGACACCGTGGTCATTTAGCCCCGTATACTTGAGTGAGTGTAACATTTGTCGTATTACCTGAAGATTCAAGGAGAAATAATTTCAACTCTGAGATTTGCTGATGACATCGTCATCTTGGCCGACAAGCCTGAGGATTTGAATGAGTAATATAATGGTATGGACTCCGTCTTCAGGAACGAATTAGTGACGAAAATTAATAAATGCAAACAAAAATATTGGAATGTATGGGCATCAAATTGGCAGGTGAAAAGCTAAAGGAAATAGGGGACTTCTGTTACTTAGGAAGCAAAATAACCAGTGATGGACTAAGCAAAGAGGATTTGAAAGTTAGGTTGGCACAGGCAAGGAAAGCATTTCAAAAAAAAATGAAATCTGTTGACATCGAATATATATAGATTTAGGTATTAGGAAGTAATTTTTGAAAGTCTTTGCCTGGAGCGTGGCACTCTATAGAATTGGAACTTGGACTATTAGTGCAGCAGAAAAGAGGAGAATTGAAGCGTTTGAAATGTGGTGTTTCAGGAGCTTGATGAAGATCAGATGGGTAGATAGGGTTACAAACGAAGAGGTATTAAGGCGAGTGGGAGAGGATAGATGTTTCTGGCGACTGCTAATGAGGAGCAGGGATTGGTTGACAGGACACTCACTAAGACACCCAGGAATAGCAAGCTTAGTTATGGAAGGAAGGGTGGAGGACAAGAACTGTAGGGGTAGACCAAGGTTAGAATATGTTAAAGAGATTGCCTCAGAAGTAGGGTGTGGTAGCTATGTAGAGTTGAAGCAAATAGCTGAGGACAGGAAGGCGTGGACACTTGCATCAAACCAGTCAAGAGACTGAAGACTCAAACAGCAACAACCTGTGTTATTGTGGAGTCTGTAGTAGTGAAAAATGAAAATCCACAGCCAGATTCCAGTCTCCGACCGGGTCAGGAATGGAATGAATGGAGCCCCCATCTAGCGGCGAGGATATGAACTGTGCCGGCTGCCGAGGCCTGACGCACTCCTCTGGGGCAATGATTAAATGAATGACAGATGAAATGAAATGATAGTGGAGAGTGTTGCTGGAATGAAATTTTTGACAGGGAAAACCGGAGTACCCGGAGAAAAACCTGTCTGCCTCCGTTTTGTCCAGCACAGGTCTCACTTGGAGTGACCGGGATTTTAACCACGGACCCAGCGGTGAGAGGCCGGCGTGCTGCCGCCTAAGCCACGGAGGCTTTCTGTAGTAGTGTTTGTAGTTATAATTAAGATGAGGAATGGGAGGCAGGTGGGCGTGGAAACAGAAAGGAATAGCAGGTTACTTTATGTGTCCTTCACCAACATTCATAAAACTGCAAACAAAATATTGATATCTTTAATATAACTCACATTTTATCCTTTGCTTGCGAAGATATTTCTAATTGGCTTCATCTTGTTTAAAGTATTATTGATAGAGCGGCATATAATTAGTCTATTGCTGTATCAAGTCAAGGAAAAACAACCATGGTAATGGTTAGTGGTTTTTACCTCAAGTAGTAACTGTGTGAGGCTGATAGCCGATGAGCTGTGCTGCGGACAAGCAGTCCTCAGCTGCTACTTAAAATAAAGACTGTTACTCCGCCACAGCCGAGATTAGGCTTGGATTGATATAAAAACAGGCAGCTATCGAAAGGCTTTCTGTCGATTCATCAAAATCAAAGTAATTTTGTTTTGGTATGTATACTAACTCAAAGCGGTTTTCCGTTTTAACAAGACGTAGCTGATGAGCAGTCTCTATCTGAGGTGACTGTACTGCACACTAAAGGAACTCAATTGAAATATATTCTTAAACATGGGGGAAAATTTGAACGACGACTCTCGGTTGAGACATCCGGTGTATAAAGAAAATATGTTCTCCGCTATGTCATTTCTGATATTGCCCGTCTGGCCCTGAAACAGCGCCATCTTAGACTATGCTTTCCTATTCCTTCTAGGGGCCATATTAGTTGATAGGAATAATGTTATTCATTTTACGTCCCTTTTAACTACTGCGGCTATGAGAGTCACAGGGATACCTGGATTTTACCCGGAATGGGCTCTTTAACGTGCCAGTAAATCTACTGAAGTGGCTTTCTCGCATTTCAGCACCGTCAAATGCCAACTGAACACGATGAGTTTCGATCCCACAATCTAGGGCACATCATGCGGGTAAATTACCGCTACGCCACGCAACCAGTCTACACAAACTTGCACAAACTTAACAATTATCTGGTGGAATAAAACTTAAGATCACAATAATTTTTGTGATTGATGTAGGCTACGTTTCCGATTTTAACCTGCGATTATTAAGACGCACACATTAGTCAACCCACTGTCATACATTTTTATAAGAGAATCAGTGCGATCACAAATATATTATTTCTTCCAGAACTTAAGTTCGACCAGACTATCTGTACCGTCGAGTGTCCAAGGGTTACTGGAGCTCGATGATCTGAGGTCCAAACTCTGGCACTGTCCGTGGCCATCCTGAATGAGATATTTCCAGGAATTTTCTGAGAAATTCCGGTATGGATCATTATTTCAAAGACCTAGGGCTTCCTCCATTCGCAATAACACAGACAATCACAAACTTCACATACGTACAAGAGCACTGGATGAACTAGTAACTATAAAGTTTAAATTGAATGACACTTTTTCTATAAAAGTGTACGTAATTATAACCAGGGGATGTGATAGGTAAACTCTTTTGCCAAGATACTATTTCTAAAATTTCACGAACATTTGAAAAAATATTTTTGACAGACCTAGTTTCGTAATTTAATTTGAGAGCAGACTTAACATTTGATAGAATAGCCCTGTCCCACTATTAGCTCTGTGTTTACCCACCCCTTGGCCCACTTAGTTTGATCAGCAGAATGTCAAGGTGTTGATAAAACTGATTTAGGTTTAACGGCCAGCAAACCCATATTCTAAAATTGAATGTTATATACTATAGGCACCATAGCGTCAACAACACCATTTGCCACCACAAGGCTGACTCCTTTTCTTCCAGTGATGGCCGTATCTTCACTTGACGGATGGCAGTATTACTTCCTGGAGAATGCATAACAGGGTCTTAATTTGCATAACGACGTGCCCTGGAAGTTACACACCAGACAATGCCTTGCTTATTCAAAGCACAACGCGTAAATTACTTCATTGCACATCGCGGAGAGGAAAGGTAAAGGTATAAGTCTGTTCAATGAAGGCGATGAAGAATTACTTCATCTTTTCTTTAAAGCTTTCACTTTCCTTGCCATGATTATCCTGCCACTAGTTACGTCGTCATCCCTATCGATGTAACCGGTGAATAGTATGATGTATTGTTACGGCTGTGAGTTTGTGTAATCGCTCGCCGCATGAGTCACAACTGCCCCAGGGCTGGGCTGTGGCCTGCCTCCTGTATTGCGTGCGCCCTATGCAACAGGGCTACTAGGACAAAGAGATAGTCCAGAATATTCGTGACTGGACCAGCGATGGAAACCTCGAGAAGCTGTGAACCCTGGATGGATCTAGAAGCATTTATTGAGTCACCGGCCTGCTATATAAGTGTGACCTGTCAAGCAGTGGTTGTTGTTGTGTTTTACGAGCTAGTGCGAGCGATTATCTTGAGCGAAATAAGTGTGGTGACTTGCGAAACCCCTAGTAAAGCTGATTCTCTCGACACCGAGGAAGTGATTGTGGTGCTTGTGAAACAGTGTATAGTACAGTGACAGACCTAGTGCAGCTATTTCCAGCGAGCGTACGGGGCCGGACTCATTAGCGAAGAGGATTAACTGTGGTCTGTTGACAAGTGAAAGGGAAAGTATTCTCGACGTGAGGAAACTGGAGTAAGGTAATGATTGCTGTCGAGTAGTGTATTTTTCTGGCTGCAATAAAATTAATTATTTCTTTAAGCAGTAATTGGTGTTGTGCTTTATACCCACCGTAATCCAGTTAACAAAGGTGTCACTAGGGGGTGGCACGTAACAACTGGTGTCAGAAGCCGGATTACGAACTCAAGCACAACACCTGACGGTCCTGGTTTCAAAACCCTAGCAGGTCATTTTCTCTAATTTTCCTGTGAGTGCATGCCCTTTACAAGACAAACAACTAAAATGGAGGAGAAATTGGCAGCATTGCTAGAAAAGTTAAATGGCATGGAAACCAAGATGGAGGACGGCCAGAAGAATTTAACCAAGGAGCTAACTGCCAAATTAGAAGACGGCCAGAAGAAGCTAGAAGACGGCCAGAAGAAGATGGAAGACGGTCAAAATAAGTTAGCCGAGGACCTAATTGCCAAACTAGAAGACGGCCAGAAGAAGCTAGCGGAGGACCTGAAGAGGATATGAGGACATCCAGACAAAAGGATTGCTAGTTGCCAAGACTCACATCAACACGACGTCTCGGCCGTACGTCCGCCTGTCCAACCTGAACGACTACGACATTACGGTTCACCGGGACACCAACCTAGGAGTCTGCGAACCCGTTACCTGGATTGCCCGCATCAAAGATACGACAGACAGACACCTGCAGACGGACAACCGAAGAAGACGCACACTGCCAGAAGAACTACAGAAGCTGTACCAAGGATCCCAGGACCATTTAGACGAGGAACAATCACGCCAACTTCCGGACCTGCTACGCGAATTCCAGGATGTCTTCTCCGTGGGGAGCAAAGACTTCGGCAGGACAAGCTTGGTCCAGCACAGAATCGACGTTGGGGACAGCGCGCCGATTAGGGCCCCATTCCGACGTGTCCCGCTCGCCAAGCAAGCCGAAGTCGACCGGATGGTAGAAGAGATGAACGAGCAAGGGGTGATCGAGCCATCACATAGTCCTTGGAGGTCTCCGGTCGTGCTTGTGAGGAAGAAGGACGGTTCCACCAGGTTCTGCGTGGACTACAGGCGGGTGAACGACGTCTCGAAGAAGGACAGCTACCCTCTACCCCGGATCGACGACACGCTGGATACCATATCAGGGTCAAGGTGGTTCTCCACCTTGGATTTGAAGAGTGGCTACTGGCAGGTGGAGGTCCACCCTAAGGACCACGAGAAAACGGGGTTCTCTGTGGGCAGCGGGCTCTGGCAGTTCACCGTCATGCCATTCGGTCTGTGCAACGCCCCTGCGACCTTCGAAAGGCTAATGGAGTCCATTCTGAGGGGACTACACTGGAAGACCTGCCTGGTCTACCTAGACGACGTCATCGTTCTGGGGAGAAGCTTCGAGGAGCACTACAGCAACCTGAAGGAGATCTTGTTGAAGCTACGGGCTGCCCAGCTGAAGTTGAGCCCCAAGAAGTGTCAGCTCTTCCAGAAGCGGGTCCAGTACCTTGGACATATCGTCTCCGAGGAAGGGGTGCGCACCGACCCAGAGAAGACCGCAGCTGTGAGGGAGTGGCCAGTTCCGAAGGACAAGTCCCAACTGCGAAGCTTCCTGGGACTCTGCACTTATTACCGTCGCTTCGTGAGGGGATTCGCCGACATCGCCAAACCTTTACATCGACTGACTGAGAAGGACCAACTCTTCACGTGGACAGCAGAATGCCACAGTGCCTTCGAACAACTCAAGCAGTCTCTGTGCACCGCGCCTATTCTGGCCTACCCCAGACCTGGAACAAGGTTCATCGTCGATACCGATGCCAGCGACTTTGGCATAGGGGGAATCCTGTCGCAGGTAGTGGACGGCGAGGAGAGAGTAGTGGCCTACTTCAGCAAGGCCTTGTCAAAGCCAGAAAGGAACTACTGCGTCACCTGGAAGGAGCTGCTCGCCATCGTGAAGACCATTGAACACTTCCACAAGTACCTGTACGGGCAAGAATTTCTCATCAGGACCGACCATGCATCCCTGCGGTGGCTCCTGAACTTCAAGCAGCCAGAGGGTCAAATCGCGCGGTGGTTAGAGAGGCTTCAACAGTACAACTTTGAGATTCAGCACAGGAAAGGCCAACTGCATTCTAACGCCGACGCCCTGTCACGAAGACCGTGCCCCGAAGACTGCACCTTCTGTGCCCGAAGGGAGGAGAACACCGGGATACTGTGCCGACGAACTACTGTGGAACTTCAAGGGAACTGGAGCCGCGAATCTTTCACGCGGGCACAAGCAGAAGATGATGACCTGGGACTGATAGCCGAATGGAAGAGGGCCTGTGTCCCCAGACCCGGGTGGAACATTGTGAGTGACTGCAGCCCAAAGTTTAAGTCCTACTGGGCACAGTGGGACTCGCTGATTGTAAGGGATGGCCTCATCTGCCGCGCCTGGGAGAGCACCGACGGGAAGACATCTCGGGAACAAGTCGTCGTTCCAAAGGCTATGACGGAGGAAGTCCTGAAGGAAGTCCATGGAGGATCATCTGGTGGACACCTCGGGATAAAAAAGACCCTGGAGAAGCTGAGAGAGCGGTTCTACTGGATCGGATTCCGAACAGACGTGGAGAACTACTGCGCGAGATGCCACGATTGCGCAGCCAGCAAGGGCCCAGGACGAAGACGACGGGGTCCACTGAAGACCTACAACGTGGGCGGCCCCATGGAGAGAGTGGCCATCGATGTTGCTGGGCCATTCCCGTTAAGCGAGGCAGGGAACCGCTACATATTAGTCGTCAGCGACTACTTCACCAAATGGCCGGAGGCGTATGCGCTCCCTAACCAAGAAGCCACGACGATTGCAGAGACCCTGGTGAAGGAATTCGTCAGCCGGTACGGAGTACCCCTGGAGCTGCACTCCGACCAAGGGAGGAACTTCGAGTCGCAGGTGTTCCAGAACCTATGCCAGCTGCTGGGAATCCGGAAGACAAGGACAACGCCGCTACACCCTCAGTCCGACGGGATGGTAGAGCGATTCAATCGCACCATCGAGAACCATCTCCGAATAGTCGTCAGCGAGCACCAGAGGGATTGGGACAAGCATCTTCCACTATTTCTCCTGGCCTACCGCGCCGCCGTGCATGAAGCCACCGGGTGCACACCAGCCCGGGCCATGTTTGGGAGGGAGCTCCGTCTACCTGTCGATCTTGCCTTTGGCCGACCTGGGAATGATCCGATCCCGGTAAGCCAGTATTGTCAAGAACTGGTCGACCAACTGGAGGACGTACACGCGTTCACGAGGAGGAAACTGCGGATCGAGACCGACCGAATGAAGACCCGATACGAGCAGCGGACGGATGCCGGCGGATTCCACGAGGACGACCTGGTCTGGCTCTTCAACCCATTACGGAAGAAAGGCCTGTCACCCAAACTGCAGAAGTCCTGGGAGGGCCCGTACCGAGTCGTGAAACGGATCAACGATGTCGTCTACAGGATCCAGCGGAGCCCGAGGGCAAAGATGAAGATCGTGCACCGAGATCGCCTGGCAGCCTACGGAGGGACACAGACGGACCAATGATTGATCGGGACGATCAGCCTTTTTAGGAAGGGGGTGGTGTTACGGCTGTGAGTTTGTGTCATCGCTCGCCGCATGAGTCACAACTGCCCCAGGGCTGGGCTGTGGCCTGCCTCCTGTATTGCGTGCGCCTTATGCAACAGGGCTACTAGGACAAAGAGATAGTCCAGAATATTCGTGACTGGACCAGCGATGGAAACCTCGAGAAGCTGTGAACCCTGGATGGATCTAGAAGCATTTATTGAGTCACCGGCCTGCTATATAAGTGTGACCTGTCAAGCAGTGGTTATTGTTGTGTTTTACGAGCTAGTGCGAGCGATTATCTTGAGCGACAGAAGTGTGGTGACTTGCGAAACCCCTAGTGAAGCTGATTCTCTTGACACTGAGGAAGTGATTGTAGTGCTTGTGAAACAGTGTATAGTACAGTGACAGACCTAGTGCAGCTATTTCCAGCGAGCGTACGGGGCCGGACTCATTAGCGAAGAGGATTAACTGTGGTCTGTAGACAAGTGAAAGGGAAAGTATTCTCGACGTGAGGAAACTGGAGTAAGGTAATGATTGCTGTTGAGTAGTGTATTTTTCTGGCTGCAATAAAATTAATTATTTCTTTAAGCAGTAATTGGTGTTGTGCTTTATACCCACCGTAATCCAGTTAACAAAGGTGCCACTAGGGGGTGGCACGTAACAGTATCAAGGCTTATTGCCACTGACCTTTAAGCACGAACTAGTGAGCATAGTTAGCTATGCGCACGAGAGACATCCTCAAAACGACCATGGTTACGTCATCCACTCTCCCTTTTCGGTAAAGACTTCACGGTAAGCACTTTCCACACTCGAATGACTGTAAGCAATTGCTACGGATCTATACATATAATTAGTGCCCCGTTGCCAGCTACACCACAAAACATATCCAGAAAGGAGTATGTCTCCTTGCACTTGTGAAAGAAAGCACCTAAATCCAGATCGGCCTGCAGTGATACAATACATGCGGGATTTACAAGGTAATTGGGCAGATTGCTCATTGGCAAAACGTAAGGTAGTTTATGGATGGAATATCTCATCATTCAGATGTGATCCTCAGATTTCTTGTACTCATTTGCTATTGGAAGCATTTTCTAACCTGTGTATAATTCATGAAGTGCATCTTCTGATGTATTTTTGAAATGCCCACCAATGAGATTGAATGGTTACATTTGGTCAATACGATAAACAAGTAATCTAGTACTTTTGTAACTATTGCCAGACAATGTCATTCCATTGAATGATAAAAGAATGCTCATCTTCATATTTTATTGATAGGCCTCGTCTGAATTCTTTTATCTCGATAGTTATTATAAAGTCACAGTTTAGAGGAGTCTGAAAACCTTTAATATTTAATAATTCATATTACTACTTGATTGTTTTTATTTCATACAAGCTGTACCCGGCATGCGTTGCAATGCCAATCAAAGAAAGTGTTGGCGTTGAAATTCTGTTTCTTGAAGTGCTTTTGGATACACAACATGTTAACTGCCTCTAAGCTATCATAAAATGGATTTTCTAATTTAGAACCATTCGAGGGAGCGTGCACAACAACTTTCAAAAAGTTTCATCGCTGTCACTCATTTGTTGAATCTAATCGTACGCTACCTGTTGTGAAATGGATTTACTAAGTCGAAACCCTTCCCTGGCGTGTACACAATGACTCATCAATGATTCATCGCAATCGGATGAATGGTATACGCACGTATAGGGGTTTTTGTTTAAACGATTCGTGCGCTGTCACTCATTTGTTGAATCTACTCGTGCGCTACCTATTGAGAAATGTATTACTAAGTCGAAGCCCTTCCCTGGCGTGTACACAATAACTCATCAAGGTTTCATCGCAATCGAAGAATGTTATATGAACGCAATAGGGAATTTTGTTGAAACGCTTCGCGCGCCGTCACCCATTTGTTGCATCTACTCTTGCGCTACTTATTGTGAAATGGATTTACTAAGTCCCCTTCCCTGGCGGGTACAATATAACTGATCAATGTTTCATCGCAATCGGATGAATAGTATATGAACGCATACCTGATTTTGTTTAAACGATTCGCACTCCGTCACTCATTTGTTGAATCTACTCGTGCGCTACCTACTGTAAAATGTATTTACTAAGTTAGAAACCGTCACGTAAGTGTCCACAACATCTCACCCAAGTTTCATCGCTGTCGTCGTTCATTTGTCGAATCTACTCGTGTGCTACCTACTGTGAAATGTATTTACTAAGCCAGAAACCTTCCTTGGAGTGTCAACCATATTTCACCCAAGTTTCACCGCTAACGGCAGAATGGTATATGACCTTATATGGGACTTTGTTGAAACGCTTCGCGCGTCGTCCCTCATTTGTTGAATCAACTTGTGCGCTGCATATTGTATAGGGCATTTACTAAGCCAGAAATTTTCCATGACGTGTACACAACATCTCACCCAAGTTTCATAGGTACGGACGAATGGTACATGTATGCATACGGGACTTGGTTGATACGCTTCGCGTGTCGTCGCTCATTTGTTGATTCTACTCTTGCGCTACATATTGTAATATGGATGTACTCAGCCAGAAACCTTCCCTGGAGTGTACACAACATCTCACCCAAGTTTCATCGCAATCGGATGAATGGTATGTGAACGTATACGGGACGTTGTCGAAACGCTTCGCGCGTAGTCACTCATTTGTTGAACATAAACGTGCGCTTCGTATTGTAAAATGGATTTACTTAGCCAGAAACCTCTCCTGGAGTGTACACAACAATTCACCAAACATTTATCACTATCAGACGAATGGTATATGACTTTATACGGGACTTTGTTGAAACGCTTCGCGTGTCATCGCTCATTTTTTGAATCTACTGGAGCGCTACCTATTGTAAAATGTATGTACTAAGCCAGAAACCTTCCCTGGAGTGTACACAGCATCTCACCAAAGTTTCATCGCTATCGGATGAATGGTATATGAAATTAAATGGGACTTTGTTGAAACGATTCGCGCGCCGTTGCTCATTTGTTGATTCTAATCGTGCTCTACCTATTTTTAAAGGCATTTACTAAGCTAGAAACCTTCCCTGGAGTGCACACAAAATCTCAGCCTAGTTTCATCGCTATCGGACGAATGTTATATGAACGCAAACGTGACTTTGTTGAAATGCTTCGCGCGTCGTAGCTCATTTGTTGAATCTAATCGTGCGCTGCCTATTGTAAAGTGGATGTACTAAGCCAGAAAATTTCCCTGCAGTGTACACAACTTTTTACGCAAGTTTCATAGCTATCGGACGAATGGTATATGAATGCATTCGGGACTTTGTTGAAATGCTTCGCGCATCGTCGCTCATTTGTTGAATCTACGCGTGCGCTACCTATTGTAAAATGGATTTACTATGTCAGAAACCTTACTTGGAGTGTACTCAACATCTCACCCAAGTTTCATCGCTAACGGACGAATGGTATATGAATGCATACGGGACTTTGTTGAAATGCTTCGCGCATCGTCGCTCATTTTTTGAATCTACGCGTGCGCTACCTATTGTAAAATGGATTTACTAAGTCAGAAACCTTCCTTGGAGTGTACTCAACATCTCACCCAAGTTTCATCGCAATCGGACGAATGGTATATGAACACATACGGGACTTTGTTGAAATGCTTCGCGCATCGTCGCTCATTTGTTGAATCTACGCGTGCGCTACCTATTGTAAAATGGATTTACTAAGTCAGAAACCTTCCTTGGAGTGTACTCAACATCTCACCCAAGTTTCATCGCTATCGGACGAATGGTATATGAACACATACGGGACTTTGTTGAAATGCTTCGCGCATCGTCGCTCATTTGTTGTATCTACGCGTGCGCTACCTATTGTAAAATGGATTTACTAAGTCAGAAACCATCCTTGGAGTGTACTCAACATCTCACCCAAGTTTCATCGCAATCGGACGAATGCTATATGAACACATACGGGACTTTGTTGAAATGCTTCGCGCATCGTCTCTCATTTGTTGAATCTACGCGTGCGCTACCTATTGTAAAATGGATTTACTAAGTCAGAAACCTTCCTTGGAATGTACTCAACATCTCACCCAAGTTTCATCGCTATCGGACGAATGGTATATGAACACATACGGGACTTTGTTGAAATGCTTCGCGCATCGTCGCTCATTTGTTGAATCTACGCGTGCGCTACCTATTGTAAAATGGATTTACTAATTCAGAAACCATCCTTGGAGTGTACTCAACATCTCACCCAAGTTTCATCGCAATCGGACGAATGGTATATGAACACATACGGGACTTTTTTGAAATGCTTCGCGCATCGTCGCTCATTTGTTGAATCTACGCGTGCGCTACCTACTGTAAAATGGATTTACTAAGTCAGAAACCTTCCTTGGAGTGTACTTAACATCTCACCCAAGTTTCATAGCTATCGGACGAATGGTATATGAACACATACGGGACTTTGTTGAAATGCTTCGCGCATCGTCGCTCATTTGTTGAATCTACGCGTGCGCTACCTATTGTAAAATGGATTTACTAAGTCAGAAACCATCCTTGGAGTGTACTCAACATCTCACCCAAGTTTCATCGCAATCAGACGAATGGTATATGAACACATACGGGACTTTGTTGAAATGCTTCGCGCATCGTCGCTCATTTGTTGAATCTACGCGTGCGCTACCTATTGTAAAATGGATTTACTAAGTCAGAAACCATCCTTGGAGTGTACTCAACATCTCACCCAAGTTTCATCGCTATCGGACGAATGGTATATGAACACATACGGGACTTTGTTGAAATGCTTCGCGCAACGTCGCTCATTTGTTGAATCTACGCGTGCGCTACCTATTGTGAAATGGATTTACTAAGTCAGAAACCATCCTTGGAGTGTACTCAACATCTCACCCAAGTTTCATCGCAATCGGACGAATGGTATATGAACGCATAGGAGACATACACACCCACAGACAAACTATCACGTTACATTGATTTTTATATATAGAGATTTGTTGCACAGTGAAATTATTTTGCATAGTATTCGTACCGGTACTTACAAGATACGTATTGGGTGAAATGTACTGTTTTAACATAAAAGGGCTTAAATTGTCCATTGACTCTCTTTTCATTTCTTATACAGTAATCATGAACTCGGGTTTCCTAATGTTGATCCAGTACTGTATTTACCTCCGTCGTTACAAGCAGATCGTTAGTATCCCGCTTTATCGCTAAGCAGAAGAGTTCATGTTAACATGCTCCTTATTCACCTCTATTGCTTCCGAGTAGATGTTAAATATTATATGATATATATGACTCAATATGTATTATTTTATGTGGGCGTTGTGCGTATTTTACCACCATACGTAATAAAACTTTGGTAACCCACAATATTCGGACACATCTTCAAAAGTATAGCAGCCAGCTCTCTTCCCTCCGAGAATCTCTACCAGGGGATGCCATTAATTGCAGAAATTAAGTGCTCCATGGCAGTTTATGTTGAGAGTTGGTGTCTTCATGTTCCAGCAACTGGACACGCCTACCTCAGAAAGCAAATCATATTCCTTGCAAACTGATCAATTCCCATAATACACACACTTAACAATAATGGAACTACTTGAGAACTCCATGAATCTCCTTCAATTTAGGTCTTGAATCATCACTTCACTTAACAACTAACAAGACTAATCACTCGCAAACAAGGATAAGTGGACCCAGATAAAACTATCGAAGTTTGAATCTCTCCTCTAAACATGTGACTGGGTAAGAGGATCTTAAACTTTCACTAAATGTAGGTGTTATGTTTCAAGTCGTAACCTACATGGTATATTTCATTTTTAATCCCCGAATCAAAAATGTTGAACCTTCCGAATCATCTCACAAATGTAACAGCCGGGAAATGAATCTCTTTTGTAAAGCGAATATATTTGACACAATATATGAGAGACATTGTGGTGTTTGAAGCCATATTTTCAGTGTTGCCTTAGTAAACAAGAGTTTAGTGCTTTTCAGTCGGTCAACACGAATGTACCCAAAAGAGATGGGTTATGCCCTAATCCTGAAATAAATTACATGAGATTAATAATTCGACTGAAAAGCACTAAACTCTTATATATGAGAGATTTACTTACGAATAGAATCCTTCATAGCACATAAAATACTAAGTGCGTTTTACATCAACCACTAAACCATATTCTGTGGAAAACGTTGATCGCAGTATTTATACATGTCTCCCAGGTTCAGAATATTAACATATACGTGGGATGGGACAAAAGTCATTGCAACTATTGATTTTTTCAGATATGTGAGAGGTTCACACACTGTTATTTATTGTGGGAAAGCTGTACAGGCATAGTAGTTATTCACAACAGATGGCTCTGTGATTGCTGGTAGGAGCAGAGAGAGCCCTATGAAATCAGTTGTGTAGTGAGCGTAATGCAGGATGGAAGTAACCCGTGTTGAGCAGCGCACCTATATCAAAATATCCGTTTTCATAAGTTGAGAGAGTGTCACAGTGAATGGGTGGAGGTCGTTGGGAATATTGCCCTCCCATATCGTACAGAAGCATGGTGAGTATGAAATTTTTTTCAGCAAGGACGTGTGGCAACCGGTGATCAGCAACGCTCGTGGCGATCTGTCAGTGTGCGGACTGACGTGACGCGTGCCGTCATAGTGAAATGGTCTCTCTTGCCCTCACTCTAGCGTGACAAATGTAATGTTTTCTACTAAGATATGTTGTTTTAATGGGCACCAAGACCTCAACGCTATGTTGAAATCTAAATTTGTATTTAACAACACCTAGCTCTGGTAGAACACCTTCAAGAATCTTTACTCTCAGATCGTGGTATGATTGGATCATTAACCCAACAAACAATTGTATCAGGAGAAGAAATTGGTCTATATCTAATGCTACCTACTGAAAACAAGGATTGCATGGTTAAAAGAAATGATTTTATTGTATAAAAAACAAGTATAGCAAAATTAATAATAATAATAATAAGTTTGAATTTAAATTGGAGCGTTGCGATTTAAATATAACCGCTAGAAAATTACGTGAAAACGGAGTCGGATAAATTACTGATTTTACTCTTATTCCCAAGCTATGAATTTACTGAATTAATGAATATGAAACAAAGAAAGACGAGAGATTGCGTAGTTATGTGTCATTCGCGCTTACCACTGGAAATTGCCGTAGCATTTCCCTCGTACTGGATGTTGAAGTGAGCTTCCCATAGCCTCCTGGACGTCGTCATCTTCTTCGTTGTTGATGATATATTTGTAGATATGAAGGTTTATGGTCCGTACATCGGAACCAACACGTACAACCACAACGGTTAAGTTTCACGAAGATAGTCGCTAACTCCAGTGAACATCGGAGCCACTCACTCGTGCAACCATACTGGTTAAATTTTATAACGATAGTCGCTAACTCCACGGAACATCGGAGCGACTCACGCGTGCAACCATACTCGGCAAGTTCTACACAGATTGTCCTCGCTCTACGGCGCGCCAAACGATATATGCCCTCGTCGGTCTCCCACTCCAGTCCCGACTTCCAGCTTACGTGGTCTCCACTGATTGGCTGAGCACCCCGCTATACTCCCCTCCTTAGGCTCAATACACACTCGGCGGGAGGGTGAATTCGTTTACCGTTCCATACAACCGCCTTTCCTTGACGATGCGACCCAGCCTTGCGTCATACTACATGACAAGCATAAGCCTGTATCAGAATTCCCAGTGAGTCATATCTCTCTATATACCCTAACTGACGAAACTCCGTAAAATTCCGTAATCATATAATTTTCTATGATAATGTCGTTCGTAATAATTTGCTTGATAGTGTTTTCTAAGACATAGAAAACCTATCTGTATGCTTATAATTTTTATAAAATGCTCCGAAAAATACCTTAATAATAATTATAATAAATTAATAATAATAATAAATTAACATTAAAAATTCTCTTGGCTGAACAATTTGCCGCGTAAATAAATATAGAATGGCTTCCTACTGACTTATGCCAGTGGCATGAAAACCCCTCGAGAAACACGCTACAATAGAGCAGTTCCTGGAGGATGACAGACGATGGTCGCTACAGGATTTAGAGAAGGAAAGTGGCATCGAGAAACGTACTATCCATAGGATATTGCAGACAGAAATGCAACTGCGCAAAATTGCATCGCGGCGGGTACCGAATGCTCTGACGGAAGTTCAACGTTGGATGCGATATGCAACATGCTCCGACCACCTAGCTCGCTGGCAACGGAATGGCGACCACATTCTGTCACGAATAATCGCCATCGATGAATTTAGGGCCAGGACATACGAACCGGAACTCAAACGTCAGTCCGCGGAGTGGCGCCATGCCAGATCACCAAGGTGGTGAAGTTCCGTCAGAATCCGTGCCCCGTAATATTGACGATGATCGTCGCGTATGACGTCAGGGGTTTCATTGTGTTCCACTTCATTCCCCACGGCAGAACAGTGAAAGTTGTCGTTTGCAGCTCTTCAGACTGTCAACACGTATAGGCCCATTGAATGGGCAAGGTAAAACATATAATTATGTAAATCTACTCCTCGACAAAAATACATGCATTAGGTAATTACCACTATTAAATGGGCGCTACTAATGACAGTTTATATAGACAACACTAAAAGAATGGCTTAACATCTTTAGAGTACTACATGGACTTCCTGTTGCGACTGGTACGACGTGGCGTTCAGGAAAAATGTCCAGATCTTGTGGACAATGCAATGATACTGCACGACAACGCATGACAACATTAAGCGGAGTGTGTACGGTGGCAACTGCGACACTGGAGATAGGAAGAATTGAGTACCCTCTGTGGTCTCTTGACATTTCACACTGTGAATTCTATCTCATACCAACGGTAAAGGAACCACTACATGGTCGGCGGTTAGAGACACGAGAGGGCATTGCCAATCCTGTGCGAAACCAGATGACCCGCCTAACACATGGGGCAGAAAATGGTGTGTCGCATATGGAGTTCCGCACCTCCCACATAGTTGGCAGCGTTTGGTGGACGTTGCAGGGGGACTATATTGAGGGCCTTTAGACCCAGTGCCGTCATGACAACTGTATGTGTGCTGTGCAGGAATGTAGGCGGTGTGCTTGGCTATAAGTCGTTAGTTCGTTAGTTAGTAATTAATTTTCACCCTGCAACCAGTATTTCCCTGTACACTACCGTAATGAATATGTGAGGCACAATGTTCGCGTGTTCATCAATGTCCACACATGTAGTTCCCACCTTGTTCTGGCATTGGTATATATCACATTGTCCAACCGGGCTGGTATCTGCAGGAAAGAAAATGGTTGCAATGACCTATGCCCCAACCCTTGTAAATTAAGGGCCAAATGGTCTCGTAAATTCATACAAAGCAATAATTCCTCGTACAGTATAGTATGTTTCCTGTCACCAGTTTTCAAATATTTACTGATATATTAAGAAGAAATTATCATTGTTGTAGTTGCCGTTGCTTGAATTGGAGGGCTTGGTCATATTTGGTCATCGACCCCTGTGTTTGTATGTTGTATTTTCATGTTAGCCTGTGGTATTGTAAAGAAATAATGCATTTAACAAGAATTACTTCAGTCTAGGATTTGGTAAGTTTCCCGGGACTTCAGATTGTCAGTAATTGTCTGTACGGAGCTTGAGAAAAACCGAGCCAAATTACTCTCAGCATGCCTAAAATTATTACCAGAATAAAATTCGAATCTCCGATTTTCAAACTTGTTGCAGACCCCAATTGCAACTCGGCTAAGCATCAAGGTGAGAACATACTGCTCGGTTCTAAGCTGCGTGAACCTGAGAGGAATGTGCATCGCGGACGATGAGTAGGCCTAGAGGTGTTGACGAGTGATGAGGTATCTCGGTCCGTGCATAGTACAGAACCAAATACATTGGTCGGTGGCTAAGTCACTCATTCCTAACACCACAGTGGTTTGAGCAACGGCCCAATGTTAGCAGTATTGGAATAGAAAGGAATAACATATATCACGGTGGGCTGTTGACAGATCCTTCTCTTCTCGCCCGACCATCTCCTGCTCTTTCCCCTCACACCTCAAGTTCATAGAGCTTGGACCCGAGCAATACAAGGAAGTAAAGAAAGAAAGAAAGAAAGAAAGAAAGAAAGAAAGAAAGAAAGAAAGAACGAAAGAAAGAAAATAAACTATTGTATCCTAAATTTTCTTTATTCCTGAATTCTCTTCTAACCATCGTTGATAAGTTGCGGTAGTATTTGGCTCAGCAGTGGCATGGGTTGGCGTTGGTTAGGGTATTGCCCTGGGTCTTCATATAAAATATTGCCCCAATCATTTTCTCGAGGAGGTTTATAAAATCCACGTGGATGATCCAAACTGCCAAATGCTGTCATCATGACTTCATACTCTTGGCTACGAAGATGTATGTGTAATATTTTCTGGCCTCAGATTCCTGTTATATAAATTACTAGCAACTCGACCCGGCTTCACCCGGGAGAATTCATTACGTGATAAGCGCTTTTTTCCCTCCAGTATCAATGAACAACGACCAATATCCGTTTTACGTATTGGCATGATGGGTTAAAATCACTGACTGGACTATTAGTTATATTATCATGGAGATGCATGTGCAACAAATTCTTGTCAGACGTAATTTAAGAATGGCGACGGGCTTGAAACACAAATCCCCCTTCCATCCAATCTTAACTTGACTGTGAATTTTGCGGAACGAAAGGTTCACAGGTGAAATGAAGAAAACCCGAGTTGCACTTCCAGGGGTAACTCCAAACACAACCACCCTTCTCAGAAGTCTTAACTCAACACGACTCAACGGTTTGATGCTGGCTGTATCTGGGGCAATTGGTTCGCCCGCTAGCTAGGCTGTAACAGGGATGATAGATTCGCCCGTAGATAGCTCGTAAACTGTTGCCTCAGTATTTGAAAGGACATGGTTGGAAAAAATTAAAACGTAATAACACTCATAGTGGGCGATGTATTGAAGATAGGCATGTGCTCTCCCGGACTTTTTTGTAGAACATTTCATGCTGAACAATTCTTACACTCATAGTATTTAGATATTTTTAACAGTTGGTCCAGCGTAAGATTACAATGCGCTCGGACGCCAATTTTTTTTTTACTTTCCCACCGAAATCGTTACTGCTCGGCTTCCTTTGATCATAAATAAATTATTTTCTACAGAAATCATCCTCAAGATATCATTTACAGAATGGGAAAATCGCATGAATATCCATCCAGTGGTTCTCGAGTTTACCCGTAACATCCAAGAATCGGGGACTTAGTTTTATACTGCACCCGTTCATCCGAGGTATGCGATGACCCATCTGCCATTACATCGCATATCTGGCTTCCCAGGCCAGAGTGGAGTTAAATGAACATGAAATAAAATAAGGAATGTGTCGGAAATTCAGTTGAAATATCACAAAAGCAGAGGGTAACACGAGATAAAGTATCTCTAGGGTCGTTACGGGCTTAAATTTAATCATAATAGCAAATAGAAATGGGCGCCATCAACTGAACCCCTAGCAAACCACATCCTTTCTGGTTAAGCCTTAATTGAGACAAAGGAAAGGATTGGGAAAACAACATCATCATCAGATCACAACTAAGATAAAAGAAAATTTATTTAAACTTAATCAGTCAGACAGGAAGCCTCCGTGGCTTAGGCGGCAGCATGCCGGCCTCTCACCGCTGGATCCGTGGTTCAAATCCCGGTCACTCCATGTGAGATCTGTGCTGGACAAAACGGAGGCAGACAGGTTTTTCTCCGGGTACTCCGGTTTTCCCTGTCAAAATTTCATTCCAGCAACACTCTCCACTATCATTTCATTTCATCTGTCATTCATTTAATCATTGCCCCAGAGGAGTGCGTCAGGCCTCGGCAGCCGGCACAGTTCATATCCTCGCCGCTAGATGGGGGCTTCATTCATTCCATTCCTGACCCGGTCGGAGACTGTAAGCAGGCTGTGGATTTTCATTTTTTTCAGTCAGACAGAAAAAGAAACTCAAACCCTGCCTAAGAGTATGGTCGAATGTAAACGTTAGGTTGTTATAGTCCTCAAAAATCGAACCATCTCTGTGCTATTTCAAAGTATTTTTCATCCACATAAAAAAATAAAAATTACTAAAGTTCGCGGGAGTTCTCAGGGCCACCGTAGCACTATATCTTTGCGTCACTGACATTTCGTGATCCCTGAGACCTAACCTTTCGTTAATTTAACATCAGTAATGTGGATGTCAAGAAATATGAATCTGTCTCACACAAAATAGCCTTAAAACACATATATTTAATTATTCACTCATTTCTATGGCTTAAATGGCACTAATCAATGTTGGAAAACCCAACAATTACTCCTAAAAATCTAACAATTAATTTTTACACCATATTTACTCTATTGCTGATCATTGCTTGGTTGTGAATCAAAGAAAACTTCACTATTCATTGGTCATCACCATCATTATCATGTCAAAAAATTAAATATTTCTCACATCAGTTCTCATCCCAATATTCGTTATATTCAAGTCAGAATAATTAATTTATTACCATCAGATCATCTAAATGAATATTATATTCATCAATTCATTAGATTATTCAATCATCCACACACTCTCATTTCATAATCTCATTCGAATTAAATTATCTCACCCCATCCATTTAAATTGTTTAATTCATTAATTTAAGTTGCAATTCATCAATTAATTTAAATCATATCTCTTATTTAAATTTATTTAAATTCATTTAAATTTAATTAGTCTTCAGCTCCTTTAATTAATTATCACCCTTTAATTAATGTATTCATCAGCTGTTTAATCACCTATTAATTTATTTAATTAAGTTAATTTATTCAACTTTTAATTCATCGAATTATTTAATTTATCGAGTTTATTCATCCTTTAATTTATCAATTTATCTAATTCATCGAGTTTATTCAAATTTTAATTCATCGGGTCAGATCATTAATATGTTTAAACTTCAGATTATTATTTCATAAATTATTATTATTATTATCAGAAAATCTTGGATTATCAAAATTATTTATTTATTTAATTTCCTAAAAATTGTTTAATATAGGTTATAGAACGTTGTCTTAAAATTTTATCGGTTCCAAGTTATACCTCATATTTTTATTATCATGCCAAAATAATACGTTGCCTTCACAAAATCACGTTGAATCTCACTATCCAAAACTTCACCATATAATCTCACTTTGTCAAATACCACATTTGAATACCATAATTATTCCATATAACACCATAATTATTCAGCGCACAGCATGAATCTCAAAAATATGCTAGTCTGGGTTCAACAACCTCTTGTCTGCCTCAAAATTATAATTGGCAATATTGCAAACTTTCACTTGGCAACCTCCAAAAATACCTATCAAAAATACTTCACATAATCACGTTGCATGATCCACTAAAATATATAACTGGCTTCAGATGATTAACGCACACAATCTACAAGAACTGTAATTAATCTGGTCATATCTAGACAACTTCTTAAACAATATGTAAATTACCTTAGTAATCGTAATCCAATTCAAGGTCTGGTTTAATTCAGAGCATAAATTCTCTTAAGATCCTCAAGATTTACTTCAAAGAAAAACACCAATGTGTTATATTATCTCACATCAAAAATATCTAATAATGATCTGCCTCAAAATAAATTCTGACAATAAATAACTCATCTTACAAGATTCAATTACTTGAAATCCTTCTCAAAGGTATCAAATCACTCACAAAGAGTATCAAAAGTATGAACTGTTAAATACATATACTCTCAACAGAGTATTGCAACAAATTATTGGATTGGCAAAACAAGAATTACAAAGTGTAACCATGCTGACATTTATTTTTAATTTATTTAACAAAATTCAACTAATATGTGACTGGTAGTTTATTGTTTAATCCTCTTACGATCATAATTACACTCTGATGACAAAATGAGACCCTCGATTGGCAGGTAAGGTGAGTACCACCACACAATTGCTTAGAGCAACAGGCCCTGCCTCGTAGACTATGATGATAATTCCCTAAAAACGATAGGTAAGGTGAGTGCCACCACACAGTTACTCAGAGTAACAGGCCCCACCTCGTAGGCTAATGAGTGAGTGTACATGATTGGAATCAACAAGACTCTATTTGTCACATAAAAGCGATATGCATTCACTTGAGTGAATACAATTTTAATATCACCAAACAATCCAATAAAAATAAAAAAATCCCTACTGATTAATTATACATACTCGCTAGTATGCAATGAACTGACGAAAAAATTCAAATTATCCAATTGCAGATCACGAGTTCGAAACACTCGCTAAAAATATCCATAATCAAGAAATACTATCCTCACAGAAAAATATAAAGACCAAAATCCTGTCTAATAAAGTCAACCAATGGTGAGAAGGTTGCATAAATGTGCCTGCCATATCATATGGTAACACCATATTTTAGCAAATGGAGTAATAAAATATTTAAGCCATGTCGAAAAATAATAGTAGCACTCCTACTAAAATATATACGAGTATGTCCAGTGTTCATGAAAAATCATATCAGTGATGCCATAACTCTTACAATACCTTCATATTCCAGATATTAATAGAATTCAAAGATCGTCGGTAATCCAAGTATTTGTCACAGATTTCTCGCAAGATCGACGAAAACGCTGTATCACCCACTGAACTAACGTCTGACTCCATCCAAGTGAATTTGATGTCATATTTATCCTCTTCGTTAGGAACCGAATCCATCGCTCTGAGATGCCATCACGTCTCCGTATCCGCCTAGCACGACATGATGAACTGAACATTATCCATCATGGATATTGTCCAAAATCTTCCACAAAAGTTCAAGAACACAGAGTACCCCATACTCCTCGAATATGTCACGCCACTGTTCCATAAACTATTCGGTTGGCATTCCATAATAATGTTAGTCTCCACAGCGGCTGAATTGCACTGGTAGAAAAATAATGTAGCTTCAAAAGTGTACGAATTTGTCAGACACCCTGTATCTGTTTTCGTAACTAAGATATTTCATAACTGTTCATGATATGTAACTATTATGCTGCACGTGCCACCATTCACAAAATGCATACGCTTACATATTTTCACTTGCCAAAAGCAGTAATGTTGGAACGGCCCCATGGTCGCCTTAAATATTTCGGTTCAAATGCATTATGAAATATGCTGTAATTCTGCTGAAATAAGTTCAAGTCCATCTGAATCTGGACTGCACAATTGGACTGTTGAAACACAGGTGCTAACATCTCAAACTTGACAAAATGTCAGAGTAATGTTCCACTCGTTGACTATCGCATGGTAACAAAATGTCTCCCACAGCACGACACGCTCCACTTCACTGTCCTTGTATAATATGAGGTTGAATACTGGCCTCATTATACTGCTTCGCTGTGCTGTTATACATTGAGAATGTAGCTTAAATAATGTTTTTCAATCCTAGTGTAATACTACGTATTGATTCGGTAAATTGTAAGCTTGAAAAAGCATTACTAAATACGACTACGATGTTGAAATAACATGTGTCTGAACACCGGCTTCCTTGCTCAAGTTAACGCTTGTATAACCTGCCCTATGTACAGCATGTGCTCCAAAAACGAACTCCGAATACTGCATTGCAGGCCTCGCCTAGCGACTCTCTCCCGCACGTAACTTTCCGTATTGCACTGCCTTATAAACTGTTCTATTATAGCACGATTTGATCTACTCAGCTGGACTGCTGGAATACTTCTCTTCGCTGGTGTCACTGCGTTCGGCCATTTCGCCCTCACCTACCACGTGACTTCCTCCTTCCTTCCGCTGTCTGACGTCACAGCTCTAACCTCGACCACACCATTTCGGCTATAAAGTTATAACATAACTTAAGGAGTTGTCTACCTTTTTTCAAGTTATTATCAATAAGATTTCTTGATATTTCCTTCCCTTTTGAGGTTAGATAAGGTTTTATTTCAAATTAATCTTTATAATCATCCAGTATTTCTCCCATAATTCCATTTGTTTGAGGGGTAGTGACTCCATCTCCCTCGGCCTCCTACGTCATTTCCTACCATTCTTCTGACTCGATCTGAGTGCTATATTTTCTCCTTGCCCACAAATCTCAACTATGGCTCGATCATAACTGGCGTAGCGATAGCCTCAACTAGGTATCGGGTACAATACTAAGTAGAGATTATACGCCAATCAGTATAATTTAATATAATATAATCCTCCTTCCGTCCATCTAAATTGACTGTGAATTTTGCGGAACGAAAAGTTCACAGGCGAAATGAGAGTTGCATTTCCAGGGAATGGCGAGGAGAATGAAACTCAAATCCCCCTTCCGTCCAATCTTAACTTGACTGTTTTTCACAGGCGAAATGAAGAAACCCTGAGTTACACTTTCAGGGAAACTCCAAACACAACCACCCTTCTCAGGAGTATTAACTCAACACGACTGGACGGTTTGCTGCTGGCTTCTATCTGGGGCAATAGGTTCGCCCGCTAGCTAGGCTGCAACAGAGATGATAGGCTCGCCCTTAGCTAGCTCGTACTGTGTCGCCTCAGTAGTTGAATGCTCATGTTTGGAAGAAATTAAAATATAAAACACTTACAGTGGGCGATGTATTGAAGATAGACATATGCTCTCGTGGATTTTTTTGTAGAACATTTTATGCTGAACAATTCCTACACTCATTGTATTGAGATATTTTTAACGGTTTGCCCAGCGTAAGCTTACAAAGCACTCGGACGCCAGTTTTTTTCGACTTTCCCACTGAAATCGTTACTGCTCGGCTTCCTTTGATCATAAATAAATAATTTTCCACAGACGTAATCCTCGAGATATCCTTTACAGAATGGTGGAAACCGCATCAATATCCGTCCAGTGGTTCTCGAGTTTACCCGTAACAAACACAAATCGGGAACTTTGTTTTATACTAAGTAGATATATTGTACCCATGGTACTGGTGCTGACTGGCGTCGAATCTGATGCTCACGAGAGGAAAAATCACGCATATGATTTTTCGGGTTGTCGAACCAGAGGTCTTTGAGGAAGAAAAAACTCATGTTAACCAAGAACCATATAATATAAGGCTATTCAAGAAATATCAGCTTAATTCCGGATGTCTTGTAGGAATTATAAGCAATATTGTACAAAATATAAGATATTCATAGTACTGTAAGAAGCTGTATTTGAGCAAAAGGCACAGTTTCGAGGCAAAATTAACAAGTGAGAAATTAGCTTGTTCAGAGAGGCGTGTCAGCTTGGCGCCTAAGAACTTTTTGCGTCTACGAGGGGGAACCAAGACAAAGACTAATGACTGTCGGAATCACAGAAACATAAAGAAAAAGGTTGGAGTGGGGAGGACGCCACATGGAAATAATTGATTACAGGAAAACGAGACATCCAAGAGAGTTGAAATCAACACATAGATGAATAAAATCCGGAGAGGATAATTATGATTCCAAGATGTATGCTTATCGGAGCATATTAAGCATTACACGGACTGTGAACGCAGAAACGCGGATGTCAGACATCAGCGGAAGAAGATGAAGGGGAATCCCAGATTTAGCGTACCCAAGCCATCACCAAGATAAATTAATATTAATTAATTGAACGATCAAATCACTGGCACGAGGATGGAATTGTAACCTCCGTGGAAAATTGGACCAGATGAAGGCAGTGTCAGCCCTGGAAACTGCAGGTATAAAGGAAAGGTCGTTCCGTGGATCTGAGAGAACTATGTTTCGAGAGGGAAACTTTAAATAGGGCATGAGGCCATGGAGAAGTCAGTCAACTTGGACAGCTCACGCGAGGAGGGTGCTACTCCTTCGCTCGGAAATGTATAAACAAAGACCGCGCAACTAACGAACAAAGTAATTTACATGTGCAAATGTAAAAATGTTATATGAAGTCAATTTGGAGCACTCACGCGAAGAGGGTGCTGTCCGTCCGTTCGGAAATTATAAACAAAGACCGCGCAACTACAAGCGCCAAGTATTTATACAAGTATGTGAAAGGAACATTGTGATGTTTAAGCTAAAGTAAATAGAAGTATTTCAGTCAGGAAGATGTTCTTTAGTACTGAAATGATAGGATGGAATTACGAGTGCGCAGACGCCGTAATAATAATAATAAGCCAAGTAAAGCTGATAGTTATCAAGCCGCGCAGTAACTGAAATAATTTGGGATGAACAGTAAATTACACCGTCATATGGGTAATTTGGTAAAGCGCGCACGTCATAATCTAGTAATCAACAATGGTCACACTATATCCATTAATATTGATCATGGGATGGGAAACCATGTCACAGGCATTGTGATCTTATTCAAGTACAGACAAAGACACTGAGTAGTAGACGTGGAGGAACATTCACACTAGCAGCCGTTTGAGCGAGGGTTAGCCAGGATCGCGTTTGATAGAGACTTCCATTGGAGTTAAATATCGGAAATCACGCCCCTGCAACTCTGTGATCACGCAAATATGAAGCCAAAGAGGCAAATCGTGTGAAAAAAGTGGCTGTGTAATATACTTGTTAATATATGTCAGTGTTAAAAATAATATGTGTATTACAAAAGTGAAAATGTGTATTATAAGAGTGAAAACTGTATTGTGTCCGCAAAGGAAATATACCATATCCATCATGATTCGTCAGTAAATGGCAAGATGGTGGGTTATATGGACTATCATGAGATTCGACCAACAGAATACAAATGTGAGAACCAATTCAAATGATATAATGTAGAACGCTAGCGATACGATACGTTAAAGTCGAAATCATGTCAAAATAGGTATTTTGAAGTAATATTTATACGAGATTGCCTTCCCCTTTTTTTGATAGAAAACATTTGCAAATTGAGAATTAATTGGCTTACAGCGGATTTGCGTATGGCCAAAATGAGTCTAATATGAAAGTTAAACGGTAACTTTATAAGTGAGAAAAGTCGGAATAATGAATTATTCAGCATGTTTGCATGAAGTGATAAAATTGCATCAAATCCCAGGTAATTACAAGGTAAAGATTATATGTAAGAATGATGTCATAATGTGTCAGAAAGTAATGTTATACATGATCAGATGTAACGAGTGAAATTGAATCACACAGTAATTGTTGAATGTTAAAGAGCCAGTAGAAATGCCAGTAAAACATATACCAGTATGATAAAGGATGATGTGAAAATCATTAACAACGCTAGATGGAAGGGAAACTAGATGTGTCATATGATCTTTGATATACCGACAGACCTAATATTTATGCCGCTGATATGCGAGCAATTTAAGAGTAAAATCAAGATGATTACTTAATTAATGCAAGGAACGTTTCTAGGACATTGTTAGGACCATACAGGCTATTCTACGAATGTTTGTATTGATGTATAGCCATGGGGCATACTGTTGTATTGACGATGGCGGATGGAGAGAGACAGGTGTCTGAGCTGCCATACCAGCCCTCGCGAGAGCTTTTGAGGATTTACGTTTGCCAACTCAATTAGCTACTCCTTTTAATGATCCGCATTGTGATGCGAGAATCCATTTGTACGGAAGGGTCAAGGACGCCTTACCGATAATTCGTGCGTGACAGTGGCAAGCAGTGAGACCACTATACCACGCCAGTAAAAGCCGTATGCCCTTCCCCAGGACTTTCTTGCCTAGCAAAACCCATTCCTTTGCTATATCTATGTTATCGAGTCACATTGAGCCAATTAATAGGATGTTAAATAATTGGATATCCAGTTCATAACATGACACAAGTTTCGCCTTATACTAACTGCAAAGTGAGAGTACAACTGTAAAAATCTTCTTGGTGTGTGTGAATGAGTAATTAAGACAGCTGTGGGAGCTGAGAGCTGGTCGGCCGAGGGTCAGGCTAGGCAGTCATCATGGGTTCCTAGCGACCCAACCGTAAGCTATTGTATTCACGACGGGTGGTAGTTTTATGACTAACCCTATTATAAAGTGCACTGGAGACTGCGCTATCATGGTCGGGCTTATTAATTAATAAGAAATTGTTTATTTTGACTACAGAAATCAATTCTTAGCATTATAAGGATGTCATATCCATCTTTTAATTGTTGAAATCGAGTAATATTTAGCCAAGTTAGCTGTTCTTAACACTAACTCTGCTAAAAGGGATCTGACACATTATTTGAAGTTTAAAAACCCAGTTTGAGATGCATACTTGCATACGGGTACAGTGAATGTGGATTTGATGCAAACATAACTATGAATCGACTTATATTTTGAACGACATAAAGACGTATAGTATCGTTATAGCAGACTAGCATTTGCTTATGAAGATAAGAAGGTTGCGTTTGTGGAGAAAGCGGAGGAAGGAAACAATACACAGAATTAAAGTACATTGTTGTACAAGTAACCTATCACAACAATGGCTAACGCATTGTTAAACCATGAAGTAAAGTAAATATTCCATAAGCACTATGGATAGTCAAGTAATAAATACTGTAACGTCAATAATATTGAATTGCTATTTATGTACAGTTGATGTCATGTTTATTTGATTTGTTTTGATTATTATTATTATTGTTTAAATAGAGTGCATAAGATATGAACATTGTCAGATGACAAAAAGTGCATTACCATAAATGAAACTGTTTAGTGAAGTGTAGAATAGGGTGTATTGAGACACCAGAGACTCACAGGAAGAGTTGTGGCAGCATGCCTGGTGAGGTCGAATTGTGATCTCAGCTGCGGACCACAGATGATGTAGATCAGCATTCAGTGTCCCTTTTACCATTATCATCTGTGTGATTCAAAGGTTTATTTTGATTTGTGGGATTAAATTAAATTAAATTAGATGTTTCATTGTTGTATAATAGCCATGATTAAAAATTAAATATTGTATTTTAGGAAGTTGTTTACCTTTTATTGTAGAGTAGTACCTGGTAGTATTCGGATCCTGAATATGTGTTCGCATTGTGGGGAGACGCACCATGCCCCGAAAGGACGGAGCCGGTCGGGATGTGAATACATGTTCTCCACATGACGTCATATGGGTACAATATGATCCCATCAGCATTTTTAAATCACTCAACATAATTTGTTTATTTACTAATTATGGTTACTTTTTATTATAACATTATTTTTAGCGGGTTTTTAAACATTCTGGCCATCAGCACCGTGTCCTTAAGACTGTTATTATTATTATTATTATTATTATTACTAACGAAATCGTTACAAATATACACATTTTACATTTTTTTTTTCAAATTCATAGAGAGAAGCGAGAGCAATCACATATACGACTAGAAGGTGAAACCTTCTGTGTGGCATGCATATCATTGATTACTATTTCTTAAAATTGTATAATAGCTTATTAGAATAACAAGCTCTATGTAAATGCTTTATGTACTAACAATGAATAAGAAGGAAAATTTGCGTTTGTATAAACTTCTAGGCTCAACTAATTATATTTTCAATTTGAATTGTGTTTTCTCTGAGAAAATACTTCATATGCATCTTCAGGTTTGCATGATTTCCTTTAAATTATTTTAATTTAATTAGTAGATTGTTATATAATTTTGGTGAGAGGAATAGAAAGTTACGATTAGCAATACATAACTTAGGTTGATATCAAATAGAGTGATTCTCCGTAATACTTCTGGTTTCATACCCGTGACTTACAACTTGTACTCGATTTCTTCCTTAAAAAATGTGTATTTATATATTTCAAAAGCATACAATTATTTAATATTGAATACCCTTATATCAGCATACAGTCTCGCAGTCGGATATAATCTATCATCATTCAACATTATTCGCACTATGAGATTCTGCACTATCTGAACAATTTTTAGTATGTTTTCATAGGCACCTCCCCAGGCAACAATACCATATGAATGAACTGACTGGACTAGAGCATGGTAGATGTCTCTTATTATTCTGCAATTGACAATATGTTTTAGGTTGTGAAATATATAGAGTAGATTGTTCTTCTTATTTTACTTGTAAAGTGTTTGCATTGGCTTTTCCATTTCATGCCACTATCTATAAATAATCCCAGTGTGAAATGTGGGGATTGATGATAAGTGTACACTGTAATATGGATTAAGACTGGCGAGAAGGCGTTCGTGGCCTTATGTTAGGTACCAATAACGGCATTTACCTGACGTTGAAGTGGAAACTACAAAATACCATTTGCTTAAATCATGCACACAGTGGAATTGGAACCCGTCTTTGTTATCAGTTGTCCTCACGAGACAGAATGACAGACGCTCGTCGCTCAGTGATTGATCCCTTAATCCAAATTCAATCACATGATTATGAGAGTAGACTTAAGCTCATTAATGCGAATGATTGTTTGATCTACGCTTTCACGGTTCAGAATACTAATAGAATATCTTGACTTTATGCCATGTGGACAGCTTTAAAGGAAGAAATCTTCATCTTTTGACCAGATCCATCTTGTCAGATAAGACGGAGTGGAGAAATAGCGCAGTACACCCTACTAATATTTGGTAGTCCAGCTGATAGCCGGAAGGTATTGAAATTCTTTCGTGATTTTACAATTTTCCTTATGATCCTAGACCTATTATATTATTGCGTATGTGTAAGAGCTTGCACGTCCATGAATATGACATCATGCCCCGATCAGAAATGGACATACGATGATTTAGTGTGTTTCGACGTAAGTTAGGCTAAGTACGAATTTTTGCGTTTAGCAAATACTAGATATGCAAACCTAGTATTAGTCATAGTGAATGCTCAATGGCCATTGGAATAATCATGAAAATAGGTAATGCTGTGCCTGCAGTAACACCACCAAATATCTCAAATTAATATCTGTAAGAGCCTGAGATGTTTATACATGTAATGTAGTAAGAAGGATCAACTGGTACATAGCCTACATCCTCTCCAAGTGTAGATTATTGCCATTGAAACAATAATTCTTTACTTTTTAATTCCCCGACAAAATTTGAACAGACGTAATTTTCAGGACAATAATCCGTGCATACAGGTATGATTCATTTAAACCAACTAAATTGAGCAATTATGGATACATTGACCTTTATACAATCATTCCTTATTCCCATCACTTGTACTACTAAATTTAAAAGATCTTCATTTGTATTGCGACATTCTCTAAACCCCGTTCAAAGCATTATCAGTACACTACCTCCTGAACTTTTACTCATTTCTTGCTTCTTAGGCCATTATGGTTTGCAGATCTAATTGCACTTCAGAAGACATCACCACATGTGAGTACATCATTTTAAAGATAGTCTATTTTACAGTTTTTTCATGGTTATGTGCTTGAGTCTGTTGCTTTCATAGCTTCCCTAATAAACGAAAAGTATTTTTTCTCAACAACAATAAACGTTTTATTACCTATATTTAAAATCACTGTATTTTAGCTGTGTATAGCCCACGCTGTTGAAAGTGCGACTAAGTGCGAGTGGAGAGAATTTCGTTTTAATTCCTCATTCGATATTGAAGTGCTTTTAAGAAAAAGAATGTTATTACAACTATCACTTCGGTTGTGTTGAGGTGTCCGAATAGAAATACTCACCCACTAAGATGTGGGTACCAGGTGCTTTGGACAGCCCCCCTCCCTCATCTCCTCTCTCTCACTCGTGACCTAAATCATGGACCACCCTTCCCGGAACATCGTGCTGTGAACTGGCTTCGATCTCTGGCCTACAATGAGTACTGGCGCTAGAATATGATGTGAAGCGTGATATGAGACTTTCCATACAATTCAGAGTACAATTAATAATCAGGAAAGTAACGCTGAAAGAAGTTAGAAGAAAAGGAAGGAAGCTTGTAATTTTATGCTACGCTTATCCTCGTGATCATGAGCAACGGGACGTAATATTTCACTTCGAAAATCTGAAGAGGATTGACTGGGAATCGAAACGGGTCCACCTTGGTGAGAGGCAAATAGCTTCATCACTGCACCCGCAAGAGGTTGGAGATATAGGCCCAACAACTGGACTGTATACAGAATGGTCCACTAGCCCCTTATATTTTGGAGGTAGGCAACCCAACTAACGCGTATATCAGAGTCATCCTAAAAACATCAGTACCTGCTCCTTTACGACCTTAGTACAACTTTACCGTTGAGTACATGCTCGCGAATATAGTAGAAATCGATAGTGGCAGTGTTATTTCAATGACCTCGAATATAATGCATGATTTAAAGGTTCACAGCTCCGAATAACACCTTCTTACGTTTGTACAGGAAGTGTCTACGAATAGATTCAATATGTGCCAGCAAAACACCATAGTTCTCGGTAGCTATGCTGGCTAAATCAAGAATTGCTAGAGTAGCGTCAACGAAGTCGCATTGTAGTAGGTTCGAACCTCGAACTAGTACAATTTTCTTTTTGCTTATTGTCGTTTATTGTGGATGTCTTATGGATGCATATCTATCTGTTCCAACGAGTGAATTTTAATTTGATCCTGAAAAGGACCGTACTTATCCGATGGTACATAGCCAGATTGGACGACGACATAATGATCTGTAGAACGAAAGCAAGGTATCCTGTATATTCATGGTAGCAAGTGTTCGAAATTTTGACCACCTCAGTTTAAAGCAAAACTCAGACTCACTCAGACGACCCACATAACAAATAAATACATCAGACCAAAACTATAATTTCTTTCAACGGCGTCTGCGCGAAAAGCGCTTGCTATACACATACAGTAACAGTTAGTTTGTGAGGTTTTAAGGGGCGGAACTACGAGGTCATTTACCCCAAACATACAGTAAATACAGATAATTATAATGTTATTGGATTTACGTCCCTTTTAACTACTCCGGCGTTTAGAGAACCGGGGGTGCCGGAATTTTGTTCCCAAGAGGATCTTTAACGAGCCAGTAAATCACCTGACACGGCTCCCTCGCATTTGCGCACCCTCAAATACCAGCTGACTCTGCTAGGATGCAAACCTGCAACCTTCGGCACAGCAAGCGAGAACGTTACCGCTGAGCCAAGCAGTCAGCAGTAAATACAGAACGTGTCATATTATTATTATTATTATTTTGGGATACATATTGAACTATTAAAATTCTAAACACGAATAACATCCATCCATGGTTTGGAACAGTATTTAGGGAAAATTTCGCCTCCGTAGCTTAGCGGTCAGCATGGTTAGCTGCCGCACCGGAGGTCCTGGGTTCGATTCCCAGCTCTGCCATGACCTTTGAAAAGTAGTATGAGGACAGGAACGGGGTCTACTCAGCCTCGGGTGGCCCAAATGAGTAGAAGGAATTTGATTCCCACCTCAGCCATCCTCGAAGTGGTTTTCCGTGCTTTCCCACTTCGTCTTCGGGCAAATACCGGGATGGTAAGGTCACGGCCGCCTCTTTCCCTCTTCTTCCCTCTTCCTTGTTTATCCATCCCAATCTTCCACTCACTTCCCATCCCTCATAAAGCCCCTGTTCACTTTGCAGTAGAGGCCGCCTGGGCTAGATGCTGATCACACCTCCTCAGTTGTATCCACTCCGACCAGATGTTCCCAGCTCTAGGACACTGCCCGTACAGGCGATAGTGGTGAGTTCCCTCGCTTAGTCCGTGGGTTCCACCAACCTGGAGGGTAAACGACTAAAAAACAAAAAACAAAACAATAAAAATGCAAATAATACCTTTAAACGACAAACCTTCGCTATGTTTTATTTCATACAACTTTGCGTACACAATGCTAGCGTGTGATACACTTCAGTCATACAAGCAGGTGTACTGACGAGGATGAACAGAATCATACAGGATTTTGTACTAGCGATCACAACAACTTCCTTGCCAGCGGGTGTCGTGTGAAACGAGCCTAAATATATATATATATATATATACATAGGTATATATTTTTAGTCAATTTTACCTTCCAGGTTGGTGTTTCCCACGGACTCAGCGAGGGATCTCACCACTACCGCCTTTCCAGGCAGAGTCCTAGAGCTGGGAACACTTGGTCGGATTGGATACAACAGGGTAGGGGTTTGATCAGCACTTCGCCCAGGCGGCCTCACCTGAAAAGCGAACAGGGGCCTCACGAGGGATGGGAAGGGAGGGAAAGATTTGGATGGATAGGCAAGGAAGAGGGAAGGAGGCGGCCGTGGCCTTCCAGTATGTACCATCCCGGCATTTGCCCGAAGACGAAGTGGTAAACCACGGAAAACCACTTCGAGGATGGCTGAGGTGGGAGTCAAACCCCCTCTACTCATTTGGACCACCCGAGGCTGAGTAGACCCCGTTCCAGTCCTCATACCACTTTTCAAATTCCGTGGCAGAGCCGGGAATCGAACCCAGGACCTCTGGGGCGGCAGCTAACCATGCTGATCGCTACGCTACGGAGGCGACTGCCTAAAGATATGCTAAGACTTTTTCTTAAAATTTAATAACAAAATAATACCAAAGGAAATTCTAAGGAATACGTTTACTTCGATGCGAGCACTGGCGATCAGAATATTCATCAATATGTTGTTGTTTGTAATTTCATTTCAGAGGCTAGAACAATGCGGTCATTTAGCCCCGTGTACTTGGGTGTGGGTGAACAATTTCTCTGATGACCTGAGTTATTGCGGGCTTGTAGTAATGTGTGTATTTGTAATTAAGGATTTGGAATGAGGCGGGCGTGGCCTTAAGACAGAAACCGTCCCGGAATTTGGCCGGAGTAGAAGTGGGTAACCACGGAAAATCACTTCCAGGGTGGCTGAGGTGGGAATCGAACCCACCTCTTATCAGATTTGCTTCATGAAGCTGAGTGAACCTAATTTCAGCCCTCAGACCAGTATTGAATTTCTTGGCAGAGCTGGGAATCAAACCCGGACCTTCGGAGAGACACTTCGATATGTTATCTTAATATCCATGACAGTTTCTTAATTTTATGCCATTACAGGTCACGTGGCATAACCTATCAATTCGATCGTATTCTCATTATGAATCAGCAAAATTCAACATACTCTTCACACAAATACATCGTAAGGGAATAAATATTGCAATGTAGTTACATCCCAACTAAAATGGAGCGTAGGCTTTCGTTCAAAAAACTATGCCTACCAATGGATTCGAAGCACTGTACTACCTGTTCTCACCCACCAAATCAGCCACCAATGCATTGTAGACACAGCGCGCTGCACCAGCAGTAGTTACTGTGGCCGTCCCTCCTCAAACGTTTAATTCCATGTCAACGCCTTCCTTCACAGTTTATGATTTATCTTTCTACTATTACAGATCACGTGGCGTAAGCTATTAATTCGATCGTATTAAGTGTATGTGTGTTATTTCAAGGAGCAATAAGTCATATTTTAGTAGAATGGGCCATATTATTTGGCGGGGAAAATTTTACGGTCGGTTTTTCTTTGCTGAACCCATGACCCAATTACATTGCTGTCACACAGTCAGAGCGCAGAGCAATATCGACTATCGGGAGAAATGCAATGTTAGTTGGGTTTCATAAAACTAAATAAAAAGGGGCTGGTGGACCACTCTGTATAATAGCGTCTAGGATGTCCGGGACTTGGAAGAAGGTACCATCTCAGCGTTTGTTTTGAATTCCCTCGGAATAAAGTATTCAGATGAACACTCTAAATGCAGTATTTGTTTAAAGTCACGTATCTTAATTCAACGTTCCAAGGGACTGAGATTTTATCAGAAAAAGCAAAAGTGTCCAATTTACGATTCCTTCCTAGGAATGTAGGCCTATCCGTACTCAAGTGGTTTGGTTCATGGTGATGTTAGTGGTGTCCGATGTCCAGACTTAGAGAGCGATCATATCTGTTATATAAGACAAAAATTAAGGGCTGATTTTCAGCATTTCAAAAGATATTCCACTACCAAACCGGCAACGCACGACACGTGTCTTCGGGAAATTTCAATTCTTCCAGGTCCTCATTGTCGTGATCCCGAAAGTTTCTACGCACTGGTTTTGGAGCAATAACTTTGAAAATATATCCACATGTTCTATACAAAGGCATTCAGTTATTAGTTGTATAGTGCCACAACTTTTGTGGATAAACATTAGGTAATTAATGAAGGCAATACTCTTACAAATTACATCAATTTACTTCTCAAAACTACTTGTTGTTGATGTTGTCGCTGTTTGAGTCTTTAGTATTTTGTCTGGTTTCATGGAGCTTTCCATGCCTCCCTGTCCTGAGTTAATCGTTTCATCTCCGCATACCTCCCTCACCCTACATCTGAAGCAATCTGATAAACATATTCTAACCTTTGTTTTCCCTTACAGTTCGTATCCTCGACCCTTCCTTTCATAAGTAAGTTTGCAATTCCTACTTTAGGTGTCTTAGTATGTCTCCTACCTACCTACCTCTTCTCTTCATTAGAAGTTGCCAGAAGCATCACTCCTCTCCCACTCGACTTAATACCTCTTCATTTGTTACTCTATCTAACCATTTGATCTTCATAATTCTCCAGTAACACCACATTTCAAATGCGTTTATTCTCCTCTTTCCTAATGCGCCAACAGTCCATGTTTCACTTCCATAAAGCGCCACGCTCAAGACAAAGGCTTTCGAAAATGACTTTCTAATACCTAAATCAATATTTATATCAACATATATGTTTTCCGTAGAAATGCTTTGTTTGCCTGAGCCAACCTACTTTTGATATTCTGTTGGCTTAGTTCACCACTGGTAATTTTGCTTCCTAAGTAGCAAATGTCTCCTACTTCCTTTAGGTTTTCCTCTGCCAATTTGACGTCAATAGGAGTTTCAGAGTTCGTTCGGCTGCATTCCATTATTATAATTTTAGATTTATTGATTTTTGCTATCATTTCTTTGAAAATAATGTCCATATCATTCAAAAATTCCTTCAAATCCAGTGGCGAATCATCAAAGATGACAATGTCATCAGAATATCTCAGAGTTGAGAGTATTTCTCCTTGAAAATTTACTCCTACTTTACATTTTTCTCTATATTTCTTAATTGTTTGTTCAATGTACAGATTGCAAAGAATGGGTGATAAGTTGCAGCATTGCCTCACACAAATACACATTTTTGAATACCAGAGTCTCTCTCATGTCCTTTGGCTCGAATAACTACTGTGTGGTTTCTGTATGGATTGTAGATCACCTCCCTAACCCTGTTCTTTATTTACATTATTTTCAATAAAGTATAGGCCAATCAAACAAATTACTCCAATCAGCGTAATCAAAGTCCTTTTCTAAGTCTACAACTGCCTTGAACGTACTTATATACCAGATAAATCAGCTGCCCCTAATAACATTGCATTATGCAGCCCTACTGGCGTAGGTATCAGACAGGTCAATATTTCTCTTTTTGCATCGCTTATGGTAATCATGCACTGCAAACGTATCCTGCAAACGATACTGAACACTATTATTCTTCCCTCTTATTAGTAGGCTATGTAGTCCAATCACTGCTGTAGTATCATACTGTAACACTGTACTATACACACTGTAGGTTATACAGGCACACTTGCTAGTGCACATCAAATGGGAGGACTACATACCTAATGTCACGGTACTCGAGAGAGCAAAAATGAAGAGTATTGAGTCCATCATTATCGGCCATCGGCTTAGATGGTCTGGCCATGTCCAGCGTATGAGTGATGACAGTCTCCTTCGGCAGATCTTGTACAGTGAACTCAGCACGGGCAAGAGACCAACAGGTGCACCTTTGAAACGTTTTAAAGATCAGCTCAAAGAAACTTTCAATAATGTATTTATCAATCCAGATACATGGTGTACCCTTGCAGAGGACCGTTCGCGTTGGCGCAAAACCACCTTTGACGCTGTTCTACTTTTTGAACAAAATCGTCAAAGACAAGAAACGGAAGCTCGTCAGAGAAGAAAACTCCGCCAAACACTTCCACGTCCACACCTACCATCACGTGGCCGACGAAAGATACTGGCCCCAGTGCGAGCAGCCATCTTGTCTGTGACGTAGGCGATGTAGTGACCCTGGTTGAGTCGACTTGTGAATTTCTTGTGAATAGCAGTGTGAGAATAGTTAGTGTTTTATAAAGTGTAACGTCCAACTTTGCATCCAACTTGCGTTGTGGTGCATCATGTAGCTGCAATAATAAAGTAGGCTACTGGGTAAGTGTTAACACCTGCGATACTTTATTTCTTATTAGTGCTACAGATTAATCAAACGCACGTGTGGTGTAGGTTATGTACGAATTTACGTTAGCCTAATATTGTGGATGTTGAGGAATATTGTAATGCATGCTAAGTTAATTACCTGAGTTAAAGTTAGAAATTTAATGAATGTATCCCTTTACAGGAAATCAAAATGACGAGATGTTGTAATGTGGCTGGCTGTAAGAGCAATTACAGATCTCAGCATGAAAATGTTTCTACATTTTCTCTCCCAAAGGACGAAAAATTAAGAAATATATGGCTTAGAAAAATTCCCACTGACTTCTCACAAGTGAGCAAGCCTATAGTTTGTATAAAACATTTTACTGATAGCTCTGTTATCAGGACAGAGCAATTTATAGTTGATGGGGAAATAAAGACATTTGCTAGGAGTTATCCGAAGTTGAAGCCTGATGCAGTACCTTCAATATTTCCGAATTTGCCAGGATATCTATCCACTCCTGGGCCTTCTTCTAGAAGACTGTGTGATGCAGAGAAAGAAAATCTGGATGAAACCATAGAAGCGAGCCTGGAAGACTTCAGACACTACGAAGAAGAGAATTCTGTGAACAGTCTATCGGATATATCTGAACACTTCTCCTCCAACAGGAATAAATTTAAGGAGGAATGGACACATATCAAGACAGAAGACAAGTTGGTGACGTGGTTGAAGAATGTGAGTGATGCAGTGCCCATAATTACAGGTTCTGTGTGTATTCTAAATAACCTCAGCATTGAGGTGGCTGTCAATGGGTTGCAGATTCCCAAATATTAAGCGCCACAAAAGTTTCTTTGCATTACTGATAAAAATTCATTTGATCAACTAGCCTACTTCACTTCATTGAAAATTCTGAGTGCGATGAAAATGGAAGAAAGTTGTCAGCAGTGAATGCTCCTGTGAACATCCTACAGAGAAGTTTTTCGAGTGATGATTGCACACCATTATAGTCTTTAATAGAGCAAATTAATTTTTTAGATGCTAGGCAAACAATCGTAGGTACAGTGGAGACACGTTACTCTTGGCAGCTTCCATATAATATGTTAATTTGTCATCAGTGTACAAAAGGTTACATCGGAGTGGTCATATTTATCTGCCTCAACCATCAAAAGTTGCTTGGTAAGTTTGATTTGAGTACTTTTGACATTATTGGGAGTATTGAGTAGCCTTTCTCGGTCTAAAGAAGAAGAATTACTTGAAAGATCATGAATGTTCACAAATTAATTTTTGTTCATTTTAATGGAAAAGTTGAACTGTACTCTTCTAAAGCCATGGCGAGACAAAGCCATTGGTCGCTACTTGGTTAAGCTACTATCTGGACCAAAATTATTATTAGTAGTACAAGCAAGGAGGTCTGGGGTTAGGTTTGTGTTTGTATGTAAAGAATACTCTGTATTGCTGGTACCAATAATGAGCGCTGGCAGCTGTCAAAGCTAACACATGAGGAAATGCTGCGTTGCCACTGAGGCAGATCATGACTCATAACATTCCAAGAAGCTTCCAGGAAGACACAAATACTGAGATCTGTGGTGTGTCAGCCGTATTCGTGTGAAGGGTCAATTAAACATCGCGATGCACGCGAGTTTAGGGGAATTTTTAGTTGCCTAATCGCTCTAGCTGTTACTAACTTAATTATGGGTCTATTCCTTTCATAGCCCCCTCTTCGTCACTTGTGTCTGAATTGGATCTGGAATTGCTTTCCAGGGAAACGATGAACCAATCTACCCCATCATCGAGTATAAATTCACGTTTCGTAGCCTCATCCAGTTCTCGTTGCACTATTAACACAACACGCTTCCAGTTTTATGAATTCACTTCCCTAATAGCCTAAACGGTAAGCTTCTCAACCTCACGGAGTGTGAAATTCTTATTATGCCGTGCTACATAACCCTTCACTTGACCCCATATAATTTCTATAGGATTGAAGTGGCAATGATATGGGGCAGCGTGATGATCTCATGGCCATGCTTTCTCGCCAGTTCATCCACGTGGTAGCCTACATGGGTTTAGTCTTGCGCTGCTGTATAAGGTTGAGAAGGATGTTAATTCTGAATGAAAGTGGAACGCGGATTATACACTTGCAGCAGACATGAATGTACTTTTACATACCTTGTGTCCTTGTTTCATCTTTTGGGCGATATTACGTATTGAAATTAGGAACCCAAATTACTACTGAACCTCATATATGTGCTAAAGTACGTAAACATGTGTTTTAATTTTTTGCTGTTTTAAAAACAGCTGCCATGCTTCGATAGCACTTGCATCTCGTTCAACCGTCATCAAGGCTCACTCTAGCAGCACGCACCGAGGGACACACATTGCTGCCAACATGTGAGATACAAAATCACTGCTGATAAAAAGAAGTGGGATGCAAAATCACTGTTGATAAAAATAAGTGGGATGCAAAATCACTGTTGATAAAAAAAGAATCATCGGGACACGTTAGGCAGTAACCATTGTCAAAAACCATTGGATTAGACAAAACGAAGGTAAGAATGTTCGGGTGTTGGTGTGGCCTTGGCCGAGCGCTGCTAGCGGGGCATGGTTGGCACAAAACTCATTGATCTGGGCGCGTTAGGCTGTAACCATTGTCAAAAACCATTGGATTGGACAAACCGAAGGTAAGAATGATCGGGTGTTGGTGTGGCCTTGGCCGAGCGCTGCTAGCGGGGCATGGTTGACACAAAACTCATTGATCTGGGCGCGTTAGGCTGTAACCATTGTCAAAAACCATTGGATTGGGCAAAACGAAGGTAAGAATGGTCGGGTGTAGGTACTGCCTCGACCGCGTGCAGCCAGCGGGGTATGGTTGACACAAAACCATTGATCTGGGCACGTTAGGCTGTAACCTTTGTCAAAACCACAGTTGTGCGGGAAAAAATACACATACTTATTACAGGAGAGCGATATACTGCATAGTTATTATAGAGCAGATAACATAAAACACTCATTTCAGCCGTAAAGAGATGCGCACGAATGATGCCCACTAGAGACTGAATTGGGCACTTTTTTGTTTCACATAGTACCGTAAGGGCGAGGTTGTCAGTACTGTTATGGTACTTTTTGAAGATTGATTTGAACAATGGCGCTCACTGCTGTAATTTTCGATATATTTGGGATGGCTGGGTGGGTCACAGACGGTGGAGGAGGAAACATCTATTAAAACATTGATTCCTGATTTATTTCACCTCCTTTTATAAGGTATTTTGGCTAATTCATGTATTATATTGAATGTTATCGCTCGTTCTATGTTCATTCAGCACTACCGAGACGGATTCCTTTTGTCAGAGAGCTGTCGCATGGTAGGCTACACTATGGCGGTCGAGCCATTCCAACATTCGCGGCTTCGTACTTGAAGTTGTTGGAGCTTATTCTATCTGTACTATGTGGTACGAAGCATTGTCCATTACAATAACACTGTGTTCAGGGATGTTGGGTAACAATTGTTCCTGGAACCATTTTAAAAACTAGTTGTAGTCCATGTCTTCATGGTAATCACCAGATCTTTTCGACCTAAAGAGCAAAAGTGTATTATTAACAAAGCCGTGTGATAGCCCAGCGTGTAGAATAATAAATCGACCCCCTCTGCCTGACGGCCGTTCCTTGTCCACTCACCTGAGTTGTCACTCCAACCCTTTGACACTGTATGACCAGCATTGGCCCACATTTCACCTAACCACACAATATCCATAACATTTTTAACCTATTAAGTTTTGAATTTTTCAGTAGCCTATTTTCACCCAATTTTCACCAAATTTTGTAGGTTCTTTAAAGGGAGCATAATTAAGGGAATTCTAAACTTTGAAGCTATTTGGTTCAGTCATTTAGAAATTATAACATTTTATGTAATAAATATGCAAATTTTGAAAATGTCCCAGGTAACTTAACTTACATCAACTTAGAGTTATCAATCTAAAACTTCTACGGAATGATCATCAATGGTCTAAAAATAAAAATTGGTATTACTTTTAAAATCAGTGCAAATGGTTTATTATTAAAATATTTTTTTCTTAGAATGACCTGTTGTTCTGTTAAAATATGTCATTTTTTTCAAATTTGAACCTAAATATTTCTGAAAGTTATTAATATTTTTCCAAATGGATTCCACATATTATTAAGACCACAAAGTTGTATGTGCAAACCAAGTTTGAAGGTAATTGGATCAAAACGCAGGCAACTGGAACATTTAAAATGCTGAAAAATATAGTATTGAGAAAAAGCTAACTTTATTTAAAAAAAAAACACAGTATTTTAGAGGAATTTCCTGCATCAAGACTTCCCTGAGTTTACAAATAACTTTTCCTACACTTCAGAGGTAACTTATTACTAAACCCATCTTTATCCCTGATGTTGACACGAAAATTTACTGCCACATTCACCACACAGGTCTGTAAACAAATTTTGGAGGGCACCCATATATGAATGAGAATGTGCTTGTCATTAACACTAGGTCTAAGAGTATTCTCCTCACTAAAATAGGCCTATTCCAGTTTTCTGACACTGGCAGAAGAAGTAGTTGCAGCTGTTGAACTTGCATTACTCAACTTCACATGTAATATCACCGCACTGTTTGTCAACATTCAAAATAGCATTATTCCATTTCTTTGTTTCACGGACTTTCGGATTACGCCATTGACTAGATACAGAATACATCTAATAAACTGCACACAAATCTCTAAAATACCATTAACTTACACAAGTTCCACCACTCACAGTAAACCAATAAAAATATAATTCTTGCGAATAAACTTCACTAAAGCCACTGACCATCAAAATAAACAAAGACGCATGGTTCCACCATGTATCCAAAATAACCTATACTTTACTACAAACCAAAATACTTCTGTTCGATGTTAAATATGTGCATGTGTATAGTAATGATATTCTTTTAGTGAATGCCATACAGCTAAAAATTATATGGGATAAGAAAATAACATGTACGGTAAGAAAAGTTTCACACTTGACAAACATTGCCTAGGCTACTCATAACTGATAAATTTACCAACAGAAGGCACCATAAGCTTGTATTCAGATGATTGGCATGATAATCTTGGCCAAGAGTATGAAATTACAACAAAATTGTGGGGTTCTTGATTCTAGGAAGTGGGCGTTGCCCATTTCAAGACCTAAGCACGTGTTCTTTTAAAGCCCCCGTAAGCTTAAGGTATTTAAAATGGCCGTACATAAAAACAAATGTATATTTAAGTGCTCCAAGTGATGAGGTAACTTCTAGGGCATGAAACCAGATTTTGGTTTTTTGTTTGTAATTTTTGGCCTACAACTTAGTAGGGTCTCCCCATTTCATGTAGGAACTGACACCTCAAAGCCACAATATCTGGCCTCTCCATGATCACCTTCCCCCCCATTAATTTTCTTATATTTAAATCCCAGATCGTGCAACACTTTATTCAGTGAAGAAAGGCTTCCTTGAAATAATTGTGCCTCTCTGAGCAAAAACAAGAAGTTTGCGACATGTTGGAATTTCTTTCCTAAAATAATAGCTATAAATATGCCGTCTAACAGCATCTTGTTGAAAACCCTCTAAATTAGTGACCACACCTTCTCTATGCCTCTTCTTCCCTGGAGTTGATAGTTTAGACGGGCCAGCATCATCAGACAGGAACTTCCCTTCCGTCACTCGGTACGCAGTGATTTCAGTCACACCAAGAGTCTTGGCAGTTCTTTTCCTCACCTGAACAAATGGAATCAGAGGTTCCTCCCGTAAGCGCATACTTTCCTCTTCTTCCTCCATAAAATTCCTCACCGCACATACCATCTCCTTTACATGGCCTGAAGTTGTTCTGTCGCAGAGAATGGATCCTGGGCCTTTCGCGAGCATGTACCGATGCCATTTTTACACAACGAAAGTAGACACGATGATGCAAATAAAAGAAATAAACTCAAAATCTGTATTGAACCCTTTATCCACAGGCTGTATAAAGGATTCTAATAAATTATTCATCATCTTTTGATACATTTCTACAGACAGCAGATATGAGAGCCAGACGGTGTTGGGAAATATTGAGAAATCAGTGGCCGAGAGGACACAATGGTTTATCTCCTGTGGTATTTTAGGAAGTAGCATAAATATTCTTGACACATAGGACAGGTGCAACTTTTAGCGCGGAGACGGCTTGGGTACGCACAATATGGCCTGTTGCTATGAGTGTTGGTGCCAAGAAGAAAATCGAATGCTACGATGTAATTGGTCAACCTTCATGTTAACCACTCTCTGTTGCAAAAATACATGTAAAAGCGCGCAAAGACATACAAGTGTCTGAACCAATAATATCAAGACGCCTTGTTTTAGTGGCAACTCGGCTTGGTAACGCACCCTGGTAAATTAACGCGGGAGTTATCTACGGATTAATTCCATGGTCGATTCGAGCCAGCTACAGCATAATCGTAACCTCCACATCGCTACGAACTCAATGATACCGATCGCATGCTAGTCTGATAATTATTATGGAATATTTTTTCATAAATCCCCTTCCACATCTACCCTAGCCAGTTTCATTTATAATGATCCAGAAAGCTTCGAGAGAACACACTTATTTTTGTGCGTCTGAGGACGTAACGTCGATACACTTATTTTGTGCGTCTGAGGACGTAACACACTCTTTATTTTGTGGGTCTGAGGACGTAACGTTGAGTTTTATTTGAGCATTTGAGGACATAAGGTGTCCGAGGACAAGAGGCATACTCTGCAATATTTTTCATGTATTTGAACATGAAACATTTTCGTCAAGTTATAAGTGTAATTTCAGTGATTTATTTGTAGTCCCAGCACTACCAGTAGGACCAGTTCATCGAAATAATTCACCAAATAGACTGTCAAGGAATTTAGTACTTGATAGGTGAATTTAATAGGAAATATATCGTGTGTGTATCTGACAAAACTTTATTTAATTCAGCACGAGATGACGTCTAGGAACGAGACCGGATCTTGGAACCAGCAGGACATTTGCCAGAAGATGTCGATGACGAGATAAACATCTTAAAGGAGATGGCTGCATACGTTTCATTGACGCTGTTTTAAAGGATTGAGTACAAATGAATTTATTTATTTATTAAATCAGCTATGGTATTATGGGACATATTTTTGTAGATATTTGTTTGCTTGTTTGGTAATGTAGATTCTTAGTTCTTGTTTACTGACGCGTTAAGAATGGAACAAGCCGAGCGCTTTGTATTTGTAAATATTGTGATTTTTGTTTGGTTCAACTATACGTGGCGACGCGCAGCTCGTGCTCGCATTCGCTTTCGTAAAATCGCGGTCAAGCATTATAATTCGGAGGTATGCCTTGTAACAAAAATGGAACTGAAATAATTTTGAGATTAAAAATAGAATTTGGAGGGTAGAGATTATTTGTGAGAAGAATTTTATGACGGATCAGGATTATTTTGATAGTTGCTTTTCCAGCAGATCTGAACGGGATGGCACTTTGCACCCGAGTTTTTGTTGTGTATTGTTTTAATGTGTCAATGGACGCAATATTGTTGATCTGTTTTGAGCCGACCCAGTGGATTGTTTATGAGAGTCAGTCCAAGCTTTTGGTGCGTCGTGTGATTTTTATGATGTGCTAGCGAGAATATATCATTGTGATTATTCTGTCTTGCTCCACATCGGCCCAGTTCATGACCTCGCGGGGCTGGACTTGTGGTATATATTTGTGTTTTCTTGCCATCCAGGCGGATGGGTGAGATATGTTGGCGTTTCCAGAGGAAAACTGCACCTAGCTTGAGGGACTGAGAGAGATAATTGAGGCAGCGATGACTCATACAAGAGGGGCGCGCTCAAATCAGATAACGTGACCTGTCATTAGTAACAGGCCAGGATCCTGTACTTCAATTTTAGACGTTGTTTTAAATTCACAAAACCTGATCGGTTATAATGAGTATTTGATTGATTAAATAGGTGTTGTCCATGTTGTAAGGTAGCTTCCGAAACTCCTGTTTGTCTGGCGTATTATATAAATGTAAACATAGTTTTTCAGCCGTTCGGCTTGTATTTTGTTGCTTTTGCTTTAATTGTGTGTTTATTTTACGCGTTCAATGACCCCGTGTGGCATTAGGAGATGCGAGGCTATGTTCCCAATTTGTGATGAGAGCGTTTTGGCCTATTGCTGGCATGCTTTTTTTTGTTTATTTATGTGCTCTGGCACCAGCTAGAATCTCAGGGAGATTCTTCATCTTTTTGTATTTTTAGATCTTGCATGTGTCAGTAGTAATTATAGTGTATTAATTAAGGGTGGGTCCCATAGCCATAGTGTGATTTAAAAGATGCAACTCCGTGAGCAACATGACTGTTTCAGTTGTAAACGGACTCGCATCAGTACTCAGTTTCTTATTAACGAGCAGTACACCACGCATTATATAACTTCTTGACCAGGAAAAATGGACTTGTATCCATATGTTGTGACGAGCGAGTTCCTACCGCTCAGTATATTTATTTATTAGGGGGTAAAAGTCAGGGAAGATTTTTTTTTATACATCGAGTTGAGCCTCTAAGGACTGCGTGGTAACAACCAACTTCACTTTAGTGTCTAGGTCTTGCTCTTGTTCCGGCTTTGACTTCCTGCCAGTATCTTCGGACCCCAGCGACGAGTGCCTGTTTATGTTCCTCGGACAAAGGTCCTCTCCGTCTTCCGGAAGTTGATGCCATTTTAAAACCTTGGTAGTTGTTCACCAATCTTCTAAATGTGTTCCTGTCACGAATTTCTCGGTCTAGAATACCAATTTGACTGAGATCTTTTTCGCATTCCTCGAACCATCTCGGCCTTGTTGCCTTAGACTTGATGAAACTCCATATTCTTTTGGTTAATCGATCATCATTCATTCTCATGAGGTGACCGTAAAATAGTAGCCTTCTCTTCTTAATTGATGCTGTGATAGGGTCTATGTTCTTGTACAAGTCCTCATTTGCTCTCATTCGCCCCTGTCCATCAACCCATCTATTACCAAGAATTTTTCTTAATATCCTACGCTCTCTTTTTTCCAGTTGGTCGGCTTGACCTTTAGTGTTCATGGTTAATGTTTCGGACGCATATAATCCCTCAGGTTTTACAACTGTGGTATAGTGTCGGAACTTGGCCCCTATACTCATAGACTTTTTGTTATAGATATTTTTTGTAATGTGGTATGCCTGGTCTAACTTCCTCATCCTCACATTAATTGCTTCCTCTTCTAATCCATTCTACTGGATGACTTCAAAGAGATAACGGAAATTTGTGACTCGACTGATTTTTCCAAGGTTAGTGATAATCCATTCAGGTCCATCGCAGATGTTTGTCATATATTTTGTCTTCTGAATGGAAATCTGGAGTCCTACCTTTTCAGCAATTTCTGACAGCCTATTGATCTTGTTGACTGCTGAATCTATGTCGTTAGCAAAAATGGCCAGGTCATCCGCAAAGGCCAGACAGTCAACGTATATCCCTTTGTGCTTAGGACCAAGTCTGAACCGATCTTCATTTCTTTCTTCTTGGTCTAACATCTTCCTCTATTCTCGAATGACTTTTTCCAAGTTGAAGAGGAGTGGAGATAGTCCGTCTCCCTGTCTGACGCCCGTTCTAATTGTAAACGGTTCTGATATCTCTCCCATAAATTTGACTTTCGACACTGTGTTGGTCAGAGTTTGTTTGATCAAATTTCTAGATGTATCATCCACTCCAAACTCTTCCAAAATATTCATTAATGACTCCCGGTCGATGGAGTCATACGCTTTCTGAAAGTCAACAAACACGACCACGTAACTATATCCTCCTGTCTTCTTGTACCTGATGATGTTCTTCAGGTTAATGATCTGTTCCGGGCATGAACGACCCTTTCTGAAGCCAGCCTGGTATTCCCCGATCTGTTGGTCAAGATGCGCTTCTATTCTGTTCTGAACTGCTTTGGAGAAAATCTTATACGGAACAGATACTAATGAGATGCCTCTATAGTTGTTGACATTCTTTTTATCACCTTTTTTGTGTAGAGGATGGATTAGTGCTGACAGCCATTCAATTGGTAACATCCCAGTTCTCCATATCTCCATATTTATTATTATTATTATGCACATATTTTTCAGTCATTAAATTTCCTTTATTCTACTTGTTATTCATTTTATTTCTAGTATAGCCTCTGTCATGGACCTTTCTATTCATTAGAGCATGTTGTTTTTAAGCGAACTTTGCTGTATAACGCAGTCAGGACTGAACACGACCCCGTAGATGACTCTTGAGAAAACCATGCTTTATTGAAGGGTGCATAGACGAGCTGGCGCCGCAAGTGTGGCTAGTTCTTTGCTGGTTCAATGCTAGAACACGTTGGATAGTCAGCATAGACAAGCTGGCTTAGCCAACGTGGTGCGTTTCGCTGTTTTGGGCTTTTATAGCGGATCATAGACAAGCTGTTACCCTACATGTGGCGTTTCGCTGTTTTTGACTGTTTGAAATCACCGGAAGTGATATTTTGTTAACGTAAATACGGCGAAGAGAAATACCGCCAAGAAATTGGAATATACAATAGAATCACGAGTTCTCAAGTTAAATACGATTCACGTTTTGTTTATTGATGTAATTAGTAAAGTAATGTACGTGAAGTCGAGCGCCCATTGATTAAATGTAAAATTAGATTTGTTTAAAAAATCAAACTCATGAATATGTTAGGAGGCTGGTAGCCTTAAATGACAATTAATACTTTGGTAATTAGTCAGTGTTAACATCATATCTGGATAGCAATTTTATGACTGAATATGTGCGGGGTAAAAAATTTATTAAGTAAAACTTAGAACCATTCAGTGATGCAGATTGATTTGCGGGAGTAAAGGGAATAAGTTTAAATGAACTGAAATTGGTCAAATGAAGTAAATGTATGTCAAGAATTATATATGTGTGTGTCAGGGAGACATTTGCATGCCATCATCCTGTTTTCTCAGTGATATATATTTTTGTGTGTGATAATGGCAACAGTAGCGGAGATTCAGGCGATCATTGAAAGTGCCACGGTACGAACCCAGAAACTATTAAAGGAACAGAGTGAAAAATTAGACATTAAATTATCTGAACAGAATGCACAATTATCTGAACAGAATGAGTCATTCCAGACTCAAATGAATGACACTATAAAAACACAATTAGCCGAACAGAGTGAATAATTAGACGCTAAGATATCTGAACAGAGTGAGTCATTAGAAATTCAATTAATTGAACAGGGTAACTCATTACAAGCGCAAGTGAATGAAAATATAAACAAACAATTAGAAGCGCAAGAAAGTAGAAATACGAGTCAGTTAGCCACATTATCTGCAGAAATGAAAGAGTACACTACACAGCAGATGATTCAATTCGCGCTTGATATAAGTAAGAATAACGACAAACAGCTAGGTCAGATACAAAAATTAGAGGACACCTTCAACCGTAAATTAAATTATTTGGACGAAACTGTATTGGCAAAACTAGCTCAGATAGAATTAGCATGCACGGTAAATAACAGTGAGGTTAAAACGGCACAGGATGGTCTTGAAAAGCAGTTTGATAAAATGGAGGAGGATTCTACGTTTATCCAGGGACAATTGTCGGCAGTAAATGAAAGTATTACGGGCCTGATAAAGGACATGGATAAATTAGAAATACAATCAGCAGAGCGATGGCGAAACATAGAATCGGACCAGGATAATTTGAAGAGTACGATAGATGAGAATAATCTACGTTTAGAAGACAGGCTTGAGAAGATAGAATAGAATCAGGAGGACACGAAACAGCAGATGGAAGAAAAACTGGGAGCGATTAAAGATAGCATCAGAAAGGATTGGCGTAAGATGAGCAGCGACTCTAAAGAAGAACGGTTAAAAATCATAAAGACCGTAGGTGATAACCATACACGCATTAAAGCACTTGAGGAAGAAATCAAGAGTAAAATGAAAGAACAGTCGGACAGAATCATAAAAGCAGAGTTGCGTTCACTAGGACAGAACACGTTATTTCAGACAGAGCACGCTAAAGATAAGGAAGTTGTCTCAACAAGCCAGGGGGCAATTAGCGCGGCGAGTAGCCACGGACTGAGAGGCAGCCCATTAACGACTAACACAGAGGGAGTTCACAACAACGTTGGTGGAACCTCTACTCTTCAACATGGCTATCAGCATCCTCAAGTCGTACAAGTAATTCGATCAAATGAATTTAAACCTAATAAATTCACAGAAAATTCTGGTGTCACACCGAAGGCGTATCTTAAAGAGATGGATGACTATTTTAATGACAATAATATACTGCCCGTGCGTCGTTTAAGACTCATGGAACGATTTCTTTCGGGAAATGTACTTACGTGGTTCTTGAGCTTCAAGTATACTTTCGGAGGGATGGACGAGTTCAAGGATGCGTTCCTTAGAAAGTATTGGTCGGCTTCTCTACAACAAAGCCTTAGAATGGAACTTTATTCGAGAAAATATCAGTCGACTCAGCAGACGAAATACTCAGATTTATTTTCGCTACAATTGTTGAAATTCCGGGATCTGGATCATCCTTTAGAAGAATCGGACCTGGTTATGACGATTGCACGGTAGTTGCCAGTCAATGTTCAGCAGGTATTAGTGGCAGCAAACGTGGACACAGCGGTTCGAGCCGAACAAATCTTACGTCAGATTGACGAGACAACATCTCACTTGCAGCAAAGAGGGGGACGACAGCTGGAACTTGTAAACACAACGGAGGTGGTTAAACCCACTCAAGTACACACCAGGTCGCAGGCCACAAATACAAGTGTGTCAACGACACCGAAACGAGGTCAGGTGGGCGACGAAAATAGGTCATACCAGCGACATGAGAAAAATAATGATAGACAGACCCAGGGCAACAATAGGTATCAACAGCGAGGATACCAACAATGGAAAAATAATAGGAAAAATGAGGGACCCTACAGACGTTACGAAAATAACAATAATGAGAATCGACAGTGGCGTGAAAGGAGATACCAGAACCATGGGGACTATCAAAATTATAGGAATGAATGGAACGACAGGCACGCCGAATCGCAGCGTTACCTGGAAGAATTACACGCTAATGGAGGGGACGAACAAAAACATTGGGAACATGAAATTAATAGGAGGTCAAATCCAGACACTCACATTGAGGGGGCCGAGAGTTTATTGAAGCAGGAAGAACGTCAGGGAAATACGCGACAGAAGGATGATGGTAGTCGCGGGGGTTGTAAAAAAATCCCAATAATTGCAAAAGGACTCACCCTGAGAGAGCAACAGCCGGATTGTGAAGAAGGATGGGTCGTGGCACACATGAAAGAGTGGATAGCTTTGCCAGAAGATTGTGAAACCACGGAACGATGATATCAAACAACTACCTATTATTTATGCCAGGATTGGTGGAATTAACGTGAGATGCTTAGTTGACACGGGGTCACAAATCAGTCTTGTATCGGAGGCTTTGGTTCGATAGTTGGGACTGAGTCAGAATATTCCAGTGATTCCAGTACCGCAACTCAAGGTGAGGGGCGTTATTCCCGAACGCACCGTCACTTGCAAATGTCAGGCATTTATAGAATTGGATATATTAGACCATATATTTGGACAGACTTACATCATAATGGCTAAAATGAATTTTAACATTATTTTGGGTGCAAATTTCCTTTGTGACTACCAGGCAGTCATAGATTTGCACAATAATACAGTCAGTTTTAAGGAGTTTGATAAACTGAAGGATGTGGGCTTACACATGGATGAAATCACTACAGGGAAGGACGTGAGTTCTTGGGCATTGGAGGCAATAGCAGAGGAGACAGAAGAGGAGATACGAAAGGCGGAAGATGACCTTATAGATGTGGCTGTTGTGGAATTAAATAAAGAGAGTGACTCTCAGGAGATATGGGCTTTACTAGCAGAAGGAGAAGACAGCGATACTCAGTTTGAAGAACTATTACAGGAGCGGCTCAGTGACATCCAACTAGGGGTTGAACATGGGAAGAAACTTGAGGAGATCTTAAGACGACACAATGCAGTGTTTGACACAGTTCCAGGGAAGATAATAAACTTTCAATATTCTATGAAGGTTGAGGATTGGTCCCCATTTCGAAGTAAATTGTACCCTATACCTGAAAAACATCGGGAGCAGGTCAAAAGGATTATTGATGATATGTTGCAAGCTGGAGTGATTAAGAAGACTCCTACACCTTCTTTAAATGCGATTTTGGCAGTCACAAAACCAAATGGATCCATTAGACTTTGTCTAGACGCCAGAAATCTAAACATGCGCCTTATTTTTCCCGAGTATGACAGAGCGCCAATCATCAGAGACGTCTTAAAAGAATTTAAGAACAAGAGTATCTATTCATCAGTAGATCTGACGAGTCCGTTTCACCATATCGAACTGGATGAGAAGTCACAGCTTCTTACTGGCTTCTTGTTCGATAATCAGACATATTGCTTCGTCCGAATGCCCTTCGGCGTTAAAACTGCTGGATGCGCATTAATTCGAGCCTTGGATCGGAACCTGACTGAAGAAGTGAAGGAAATGACGGTACGATATATTGACGATATACTCTTGGCTTCAGATAACATCGAGACACATACGGAAAATTTGGATAAGCTTTTGGACAACCTTACAACTGAAAATTTTAAAGTCAACTTGAAGAAATCCCATTTCTTCAAGAAGGAGATTTTATACTTGGGGCACATCATTGACCAGGAGGGAGTGAGACCAAACCCTGCGAAGATAGAGGCAATAAAGAATTTCCCTACACCAACGAGAGTGAAACATATCAGAGCTTTCCTTGGCGTGACGGGCTTCTTTAAGGAAAACTGCCCAGGATATACTGAAACCGTAGCACCTATGCAGGAGATGTTGAAGAAGAACAACAAATGGCTTTGGAACGCTGAGTGTGAGAAATCATTTCAAGAGAATAAATTATTACTGGAAAATTGTATCAAATTAGGTTATCCAGACTTTCAACGGAAATTTATTATCCAAGCGGATGCTTCCATGGTTGGTATAGGAGCGATGTTTTACCATGAAGATCCAGCTAACATCGTGATTATTTAGCATTTTTGAGCCGCAGATTGCGTAAACACGAGCGCAACTATACGGTCACGGAACTCGAATTGTTGGCAATACTTCGTGCTTTGCAACAATGGGAACGAATTGTATATGGTTACCCCATTGTTATTAGAACAGACCACAAAGCACTAACGTTCTTGTTCAAGACATCTATGGCTAGCGAGCCCGTGACACGTTGGTCCATCTACATGCAACAATTTAACATCGAAATTGACCACTGCCCAGGAAAAATGAATGTAATTGCGGATGTATTAAGCAGGAACCCCGAGCCTGATACCGAAGAAACAGCGAGTTCTTACAGCTCAAAGTTTATGTTATGATTTATCATTTTGTGTGAAGCTGTATTCACATTGTTTTGTTGTGACGAGCGAGTTCCTACCGCTCAGTGTTATTATTATTTCTTAAGGGGGTGAAAGTCAGGGAGGATTTTCTTTTATTTATTATTATTATTATGCACATAATTTTCAGTCATTAAATTTCTTTTATTCTACATGTTATTCATTTTATTTCTAGTATAGCCTCTGTCATGGACCTTTCTATTCATTAGAGCATGTTGTTTTTAAGCGAAATTTGCTGTTTAACGCAGTCAGGACTGAACACGACCCCGTAGATGACTCTTGAGAAAACCATGCGTTATTGAAGGGTGAAGTATATACACACGCTTCCAACAAACACAGAACGATAACGCTTACTGTAGCCGATGAAAGAATAAGCAAATGAATTTTAATATACACACGGGATATTACTAATGGCAGTGACGAGTTAGTTCACAGTAGAACACTGCGTCCAACCATGTGCTCACTGCTGTGTCGGCATTCATTGCAACACTGCTCGCTGTTGCTATGGACACCGTTATCCCTCTTGTCTCCACTCCTCACCTCACCATTCAAGTGGATGGCAGCTTTCACCGTTCAGCTTTTGTAAATCAGAGTATAACACATAGAATTTAACATGTATGCAGCGTTTAAACCCTAAGTGTTGTCCATGTTGTCATGGATGATGCCATTTTGTGTCTAGGGGAATTTTGTAAGTGTGAATTCCATTCCATATCCACATTAAAGCTATTGACACAAGTTGGCAGGCTTGTTTTGTTGAGATAAATTAGAGATGAAAATAGTACAAGAGTTAATACAAGACTCCATCGTTGCCAAGGCTGCAAGATACCATTGTAATTGATAGTGATTTTGCTCTGCATAAGGAAACTGCAGCAAGGCAGCTGGAAGCAAGTTAGACATGTCCAGTCCTCAAATTGTATTCATGCATCTTTGTAACGATGAATTTGTAACCCACTAAGCTCCAGTGAGATTGAGAAATGGTGTCAGATAAATTTAAAAACCTGAAGAGATCATGAATCATCAGCAGGGTGGCCATATGTGCAGTGCAGGATTCTTTGAGAATATTAATAGCTGGAGGATATTAGATCCTAATCATCACCAGTAATATATCCAAGATCAGCAAGATATCACCTTTATAGCCTACTTGGTGAAACCTGCAAACTTCATTTTCGACATTTTAAGATTCTTCCAGACAATGTGTTAATGTGCATGAGATGTTTATATTTATAACCAATGTCCTAAATAAAATAATGTCTGTAATACATTTTGTGTGTTCCTATTATAATTAAGTGTAAACTTTACTGTGTCATTGGATGAGGATTACTTGCAATTTGCTAGTGTTCTTGAAGATACGGGCATAGTTTTGTACTCCAGGGTCCTACCAATCACCACATCCAGAATTTTCTGTTAAAGCTCTAGATTTACCCATTTCAAGCCGATTTACCCAGTGTGTAGTACTGTTAACTGCTTATTTTCCATGTGACCTGCAAGGATGCCCATGTTCTTTTTCAGGGGGAATGGATGTGGTGGGGAGTATACGATATTTTCTGGGAGGAATGGGTAGGGGAGGACTGGGTATGTTATTAAATTCTTCATCCCCAGACCACCAGGGTGAAACAAAAAATAAGAAAAAATAATTAAAAGTTGAGAAATGCTTTCATTTGAATAATTTGAAGGGTCTCGTTTGACATTTGGTGGAGATCTTGGACATCTTATTGGGAGGAATATACCATGTCCGTGTAGCCAGCATAGATCCAAATTACAATGGCAAGTATGGTCTTTCTCTAATTTTAATAAATGGAACAGTTCCACCTACATGGAGTAGGGGTAAGTAAAGTGGCTTCTTGTCCAGGTGACCTGCTTTGCGAAGGAGTATTTGAACCCTGATATAGGATTTAAATAGTCTTCAAAGCTTCGCACGAAGGCTCTTGATAGAATGATTTGAATCCCACTCCTTGCATCCTGGAAGTGTCTTCCCAACTCAACTGTAAATCAAAGCTAACTGAAAACCACTACCACATCCTTTTCTATTACAAGAACAGTACACACATAAGTGCATGGGGCTGATATCCACGAAATTTCAATCCACTGAATTAACTCACAATGAATTATTTTCCAAGGTCCTTCATTTGTAGTAATATACTTCGTTATAAAAACCTTGAGCCCATTAAACCATAAATTTGACCTAAGCCTAACTGGGAACGGGAGAAAATCGTTAAACATGTCCTACATGAAGGTAGTTGCCACAAGAAGTAAACCTGCCACTGTAGGGGATTGGTGTCAGATAAAAGGCTCTCTGCTAAAGGAGGTAAGTATAATCTCAGCAATTCATATATATGCCTGAAGTAGTCCTATGCATTAAATTTTTGTTGTTGAAAAATATTGTCTTTTGGTAGGCCTACTCAAAAAAGCAAAATGTTAAAAACCACGAGTGTAGGCTCAAATTGCTTATATTCGTTTTTGTTATTTTGGGTCATGAATGACTCTTCCCTTGCGATAAATGAAGCACTGGCTACTTTCTCCTAATGCAATGCTTGGTTGTTTCTTCTTTTTTTAAATTCCAGCAGCTTTTAAAGTTAAACTTACATGTAAACTGGTATATATGGAAACAACTTATTGATGAACAAAGATAAGAGGATAATATGTACAGTTTTGTATATCTGCATAAACTGGAACATCCATTCAATGTTTTTATAACACTGCCTAATATTCTACTGCTCGAAAGTTTTGAGCTAGTGATAGAGGTGTATTTCTTCTACAGCATTTAACTTTATTTTTGAGTACCGGTATCCTTAAATTCAAACTAACAAATTACTCGGCTATTGGTAGGCTTGTATAGATGAGAATACCTCGGCGCTATCATTGCGGCGAGCGAGCGAGCGAGTGACACCACTCCTCTGACGTCAAAGATTCGCGCTGTGGCCTGTCTTTCTCGTCGGCCACGCTACCATCAGATGTGACGTATGCAACCACATGTTCTATGCGAGGATCGGTCTGCTGAGTCATCAGCGGCATCTCCATCGTGCGGACGCGAGAGCTTAGGAGTGCAGGGAAGATACGAACACTCGGATACGAGTATCGGCTGATGATGATGAGTCCAATCAAGGGGAAAAATAGTGTTCAGTATCGTTTACGGGATATGCTTGCAGTGCAATAGTACCAAACGGGATGCAAGCAGAGAAATATTGACTTAGAATGACATCACGTGTTATTTGGGCTGCATAAAACAATATTATTAGGGGCAGCTCGTTTACCTGCTATATTAAAAATCATTAATTGAATATCAGTTTGTATTTCAAGTTAAAGTTAAGACAATTGACAAACCTCAATTTGTTTGCGCCCGGCAAGAGCATATTGAAAATTTTCGCATGAAATAATATTACAACACTCTGATAAACCTACAAGGATAGACATCTATATGAGGATTCTGGGTTCGAAATTAGAATAGAATCTATTAATAATTACAGAAATTTGGAAGCTCAGTTTTAGCTTTCCTTCAGAGGTACAACTACGCTGTTGTGGGAATAAATAAGATTAGTTTCATAAAACTCCACACCAATGAGTATCCTAAAAGACGACTTTGTTACTCCCCTTAATTACAAGGCCATTGGCCTCATAGAGTTTAGATTGCGGTTGTGACAGCATACCAAACATATAGATCGATAGTTAATGCGAGAATAATTAAGGCTAGGAATGTGATATGCTGCATAATTCAATCTCAGGGTTCAATGGAGCTCGCATTCAGGGAATTACTCTTCTAGGCAAAAAAGACGCCAGAAGACGTGCTGTTTATGAGGCTGAGGAATTAGGATATGCTGTTACCATTATAATGCCGGCCCCGTGGTTTTGGGGTAGCAGGCCTGCCTCACACTGCGAGGCCCCAGTTTAAATTACCAGCGAGCATATGACTTGTTTATTCATGTCAACATTTATCTTCGAGGCGTAAGTGTATCACCGTTTATCTACAAAATACTAGTATATTACTTGACACTTAAGTTCGTCGAGTCTTGTTTATAAAATTTATTAAGTCATATGTTTATACAAAGTAATAAATTCTTATATTCATATAGTACCCAGGATCGCAATCATTTGTCATGTAACAATTAAATTTGGAGGAGTCACAACTAAAAATTGTATGTAGCCCCACCACTTAAGGTGCACCCTGGGTAGTGCGAGGTGTGAGTGGAGGAGTTGGCGACCCAGAGAAATGCCTGTGCTGGGTTCGGTTTTCCCCCTTTTCCAGTGACTCTGGGGTGGACCCTCTCTTCAGCTCCTTTCCTATCTACCTTTCATTGCTCACCTCCTTTCCTCATCCTTCGAGGGTTGAGAGCATTTTTTCCCTGGCTTCTATTTCATTTATTCTTTTTTGTTTTGTTTTCTATTTCTCCTTCAGGTATATAAGTTAGATGTAAGTCAGTACTGAGAGTTGTATTGCGTAGGTTTCATTTCATTATCATTCTGGCACTATCACCAAATCATTAGGGGCTGATAACCTAGATGTTAGACCCCTAAAACAACAATTATCAGCATCATCATCTTGTTGACCAGCATGAATAACTTTAAATGTTACAGGTTGTACTACTTATTGATCAGTGCAAATAACTTCAACAAACACATCTCTGCAATGTTAGAGTTATCCACACTAGATCTACATTCAAAAGGCACATCTGCGCACTTCATAGGGTCATCTTGAAGACATTTTGATGATAAAGTGATCCACACTGTTGTGGATAACTTCTCTAATCCAACCTGCAGTAAACTAAGGAACATACTTCGTCCGTGCGATAGAACTACCCCTCCCCTGCGCCGTCCTAACAGCCTCACTGAACACCGTATGTTATAGGTGGCGAAGCAATATGTAAACACACTGTACGTATTCTTGCAGTTGATCTACGAGTGTGTGTTTTCTAATTCATAACGAGTACTTTTATTGAATTCCTCATTAGTTAAAGGATGTTATTTGAACCGTCTGTTCAGCTGTTTAGCACCACGACCAGTATGTCTTTTTCTTTTTTAGTTTTTATTATCGTTTGTCATCTCCTTCTTTAATCTTTTTTTAATGATTTGATGAACCTCCCTGATTACATAATAATTGCTCTGCAATTTAAAAATATTGCGCTCATGTCTCGCTCTTCAAAACAGGCAAAATCCCATTTATTTTTAATTGTAGCGTCACTGGTACTCGTTATTTTTCAAGTTGAATGATCTATTCTGTACCTCGCTATTTAACAGTTACGCCGACAACGTCAAACACCCGTGTGGAGTCCTGGTTGCGTGTAATTTCTAGCGTCTGTGAAGCTGTGCAGTAGACGTTATAATGATTGGACTGTGAACTAAAAGTTGAATTGTTCAAGTGAGAGGAACTTCCATACTGAGCGTGGCCTTCCCTCAGTTTTTGTGGTCACTGCAGGAATATGTTCAGATGGTGCCTTTTTACAAGCCTATGTGATTTTTTCCTGAAATGTTTGCTATTAACTGGAACTAGGACGTAATCCGACAAGATATTCAAGTGGAATAAAAGTGTTCTACTACTTCTTTCTCTGCCGATTTGCCCTTAAAGTAACACAAGATCCTCATTGCTGCTTAATCAAACAAGACAACATTGCTGGGGCTAAGAATGGAATCATAAATTATACAAAATATTTTATTTCCGGAGATCAGAAGTACATGTGAGTGTCTGATTATGCAGTGGCATAACTGGTTACCTCTCACCCGGGTGGCTAGGTTTTGATTCCCATTGAGTGACAGCGGGGTAGAATTCTTACCTGAGTACTCAGGTGGCGTCAAGGAGAGTCTTCTGCCTACAAGTCGTGGACAAAATTAAAAGGAGATAAGTTAACTATGACTCCCCCAATAATTTGTCAAAGACGAAGAGATTTTTGATCATCAGGAAGGGCATCTGGTAGTAAAATCATTCTTCCTCATAGAGTCATTCGAATGTTTATTCATTATTCATAATAATGGGTTGATACTTATTAACCCTACACACAGTACTGTATACTTTTAAAAATATTTGTCAGAATCCAAGATGGGCAGGATTGCAGATTCTTCATGGTCCCCGGCTAGAAACACCAGTGAAAGAAATGCCTGACAAAGAGGACAAAAGGAGCGTAATACTACAATTTTACTATGGGACTATACTACTGAGTAAGAATACTAAATGCTAAAGGAGAGTGAGAACCTTGCGCTTTTCGGGGAGTAACGGGCGCCTATCATTACCTCCATGGCACAATTTCTATCTAACTAATATAAATCATGATACACTATTTTAAAATAAAGCGGACAATCGAACACCTCGTGTCCGACCAATTAATCATCGAGAACGATACACTTTAAAATAAAACTCTCTAAGCTGAAGTAAGACGGAAATAAAAACAACTAACTGCATACTGAAATAGTACGACAATAAATTTAAACAAGACATTGCTTTAAATGCATCTCTCATTTCATAAGAAGTCTCCTCGAAATATTTTTCCTCTCTTGGAATTATACAAGAATATTAAAAACCCTATGAGTAGTGGTTTTGTAGCGGTTCTAAATCCACCTCCACCTCCCCACCTCAAAAGATGGCGGCGGCTGATATCTCTCGAACGCATGGTCGGATTTTGACGAATGAGGTGTCGTTGAACTCGGACTGACACCCCCTTTCCAATGAACAACATATTTCCACCCCAAAATAAACCCTACCCCTACTAGGGGTGAAATTGTAATTTTTAGAGAATCTCTCTTTCCAATTGCAACATGTGAGAGTTTGAATGCCAATATGGAATGAAACGTTGTTCTCATACTAGAGACATGTATACGGTGGATAGCCACTATGAATTAACATGCTTATTTTTGTTTTTTACGCATGCCCACTCATGGCTTTTGTAAGAGGGTGGGGGAGCGGTTCTCTGTGGACGAGTCCTTGTTGACAGGTCATTGTTGACAAGTCATTGTTGACAAGTCATTGTTGATGGGTCCTTGTTGACGGGTCCCTGTGGACTGGTCATTGTTGACAGGTCCTTGTGGACGAGTCCTTGTTGATGAGTCCCTTTGGACTGATCCCTTTGGAGCGGTCCCTTTGGACTGGCCCATGAATTTATCCAAATTATGTCAAAGGGCTTAACTAAGGGACTAATAAGGCTAGGAACTTGTATGAGGTATTGTAGGACTTGGGATGAAGCCCCATTTTAGAATGTATTTTTGAAATTTTGACAAAGGGCCTAACCACACTTTTGTTAATATCTCGCGAACCTATCATGCTAGTGACTTGTATAAGGGGTCCTAGCAATTGGGGCGATGTTCCCCTTTGGGGGGTGAAACTATTTCCCCACTCCCAAATTGAAAAATCGATATCTTGGAAACTAAGAGCCCTAAAATTATGTGTGATAGCTTTAAAAATAGGTCATAAGATACGATTTTACCCCGATAGGTCATTTCACCCCTAACATAGTAAATAGTAATGTTACAGGAAAAAAAGCGGTTAAACACTTAAAAATGATAAATGAACCTAAGATCATTTGTTTTTGATGAAAAAATAGTAAGAGGCTTAAAACTACCCCCCAAAATTTAAAAATCATTATCATGGAAATTAAGAGCCTTAAAATTAAGTGTGATAGCTTTAAAAATAGGTCATGACATATGCTTACACCACGATAGGTCATTTCACCCCTAAAACAGTGAATAGTGATTTTACAGGGAAAAGGTGTTAAACGCCTAAAAATGGTAAATGAACCTAAGATCTTTTGGATTTGATGAAAAATAGTAAGGGGGTGAAAACTACCCCAAAATTGAAAAATCGATATCTTGGAAACTAAGATACCTAAAATTAGGTGTGATAGCTCAAAAAATTGGACATTTAATACTCTTTTACCACGATTGGTCATTTTACCCCTAAAACAATGCATGTAGATTTTCCTGAAAAAGGGGACCAATAATCAGATTTGGACACATGAGGTGTTATAAGACTCAGGGCGACAATCTCTTCTTGAATTTATTATTTATTTTTTGAAATTTTGACAAAGGGCCTAACCACACATTTTGAAAATTTAGATTTTAAAATTTTTGAATTAATTTTAATTTTTCTTTTTTAGTAGAGAGAGACAGTACCGGTTGTGTTTAAACGAGCATGTCGCCGATCACTGTGGCCATGTTCAATGGATGAATCGATATTTTGTGAAGCATTGATTGAAGAGGGTCATGCGACGACTTGTTTTAAGAATATTTCTTTGATTTTTCCTATGATGCATGCATTTATTTAAATATCCCAAAACGGCAAGATTACTGATTTGAGTTTTATAAACTAATAGTGGGATTTGGACTCATAAGGTGTCCTATAACTTGACATGACGCTTTCTTTATATGGCTTATGAATTTTCCCAAAAAAGATTGTAAACAACAAGGTCATGGACTTTTGTTTCTCTTAATATATTGCAAACCCATAAATTTAGATGTTTATGGTGAGAGATGAAACATAGCTATGTAGAGAAAGAATTATTGTAGGCTTCACGTATGGTGACTGACAAGTCTTTGACCATTGAAACTTGTTTTAAACCTAACCCCAGTACATAGGGAGTATAGGTTTCGGGCATGACATGACAAACGGTGTGTACAAAATCCAATTTATCGATTCAAGAATTAAGAGAAGACTATCTTTAATTGATTAGTTAAAGAGGGTAGCTAAGAAATCAAGATGGTGATTACACTAAACCAAACCGAACCAATACAATCCTTTTTGAATGTATAATGTTACTTGCTAACCATTTTGTGCTGCAGTGGCAAACACTTTTGGCTCTTGCACCTCAGGCCTTAACTCGATTTAACTTTAAGGCTTAAACGAACCAAACTAAGAAAGATGGTTATAGTGGTGCAGTGGTTAAGCTGTTATCCTTTGATTAAGGTAGACCAGCGTTTGATTTTAGATTAATACGCATGTCAAAAACATGTAAAAAAGCAGGGATAATGTTTTAAGACTGATTACACTTGTATATTTTTTTTCAAATTATTACTTGGATTACAAATACAAAGGAGGACTGGGTTCAATATACAGTTAATGCAAGTAAGATTTTGTATTTGTTTTTTATTTTTAGACTTTAGATTTTAGAATTTTCATTTTTCATTTTAGATTGTACAAAAAGACCAAACCATAATGTCATGACTTTAAATTTTCGGTAACTAATTATTAAAGAAAACCATATAAGGATTTGTATTACTTGGAAGTATGTTTTCTATAATATATTTTATTTTGGTTTTAGATTTTAGGAAATTGATATTGGATTTTAGATTTTAGGTAAAGACCAAACTAATATTGACTATTCATTAGACACTGGTATGTAGATAGAAAGATGATTAGACTATATGTTAAGATGAATTTTTAGGTGTTGACTGGCCTTGCAATAAGAATTGACTAACCAGACATGAGTTAACTACCAACGAAACACTTTGGCGACTATGCTTGTTAGTGACCAGTGAGTAGGGTTTTAGAAAAACTGTTTGCTATTTTGGGTTATATACAACAAATGCATAGACCAACTGAGCGACTATGTTTTCTAAAGAAGACATTATACCAGAGATGATTAGGATTCTTATGTAGCTCAGGCAAGGAAAGCATTTCTACAGAATTTGCTGACATTGAATATAGATTTAGGTATTAGGATGTCATTTTTAAAGACCTTCGTCGGGAGTGTGACGCTCTATGAAAGGGAAACTTGGACTATTGGTGTAGCAGAAAAGTGGAGATTTGAAGTGTTTGAAATGAGGTGTTACAGGAGAATAATGAAGATTAGATGGGTAAATAGGGTTACAAACAAAGAGGTATTAAGACAAGTGGGAGAGGAGAGATGTTTTTGGTGACAGCTAATGAAGTAAATCGATAGTTTGGTAGGACACATACACCCAGGAATAGCAAGCTTAGTTATGGAAGAACGGGTTGAGGACAAGAACTGTAGGGGTGGACCAAGGATAGAATATGTTAAACTGATAGCCTTGGATGTAGAGTGTGGTAGCTATATAGAGATGAAACGATCAGCTCAGGACAGGGAGTCATGGAGAGCTGCATTAAACCAGTCGAAAGGCTGAAGACTCAAACAACATGTAGAGCTTACCAAAATAATGTTGTGTAATGGTAAATACTAGTCAACAAACATTAATGCATTACAAACACCCATGACACGATACCTGAGAGCGTTTCTAAAATTATTTTAAGATGCCTTTAACCCTATATTAAACACCTAGTTCTCAAGACTCATAACTACAATGTAATGAAAAAAACAACAACAACAACAACAACAAAAACATTTAAAAACGAGCAAGTGGTTGAGTCAATGTGCACTGGAAAATTTTGTAAACACTCAAGTGCACAAAACAAATTACATTATTAACTGTCAGGTTGACCGAGTGGTTAAGGCGTTTGACTTATGTTCACATTTTTAATACAAGAAAGCAAGGATTTGAACCCCTTACCTGACATAACTATTGCTTTAACATAGCTTAGCGATACTGTATTATTATGATACTCGATACACAAACCATAGATAGAGTGTATTGTTTAAGTCAACTCTCGCTTTCTAAACATAGCTGTAGACTGTCAATGGTTAACAATTGCATTAATAGTGGGAGGATGTAGTGATAGTAATTAAGCAAAAGCAGACAATAAACATAAAATATTTTTACTAAATTAATTTTATAATAGATACACACTGAATACAACTCTCTCTATTTACCATTGTTTGATATAGATTTTTTAAACACAACGCTTGTTGTAGATACTTTTATAACTTTCTCCAGGTACTCTTGTTCTTAAAAACTGGGGAAGTCGCAGTGGTTTTATAGACATAAAACCCTCATCCTTTTCTTTTTCACCATCATCATCATCATCATCATCATCTTCATTATGAATATTATCATCCAAATTATGATAGTCATTGTCACCATCATTTTCATCATCATCATCATCATCATCATCATCCTCAACATCATTAGAACAATCCAATTCCTCTTGTTCCTTTTCCACAGGCACCTCTTTTAAAGTCTGCGTTGCTTTTGATAGTGTTAATGGTTTCTTAGACGTTGACAACTGTCCTAACATGACTTTTTGAGGACATGATAAGTGATTTTGAACAAACACTGCACTATATTGAGCAGCAATATTTTTTTCTTGGACTTGCTTTTTTACCTTGGTTAGAGTATTTTGTCCATTTAAATGTGTATTAATTTGAGATTCACAATGATGCTCGTTTGAAGTAAGTACGTTGGAGTCTTTGTTTTTGTGTCTTCCTCGACACTTTTTAGATCGTTGTTTTGAACATCGCCAAATAACAGTTCCATTTTTATTGGTTGTTTTTACAATATATGTATATCCTTTATAGTAGGCACATGGCTTACCATGGCTGGTTGTTGAGACTTCCATATTAACTAATACAAATTAATTTAATTTTAGTAAAGTCACTTTAGTAATAATAACAGTAGAATAAATGAAGTGGATTGATATTTTTTAAAGGTGGAATTTTCAAAGTACTGTCAAGAATAATAATCACATGACCAAATTTTAGACTACAAGTGATTTACACACACATTGCTCAATGTCAAGATTTACACTGAACACAATTTATAGTGATTATGATTTTTATTGACTGTAATTAATAGTAGCCATGGTTAGTAGAGGCAATGAAAATTGGGTGCGTTTTATAGCACGCTCAATTTATAGTAGGTACGATTAGTAGACGCGTTTGATACTGGGCGCGTTTTATACTGATTATGATTTATACTGAGCGCGATTTTTACTAGAAGTGATTTTTACCTGCTGTAATTGATAGCAGTTCATATTCAACGCAATTGATAGTAGGCGTAATTGATAGTAGGCGCGATTGGTAGTAGGCGCAATTTGTAGTAGACGCAATTACTAGTAGGCGCGATTGGTAGTAGGCGCAATTGATATTAGGCGCAATTCACAGTAGGCGCGATTGGTAGTGGGCGTAATTGCTAGTAGGCGCTAATGACATTAGGTGCAATTGACAGTAGGCGCAATTAGTAGTAGGCGTGATTGGTAGTAGGTGCAATTGATAGTAGGTGCAATTAATAGGCGCAATTGATAGTAGGCGCGATTGGTAGTGGACGTAATTGATAGTAGGCGCTATTGATAGTAGGCGCGATTGATAGTAGGCGCGATTGGTAGTGGACGTAATTGATAGTAGGCGCTATTGATAGTAGGCGCGATTGATAGTAGGCGCGATTGGTAGCAGGCGCTATTAGTAGACGCGATTGATAGTAGGCGCGATTGGTAGTAGGCGCGATTGGTAGTGGACGTAATTAATAGTAGGCGCTATTGATAGGCGTGATTGATAGTAGGCGCGATTGGTAGTAGGCGCGATTGATAGCAGGCGCTATTAGTAGACGCGATTGATAGTAGGCGCGATTGGTAGTGGACGTAATTGATAGTAGGCGCTATTGATAGTAGGTGCGATTGATAGTAGGCGCGATTGATAGTAGGCGCGATTGGTAGTAGGCGCGATTGATAGCAGGCGCTATTAGTAGACGCGATTGACAGTAGGCGCGATTGGTAGTGGAAGTAATTGATAGTAGGCGCTATTGATAGTAGGCGCGATTGGTAGTAGGCGGGATTGATAGCAGGCGCTATTAGTAGACGCGATTGATATTAGGCGCGATTGGTAGTGGACGTAATTGATAGTAGGCGCGATTGATAGTAGGCGCGATTGATAGCAGGCGCTATTAGTAGACGCGATTGATAGTAGGCGCGATTGATAGCAGACGATATTAATAGACGCGATTGATAGTAGGCGCGATTGGTAGTGGACGTAATTGATAGTAGGCGCTATTGATTGTAGGCGCGATTGATAGTAGGCGCGATTGGTAGTAGGCGCGATTGATAGCAGGCGCTATTATTAGACGCGATTGATAGTAGGCGCGATTGGTAGTGGACGTAATTGATCATAGGCGCTATTGATAGTAGGCGCGATTGATAGTAGGCGTAATTGATAGTAGACGCGATTGATATTAGGCGATATATTAGGCGTGATTGGTAGACCTTGAGGTGATAACCCCTTTTGATTGATCCCTGTTGATTTGTCCCTTTGGACTGGTCCCTGTTGACTAGCCCCTGTTGACCAGCCCCTTTGGACGGGTCCTTTATGAAGGGAGTCATTTTTGACGGGTCCCTGTGGACGGGCCCATGCATTTATCCAAATTATGTCAAAGTCACTTAACCTAACCTTGTCACATGACCTGTTTTACAAGTTTAGACTTGCTTTGAGACTGGCTATGACGTCACAGATGAATGGCGGTGGGAGGCTGGACATTACTTTTTATTACCCAAAAACATTCTCCTTAGAGTGAGAGGAAAAGTGGGTGCAAGAGTGGGTGCAAGAGTGGATGCAAGAATGGGTGCAAAAGTGGGTGCAAAAGTGGGTGCAAAAGTGGGTGCAAAAGTCAGTGTAAAAGTGGGTGCAAAAGTGGGTGAAAAATAGGGTGCAAAAGTGAGAGCAAAATTGGGTACAATAGTGAGTGCAAAGGTGGGTGCAAAATGGGTGCAAAAGTCAGTGTAAAAGTCAATGTAAAAGGGAGTGCAAAAGTAGGTGCAAAAGTGGGTGCAAAAGTGAATGTAAAAGCGGGGTGCAAAAGTGGGTGCAGTTTATAGTAGGCACGATTTTACTAGAATGTGATTTGAGTAAATGTAATTTCTAAACCCAAGTAGTGAGTAGTCAGTTGGTTTTGATCTATGCAAGCGTAAACATTTCTCATACACTGATGATGGATAATCAAGGCTTTAAGGTCAACGAAAACAAGTACAGTATATATTTAAAGAGGTGGCTATTATTGATTGCACAACACTGAATCTATTTTTTGAAATTTTGACAAAGGGCCTAAGTGCACTTTTGTTAATATCTCGCGAACCAATAAGACTAGGGCATTGTATGAGGTATTGTTGGACTTTTCGCTGAAGAATGCTGGTAAACACCTTTGTTTCCACGTCCTTTTTAAAGATGGTGGCTGACCCACGAAGGGTGATTAAAAAGTATTCCAAGCGGCGCTTGTCGATAGGCAAACCAATAATCAATGGGGGGTATGACAGACCTTGAGGCGATAACCCCTTTTGATTGATCCCTGTTGATTTGCCCCTTTGGACTGGTCCCTGTTGACTAGCCCCTTTTGGACGGGTCCTTTTTGAAGGGAGTCATTTTTGACGGGCCCCTGCTGACGGGTCACTGTGGACTGATCCCTGTGGACGGGTCCCTGTTGACAGGTCCTTTTGACTAATCCCTTTGGACCGGTCCCTTTGACATCATTTGGATAAATGCATGGCCAACCCATAGGGATCAGTCCAAAGGAACCGGTCCAAAGGGATTAGTAAAAAGGACCTGTCAACAGGGACCCGTCCACTGGGATCAGTCCACAGTGACCCGTCAGCAGGGGCCCGTCAAAAATGACTCCCTTCAAAAAGGACCCGTCCAAAAGGGGCTAGTCAACAGGTCCAGTCCAAAGGGGCAAACCAAAAGGGATCAATCAAAAGGGGTTATCACCTCAAGGTCTGTCATGCCCCTCATTGATTATTGGTTTGTCAATCGACAAGTGCCGCTTGGAATACTTTTTATTCACCCCTCGTGGATCGGCCGCCATATTTAAAAAGGCCGTGGGAACATAGGTGTTTACCAGCAGTCTTCAGCGAAAAGTCCAACAATACCTCATACAATGCCCTAGTCTTATTGATTCGCGAGATATTAACACAAGTGCACTTAGGTCCTTTGTCAAAATTTCAAAAAATAGATTCAGTGTTGTGCAATCAATAATAGCCACCTCTTTAATTATATACTGTACTTGTTTTCGTTGACCTTAAAGCCTTGAGTATCCATCATCAGTGTATGAGAAATGTTTACGCTTGCATAGATCAAAACCAACTGACTACTCACTACTTGGGTTTCGAAATTACATTTACTCAAATCACATTCTAGTAAAATCGTGCCTATTATAAACTGCACCCACTTTTGCACCCCGCTTTTACATTCACTTTTGCACCCACTTTTGCCCATACTTTTGCTCTCCCTTTTACACTGACTTTTACACTGACTTTTGCACCCATTTTGCACCCACCTTTGCACTCACTTTTGCACCCACTTTTTCACCCACATTTGCACCCACTTTTACACTGACTTTTGCACCCACTTTTGCACCCACTTTTGCACCCATTCTTGCATCCACTCTTGCACCCACTCTCGCACCCACATTTCCTCTCACTTTAAGGAGAATGTTTTTGTGTAATAAAAAGTAATGTCCAGCCTCCCACCGCCATTCATTTGTGACGTCATAGCCAGTCTCAAAGCAAGTCTAAACATGTAGAACAGGTCATGTGACAAGGTTAGGTTAAGTGACTTTGACATAATTTGGATAAATGCATGGGCCCGTCCACAGGGACCCGTCAGAAATGACTCCCTTCATAAAGGACCCGTCCAAAGGGGCTGGTCAACAGGGGCTAGTCAACAGGGACCAGTCCAAAGGGACAAATCAACAGGGATCAATCAAAAGGGGTTATCACCTCAAGGTCTACCAATCACGCCTAATATCAATCGCGTCTGCTATCAATTACGCCTACAATCAATCGCGCCTACTATCAATAGCGCCTACTATCAATTACGTCCACTACCAATCGCGCCTACTATCAATCGCGTTTACTAATAGCGCCTGCTATCAATCGCGCCTACTACCAATCGCGCCTACTATCAATCGCGCCTACTATCAATAGCGCCTACTATCAATTATGTCCACTACCAATCGTGCCTACTATCAATCGCGTCTACTAATAGCGTCTGCTAACAATCGCGCCTACTAACAATCGCGCCTACTATCAATCGCGCCTATTATCAATCGCACCTACTATCAATAGCGCCTACTATCAATTACGTCCACTACCAATCGCGCCTACTATCAATCGCGTCTACTAATAGCGCCTGCTATCAATCCCGCCTACTACCAATCGCGCCTACTATCAATCGCGCCTACTATCAATCGCACCTACTATCAATTACGTCCACTACCAATCGCGCCTACTATCAAACGCGTCTACTAATAGCGCCTGCTACCAATCGCGCCTACTATCAATCGCGCCTACTATCAATTACGTCCACTACCAATCGTGCCTACTATCAATCGCGTCTACTAATAGCGCCTGCTATCAATCGCGCCTACTATCAATCGCGCCTACTATCAATCGCACCTACTATCAATACCGCCTACTATCAATTACGTCCACTACCAATCGCGCCTACTATCAATCGCATCTACTAATAGCGCCTGCTATCAATCGCGCCTACTACCAATTGCGCCTACTATCAATCACGCCTACTATCAATAGCGCCTACTATCAATTACGTCCACTACCAATCGCGCCTACTATCAATCGCGTCTACTAATAGCGCCTGCTACCAATCGCGCCTACTATCAATCGCGCCTACTATCAATAGCGCCTACTATCAATTACGTCCACTACCAATCGCGCCTACCATCAATCGCGTCTACTAATAGCGCCTGCTATCAATTGCGCCTACTATCAATCGCGCCTACTATCAATTGCGCCTATTAATTGCACCTACTATCAATTGCACCTACTACCAATCACGCCTACTACTAATTGCGCCTACTGTCAATTGCACCTACTGTCAATAGCGCCTACTAGCAATTACGCCCACTACCAATCGCGCCTACTGTGAATTGCGCCTACTATCAATTGCGCCTACTAGTAATTGCGTCTACTACAAATTGCGCCCTCTACCAAACGCGCCTACTATCAATTACGCCTACTATCAATTGCGTTGAATATGAACTGCTATCAATTACAGCAGGTAAAAATCACTTCTAGTAAAAATCGCGCTCAGTATAAATCATAATCAGTATAAAACGCGCCCAGTATCAAACGCGTCTACTAATCGTACCTACTATAAATTGAGCGTGCTATAAAACGCACCCAGTATACATTGCCTCTACTAACCATGGCTACTATCAATTGCAGTCAATAAAAATCATAATCACTATAAATTGTGTTCAGTATAAATCTTGACATTGAGCAATGTGTGTGTAAATCACTTGTAGTCTAAAATTTGTTCATGTGATTATTATTCTTGACAGTACTTTGAAAATTCCACCTTTAAAAAATATCAATCCACTTCATTTATTTTACTGTTATTATTACTAAAGTGACTCTACTAAAATTAAATTAATTTGTATTAGTTAATATGGAAGTCTCAACAACCAGCCATGGTAAGCCATGTGCCTACTATAAAGGATATACATATATTGTAAAAACAACCAATAAAAATGGAACTGTTATTTGGCGATGTTCAAAACAACGATCTAAAAAGTGTCGAGGAAGACACAAAAACAAAGACTCCAACGTACTTACTTCAAACGAGCATCATTGTGAATCTCAAATTAATACACATTTAAATGGACAAAATACTCTAACCAAGGTAAAAAAGCAAGTCCAAGAAAAAAATATTGCTGCTCAATATAGTGCAGTGTTTGTTCAAAATCACTTATCATGTCCTCAAAAAGTCATGTTAGGACAGTTGTCAACGTCTAAGAAACCATTAACACTATCAAAAGCAACGCAGACTTTAAAAGAGGTGCCTGTGGAAAAGGAACAAGAGGAATTGGATTGTTCTAATGATGTTGAGGATGATGATGATGATGATGATGATGATGAAAATGATGGTGACAATGACTATCATAATTTGGATGATAACATTCATAATGAAGATGATGATGATGATGATGATGATGGTGAAAAAGAAAAGGATGAGGGTTTTATGTCTATAAAACCACTGCGACTTCCCCAGTTTTTAAGAACAAGAGTACCTGGAGAAAGTTATAAAAGTATCTACAACAAGCGTTGTGTTTAAAAATTCTATATCAAACAATGGTAAATAGAGAGAGTTGTATTCAGTGTGTATCTATTATAAAATTAATTTAGTAAAAATATTTATGTTTATTGTCTGCTTTTTCTTAATTACTATCACTACAACCTCCCACTATTAATGCAATTGTTAACCATTGACAGTCTCCAGCAATGTTTAGAAAGCGAGAGTGGACTTAAACAATACACTCTATCTATGGTTTGTGTATCGAGTATCATAATAATACAGTATCGCTAAGCTATGTTAAAGCAATAGTTATGTCAGGTAAGGGGTTCAAATCCTTGCTTTTTTGTATTGAAAATGTGAACATAAGTCAAACGCCTTAACCACTCGGTCAACCTGACAGTTAATAATGTAATTTGTTTTGTGCACTTGAGTGTTTACAAAATTTTCCAGTGTACATTGACTCAACCACTTGCTCGATTTTAAATGTTTGTTGTTGTTGTTGTTGTTGTTGTTTTGTTTTCATTACATTGTAGTTACGAGTCTTGAGAACTAGGTGTTTAATATAGGGTTAAAGGCATCTTAAAATAATTTTAGAAAAGCTCTCAGGTATCGTGTCATGGGTGTTTGTAATGCATTAATGTTTGTTGACTAGTCTTTACCATTACACAACGTTATTTTGGTAAGCTCTATATGTTGTTTGAGTCTTCAGCCTTTCGACTGGTTTAATGCAGCTCTCCATGACTCCCTGTCCTGAGCTGATCGTTTCATCTCTATATAGCTACCACACTCTACATCCAAGGCTATCTGTTTAACATATTCTATCCTTGGTCTACCCCTACAGTTCTTGTCCTCAACCCGTTCTTCCATAACTAAGCTTGCTATTCCTGGGTGTATGTGTCCTACCAACCTATCGATTTACTTCATTAGCTGTCGCCAAAAACATCTCTCCTCTTCCACTTGTCTTAATACCTCTTTGTTTGTAACCCTATTTACCCATCTAATCTTCATTATTCTCCTGTAACACCTCATTTCAAACACTTCAACTCTCCACTTTTCTGCTACACCAATAGTCCAAGTTTCCCTTTCATAGAGCGTCACACTCCAGACGAAGGTCTTTAAAAATGACATCCTAATACCTAAATCTATATTAAATATCAACAAATTCTGTAGAAATGCTTTCCTTGCCTGAGCTACATAAGAATCCTAATCATCTCTGGTATAATGTCTTCTTTAGCAAACATAGTCGCTCAGTAGGTCTATGCATTTGTTGTATATAACCCAAAATAGCAAACAGTTTTTCTAAAACCCTACTCACTGGTCACTAACAAGCATAGACGCCAAAGTGTTTCGTTGGTAGTTAACTCATGTCTGGTTAGTCAATTCTTATTGCAAGGCCAGTCAACACCTAAAAATTCATCTTAACATATAGTCTAATCATCTTTCTATCTACATACCAGTGTCTAATGAATAGTCAATATTAGTTTGGTCTTTACCTAAAATCTAAAATCCAATATCAAATTTCTAAAATCTAAAACCAAAATAAAATATATTATAGAAAACATAATTCCAAGTAATACAAATCCTTATATGGTTTTCTTTAATAATTAGTTACCGAAAATTTAAAGTCATGACATTATGGTTTGGTCTTTTTGTACAATCTAAAATGTAAAATGAAAATTCTAATATCTAAAGTCTAAAAATAAAAAACAAATACAAAATCTTACTTGCATTAACTGTATATTGAACCCAGTCCTCCTTTGTATTTGTAATCCAAGTAATAATTTGAAAAAAATATGCAAGTGTAATCAGTCTTAAAACATTATCCCTGCTTTTTTATATGTTTTTGACATGCGTATTAATCTAAAATCAAACGCTGGTCTACCTTAATCAAAGGATAACAGCTTAACCACTGCACCACTATAACCATCTTTCTTAGTTTGGTTCGTTCTAAGCCTTAAAGTTAAATCGAGTTAAGGCCTGTAGTGCAAGAGCCAAAAGTGCTTGCCACTGCAGCACAAAATGGTTAGCAAGTAACATTATACATTCAAAAAGGATTGTATTGGTTCGGTTTGGTTTAGTGTAATCACCATCTTGATTTCATAGCTACCCTCTTTAATTAATCAATTAAAGATAGTCTTCTCTTAATTCTTGGATCGATAAATTGGATTTTGTACACACCGTTTGTCATGTCATGCCCGAAACCTATACTCCCTATGTACTGGGGTTAGGGTTAAAAACAAGTTTCAATGGTCAAAGACTTGTCAGTCACCATACGTGAAGCCTACAATAATTCTTTCTCTACATAGCTATGTTTCATCACTCACCATAAACATCTAACATCATGGGTTTGCAATATATTAAGAGAAACAAAAGTCCATGACTTTGTTGTTTACAATCTTTTTCGGGAAAATTCATAAGCCATATAAAGAAAGCGTCATGTCAAGTTATAGGACACCTTATGAGTCCAAATCCCATTATCTCTATACAGGCTGTAAACTTAAACTCCGCATGGGGATGGGGGCAGGGAGTAATTTGAGATAGGGAACCCATGTCCGCAACGCAACAGTAATGCCCCTATGAGCGATTTTAATTATGAGTACATCTGGCAACGTCGCGTGCTATCCACTGCAGAGGACCAATTATCGCTCACAAGTCTACCTAGCTACATTCCCACTTCGTGGCTAAGCAGTAAAGCGCTTGACCCTCAGGTGTAGGTGACTGCACGCTGGGGGTTCGAATCCTTCTTCCAACCCAACTTGATTTTTTTTCTCTCCGAGTAATTTGATGATGGATCAACTTAATTACCGTAAGCATGATGTTTTCAGGTTGATGTTTCAAGAACGTTTTAAGAATCTTAATTAAATGTCCTCAGTTCCAAAGATCGCTGAACCTCTCTCTGTATCTTCACTGTACATTTTTAAACTCGCAATCTTTTGCTTATAAAGTAACCGCCTATGGCCTTTACCTCAAATTGCGATCTTAAACATATCATTGCGAAACAATCATACAGCAATTACGACAAAAACAAAGAGATCATTTGTGTCCAAACAAAATCCTACCGCGAAGAAATAAATCGGCAACGAACAGAACCAATTTGTTTTTCTTTTAAAACGCAAAATTGCGGTGTATAATGTAGCTCCTTTTAAAACGAAACTAGAAACAAAAAGGATCTAATCTAGCCCTATGTACTAATTAATTGATGCAAATACAATCGACTCGAAGAAAAAAATCTGCATTGTCGGAAGGGGGATTCGAACCCGCTCACCTCAGTGTGAGATTCTAACGACTTGACACTGAACCACGAGGTGGGCCAATAGCTAGATTGACTTGTGAGAGGTAATCGGTCCTCTGCCGTGGGTAGCACGCGACGTTGCCAAATGTACTCATAATTAAAATCCCTCATAGGGGCGTAACGGTTGAGTTCCGCACATGGGTTCCCTATCTCAAATTGCTCCCTGTCCCCACCCGCATGCGGGATTTAAGTTTGGTGCAGCACTTTTTTTACAGCCTGTATATATAAGAATGAATGTCTGTTTTTTCTGAATTTCTACGGAAATTTGCGTTATTTACGCGTTTTAGACTGTTTTATGACGGATGCGCGCGAAAATGAAATTTTTGTCTGTCTGTCTGTCTGTCTGTTTGTTTGTCTGTGGACAATTTTTTGTGTCCTTATAACTCGAGAACGGCTGAGTGGATCAACGTACAATTTGGTACAAATATCCTTAAGAGGCAAGACACCAATCATTGATGTAACCCTTCTCTGTACCTCTCATAAAAGGGGGCCTACCCCCTTAAAATACAAAGGGCCCCCGAAAACTACATTTTAAGGCCCTAAAACCAATAGTTTTTGAGATATTCCCAGAAAATTAATTTCATTTAATACAATAATGAAAGGAAGCTAGCCGGTAACCATGGCAACAGAAATTCACAGGTCCATCTATTGCTGTAATATAAGACGCAATACAATTCCATTTATTTCTTTACAGAGATAGTTTACAAACGGCTAGAAGGTTATAACGGAACCAAACTAAGCTGTAAAATTCATCAAAACATATAATGCGCTTAAGGGGGTCAAGGGGTACTCTAGAATTTTTTCACGCGATTTACACGTGCTGGTGTGCTACGGAAGGTCTATTATATCCCTATCCCTATATTGTTATATTATTATTATTATTAATATTATTATTACACTACGGAAAGGAAGACCCCAGAGGACTGGAAAAAGGGAATAATTGTCCCGATCTTCAAGAAAGGTAGTAGAACAGAATGCTGAAACTATCGGGGAATAAAACTGATGAGTCATTGTGCAAAGATGTTTGAGAAAGTTTTGGAAAGGAGAATTAGGACAAGGATAGAAGGAGGGATGAGGGAAGAACAACATGGCTTCAGAGCAGGAAGGTCCACAGTGGATTTGATTTTTGCTGTAAGGCAGTTACAAGAACAGCACTGTGAGCATGGAACAGATCTACTGATGGCCTTCCTGGACATTGAGAAAGCATATGACAGTGTATGCAGAAACAAAGTATGGAAGTCCCTGGAGGATAGAGGAGTAGAAAAATGGACTATAAGGAGGATAATGGAGATGTACAAGGGAAGCGTGAGCTGTGTGAAAGTGGGAGGAGAGAGATCGGACTGGGTGGAACAGAGAAACGGCCTGAAACAAGGAAGTGCACTGGCACCGTTACTTTTCATTGTGGTGATGGATGACATAATGACCCGAGTGGCACAAGTAATTGGGGAAGGAAAGATGAAAGCAATGGTGTTAGCGGATGATTTGATGATTTGGGGAAACAAGGAGGAGGAGGTACAGGAACAGTTAGACGTGTGGGAAGGAATAATACAAGGATATGGGATGAAATTTAGCATAAATAAGAGTGAAATTGTGATCACAACAAAGAAGAAGGAAGGAACCACAACGGGAATAACAATTGGTGGGGAACAGCTGAAGAAAGTGGAGAGTTTCAAGTATCTGTAAGCCTGATACAAGATAATGGAAGAAACTATAGAGAAAAAATGAGCGGGGGAGACAGGCAGAAGCATTCCGGAGGAGTGTGAGAAGCATGTTATGGAGCAAGGATGTCCCTCAGAACAGAAAAAGATCATATATCGGACGTTCTATGCCCCTATCCTGACGTATGCCTCGGAGACCTGGGCTATGAAAGGAAGGGAGAAGAGCAAAATACAGGCCAGTGAGATGAGGTTCTTGAGAAGCAGTATTGGAGCTACAAAGATGGACAGAATAAGAAATGAGAGGACCAGAGAATTAATAAAGGAGGAACCATTACGGGAAGGTATAGAGAAATCTAGACTTAGATGGCATGGGCATGTAAAACGAATGGAGGATAAGAGGATACCCAGGAGGATACACGAGACGAAGTGGGAAGGAAAGAGACCGAGAGGAAGACCGAGAGGAAGACCGAGAGACAGGTGGCTGAAAGGGATGGAAGAAAGCGTGAAGAAGAGAGGAGAAGACTGGACAGGGGTGGAAGCTGAGAGATGGTGGGAAGACAGAAGTCGTTGGAGTGGCCTGTGTTCAAAACAGACCCGGCCAACGGCTGGCAACTGTGCAAGAGGATGATGATGATGATACTACGGCCTACAATGACGAGACAAAGCTCATTTTCAGCCCCCTGGTGTCAGAAAAAAAACCTCGGGGCCCCTAAACAGTCGTAGAGGGTCCCCGGAAACTACATTTTAATGCTCTAAAACCAAGGGTTTCTGAGATATTCCCAAAAAACTAATTTCATTTAATAAACTAATGTAGGAATGCAAGCCAGTAACCATGACAACAGTGTCTCAAAAAGGTACATCCAACTTTCCATCTATTTCTGCAAGAAGTAATGCCACTCCATTTATTAAATTTCTGTGAAAGTTTGCAAATGGCTATAAGGTTATCACAGAACCAACAAAAACTGTAAAATTCATCAATGCGCTTAAGGGGGTCAAGAGGTACCCTGGATTTTTTCACAAGACTTAAACGTGCGATGTGTCGTACAGAAGGTCTATTATATCTTCAAACAGCAACATTATTTTCAAAAATTCCTGAATTGAAATAGTTCTTTTTTTTGTTTTTTTTTTGTTTTTAGAAATTTGGGCCATTGGAGGCTAAAAACCTGAATTTTCATGCACCACAAGCCTTTATAATTTATTAAAGGGGTCTTCCTCTGGATGCGCACTTGACACAACAGCGTGGGTCAGTTTTTATGTGACGTGAATTGCATTTCGTCTACGAGGTTATCTATTTTATTTTCACGTCAGGAAGTACAGGTTAGGTAAATTAGTTTCAGAGCATATTTCAACTAATCATTTATCTTTGTCGACAAACAGGTTCCAAGCCCCTAACCATTGCAACAGTAGCTCAATTGATTACGTCTGGTTATTAATACCGACGACCGTTCGAAGAATGGGTACTTCTGCTAGTTAGTTTATAAAACTCAAATCAGTAACCTTGCCGTTTTGGGATATTTTAAATAAATGCATGCATCATAAGAAAAATCATAAAAATATTCTTAAAACAAGTCGTCGCATGACCCTCTTCAATCAATGCTTCACAAAATATCGATTCATCCATTGAACATGGCCACAGTGATCGGCGACATGCTCGTTTAAACACAACCGGTACTGTCTCTCTCTACTAAAAAAGAAAAATTAAAATTAATTCAAAAATTTTAAAATCTAAATTTTCAAAATGTGTGGTTAGGCCCTTTGTCAAAATTTCAAAAAATAAATAATAAATTCAAGAAGAGATTGTCGCCCTGAGTCTTATAACACCTCATGTGTCCAAATCTGATTATTGGTCCCCTTTTTCAGGAAAATCTACATGCATTGTTTTAGGGGTAAAATGACCAATCGTGGTAAAAGAGTATTAAATGTCCAATTTTTTGAGCTATCACACCTAATTTTAGGTATCTTAGTTTCCAAGATATCGATTTTTCAATTTTGGGGTAGTTTTCACCCCCTTACTATTTTTCATCAAATCCAAAAGATCTTAGGTTCATTTACCATTTTTAGGCGTTTAACACCTTTTTCCCTGTAAAATCACTATTCACTGTTTTAGGGGTGAAATGACCTATCGTGGTGTAAGCATATGTCATGACCTATTTTTAAAGCTATCACACTTAATTTTAAGGCTCTTAATTTCCATGATAATGATTTTTAAATTTTGGGGGGTAGTTTTAAGCCTCTTACTATTTTTTCATCAAAAACAAATGATCTTAGGTTCATTTATCATTTTTAAGTGTTTAACCGCTTTTTTTCCTGTAACATTACTATTTACTATGTTAGGGGTGAAATGACCTATCGGGGTAAAATCGTATCTTATGACCTATTTTTAAAGCTATCACACATAATTTTAGGGCTCTTAGTTTCCAAGATATCGATTTTTCAATTTGGGAGTGGGGAAATAGTTTCACCCCCCAAAGGGGAACATCGCCCCAATTGCTAGGACCCCTTATACAAGTCACTAGCATGATAGGTTCGCGAGATATTAACAAAAGTGTGGTTAGGCCCTTTGTCAAAATTTCAAAAATACATTCTAAAATGGGGCTTCATCCCAAGTCCTACAATACCTCATACAAGTTCCTAGCCTTATTAGTCCCTTAGTTAAGCCCTTTGACATAATTTGGATAAATTCATGGGCCAGTCCAAAGGGACCGCTCCAAAGGGATCAGTCCAAAGGGACTCATCAACAAGGACTCGTCCACAAGGACCTGTCAACAATGACCAGTCCACAGGGACCCGTCAACAATTACTTGTCAACAATGACTTGTCAACAATGACCTGTCAACAAGGACTCGTCCACAGGGAACCGCTCCCCCACCCTCTTACAAAAGCCATGAGTGGGCATGCCTAAAAACAAAAATAAGCATGTTAATTCATAGGGGCTATCCACCGTATACATGTCTCTTGTGTAGAACAACGTTTCATTCCATATTGGCATTCAAACTCTCACATGTTGCAATTGGAAAGAGAGATTCTCTAAAAATTACAATTTCACCCCTAGTAGGGGTAGGGTTTAATTTGGGGTGGAAATATGTTGTTCATTGGAAAGGGGGTGTCAGTCCGAGTTCAATGACACCTCATTCGTCAAAATCCGACCATGCGTTCGAGAGATATCAGCCGCCGCCATCTTGTGAGGTAGGGAGGTGGAGGTGGATTTAGAACCGCTACAAAACCACTACTCCTATGTTTGAATTACAGTATCTAACCATGTATTCGGTTCACCTACTGTGTTCTAAAATATAATAACTAGTTTTACTCTTTACAAGATAATTCCTTGGTTATTTATATAAAATTATTGATACTCAATCTTAGTTAAAATAGCCAGCCGACGCTATTTTCAATGTCTACAAAAAATATACACAACTATTTACAAGAACTCTTCCACATACCTGTTATGACTTTATAAGTTCCGATTTTCACTACCATAACTTACACTATCTTTACAAAAGACTACCAAGATTTCTTCCAATTCATTTCCACTTGTCATATTGAAGTATAGCTATGGCCGTCCAGTTAAGTCTAGCTCATGTCACCACCTGGTTTAATAATAAATAGATATAATGTTAAGAAAGTTGCTTTCATATAATAACTTCATTTGTGCGTTTTCCTTTCAACATGGCCTTCTATAGCCTCTCTCATGTACAAAATACGTAGCCTCCATTTCATGCACAAACTTGCCTTATCAACACACATGTAGCATTATCCATCACATAAACGCACTTTACTATACAATAATTGAACTCAATATCAGTCAGTATCCAATAAACATTGAATTCTTTCATAAACTTGCACGAGCACAGTCATAAAACAACAAGTACTAAATATCACATCAGTTAATATCATTTCGAAAGTCGTCCTGATCGTTTGGAAACCAACTGAAACTGTAAAATACAATTATTTCGTGCTATTAATACAAAAATGCGTTTCTTTCAATACTTAAAACAATGCAGACTATCTCTCTCCTACTTACAGTAAGTCATGTTTCACATACATTCAGTACTTCAAAAAGTCTTTTTCCACAACCTCACTCATTATGAATTGATAATAATACAGTTTCCGGCCTCCTTTCTTATCTATACTGTGCCCGTCAGAGGAGCTATCAGGGTTGCCAACAACCAAAATTACTTCCCCAACACCTCACCTTCCGGACCCATGTGCCGAGAGGATCAGAAGAATTTCTTATAGGCCAGAGCGGCACGAGAAACTATGATCCAGGGGATCTGTGGTAACATGGTGGCTAAGGTCATAGACGGCCCAAGAAAGTACACCTTAAGAAAACTAGACTGAGAAAGGAAACATCCAGACTTATGTAAAACTTGTGAAAACATTTATTTCCAAATATGCAAGCACCTATCCTACTTCGGAGGGTTTATATCGGCTATTCCGCAAACTAATAAACAAAGAAAAATAAAGAACAGGACCCTACCTGTAAACAAAGGTAAACCCACGCGAAGGATCTAATTTACAAATATATGCAACAACAGCAACAGTAGGAAAATGGTACTGTAACTGGGTTTCCTTACGTTGGGTGACAAATGTAACTGGGTTTCCTTTGCTCCAAGTTGAGCGTACAATTGTAATGGTTTCTATTAGCCCTGCCTTGCACTTTGAAATATTTACTCTGACTATGATATGTTGTTTTAGTGGGCGCCAAGACCTCAACGCTATGTTGAAATATAAATTTATATTTAACAACACCTAGCTCTGGTAGAACACCTTCAAGAATCTATTCACTCAGATCGTGGTATGATTTGATCATTAACCCAACAAACAATTGTATCAGGAGAAGGAATTTGGTCTATATCTAATGCTACCTACTGAAAGCAAAGATTGCATGGTAAAAAGAAATGAATTTATTATATATAACCAGTATAGCAAAATTAATAATAATAATAATATATTTTGAATTTAAATTGGAGCGTTGCGATTTGAATATTACCGCTAGAAAATTACGTGAAAACGGAGTCGGATGAATTACTGATTTTACACTTATTCCCAAGCTATGAAGTTACTGAAATACTGAATATGAAAAAAGAAAGACGAGAGATTACGTAGTTCTGAGTCATTCGCGCTTACCACTGGAAATTGCCGAAGGATTTCCCTCGTACTGGATGTTGAAGAGAGCTTCCCACAGCCTCCTGGACGTCGTCATCTTCTTCGTTAGTTGATGAGATACTTGTAGATATGATAACTTTACGGTCCGAACATCGGAGCCAATCACACGTACAACCACACTGGTTAAGTTTTACAAAGATAGTCGCCTTGTCTCCATGGCGCGCAAACCATATATGCACTCGTCGCATCCCCTCTCTGTAGCCGTCTTCTCCTCGCCCGCTCTTCTCTGATTGGCGGCGCTACCACGCGATACTCCCCACCTCAGGGTCATTACACTCGGCGCGGCGATGATGTCGATTACCGGTCCAGGCCATTTCGCCTTTTCTTGAAGCAGCAACCCAGCTTGCGTCATGCTTCTTGACAAGAATAAGCCTGTAGCCGAATTCCCAGTGACTCACCTCTCTCATAATACCCTAACTGACAAAACTCCGTAAAATTCCGTAATCATATAATTTTCTAAGATAATGTTGTTCGTAATAATTTGCTTGATAGTGTTTTCTATGACATAGAAAACCTATCTGTATGCTTATAATTTTATAAAAATGCTCCAAAAATACCTTAATAATAATAATAAGTTAATAATAATAATAAATTAACATGAAAACTTCTCTTGGCTGAACAATTTGCCGCGTAAATAAATATAGAATGGCTTCCTACTGACTTATGTCAGTGGCATAAAATCCCCTCGAAAAACACGTTACATATTCGCCTCGGATCATGGGATGATTGACCGTGACGACGGTCCATTATCCGATTATCCCAGACACGTTAATAATCCCCATCCAAAATACATATTACATAAATGAAATCACCCTAAATTACATATATATACACTCATAACTTTTCTTTGCGCACTTTGCGTCAAAGTTTGTTGTCACTATGGATTGCACCTTGCAACCAGTCCAATGTTTTTCATATAGAATAATGTTCCACGGATATTTCCGCCCATCAAATTTCTCTATGTTGGAAAAATAGACATAAATAATGTGTGAGCACTATGTATATAAGATGTCACATCACACGCATCAAAGGTGTTCTTATATATTTATCACCACAGAACTTCCTAATTTCACTGGAGGTCCCTTCCTTATGGTGAAATTTAATCTCACTGATCTCACTGAGCACACGATCACACTATTGTGGCCGCGCATCGTGACCATAATACTTAATCTCTCTTTATAATAGACGAAATTAATATTGACTTCTGAATGAAAAACAGTAAATGCGCATTACATATAACACCAAAAATATTTCTGTGCCGTAAGTTCCCGTAGACCATATTCTACTTAATACTTGTTCTCAACACAGACAAGTTCTCCTCACACAAATAATACCATTGTACAAATTACCTTAAATTACACACTTACGAAATCTTACATGGCGAGGCTGTAAACAGAAATCACGTGTGCTGTTATGTATGAGTTTCATGAAGGACTGTCTTGCCTTCTGATGGCCCATCTTTTGTCTCGTGGACGCCTTAAGCAAAAATACCCTGTTCAAGCGCTCACCCATCTCTAGGAGACAAATGGGAATTCACCAGCGCTACCAAATTCTGGCCTTGGTGTATCGAGACATTTTAGTGCTCAAGAGCATCCGACAATCCCGTCATATTTCCCTGTACCTTAAAAACTCTCATTTACTTACATACAACCCCCCTGTGTGACTTCCGAAACGCCTGCCTGGAAGACCAGATCTTCCGCGCACCAAATACCACACTTAATCATTTGATAGTCTGGCTCGCCAGCTAAACACACTTACTTTATGACACATACGTTCGTAGACTATGTTTATTATACGTCCCGTATAATCTGTTTCCCTTACTTAACGTCATCACGTTCCTCTACTTACCTATTTCTCAGTGTCTGTAACTATGCCCTGTTGCTACTGTCCACACATGCTAACCCTACTTTCCTCTAGTGTCAAACCTCTACTCGACACTCTATGACCTAAAAATGTCACTTCTGACTGAAAGAATGACGACTTAGACAGCTTCAAAGTGAACCCTGCCTGATCTAACTTCTGAAAAACTATATCTAAATGACGTAGATGCTCCTCAAAACTGCGTGAACTAATTACCATATCATCTATGTAAATGGTTACAAACTCTCCTGTGTCATCCCCTAATGCGATGTTTAAAGCCCTAATTAAAGCTGCTGAACTACTCTTTGACCCATAAGGTGTTCTACAAAATTGATAAAGGTTATATTTATGACTAAAAGCTGTAAATGGTCTATTTTCGCACATAAGTGGCACTTGCCAAAAACTGAAACTCAAATCTACACAAGTGAAATACTTCTTCCCCTCAAATGTTTGCATTAATTCCTCTATCGACATAGATTTCAGCTGATCTGAACTAATTCTACTGTTAACCAAACGAGCGTCTAAACAAATACGAACTGTGCCGTCGGCCTTGGGTACCGTGATCAAAGAATTAACATATGGACTGTTAGAGTGCTCAATAATCCCATCTTCAAGCTTCTGGTTAATTTGTGCCACAACTGCACTCTGATAAGCGAAAGGTACAGGATATCTATGTCCTGTGAATACTAACCTATCAATAACGTTCAATGAATGTGTATAGCAATTGGCCATACCAATGCGATCCTCAAAAACTCTCCTATTACACATTAACACATCATAGAGCCGAACACACTGTTCCACCTCTATATTTCCCTGAAATGCAACATCACGTAAAGAGTCCTCTAGACTACCGTTCGTAAACACACTGCCCACAAAACATGGAGAACCCCGCTCTACGGCTGGCGATATCTCATTTAAAGTACAAATCACACCTACAACACTACTTCTCTGAATATGGTCATTGAACGCTACTTCTACTTCAGAATTACCCCATTTAAATTTCAAACTCCCTACATCATAACGTAAGTTACCAGACACTCTACATAGCCACTCTGAACCCAAGATAACAATGAATACTAAATTTGGAATTACAAGACAAATCTGCTTCTCTACATGATTATTAATTTTAATGTCTACTAAAACTTGCTTAGAAATTACTTTAGACCTCTTCCCAACAGCTGTGATAACAAAAGTGCTTTTAAATGGCATCTCCTCAAAATTTACTCCAGTTCCTTTCATTTTATCATAAAATGCACTACTTATGCAACTCTTCATACAACCACTATCAATTAAAACATCTGTGTACGCCTCGGTCACGTTAAATTTAACTATGGGGCTCTTACTAACCACCTCCTGAATAATACCTTCATCATTTAGTTCATGTAATAATTCATTTCTTACATTTAGGTCATAGGGTTCCTGTATAAGTGTATGGACAGGGCAAGTTACAGACTGAGATTCTGACCTTACATCGCAGCCTGGTTCGTGTTTAAAGCATTGCTACCGCTTGGTGTAATACTACTCACTACTGCACTGGTCTGGTTGTTGTGGGCTGTGTTAACGGTATTTCTCTGTCCGTTATTACCATTGGGCTGATTCCCTCCTTGACCCCTGTTCTGGTTATAATTGTTATTGTTATTATACCTCCCTTGGTTACCCCTAAAATCATTCTTTCGGCCTTGATTTCCCCTGAAATCATTATTTCTACCTTGGTAGTTCGTACCATACCCATTTCCTCTGTACTGATTTTGCTGATTATTTTTATTATTAGTTTGGTTCCCCCTATTTTGAACGTTGGCCCCTTCGCCACTGTTCCCTTGAACTTCCTGGTTCCTATTCTCATTAGGCCTGTTATTATTGTTACCCTGGTTCCTACCGAAATTCTCCTCGTAACCACCTCTTCCCAGAGCATCGAATGTACTCAATAAATTCTCCACTTGTGAAATAGATTTAACATTTTGGATACAGGCAGCTTCCTTGATTCTATATGGAAAATGTCTAAGTAATAGCCTGACTACATCACTTTCCTCCTTCAAACCATCCAGATATTTGCACGTTAATACCTGTCCTAAAAAGTACTCGGTCATAGTGTAGTTTCCTCTCGGGTTATATTTCCCACACACAATTCCCTCACGATGCTGAGACTGAATCACCTCATTCCAAAATTTCTCACAAAATTTAACTTTAAAATCTGAAATATTCTCGAAATTGTCTCTGTAGACAGCAAACCAGTTTCTTGTCTCCCCTACGAACGCTTGTTCTAAAATTTCAACTACCTGGCACCACTCAATACTACCATCTTCCAACCTCTCCCCGAATTTATTTTCTATTGTGTTCATGAACTCCATTGGACATCCCTGCCGATTACTAAATTTGCCTAGTTCTATTTCCCTGTGTGTGCTATTCGCATAAACTGGCCTGCTCTGACTATTTTCCTGCCTAATTCTAGCTTTCAACTACTGTTCTAATTCAGCAATTTTCTCCTCAGCATTTCTTTCAATATTACTTACAGTTAACCTAATGCTCCCTTCCGATGCTTCAACTTTACCACTTAATTTAGCTTGATTCTCACTAATCTCATTAATGCTTTCCTTATTCCTCTCCCTTAAAGTATTAACTTCAGTGCTTATTTCTGCATGTACTTTATCAATTCTTCCCCCCAGCTGTTCATTAACCTCTTTAGTTGCTACATGAATTTTGTCAATTTCTCCCCCCAATTGCTTTTTGACCTGCTGTGTTTCAAGTTGCACTAGTTCTTTTAAATTTTCAGCCTGTGTACTGATTCTAATTTCTAACTCCTCCTGTACTTTTCCTAATTTTCTGTCTACATCTGCTACAATATCTTTAGCCTTCTCTTCCATCACCCCTCTGATTTCTCCTCTAATCTGCTCAAATTTTTTAACTAATTTTAGATTGTTCTCCTCATATTTCTCACTTAATTTACTGCTCATTTGTTTACTGTTTTGTTCTAATTTAGCATTTAAACTATCGCTCAATTCCCTATTACTCTCTTTATTTTCCCAACTATTTTGTTCAAGTTTAGTATTTAGAGTTTCAGTACTCTCTTTATTTTCCCTACTATTTTGTTCAAGTCTAGCGTTTAAGGCATCAGTACTAATTTTGTTTTGTTGCATAAACTGAAGAAGCAAACTCTCTAACCCTGCTTGACTATTTTGATTACCCCCCTCAGTATCAGGATTTACCTCCGACATCCCTGTACTGCTTTTATTTCCAAGACTAGCCATACTGCTCGTATCTTCACTATCCAACTGGTGACCACTACGCAACTTCATCTCTTCCTCAGCACTACCCATACTGATACACACCGATAAATGAAAAACCCCCAAAATACAGGCACAGAAATATATACCCTTCTCCTTCCACAAATGTTATAAGGTTTTCAGCCCCAAGTTGGTAGCCACAAATGTAACTGGGTTTCCTTACGTTGGGTGACAAATGTAACTGGGTTTCCTTTACTCCAAGTTGAGCGTACAATTTTAATGGTTTATATTAGCCCTGCCTTGCACTTTGAAATATTTACTCTGACTAAGATATGTTGTTTTAATGGGCGCCAAGACCTCAACGCTATGTTGAAATCTAAATTTATATTTAACAACACCTAGCTCTGGTAGAACACCTTCAAGAATCTATTCACTCAGATCGTGGTATGATTTGATCATTAACCCAACAAACAATTGTATCAGGAGAAGGAATTTGATCTATATATAATGCTACCTACTGAAAGCAAAGATTGCATGGTAAAAAGAAATGAATTTATTATATATAACCAGTATAGCAAAATTAATAATAATAATAATAATATATTTTGAATTTAAATTGGAGCGTTGCGATTTGAATATTACCGCTAGAAAATTACGTGAAAACGGAGTCGGATGAATTACTGATTTTACACTTATTCCCAAGCTATGAAGTTACTGAAATACTGAATATGAAAAAAAAGGCGAGAGATTACGTAGTTCTGAGTCATTCGCGCTTACCCCTGGAAATTGCCGAAGCATTTCCCTCGTACTGGATGTTGAAGAGAGCTTCCCACAGCCTCCTGGACGTCGTCATCTTCTTCGTTAGTAGATGAGATACTTGAAGATATGATAACTTTATGGTCCGAACATCGGAGCCAATCACACGTACAACCACACTGGTTAAGTTTTACAAAGATAGTCGCCTTGTCTCCATGGCGCGCAAACCATATATGCACTCGTCGCATCCCCTCTCTGTAGCCGTCTTCTCCTCGCCCGCTCTTCTCTGATTGGCGGCGCTACCACGCGATACTCCCCACCTCAGGGTCATTACACTCGGCGCGGCGATGATGTCGATTACCGGTCCAGGCCATTTCTCCTTTTCTTGAAGCAGCAACCCAGCTTGCGTCATGCTTCTTGACAAGAATAAGCCTGTAGCCGAATTCCCAGTGACTCACCTCTCTCATAATACCCTAACTGACAAAACTCCGTAAAATTCTGTAACCATATAATTTTCTCTGATAATGTTGTTCGTAATAATTTGCTTGATAGTGTTTTCTATGACATAGAAAACCTATCTGTATGCTTATAATTTTATAAAAATGCTCCAAAAATACCTTAATAATAATAATAAGTTAATAATAATAATAAATTAACATGAAAACTTCTCTTGGCTGAACAATTTGCCGCGTAAATAAATATAGAATGGCTTCCTACTGACTTATGTCAGTGGCATAAAATCCCCTCGAAAAACACGTTACAGTACGAAAAGAAACCCTAATTCAAGTTACAATGTTTCAGTTATTAAAGGAATTTACATCTAACAGGGTGGCAAACCTAACGGCCGTGTGTGGGCTTCTCCGTTCGTTTGTGCACGTCTGATACCATGTTGTAAGTTTCCATGGTGCCTCGGTAATCTCTCACCGTATTTTCTTAAAAATCCTTCACTTTTTCAATGTTTAATGTAAAAAAATAATGTTAATTTTCTGAAAAATTCTAAGCCGACAAAAAATATTAAGTCAATATTAGCTACGCTTCGGTGTCTCAGTTTTTCACACCCCAGCTATGCCCTCTCGGGAAGATCAGATAATTTAAGATTTGCCTAGGGATCTTCGGGCCATGAGATTCCTTTGAAGTTTCTTGGCTGTCTGGACGTGTCTCATTAATTCATTTATATTTTCATTTTTCCTTATTTACATCACTCCACCTCAATGTCCATCTAGATAGACCGATTTGCACGTTGTAGTGGGCATGGGCTCTGACAGATAACTGACTACTCCGGACAGAGCTGACTTAAAGTAGACAAGGAATTGTTTAGCCAGAGCATATTCTTCCGTCACTTCCATACTATATTACTATCGCATGAGCTCAGTGACGAGAGGATGTAAGGGTCTACCTACTGTCATTGCGGCAGGAGATGGCAGTTGAACACGCTGTGACGGGGTGCGAGGGGTCTTGCAGTACGCATGCGCGGTCCGCCTATTCCTAACTTAAACATAACAGCGGTCCCATGTCGTAGGTTTATGGCATGAAAAAGATCCACTAACTAAACTTGTGGAAGCTAAAATTTAGTTTGATTAAGTCAGGTGCTGACTGCGATGGCATTTAGTAACCACGTCCGTAGCTAGGTGTCGTGGACCGTATCATTTGGTAGCAAAAGTAGGAACTATTTGAAAAAAATAATCGTCTGCATTGCTTCTACCTCAATCACAGATAACACACACTAACACTGCCATCACAATTAACACCGGTTTTCGGACAAATTCTACACACACCCAAAGTACACGAGGTGTACATGACTACGTTGTCGCAGCCCCTAAACTGAGGAAACAACCAACCAACTCTCGCAGATTAGCTGGACATACTCCAGAAGGAAAAAACAAGCAAACAAACAAACAAACAAACAAACAAACAAACAAACAAACAAACAAACGAACATTTCATTATAATTAATGTCACTTCACTGTGGTGTGTGAGTGTGTCTGGCAGCAGTTGCATTGTTTATTAGTTATAGTTCATTGTTTCAGTAGACTGTGATGTGTAAGGGTGCATGTGAGTGTGCCTGGTGACAGACTGTTTTAGTGGTAGTATTTGTTGTTGGTGAAACTATAGTATTTTTTCGTTAGTAGAATTATGGTATTTAATTGTTAGTACGGTAGAAAGTTAGTATTTTTGTTAGTAGAATTGCTTTTTACTTATTCTGAAAGGGAGTAGCAGCCTTTCAGAATAAATCAATTCTTTACTAGTCTTATAGACGGTTAAGATATTTATAATATAAGCCAAATAATGGCTACACTGCCTCCTGCTGCACGGCTGAAAGCAACGGGAAACTACAGCCGTATGCTATTCCCGAGGATATGCACCTCTCTATGCATAATTACATGTGATGATGGCCTCCTCCCTTGTAAAATTTCAATCCGGAGGTAAACTAGTCCCCCGTTCTGATCTCCGGGTGGGGACTACTCGAGAGGGGGCTAACCTCACAGAAGTGACAAAGAGGAAATCTGACATTCTAAGGATCGGAGCGTGGAATGTTAGAAGTCTGCTAGGAAGTGGAAGGTTAGAAAACTTAGAAAGGGAAATGGATAGGTTGAGGTTGGATTTGGTTGGGAATAGTGAAATGCGCTGGCAGGAAGAACAGGACTTTTGGTCAGGAGACTATAGGGTCATTAGCACTAAATCAAACAATGGCCAAGCAGGGGTTGGCCTCGTATTGAGTAGGAAACTTGGACAGCGGGTGGAATATTATGAGCAATATAGTGAACGGATTATTGAGGCAAATATCAACACTAAACCTACCTGCACCACAGTGGTACAAGTCTATATGCCTACCAGTCAAGCTGATGATGAGGATGTTGAAAAGGTCTACGAAGAAATAGACAAAATTCTGAGGTATATCAAGGGTGATGAAAATGTTATAGTAATGGGAGATTGGAATGCTGTGGTAGGAAAAGGGAGAGAAGGGAAGATAGTAGGAGATTTCGGATTAGGTGAAAGGAATGATCTAGGAAGCAGGCTGGTAGAATTCTGCACCGAGCATGAGTTGGTCATAGCTAACACCGTATTCAATAACCACAATAGAAGAATATACACATGGATGAGACCAGGAGATACAGGGCGTTACCAAATCGACTTCATTATGGTCAAGCAGAGGTTTCGAAACCAGATTTTGGATTGTAAAACATATCCTGGTGCTGACATAAACTCTGACCACAATCTGGTTGTAATGAAATGCAGATTAAAGTTGAAGAAACTGAAGAAAAGTCAAAAGCCAAAAAGGTGGGCAATAGACAGACTGAAAGAGAAGGATGTAAACGAAAGATTCAAGAAGAGTATAAAGGAAGGACTAATGAAAAACCCTAAACCAACTTCAATTGCAGATGAATGGGCACTTTTGAAGAATGAAATAACAAAATCCGCAGAAGAACACATTGGTAGGAAAGAAAGAATAGGTAGAAAACCGTGGATCACTCAGGATATAGCCTACTAGAGTTGGTGGATGAAAGGCGGAAACACAAGAATGTAAGAAATGAAAAGGGGAAAGCAGAATACAAATGTCTGAGAAATGAGGTTAACAAGAAGTGCAAGGAAGCGAAAGACGAATGGTTGAAAGAGAAATGTGCAGGTATAGAGAAATGTCTGAAATTAGGAAAAGTAGACACAGCTTATCGAAGGATTAAGAATACTTTTGGGGAAAAGAAGACTAAGTGCTGTAATATTAAGGACACAAATGGAAAGCCTCTAACAGATAGGGAAGAAAAGGTTGAGAGATGGAAAGCTTACATAGAGAGTTTGTATAAGGGAAAGGAGATTGAGAATCATGTAATGGAATGGGAGGAGGAAATTGATGTGGATGCGAAAGGAGATTTAATATTGAGATCAGAATTTTATAAAGTTTTGGAAGACTTAAGCAGGAAGAAAGCACCAGGCATAGATGATATACCGATTGAGTTGCTACGCTGCATAGGAGATGAAGGTCTGATCAGGTTATTTCACTTGGTGTGTAGGATTTATGAGCCAGGTGAGGTACCCCCTGATTTCAAGAAGAATGTAATCATCCCTATACCAAAGAAAGTGGGAGCTGACAGATGTGAAGATTACCGTACAATCAGCTTCAAAGATCCTGTCTAGAATAATTTACAAGAGGATTGAAAGCCAGATAGAAACGGAGTTGGGTGAAGACCAGTTTGGTTTCAGGAGAAATGTAGGAACAAGGGAAGCTGTACTAAGTCTTAGGCTGATTTTGGAAGGTAGAATAAGGAAAGATAAGAGAACGTTCTTGGCTTTTTTAGACTTAGAAAAGGCTTTTGATAACGTTGATTGGACTAAATTGTTTGACATTTTGAAATCGATTGGAATAAAGTACAGGGATAGGAGGGTGATATACAATCTATACAGAAACCAGACAGCAGTCATTCGAGTTGAAGGACATAAGAGAGAAGCTGGTATTCAGAAAGGTGTAAGGCAAGGCTGCAACTTATCACCCATACTTTTCAATCTTTACATTGAACAAGCAATGAAGGAAATTAGAGAAAATTTTTAAGTGGGAGTGAAGATTCAAGGAGAAATAATTTCAACTCTGCGATTTGCTGATGACATCGTCATCTTGGCCGATAAGCCTGAGGATTTGAATGAGTTTTTGAATGGTATGGACTCCGTCTTACGGAAAGAATTCATGATGAAAATTAATAAATGTAAAACAAAAATACTGGGATGCAGCCGAAATAAATCAGAAACCTCTATGGAGATCAAATTGGCAGGTGAAAAGCTGAAGGAAGTAGGAGACTTCTGTTACTTAGGAAGCAGAATAACCAGTGATGGACGAAGCAAAGAGGATATAAAAAGTAGGTTGGCTCAGGCAAAGAAAGCATTTCTACAAAAAAGGAATCTGCTGACATCGAATATAGATTTAGGTATTAGGAAGTCATTTTTGAAAGCCTTTGTCTGGAGCGTGGCACTCTATGGAAGTGAAACTTGGACTATTGGTGCAGCAGAAAAGAGGAGAATTGAAGCATTTGAGATGTGGTGTTACAGGAGAATGATGAAGATCAGATGGGTAGATAGGGTTACAAACAAAGAGGTATTAAGACGAGTGGGAGAGGAGAGATGTTTCTGGCGACTGCTAATGAAGAGAAGAGATAGGTTGGTAGGACACATACTAAGACACCCAGGAATAGCAAGCTTAGTTATGGAGGGAAGGATCGAGGACAAGAACTGTAGGGGTAGACCAAGGTTAGAATATGTTAAGCAGATTGCCTCGGATGTAGGGTGTGGTAGCTATGTAGAGATGAAACGATTAGCTCAGGACAGGAAGACATGGAGAGCTGCATCAAACCAGTCAAAAGACTGAAGACTCAAACAACAGGGTGGCAAAAACAAATCTAAGTTACGATGGTACCATTTCCTTATTTACATTTAACGTTAATCAATTTAGCTAAGTCCTGACAATTAATACAAAATTTACGGTGATGACGTCCGAAAAGCAAAAACAATTAAATCAAAAGCTACATGACAAGCCATAACAAGAAGTTCCGTGACGAACTAAAGAGCCTACTTTTCTTAAAATTTAAGATTCATGCCAATGATTAATCTATATGGATCTATCTAGAATAATGACGAAATTAAGTTGGTAATATCGACATTTCTAATTATTTAGAAATACTGTATACTTGGCATAAAGTAGCCTAATAGAGAACTGCAGTTGGCAGCCCTGGTGACTGAATATATTCTTAGTAACATCTCTTAAGGAATAGAATACAAAATATGGCTGAAGTCCAATGGATAGCATGGACGTTACATGCAGTTAAACAATGGATCTAACAGCACGCGTGAAACCATGTTGACAACAATGACATACATGTATTGGTCAGAAATAATCTGAAATAATATGATCTATTGTTGTGTCAATTTTGAATGAAATCCATTAGTTAGTATAGAAGTTACATGCATTTTAAAATTGGACCTATCAGCAGGCTTAGAATCATGTTGGCAGCACTGGCGTTGGCCTCTATTAGTTACTCCAAATTAACGTAGAATGCCAGGTACTATACATGTGCAAAGTTTAGAGCTATTGGCTTGCATACTTTCTGATATATTGATATTAGGGTAACAAAAATCCAGACAGTATTTATTCACAGTTGGCAGCCCTGGTTACTCTTAGGAATCGGCATAGTCATACCTGTTATGGTACACATAGCACACACGAAATTTGGTCGAAATCCAAATGATAGTATAGAAGTTACATGTATTTAAAGTTGGACCTCTCAGCAGGCTTAGAATCATGTTGGTAGCACTGACGTATATAAGTTACTCTAAATTAATATATAATGTCAGGTACTATACGTGTGCATAGTTTAAAGCTGTCGGCTTGCCTACTTTCTGATATATGGGTATTTGGATAAAAACATTGAGAGCATTTATTAGCAGTTGGCAGCCCTGGTGGCTCTTAAGAATACACTCAGTCATATCTGTTTACGTATACATAGCACATACGAAAATTGGTTGTAATCCAATTGATAGTGTAGAAGTTATATGCATTTAAAATTTGGACCTATCAGCAGGCTTATGACATTTTGGCAACACTGCCATGTATGGCCTCCTGGAAATTAAACTGAAATATTATTATTATGTATACGTGTGCCAATTTTGAAATACCTCCCATTCATACCTTCCAGGATATCCAACATGGAGCTCAAATTTCAATTCCGATTTTTCAGCAGTTGGTAGTACTGACATCATTTTCAAATATGGCCGTGAGATATTCAAGTATGGATCTTTACTGCTGCCAAATTTTGTTTCGATTGCTGCAGCGGTTTAAGAGTTGATAGGGGGGACACACACACAGCCAAACAGACAGACAGACAGACAGACACACATTTGCCCGATCTCATAAGTCTACTCTTTCCTCATTGTTGCAAAATGTGAAAAGTAGGCTTAAAATGTTAAATACACTCTTATCAACTATGTGCTCATCAGCACAAACAAGGTAATCATTGGGATTTACGCACATTGTAAAAATAAATAAAACACAAGACCAAATTCATATTATATTCCTGCCTGCACCTTGGAATATTCTTTGTAACCAATGTCATCTAAGTGAGTGTTATTTAGGTTGGCAATGGCGTTGTTAAAACTACGACTTATATTGCATGAGTGTGAAGCTCCACCAGCTACGAACTAACGGTTAAGCAACACTCCGTCGATCAAAAATAGTGTCATCTGTCCTAGGTTATTTCCATCAGGAAATGTAAAACATCAGCAATGTGTAGGTCAGCAGGTCCAAAATGAATGTGTTTCAAGTTTAATGGCGATAAACAATTAGTTATCAGCTTGTTTAGAATAATTATGCGCTTGATTATTATTTTCGTAGGTGTAATTCATTGTCGGCTTATGGCGATATTGCTGACATTCCTAGACACCTGGGCTCAGCAGTAGCGTCTCGTGCGAGATCAAATATCTGCTGTCACATCGACATAAATGTCGGAAATACCTTCTTCGAACTCCCATCGCTCGGACAAACAATAATACAAGTTATCAGTGGCGCACGGCTCATTTGGATAACCTCGGGTAGGCCTGCGAAACTTATCAATCACCTCCCGTGAATAACAAGTCTACAGAACAAAGTCTGGACATACGTGCATTACCAGCACTGAATACATGAATAGCCTCTAACAAGGGTGTCTAACACTAGCCTCATAATAAAGAATAAACCTTAACAGAATATCAAAGTACACTCTCTAACAGTGTCAAAAAGTAGTCGCTGTACTAGCGATCAAGCGTGTGGCGTTTGCCAATAATTCATCATAACATAAAACATCTGGTCAACACAAAATGGCTGCCTAGACCTTGACCTATAAATGAAATGCAAAAACTAACAATAAAGAAAGCTATAAGCATTTGTCGAAGCTCTGAGTAAGTCTGTCTCACATCTGAGTGCGCTCGGTGTATGCTGGGAAATCTCATCACCTGTCCGTGACATTAAGCTAGGCTCGTAACGTGCTGTCACATCGGACGGCTATAACAAACACACTAGATTTCATAAATGATAAGTATTTAATAACCAACCAACAAAAACACGTGTCTGATCACTTGACACAAATAAACATACATAAAGACGCAAAATCTCACATCCGCTGAGTTAGCTAATGATACGTTGAGTACAGGGTTCGATGCTCTACTGTATACAAATTACTTCCCTGACTGTGTTCTTCACTGAGAACTGGATGGCCTCAAAGCTCATCTGAATGAAATATTATAGCTTAGTTACAAAATTGATGGTTACAGTCGACCATCTACTGATACGGTCTAATCTAACGAAATCAGTGGCGTGACATACAGTTAAAATAAATGGGTGTCCTGAAAATAACACTGACAATGACGGCCAATCGTCATGTCAAAGGAAACTATACACAAAAATCACCCATACCAGGGTTAAACAAAGTAGTACAAAGACTACAGTCACGTTTAGTAAGCGAAAAGGCTTGACATCTTTTGACGTCCAATAGAATGCACCTGATTGAACTGAGTTCAATCACAGGGTGTCTCACAATCACTGTAAGTGAAAGAAAAAAATGAGTGCTAAAAATACCAAATCCCTCCTAATAGCTGTCACGAAAGTTCGGTTGATTCTACTATACTACTCTATTCTACCACAAAAAGAATCGTACAAGAAGAGTGTTGACTGACTCACAAGATTAGGGCATATACACCTCGTTCTTTCCCACGAACTGAGGGGTACAATTTATCCTCTGGCTTCCGGACAAGGGTTGTCCAAACTAGGCCTCCATCATAGGCCTTATCCATGACCAGGGTCTGGATGCGTCCCCGTCGTTGACGTAGTGATGTCGTCTGCTTCTCTCCCATTGTGGTAGTGGTCATTCTTCTTGGTCCGGCACGTTCATCTCCCTCTCGTGCGGTAATGCTGGATCTTCCGCCATGTTGTAGTTCTTTAGAACGGCTCCTTAACATCATGGGGGTCCTTTACATCATCATCCCCATCGAAGATAAGTAGTTAAACATTTCGAACACGTGGTCAGTAGAATGATGCATAGTTGAAGATAAATATTCACTAGAAAAAAATATATTTATGACACAGCTTTTCACTGAAGCTAATATTATCGGTAGAAATAAATTCACAGCTTCTACACCCGCAGATGTTATCAAAATTGCCCATGCGCTATCTGCTTTTCACATCATAGATTTTACAATCACTGAATCTCGTGTCATCTATGTAATCCACGGTTGAATTTGCTCGCATTTGCGGCCATAGTAATTTTCACAAATTGTAGCGTTGAAATAATGCACTTGAACAATTATATATTTCTCACAGTTAATAACATATTTAGTGTCCCTCGTGGACATAGAATTTTGTCAAGCACGTGGTAAAAATGTGGTGTTCCACGGCGCAAAATTATTCACGGTTTTTAATAAATTCACAGAAATTATCACTGAAGCACATACAGGCTTTAGATTTCACTCGGTTGGCACACAAATAAGTGCTCATTAATATTCGATGCAGGTTGATTATATTTCTCGCCTACTGCGGACTGTTCCCCCATCTTAGCAAGACGGACTATACCACACGTCCTATATGGACGGTAAACCATACTCGAGTGCCTAGTGCGTTGTTCCTCGTTGCGGGATCTGGCAAATACTTGAGTCGTTCAGCGACTAATTCCTTCCGGTTCGCGTGTCTGAGATGATAATAACTTACCGTAAAAATAAAATACATTCACCAGAATGTTTCGATTATGCAGAATGACGAAATGCGATGATCTGAGCCTTGTAGAAAGTTGAGACATGTTAATATGGACTCAGATAAAATATAGTGGAATCCTTCAAAGTCAAAAGTGCAACCATAATTATCTCCAAGCATGACAGCAGCGTGGCTGGTCTTTGGGTGCTTTCTAGGTTGATGCATCCCAATAACAAAATACGTTGCAATGAAAAATATCATTGACTATCAGCTCAGCGGGCTCAATACTTATTCTTGGAATAAATATTACCGAAATCTCTCTTTCAAATACAATTCTTATTCCATGTCGTTTCATTTTAGCAATAACAAAGGCTTTGCCGTCATTCTGTCACAGTTTAAGTAAAATCTCTGTTCTAACAACTTTATGAACAGCTGATATCGTCTGATACTCAAATACTAGTCTCTTTGAATTATGATCAAAGTCATTTCAAATCAATACACGTAAAAGAATCCAACCTTAATTCACATCTGATCTCTAAATGTCTATCAATCCTAATCTAATCTTCTAAATCAATCCTATCGAGTTATAAGAATCTCCAACATAATATGATGTAGACCGAAAATTCGACAAAAATCCTAACCCACACCCTAATTTTGAAAATATTAAAAATCGGCGATCCAACCAACTCCTAATCTAAATACAAAGTGCAAATCCTAACATTAATCAAAACCATGAAAAAGTCAATAATATCGAAAATAGTTTCTAATGGAAATTCAAAATTCTAGAACAAAAATACATAATTTAGCTTCACTTCTACCTTGTGTCGATCTATGATGTTGGTGAAGAATATATGGGAAGATATACAGTTCAGCTCCCTGGTGTTATCAGTGATTCGAACTCCATCTCCTCCTTCATTCGAATTGCGTCTCCAGGTGTCAAATTCCGCACTTTTTCAGGTCTCTAACTGGGCTCTCCCTCGAACTGGTTCAGTCATCTTCTAATTTTCTTCTCAGCGCAGATCTCTAAGTTCGCTTCTCTCTTGTACTTCTGCCGTAGGTAAATTTCAATAGTCTCATTTTCTTTCTCGTTAAAATTTTGTAATGTGGCATGTAAGTAATTCCTGAATCTTCCATAGTTGCTTCTTTATTGACATCCAGTTACTCTCGGAATTTCCATATTTCTCAATGCAGTGTTACCTTCATAATAATTTACACTTGCATCTCCACTACTTCTTCAAAGTCTTATGCCGTTCCTCTCGATGTAGAAATAAATTTCATTTTCAAGTATATTTTGAAAACCATTATGAATTTTCCTCTTAGTTCCTTCGTAACGTAGATATCACTATATTGTAGCTTTGCAAAAGTGTATGCAATCTCTAAGAATAGCAGTAGTAGTTCAAATAGAATAGAACTATCGATCTTTGATACTATTTAGCGTATTATAATGAAGAGCCCTCGTAGATGTAATTGTTGAAATCGAAGAAATGATTTTCAGGAATACTTTCAAAAATGTTCAAATAATTAAGCATATAATGTTCGTTAGATAATGTTCAATGATATCGCTCACTCATATATTGTTTTTCTTTCTCATGAAAATGTCTAAGTCCACTCGCCTAATTATTGCTCTCTTCCCTCGAAAGACGAAAATATCACAAGACCGCACTTTGTGTTAACCGAGATTACGACTCTTCATTACGGCTTGACCGTCGATTCGCGCGCAATCGCCGACAAAAGACGAAGGGCGAACTATATTGTTTTACACTTTATTTCTTTCCAACCAAATGAAATACATTACACATCAGTTGGTACGTCCACCTTCTCAACATAATCACCTTGTAACTTTAAGCAGTTTTGCCAACCATGTGTCAGTCTCTCCAGACCTTCCTGAAATCAATTTTTCTGAGTGCTGCGTACCCATGCCTTGACAGCTGTGTCCAGTTCTGCAAAATCCGCAAAACGGCGACCATGAAATGGAAGCATAGGGAAGGTCCACACAGCCAAAGAAATGTCGCACAGTGCCACCAGTTGACAAGCGAATGGTGACAGTGTTCTGGCTCATGGACTGGCTGGAATTGGGGGCCAAGATTAACAGTGCAGCATATGTGGCAACCCTTAAAGCCTATTTCCTGGTGCTGCCAAAAAGAATCAACAGGGGAATACCAAGGGTGACTGAGTTAGCAAACACTAACCTATATCTCTTCGCGAGAAGAATGAGTAAGTCACATGTTTTCCTACGAAAAAAATCATACAATGCGCTGTTCTGTAAGGAAAGGCGATATTCAACTACCCTAATTTATTTATTACATTATGAAGCCAATTCTCAGAGGGTGTAATTTCAATGTTTTTTTTCTGAGTTAATATCAAAATATCAATGTAATTTTTAAATAATGATGTGTTATCTATTATAATTAATGCAAAATTAGTTTCAAAAGTAAAGCATCACCTCACAACTGCAAATTAGAGTCAAGAGTTCACCAAGAGTTAAGCTAAGGCAACATTATATTACAATTTCGTATAATAACTATACGTGGCGCCCAGTTCCTTAATATCGTATTATTCCATAAAAAAAAACAGTTATAAATGTCGCCACAATGTTGGAGAAGAGATGTTATAAATGGACGCCCAGCCGTGGGGTTGATCGAAAGAAACGGTAAAAATGGTGCCACAAAGTGGTGCTGATTATTATGTACGTTACAAATGGTAGCCCAACTGTGGGGAGTACCGTTACAAATGACCTCGCAACGTGGGGCTATCTGATTCTCGAGGAGCCAGAAACATTATAAACCCTCTTCACAGTTTATAGACTATCTCAAAAGCCATCTTTTATTATCCTCTAATCAGAATTGAATATCATTAAGGGGTCATTGCCGAACCCAGGACTTTTGTGACAGAAATCTAAATACGTACCCATCTAGTTTTACCGCGCCAATTATGATGTCAATATTAAAATGTGGTATGTTTATTGTTTATAAATCTTTTTTATGCTTCCTTGCGTATTTAAATAAATTTGAGTTTTACCGCATTTTATGTGGAGTTTCATGCCAGAAGGTTGCACTTATTTAGGAAAATATTCCCTTTTCGCAACAGATCGGCAATGAAACATGGTTACCTTTTATCTGCGCGTTTCACATTTCTCTCAGTCCCGATATGTTAATAAACATCGATTTCGCCTGTTAATATGGGGAAATGCTTCGTGCCCCACTACGTTGTGTGATCAGTATTGATCATCAGCAAATTGAATTAGTCCCCACAGTGCGTGAAGCATGACACATGCCGCCAAGATCACAGCTTGGAGTACTCCAGCCCGTTTTAATAGAGGTTACTTCGTTATGTCCCGACACAGAGTGACGCGCTCGATCTGCACGTAACTCGCGAATATCAACAAATGCAGCGAAGCAATAAGTGGTTTCGATCAGCAGGTTAACCGCAACTTTTACACTGTCCACACATCGTGTGCCTAATGTAATATTCTCTCTTAAAAAAATTGATAAATTTTATTGCCACTTGTTCTTGTTGTTATTACTCAACTAGAAATAACGCCATTTAGAGTCTACTGCCTCACTGTTGCTACATCTTGCGAAGAGATTCTTGGAATGAACGTACGAAAACTGCCCAGAATGACTCTTTTTTTTTTTGCCTAATTCTTCACTACACCAACCGTACCAGAATCTGGGCGTCACGTTGTCGGTCTCACTATGCTAAACATAATAATCTAAAGCACAAGTTTGAACAAAATTTGTTAGCTAACACTCTTCACATAGTGATCCCCAAGCTCTTAAAATACAGGTTTATGCGTCCCTACCAATATTGAGCCGGGCGCTTTGCTGGAAAAACCTGTCGGCAGAAACCAGAGATGTGTTTCGGATCAGTATACAGGTAAATGTACCAAGGTGTTAAGATGTAATAATAATAATAATAATAATAATAATAATAATAATAATAATAATAAAGATAATAATAATAATGATAGAGGTTTTAACCACCTTTTAAATACTGCGGCTTTTAATGACGGCAGGGTGCCGGAATATTTCCCCGAAGGGAATCTCTAACGCGTCAGTAAATCTTTTGGCATGGCTCCCTAGAACTTGCGCACCCTCAAATGCAACTGAATGTTGTGTTTGGATGTCTTAACAGCATAATTACAAAATTCAATTAGCTAGACACAAACTTTTTACACAACTAACAACATGTTTTTTCCAGTAATCGGACAATGCACTGTACCCGAAATTCACATAACCACCAACTATTATCCGAGGGATGGAAAGGATCGCAAGGGACGTTGATCCCCAGCTAGAAAAACCAACAATTCCCTGCTAGATGGCGAGTTAGGAATCTCTCGATACATAGATATTAAAAATACGAGTGTACTGCTACTTAGCTACATACAAATCCTACAATATAGTATTGATTTACATTTCATTCGTTACTCTATACATAAATCTCCTTAATTCCCATTTTAATAAAATATATGAATTAATAAATTATTTAATCCTATCACTTATTATTATTATTATTATTAAAATATTTACAATATGATTAATTTTATCGTTTTCAGTTACGATACTGTCCTTCCTCTTTCTACGATCATTTCTGCTTCACATTATTTTTCACATTATTACATTTCAATGCCTTAAGCTTGTCAAATCCACGAACTGTGTAACGAGCGATTAAGTTAATTACAGTTCCAAATACTGTCATAATATTGATAAAAATTCGATAAGGATGATATTATAGCAGACTATCTTCTTCACACTTCAATTACACTGTATAACAACAACAAAAATGAACCACAGGGAAGGCGTTGTCCGATTGTAAGGAAATAACGTATGCAAAGCTAGTAGGACCGAACATGCAACTGATTAAAGCTTCGTGTCCAATGAATAGTGGGAGCTCCCGCGCATCCGAACTGCGCATGCATCAGGTGTATATAAGGCGTGATTCTGAAGCGTATGCTCAAAGTAGCTGTTGCATTTCACTGCGATATCTGAACGTCGGCTGTAAGAATGCCACACCGAAGGATTCGTGCTCATTTCGAGCAGATGTCAGAGTTTGACAGAGGTCGTGCGATCGGATTGAAAGAAGCTGGTTGGTCGAATCGAGCTGTCGCTGGATATTTGGGTCGAAGTGATGTGGCGATCAGACGAAGCTGGCAAGCGTGGGTCAGCAACGGCAGGCGTCAGCGTCAGGAAGGTAGTGGTCGACTGAAGGCCACAACAGCACGGGCAGACAGAGCAATTGTCAGAACAGCTGTCACAGCACCGGAGTCGTCGTTATCAACGATTCAGCGTGTGACCCGCACACATGTGTCCACCATGACCAACATCAGACGCCTGAACGACAGGAATTTACGCTCGCGCCGCCAGTTACGTCGCTTACCACTCATGCATGTTCACCGTCGAGTCATATTGCAGAGGTGCCGCGCTCGAGCAACGTGGAACTGCGCTGACTGAGGACGTATAGTCTTTAGTGATGGGTCCCGTTTCCAACGGTGCCCTGACGACAACCGCAGGAGTGTTTGGAGACGTCCAGGCCAGCGTGGGGATCCTGCCTTGACTATTCCACGCCACACAGCCCCACAACTGGGGATGATGGTCTGGGGTGCCATCTCCTTTGATAGCCGGACTCCCCTGGTAGTCATTCCTGCCACACTGACAGAACAGCGGTATGTTGATGACATTCTACGGCCGGTTGTGTTACCGTTCTTTCAGCGACATCCAAGCCTTACTTTCCAACAGGATAATGTCCGGCCGCACACGGCACCTTTTGCTATGGTCTGTCTTCAGGCTTGCCCTATCCTTCCTTGGCCAGCTCGGTCGCCTGATCTCTCTCTCATAGTGCACATTTGGGATGTCATGGGAAGGGGATTGCGAACATCCCGAAATGTCGCCGATTTAGCCGAACAGTTGGAGACCATTTGGCACGAATTTCCGCAGTACACCATCCTCAGTCCATGCCACGTCGAGTGACAGCTTGCATCCATGCCACGGGTGGACCAAAACCTTAATGACGTCCTCACTTTGTAACGCTCTAACTCTGCAATAAATCATTCGATTGTTTTTCTGCACTTTTGATCGTTTGTTTTTCTATGACTTTCCCTCACATCCACCGATTTTTATCGCCATCGGACAATTCATTCCAGGCGCGTCTTTTTTATGTGTTATACAGTGTCTATTTTAAATAGTGGTTTTACAATCTCATATTTACTTTCATATTCGATTTTACCGTAATAAATTGCTTTCATCGACTACACTGTCGCTAATACCATTAAATCATCGCTATCTTCGATTATAGCATCGCTAAGATACTCAAATTCACTTACTATACTACACAAAAAGTCTTACATAACGTCTTATTAAACGCTGAATCCTTCCTACATACAATCCTTTCCTCGTCAACTTAAAATAATGCACGGAATTCAATATCACCTCGTGTTACTCAGATTTACGTAGCATCCTCTACAATACGCTATGTCAATAACATCCTCTCCTTCCTCATACTTAATTCCACAATAGTATTCCTTTCGATTATATATTAATATGGAGCAGTAGTGGTACCTTGTATAGTATAGGCACTAGCAAGTGTGCCTGTATAACCTACAGTGTTACAGTATATATATAGTATGATCAAGTAGGGAGTGATTGAGGAGTAACACCTCTTTAAAAAAACTTGGTCCAGCTGCCCCGGCTGGTAGTACCTTTTTAGTGTCCCTTGCCAGGGTTACGGTGAAGTCCTCAACGGAACCTGCAGTGAAAGAGGTGAACTCTGGCACAGTGTGGTTGGCGGAAGGGGCAGCCTATTGCTCAGGTTTAATAGGGCAAACTATTGTCCATAGTTATGATGGGCACATTTTGACCCAACGGCAAAATGAGCGGTGGAGGAGCCAATCACTCTCTTGGCTCCCAACGGTCATAGAGGCGGAAGGGGTCAGGCCAGACGGACTGGCTGTAAAGGCGCACCTCAGTAGTACTTGAGTATGCGGCAGTTCGTTGCAGTCTCCGTGTTCGGTCCTGCATGTCTCATTCTTCGTTAGCCGCAGGATAAGGCTCAGATATCATAGTGTGTGGGTCTCGTCCTGGCAAGCTGAGATCCACCCTAAACAAATTCACGCCAGTGGCACTTCTTCCGAACGTCACTTACTTTCAAAGTCCAATGGCGATGGGACTTGGACGGTGGGGGCAGGTTACGGGTGTAACTGGAAGCCCCTAGTTCGGACCTGCACGTTGGCAGCAGATGTGTGATGGTCGTCTTCCGGAGACTGTGACTACTCAGGAATTCGGTCCTGCATCTGTGTTTGGGCATGCCTATTTAGGATCACCGCTGCCTACCCCACATGGAGAAGGCCCTAGAAAAGGTGGGCTAAACATCGGAAGTCACAATCTTGGTCCGGATGGGCAACCGCACTCAGCAGGTCACCCCTCATGCGGTCGAAACTCAAAAACAGTAAAGAATCACAAATTGATTATTGGATCATGGAACATACGAACTTTGCGTGATTTGGACAATAACGTTAGACCTGAGATAAGGTCAGCTCTCGTAACCCATGAGTTATCAAGATTCAACGTTGACATTGCTGCTCTCAGTGAAACTAGGCTGTCTTCGGAAGGCAAGATCACTGAATCTGGAACAGGATATACCATCTTCTAGAAAGGAAAGGAGGAGGGTGAATGTCGTATTCATGGTGTGGCCTTCGCTGTGAAGACCTAACTGGTAAATTATCACCAACTTGCGCCCATTGCAATCAGCGAAAGGCTCATGACTCTCCGCATACCACTCTCAGAAGGTTCCATTATGACACTCATCTCTGCCTATGCTCCTACCTTAGATTCTGATGATGAAGTAAAGGCTCATTTCTATAATCAGCTAAGTGAAATCATCTCCAAGGTACCATCTGCAGATAAACTCTTGCTCCTCGGTGACTTCAATGCCAGAGTTGGGAAAGATCACAGGCTATGGAATAATGAGATGGGCAAACAGGGACTTGGAAAATGTAATCCCAATGGACTGTTGCTTCTTGGTATTTATGCAGAAAACGAACTTTTCATTACCAACACGCAGTTCCGGCTACCTAACTGCTTCAAAACCACGTGGATGCATCCTCGTTCCAAACATTGGCACAGTCTTGATTATATCATTACCCGGCAACATTGTAGTGTTTGAAGCCATATTTTCAGTGTTGCCTTAGTAAACAAGAGTTTAGTGCTTTCCAGTCGGTCAACACGAATATTCGTGTTGATTACTCTTGATTACCCGGCAATGTGATAAGAAGGACACTCTTATTACCAGAACAGCAAGGAATATAGACGATTGCTGGACAGATCATAAACTTCTTATATGTAAGCTCAGGATATCCATCAGACCTAAACCACCTAGGAACATCAAAAATTTGCCAAGAAAGAAGCTTAATACATCCAAACTTCAGGATGAATACATGTATAAACATTTTGGAAACAAGATCGTCACCCAGTTATCAGAAAACCCAGTAACAAATGACATTCAGCAAGAATGGGCCACACTACAGAAGATTATTACACAGTCAGCTGAGGAAACCATTGGTTTTATAGTGTGGAAAACACAAGACTGGTTTGATGACAACAATGAGGAAATTCTGTCTCTCATCAATGCCAAAAGGAATGCCTATCTTACCCATCTTCAAGACCCAACTTCCTACACAAAGAGAGATAAACTACTGGAACTCAAGGGTAAATGCCAAACGCAGATAAGGCAGATTAAAAATACTTGGTGGCAACAGAAGGCTCAGGAACTGCAGAGACTATCGAATGGTCGAGACTTGAGGAACTTCTATGCAGTACTCAAGGAAATATATGGACCAACTCGCTCATTTGGAACGCTGGAAGGAGCACTTCTCCAATCTCCTAATTCGTCCATCAGCAGCTGCTGAAGACTTCCTTTGTGATGTGCCACAACAACCTGAACAACTGTGGTTGGCAGTACCTCCTACTTATCATGATTTCAGTGCAGCTCTCACCCAATTGAAACCCAGAAAAGCACCTGGCCCAGATAACATCCCTCTGGAATAATTCAAGCCGGAGGTCGTTCCCTCAAAACAAGGATTTTCACCCTTATCAACAGAATATGGGAATCAAGAAAGGTACCTGGAGACCTAAAGAATGCCACTATCGTCAATATCTTTAAAAAGGGTGATCGCAGTGTTTGTGGCAACTACCGTGGTATATCACTGCTAACAATTGTGGGGGAGATTCTTGCAAGAATTCTACTAAACCGCCTCAAGGTTATCTCTGAGAAGATCCAGAGTCACAATGTGGATTTAGAGCTTCCAGAAACACAATTGACTTGATTTTCTGTGTGAGACAGCTACAAGAAAAATGTAGATATCAACAGAATCCACTCTTCTTAGTCTTTTATGACTTGGAAAAGGCATTTTATTCGGTTCCAAGACCAGCCATGTGGGCGGTGCTGAAGCGGTTTGGTTGCCCTCAGCGATTTGTAGATCTAATCAAGGCTCTCCATGATGGCATGACAGGTCAGGTTTGCCATCAGAATAAGATGTCCAATGAATTTCCTATTACCCATGGATTGAAACAAGGATGTGTACTGGCTCCAACGCTTTTCGCGCTGTACTTGGGTGCAATGCTTTATGATTCACCCACAAACATCCTCAGTTCAATATCTCCATCTCAAATTTGCCATTAGAACAGGTAGACCACTTCTCGTACCTGGGCAGTACCATTTCTGTGAGCTGTACCTGTGAGCAGGATGTGGATAAGAGAATTGGCACAGCCCATGCAGCATATGGACGATTAGCGCACCGGGTCTTCATGAATAAAGATCTGTCCATGAGTACAACGCTTATGGTGTACAAAGCAGTAGTCATTTCTACATTGTTTTATGGCTGTGAAACGTGGGCCCTTTACCGACGTGATCTCAGGAAGCTTGATCGTTTCCACCTACAAAAACTTCGATCAATCCTGAGGATTAAATGGAAAGACCGCATCACCAATATTGCTGTTCTGGAAAAGGCTCAAATCAACAGCATAGAATCATCCATAATAGGTCACCAATTTAGATGGATTGGTCATGTCCATCGGATGGATGATGTGAGATTACCTCGTCAGATGCTATATGGTGAGTTATGCTATGGCACCAGGCCTCATGGTGGTCCTAAGAGGCGCTACAAGGACCAATTTAAGCAGACCCTGAAATTGACAGGTCTTGATTCACAAACCTGGGACATGCGGGCTGAAGACCGCTCATCTTGGCGCCGTACCATCTCGGATACTGTAAAGACGTTTGAAAGGGATCGACGCACACATGAAGAGGCTAAGCGTCAAGCTAGGAAACTTCGAGCAGCCCAACCACGTCCTCCTCCAGCAATACTATGTGACTTGTGTGGTCGCTTGTCCCATGCCAGGAATGGACTCTTTAGTCACCGTAAACACATCCACAAACTGGACTGAAGGAAGAAGATTTATACTCGGATTCGAGTTAAAGCCGATGATGATGAATATATATTTCATCATGCTCGAATTATTTGTAACTTGTTATATTCTCGCTTCCATAATGCTTGTCAAATACTTCTCACCTTAAATAAATTTAATTAGCGATTTCTTTCAACTTACTGTGTCCAATATGACAGTAAAATATTATTATTATTAAATAACCACTATGTTGTTTATCTCCTTTCTGTGTTTAACTTTAAGATTATTGTCTGAATATAAATATCAGATTAATAGCAATACGTTTCTTTTCCTCTCCTTTCAGTGTTACAAATTACGGAATAACAATTCCTTCCTTCCTTCATCTCTCCACATTATTCCTATCTCATTTACGCGACGATACTTTCCATTACAATTCTGTATTAATTTTATTTATCGCTGGTCTAGAGTTGTCATAATTTCTGTGTAACAATACAAACTAAAATTCTTCTAAGAATGATTTAATATCATTATTACGTTACTCCTTCGAGTTGCCTAAAATCCTGATGTTCAACATCGAACCCAATCAATATTTATTTCATAAAATCATAGATTTAAATATAATATTATCATGACATAAAATATCATATCTAACTAACCCCTGGCACTACAGAACGTGAAGGGCCTAGGCCTACCAAGTGACCGCGGCCCAGCCATTTGGCCTGCAGATGTTGGGGTGACGCGTGATCAGCGCATCGTGTCCCCTCGGCCGTTAATCTTAGTTTTCGTGATCGGGGCGTTGCCTCACCGTCAGACAGGTACTCATTTGTCCTCACGAGGCTGAGTGTACTCACGTCAGTTTCTAAAATCCCTGACGGACCCAGGAATCGAACCCGGGGCCTCCGGGCGAGAATCAGGAGCGCTACCCCCAACACCAGGGGGCCGGCTAAAGTATAATGTAACATCATAAAATATCATTTAACCTTGTATCATGAAATATCAAGAAATACCCTAAAATATTCCACAGTACGTAAATACGAATTCGAATAAAACGAAGGATTAAAAATATTAAAAATGCGTCGAAGAACAAAAATTACGATACCTCAAAATCGTACGATGACGTTTAAAATCACTGAGATTAATTTAACGAAAATTGAAATATCAAAAATAAACATTAAACATCGTCAAATAGATATCAAACAAGTAGTTCCGTGAAAAACTATACAGCCTATTTCCATAAATCCTACTCATGTTAATTGCCTCTATCAACATACAAAATTTCAGTTTGAAGGTTGTGTTAGATTCGTAGATATTGAGTAGGCCTACCGCGTTAATATTTCAGATGGTCGCCAGGTTGGATTCTTATGTTTGTACTATTACATTAAGATTATTGTGTACGAGTGGTATTCAAACTTCAATCGCATGATAAGTAAATAAGAAGTAAAAACGAGATTTTAAAATTTCGCACAGCTGCCATCTTGTGATTATGCAAACAATTGAAATAAATTAGATGCCAGTGGATTAACATTTGTATAAGCATTTAACGTGCAACGATTCACTGCACTCGGATAGTTAATTCGCGAGAAACGTCCATTTAAATACTTATACGTCGCGTCGCCGCCATGTTGGATTTGTGCTCACCAGGTTACTGAAAGTCCTATAGGTGAACATATGTTCTTAGCCTCTATGAACATAAAACAAATCAGTTTGATTGCTGTAAAAGATTCATAGATATTGAGAACCGTCTCAATAATTCGGATGCTCGCCATTATGGATTGTTATATGTATAGGCCATAGAGTTATGTACCATTCAAGGACAATTATTGCCTAGGTTCATTATTCAAACTTTCATTTCGATCGCATGATTATGACACAAGAAATAAAAACTTAATTTTAAAATTTCGCACAGCAGCCATTTTGAGGTATGTAAACAATTGAACTAAATACGATGCCAGTGCATTACAATATGTAAAATCATTTACTGTACCACATTTCAATGCGCTCCGAGATTTAAATCACGAGAAAAGTCTATTAAAATGTTTCAACTTCCCATGGCTGCCATGTTCGTTTTGTACTTTACAGGTTTATGAAAAACAGATAGATAAAACTTGTATCAGTGCCCTTTATTACCGTACAAAATTTCAGGGTGATATCTGTAATAGATTCGGAGATCTAGAATGTCAGTGAAATATTTCGCACAGCCGCCATTTTGAGGTTATGTAAACAATTGAACTAAATTAGACTCCAGTGCATTAGAATGTGTATAAACATTTGCTGTAACAAGTTTCATTGCGTTTAGATAGATAAATCGCGAGAAAAGTCTATTTAAAAGTCTCATCTTCGCTTGGCCGCCATGTTGGTTTTGTAGTCACCAGGTTTTCGAAGGTCTCATAAGTGAACTTCTAGTAGTGCCCTTTATAACCGTAAACAATTTCAGGGCGATATCGGTAATAGTTTCGGAGATACTGAATGCTGGTGAAATATTTCGCACAGCCGCCATGTTGGATTGGTGGGACACAATAAAATTTGAAGGGTACGGACGGAGTTGGCCAGAATAGTTCTATGATCTTACAGAGTTTCATTGTAATCGCTCCAGCCGTTTAGAAGTTATTAGGGACCCACACACACCTCACACACACACACACTGTAACGATTCGATCCCACACCTGTTAGGTATAAAGGGTTATTCATTTATTATCATGTCATTATTCTTATCAATTAGTACATCGATGAGATGATTTTTAAATCAGATGATTGTAAGCGGTTTTTATTATTATATTCAATTAGATTTTTATTAATATTCACTTGTAAAGAGACGAAGTAGTATATATATTGCAACGAGTGTGGCAATAAGGACCAACCCTATGTGTCACATACAGAACGACGCAGTAGTTATGTCACCATAGCAAGCCCTCATTGTCTCGGGATCTTGAAAACCCACAATGACTAACAATCACGTGCGGACCATCGAGGACTTTCGAGAAGGAATAGAACATAATATTACGATGTCTGGTGCAACAAGATACGTCACTAGTACAGGAAGATTCAACTGGTGGTTCATGCAGGGAGTCATGATTGGACGAGACCCAGGTAGAAGGGGTGACTTGACTATGAAGAGAGGGAAGCTGGGACACCACGTGACAAGGAGGATATAAGCTGTAACCCGCGTCTACCGAGTTATTAAGAAACGACAAGTCATTAGGGAACAACAAGACATTCATTCACGGACAGCGACTTCCTGGTTTAAGAATGGACTAAGCAAATATCCAACACAGGACCATGCTTGGTCAATATAGGAATCAACATACAATGGCTTAGAGATCACTACTACAATAAATCTATAGAATGCAACAGAATGGATCGTGGTATGCCGTATCTTACGATATATTACAACATTTTTACATACGTGACGGAGTATTAAGGTGATCTGTCACAACCTTAAATATGACGAATCTTCGACTGGGTGAGCAAGCAATTAAATAAAACTATCGTCTCTAATATCAAGTAACTTCAAGTTTAATATTCAATTCATTTTCAATGTTCATTTTCTTTTAAATAATTAAACCACAATTGGTAATTTAAATTCTCTTGTGTCACTATTAATATTTTTCTTTTGATTCAATAAATTATTTCTTTAACTTCATGACTATAACTTTTCTTGTAGTTAGCACATATTATAGGCAAATTCAACTACTCCTTATAAATAAATACTGAATGGTTAGTCAACTAAGTTACGTCACGACCAGGGGTAAGTGGTCTCGAACTCTACTGCTGACTGCCGAGGATATATTTAATAAATTTCGATTCACAGTCTTAAATAGGGATCTGGCGCTCAACACTTATTATATCCTATTACCCTACAAAGGTAAGGTCACACCACAGTGTATTTATTCTTATTATCATGTTTGTTTATCGACCCATTACAGTTGTCACCACATCGTAAGGCACTTATAATAAATGTTACATTTGGCGCTACAACGTAGGACACGAAAACCGTTCGGTATTTAGGAGAGGAGTGTATGATTTCAGTGCAAATTGTCAGTGCTTTTGGGGGAGAGAGAAGTGAGTGCATTTTGGAAGGGCAAATTTTTATACGGTGTACTTCGAGATGGCAGATAAGAATACAGAGGTACATCCTGAGACTAGTGGTAGTCAAGATTTAGAAAAGTTCATAGAGATCCCTGAAATTTCATTAGCTGATATCATGAGGGAGATGAATAGAAATAGTAAAAAATATGAATTTGAAGCTAGATAAAAATAGTGAAGAGAATAAAAGAAGTTATTTGGAATTCAATGATAAATTTGAGAAATTAGATGAAGATATGGGTAGGCTAAATCAAAATATGAATGAGAAGTTTAATGAAAATAAGCGAAGTACGGAGGCCTTTCTTAATGAAAAATTGGAAGAGAATAGTAGGAAAATAAATAAGAAATTGGAAGAGAATAATGTAAAACAGGATGAGATAGTAAGAGAAAGCAAAATAGAGGTGGTAGAGACTTTAGGGGATACTGAAGTAGAATCACTAAAGACAGCCTGCAAGGAGACTGTAATTGAAAGTAGATTGGAGTCAGGGGAAATCTTAGGTGAAAGCAGATTGGAGGTAGAGGAGATTTTAGGTGAAAGTAGATTAGAGTTGGTAGAGACGTTAGACATAGATGAAAGTAGCTTAGGTAAGGAACAGCAATCAGCGGAGATGATAGATGGAAGCAGGACAGCTATAGAAGAGACTATAGATCGTAGTGAAAAAGAAGTGGAGAAGATGAGAGAAAAGATAGGGATAGAAGTAGGTAAGATAAAGAAAGTACTAGGCATTCAAGAAATTAAGATGCAGAAAATCTTAGGTGAAGAGGATATGTTGACTAGGGAAGAATTTAATGATGGTGTAGCGGAAATTAATGAGAAATTATTAGAGGCAGAGAAGCGTGCGTTAAGTCATAGTCAGAAGAACATAATTAATAAACAGGTTAAGAGGAGGAGAGAGATAGATAAGAGCAGAAGCATTAGTCCACGGCTAAAGAGAGCATTAAGTGATAGTAATGGAGAAGTGAAGGGAAGACATGTAGTTAGATATTTTGGAAGTAAAATGAAAGAGAAGAGAATTAAGTTGCTAGAGGAGAAAGAAATCAGGATGAGAGAGAGAAAGAAAGCATATGACGTGCAGTGTCGTACTGAATTAGCTAGACTTGGAGAAGTGAGAGGGGGAAAGCCGATGTATAATGTTACTATTGATGAGTGTAGTCCGAAAGAGGTAGAAATTAATGTTATAAGGAAGGAGGAAAGTGGAATCCTAGAGAAAGATAGAATTGAAGATGAATGTGGTAAGAACTATGAAATGCCAGAGAAAGTAGTTATGTAAATTCGTATTACCGATAGTTACTGATCCGTATGACCTAAATATTAAGTAATGAAGTTTTATATGATTTAATAGAAGTGGATAAGGAACCTGCTGTGTGTAATTTTAATTCAGTAGTGAAGTTAGGATGGTAAGGGGCGCGTAGTGCCTACGCTTATTGATTTAGGTTGTCTAAAGTCATTTAATTTGCAAGATAGAGGTTGTCATGCTATTTAGCAATTCAGGTAAGTTGATGTGGGTCCTCAAACTACAGGTAAGTTGGAGGAAGTTAGGATTAAATTTAAAAAAGTAGGAAGATTATTACAAAGGTAAGTAATCTAAAGAAAGTAATAATTATTATGGCAACCATAGTTATGAAATTAATAATACTAATAATACTGAGAAGAAGTATAATGATAATAAAGATTTAATTCAAAAAAGAGTGAAGATAAGATGATACAGTGGTGATAAAATTAATGAGTTGAAGCAGTAAGTATTGATTTAATAAACAAGTTTCATTTTGAGGACAGCGAGGTTATCAGTGGATATATTTTGAGAAATTTAGAAGTGGTTTAAAATAGTTGATGGTAATGCGTGGTAGGAATTATCCAGCATCTAGTAGAAATGAGGAAGTAGTAACTAATTAGGACATCTGGTACATGGTGACAGATATGTGTGAGTGTATGTGTGTAATTTCACGTAAATGGACGTGAGTTTGAAGAAGTAGGCCAACGAAGGTATAATGCCATTGAGCAATGGTTTTTAAGTTTTGGTAAGATGCCAAATGAAGTTTTTTTATGGAGGAAGTTCTGGTAAGATGCCAAATGAAGTCTTAAGAAGTTTTTGGAGGATGAAGTATGCCAGCGAGGTTTATTCCGTTGAGCAATGAGATTTTTTATGGTGTCTACGGGATTACGTGAAGTTAATGTTGGGAGGTTTTTAATGTATATATGGTTATGCGCATACAAAGGTACAAAAGGATTATAGAGGTAAGATGGTCCAAGTTTTAGTTACAGTTACACGCGTTTTAAAAAATATTACAAGGCTTGATATTGAGCTAAACCACTTTTTAGTAAAAAAAAGTTACTGATGAATAATAACGAATTAATGATGTGGTAGATTGTTGTCCTACACACAAAAGGTAAAAGTAAAGATAATAATAATAATTAGATGGTTGGCATAATATTTACTAGTATTGAAAGGAATTTGTTATAATTCGACGTTTTAGGATTTAAAGGTAAATCACTTTTTTAGAAGAAGAAAAAATTAAGTTTTATTTATGTCATACGGAGTTAGTAAAGAGAAGTGTGTATTTATCTTTTTGAAGACAAGAGTAGGTTAGTAAGGTAAGTATACCTAAGGGGTAAAATGAAGTTTCAATTCAAGGCAGGTATAATTTGCGCATTTAATTTGGTAGAGTAGAGAGTATCTGAAATGTGTTATAACTCAGGACTTGCTTTATGAAGTGATTATGGGAAAATATTTGCCAATTAGGAGTGTCGGTGTTATTGACTATCAACTGGAACACTGTCATTATTTTAGGAAGAAAATAGTTAGGAAAACAAAGTGTGATGTTATTATTCCAAGGAGTTAGTCGAAGCATGTAAGATTTTTAGCTGAAATTTAGAGTGTTATTGGTCAGCAAGAGGTGATCTGTAACAGTACGAAGATGTGCGATTATACCACGTATTGGAAGGAGGAAGAAGTAAAGAAAAGGTGACGAGTAATGTCGCGATGAGTTTTGAGAGATTCTGGGTTAAAAGAAATTAGCTATAGTCCAGGCGATCGAAGCAAGTAGGAAGTGGTGTCTAAAGGACACGGTACTTAATTAAGAGTTTTGAGAGAAAACTACGTTTTTTAAGGTATTCAGCCAGAAGTCGAATCATGTATAGACTAAATTTAAAGTATAAGAGCATTAATATTTTGTGGAACGAAATATTTTATTCCGAGGAGTTTGTCATGTGTTTTTGTGAAATAGTTTAGTGATATACGTAATTCAGGTATTGAGTAGTATTTTGTCCAAGTCGTAATCATTTTGTTGTGGTAGGTAAGAATGACGATGCAGTAAAGATATCTTGACGCTAAGTTAAATTTTATAAAGTGAACAAGAAGTCAGATTTTATGTTTATTGGTTATTTGGAAAATTCAAGTTATTGTTTTCGAGAAGTAGTGAAGAGGAATTATGGTTTTATGAGAAGTAAAGAAGTCGTGGAGACTTAGGAAGTATTAATTTGAAAGGAGGCGGCCGTGGCCTAAGAAAGTAAGAAGCCACGAAGGCAGGTTAGTAGTAACTTGGGTATTTAAGTGAACTGTTTAATAACTGCTTTAAGGTATTTCGATGTCATTATGTATTAAGGGAAGTATTTACATGTATGACAGTCATATGCACTGAAATTGGAATTGCCTTAGTTATCTTGCTAAGTTATTTTGTTCTTCAAATATTAGATATATTTACACCATTAGTATATTTTTACAGAGACGAAAGGAATATTGTGTTGTTTGCATATCGTGTGCTGTGATAGTTATAATGTGTTATTCAGCTGGTACGATAACAATGTAATTCTACGCCAGACTGACTTACGAACACTACGTTCACAAGATATGAAGCCAAAATTTTATGTCATGTATACAATCACCACAATTATAAACGAGTGCAGCGTTGACATATATGTCAAAATTAGAATTGAAGGGCATTTATGTATATTTTTTACAGCTCGCTAATACATTATATAAAGAAGAAAATATAATGAACATTATGAACATTTGGAAGAATGAGATGAATGCAAGTTAAAATTTGAATTGTTGTGAAGAGTATATTTCTTGTATATTGTTGTGTATTGATAAAGAGTATATTGTATGTTGTCTTTTTGGGGGTTATAATATTTATATTTATAGTTTTTATGTTGGATGTGGTAAGAGAAATAATGTTAAATGTCATTTAAATTATTATCTTAGGGGCGATTGTAACGATCGATCCCATACCTGTTAGGTATAAAGGGATATTCATTTATTATCATGTCATTATTCTTATTAATTAGTACTTCGATGAGATGATTTTTATATCAGATGATTGTAAGCGGTTTTTATTATTATATTCAATTAGATTTTTATTAATATTCACTTGTAAAGAGACGAAGTAGTATATATATTGCAACGAGTGTGGCAATAAGGACCAACCCTATGTGTCACATACAGAACGACGCAGTAGTTATGTCACCATAGCAAGCCCTCATTGTCTCGGGATCTTGAAAACCCACAATGACTAACAATCACGTGCGGACCATCGAGGACTTTCGAGAAGGAATAGAACATAATATTACGATGTCTGGTGCAACAAGATACGTCACTAGTACAGGAAGATTCAACTGGTGGTGCAAGCAGGGAGTCATGATTGGACGAGACCCAGGTAGAAGGGGTGGCTTGACTATGAAGAGAGGGAAGCTGGGACACCACGTGACAAGGAGGATATAAGCTGTAACCCCCGTCTACCAAGTTATTAAGAAACGACAAGTCATTAGGGAACAACAAGACATTCATTCACGGACAGCTACTTCCTGGTTTAAGAATGGACTAAGCAAATATCCAACACAGGACCATGCTTGGTCAATATAGGAATCAACATACAATGGCTTAGAGATCACTACTACAATAAATCTATAGAATGCAACAGAATGGATCGTGGTATGCTGTATCTTACGATATATAACAAGATTTTTACATACGTGACGGAGTATTAAGGTGATCTGTCACAACCTTAAATATGACGAATCTTCGACTGGGTGAGCAAGCAATTAAATAAAACTATCGTCTCTATTATCAAGTATTTTCAAGTTTAATATTCAATTCTTTTTCAATGTTCATTTTCTTTTAAATAATTAAACCGCAATTGGTAATTTAAATTAAATTTAAATTCTTTGTGTCACTATTAATATTTTTCTTTTGATTCAATAAATTATTTCTTTAGTTTCATGACTATAACTTTTCTTGTAGTTAGCACATATTATAGGCAAAATCAACTACTCCTTATAAATAAATACTGAATGGTTAGTCAACTAAGTTACGTCACGACCAGGGGTAAGTGGTCTCGAACTCTACTGCTGAGTGCCGAGGATATATTTAATAAATTTCGATTCACAGTCTTAAATAGGGATCTGGCGCTCAACACTTATTATATCCTATTACACTACAAAGGTAAGGTCACACCACAGTGTATTTATTCTTATTATCATGTTTGTTTATCGACCCATAACAGTTGTCACCACATCGTAAGGCACTTATAATAAATGTTACATTTTTTGAAGTTAAAGAAATAATTTATTGAATCAAAAGCAAAATATTAATAGTGACACAAAGAATTTAAATTACAAATTGCGGTTTAATTATTTAAAAGAAAATGAACATTGAAAATGAATTGAATATTAAACTTGAAAATACTTGATAATAGAGACGATAATTTTATTTAATTGCTTGCTCACCCAGTCGAAGATTCGTCATATTTAAGATTGTGACAGATCACCTTAATACTCCGTCACGTATGTAAAAATGTTGTAATATATCGTAAGATACAGCATACCACGATCCATTCTGTTGCATTCTATAGATTTATTGTAGTAGTGATCTCTAAGCCGTTGTATGTTGATTCCTATATTGACCAAGAATGGTCCTGTGTTGGATATTTGCTTAGTCCATTCTTAAACCAGGAAGTCGCTGTCCGTGAATGAATGTCTTGTTGTTCCCTAATGACTTGTCGTTTCTTAATAACTCGGTAGACGCTGGTTACAGCTTATATCCTCCTTGTCACGTGGTGTCCCAGCTTCCCTCTCTTCATAGTCAAGTCACCCCTTCTACCTGGGTCTCGTCCAATCATGACTCCCTGCTTGCACCACCAGTTGAATCTTCCTGTACTAGTGACGTATCTTGTTGCACCAGACATCGTAATATTATGTTCTATTCCTTCTCGAAATTCCTCGATGGTCCGCACGTGATTGTTAGTCATTGTGGGTTTTCATGATCCCGAGACAATGAGGGCTTGCTATGGTGACATAACTACCGCGTCGTTCTGTTTGTGACACATAGGGTTTGTCCTTATTGCCACACTCGTTGCAATATATATACTACTTCGTCTCTTTACAAGTGAATATTAATAAAAATCAAATTGAATATAATAATAAAAACCACTTACAATCATCTGATTTAAAAATCATCTCATCGATGTACTAATTAATAAGAATAATGGCATGATAATAAATGAATAACCCTTTATACCTAACAGGTATGGGATCGAATCGTTACAACACGGACAAAAGAAGATCTCATAAGCCTATTTTTGTTCATAAAATGAAAATAGGCTAAAAATGGTCAGGTCAAAAATATCCACACTACAGACAAAACTAAGAAATATAAGTCAGATCGCTCTATCTACCTTCGTCCCCTATCATATGCTTCAAACCTGGTTCTTCTGGAATGCTGGTAATGATATTACTCATCCCACTAGAAACAGCTGACTCAGCGTGCTTGGAATGAATAGCTGATTCTCGCCCTCGCTGCTGTCTCTGCTCTGGTGGACTGAGATCGGTTGACCTCACCTTCGGTGGCCCCTGCTTAGACTCAACCCTGCCCTCACTCGTTTCTTTTCAGACTCAGATGAGTCCGTTGTTCATGCTTCATACGGCACCTCTCTTGAAGTTCTCTCTGGTAGTTATCGTAGATCAGACATATATATTCTATGAGATTTCCGAAATGGTATTGGAAACTCATTTCTGTAGTGGTTATGTCGTGACTGTCGTAGACGTAGATGTAGGATGTCCACTATACCATCCTTGACTTCCTCGGCGTTTTATGTTACTCCGGGAATCCACATATTGTCATAGGCTAGTTTCCCTCTCGATGCTTAATGTACCATCTCTGTAGCCTTCAAAGATTTCAAATGAAACATCCTCTTCGACTCAATTTTAGAACCCATTATATTTCGAAATCGTTGTGATATCAGTCGAAATGTTCAAGTTGTTTCCATAGAATATTATAATGCTTATTTTTTCAATAACTCACGTAGCTTTAAAATTTGGATTGTACTTCAATACAATTTACGTAGGCTCACGTAGACTGAACTTCAATACTGTTCGCTTTATATTTAATTTCGTCTTAATAATTGTTCGTGTGTAGCTTCAGAAATATTCTAAGCTCAATTCCTTAGGCGTATTTCTTCTCCGTGGCATTAATACTGCTTGACTGAAGCTGGTCGCGGACTGTCCGTCAACTCAACTCTCACTTCCCCGCACTCAAATTTCGCTAGACTAACACGTCTGCACTGCTCCAGCTTTCGTGATAGAAGACCCTGATCGAAGGCAAGCTTCTCCCCTTCTTATCAAACTTTGATAGTTTCCTTCTTGTAAATTGGTGGCTAAAATGTAGGTTCATTTCACATGCAAATATCGATTTCAATTCAACATTCCTTACAGTCTAACATGTCTATTTTTAAATCCCATTAATTTTTATGTCCTCTAATCTTATACTCTTAAAAGTATTCAAGAGTAATTACTATATAATTGCTTCTCATAGATTTGTAATATTCTGATTGGCTGTGAGCCTGTCACCTGTTTTTTTTCGGCTTCGCTGTCGTGCGTCAGCCACGTGCCTACTTGTATCTCCCCTGCTTTACTCATGTGACCCATTTGAAACCGGTTCTCGCTGGCAAGTCTTCGCTAATAACTTGAAATCGTGCAGTTTCCAGTTGGACAAATTCTACATTATTACCATTGTATAACATTTATTTATATAAAATCTTACTTTTCTCTTCCAATAAATGAGCCGATATAATTCCTTCATCACCTCTGCTGGACTTCCTAGCTCTGATGAGTGCTTTCATGAGAAGCGAGATGTCTAACTATCCCCTTTAAATGAAATCATATACTTGTCACGCAAATACAGTTCGATCCTCGCCTCATGACTTACTCTGAGCTCTTTAAATACGGGTTCAGTACCATGGAGTTTGCATGTCTAGGAACAACAACAAAAACACAATATTTATAGGTGTAATATAAACAGAACACCAATGAAAATTGTACATGTTATAAAACTTTAAATAGCTCAATAATTGTATGATGCAGATAAATATATGGTTTTTATTCATATCCACCACACCGAAAGAAGGCATTTAGTGTAAAATCGTGCAATTACCCCCTTCTCCATTTTGGTGTATATAAAAGTACTAGCAGTAGAGCCCGGCTTCGCCCGGTGGATTTATTTGTTTTATGGATGATAATGAATACTACTACAGAACTGGCACATGATACTTAAACTAACAGAAAACAATATTTTAAAATTATATCTTTTTGTGGTGTTGGTGGTGGTGGTGGTGGTTGTAGTGGGGGTGATAAGTATTACAGTATCATGGACGTAACATTCAGGTAATTTTCCCGTAATCATAATTATGAATAGGGAAACAGTTATTTACAAACTACAGCACTGACACATGTAATTTACAAACAAATTTACAAAAAATAGAAAGAGGAGTAAGTGAAATAAAAGACACTGCCTAGGGCCTATATCTCATTGGCTGTTAGAAATGTAGAGACAAATAGTTTCGTCTTTTGTCGCATAGCGCCGTAGGAAAATAACCAGAACTCTTTGGAAAACTTCGGCTTTCCCGAGCTACTGAGGTAGCAATAGTATCATTTATCGCCACAAAGCGCTTAACGATAAGTTTCGGAATAAATTTAGGTAAATTTGAAAGCACCAACGCTTATTGCAGCTGATAACCTCAATGTACTGCACCAACACCATTGCACTTATACAGAGGCATAATATTTTCAAGATGATAACTGTTTAGAGGGGCCTAAGAAATCTTTTTGCGCTAATTACCCCCCCCCCGTGACAGAAATTTATAAACAGCGCAAGATGCAACTATTTTCGCAATTCTGCACCAGAACACTGGTAGGGGTGACGTGATGCAGCCTGAACTGTCCGTCAACAATAGACTTATAAAAATACTCTTACAGTTACACTACTACGGACATGAATGGTTCTAGGGCCTTAATACGTGGTTTTCAAGTACATTTTGTCTGTTATTCTAAATGAAGGGAATGGGGAGCTTTGTCCAAAATATCAAGTGGACAGTGTTACCAGCAGGGTTTCAAAGTGTATGTAAAATTAGGTGCAATTAGGATAAACGGTGTAGATTTGTGATGAAATACCTGAACGCAGGGAATGGAGTGGTCTGTCCAAAATTTAAAGTGGACAGTGTCACCCGTAGGGTTCCAAAGGGTAAGTATACAAAATGTGGTTCAGATCGATGAAACGGTGTAGATTTGTGTCAAGGGACCTATATGCAGGGAATGGATTGGTCTGTCCGAAATTTCAAGCAGACAGTGTTACTCTTCGGGTTCCAAAGGGTAAGTATTGAAAATTTGGTTCAGATCTGTGAAACGGTGTATATTTGTGCCTAAGGGCTTAAATACAGAGAATGGAGGGGTCTATCCAAAATTTCATGCAGACTGTGTTAGTCGCAGGGTTCCAAAGGGTAAGTATACAAATTTTGGTTCTGATCGGTGAAACGGTGTAGATGTGTACCAATGGGCCTAAATGCAGGGAATGGAGTGGTCTGTCCGAAATTTCATGTAAACAGCGTTTTTCGCAGGGTTCCAAAGGGTAAGTGTACAAATTTTGGTTCAGATCGGTGAAACAGTGCAGATTTGTGCCAAAGGGCCTAAATGCAAGGAATGGAGTGATCTGTCCGAAATTTCATGTAAACAGCGTTTTTCGCAGGGTTCCAAAGGGTAAGTGTACAAATTTTGGTTCAGATCGGTGAAACAGTGCAGATTTGTGCCAAAGGGCCTAAATGCAAGGAATGGAGTGGTCTGTCTGAAATTTCATGTAAACAGCGTTTTTCGCAGGGTTCCAAAGGGTAAGTGTACACATTTTGGTTCAGATCGGTGAAACAGTGCAGATTTGTGCCAAAGGGCATAAATGCAGGGAATGGACTGGTCTGTTATAAATTTCACGTAGACAGTGTTACCATTAGGGTTCCAAAGGGTATGTATACACATTTTGGTTCAGATAGGTGGAACGGTGTACGTATCACTAACCATAACGCCAGCGCATGGGGATAGAGCTGTTCGGGAGCGCTTGTTTTACAGACTTACTGAACAAAAATCAATTTTGAAGGTTACCAGAGAGGTGTAGCCTAATGTTATATAGCTTAAACTATTCCTCTTGAATCTGGCTATCATATAAAAAGAACTTTCCGAATCGGGCCGGTAGTTCTAGAGATTAGCGTGTTTAAACACACAAACACACAAACTCTTCAGCTTTATTATATTAGTATAGATATACGCAGTAATAAGAACTTAATCATATCTAATAGCTTTCTTTATTGACGATTTAACGTAACTGACTACCAATTGATATTTAACAAATATTACACTTAAGTCAATAATAATTAAATTAATATGAATTAATTAATGAAATGTGCCAATTTCGGCCAAATTATGGCCTTCTTCAGCGATGTTCTTATAATGAACTAATGTAAATGCGAGCAAAGCTTAGTTGGTAATATTCCTCTTGCGTTTTTAAGTCAAACCATGTAATCAATTAATTCATAGAAAACATGGCACTGGGGTACCCTCTGTACCAAATTTCATTTTATTCTGTTTCGTCATTTGGGAATTGGTAGAAAGAACACCCATACACACATACAAACGCACGGATAATTGGTCCGTGTAGGTCTCATAAGTCTATAATTTTTTACAAAATTGGAAAGTAGTCTAACCTATGAAATGTATACCAGGCAGCATAGTCTTGTGCAGTTACGTTTTCTGTGGCTGATCACAGAGTACGAGCTATGACACCTAGTGGTGAGATCAGTGATTCATGGCTTCCACCATAGCTTCTGCACCAGGACGTATTTCCATCCCACCACGAGTGTATAGATATATGTCTGTGTTCTGTGCAATAACCAGTGTGTTACATACCACGCCATGGGGTGCGAATAGACTCTAACTCAATTTTGTAAAGACGAGAACTGTATGCAACAGTTAATGAATACTGGGTAGTGAATAACGTGTAGTGAATATTACGGCACTTACTACCCCAGACTCGAATGAGAGAACAGATTCTCCAGACTGAACTTCCCGGAGACATCTGAACGCTCTATTTACTCTTTACAATGTGGATGGAAAGACAGATAGAAACCACGTTGGGTAAAGACCATTATTCAGCAGATACGTAGTATCAAGGGAATATGTACTAAGTCTTAGGCAGAACGTATAAGATAGAATAAGGAAAGGTAACAGAATTTTTAATGGTATTTGTTGTCTTAAAAAAGGATTTTGATAACGTTGATCAGAGTAAATATTTGACTTTTTGAAAAGGATTGTAATAAAGTATAAGGAATAGGAGTGTAATCTACAATCTGTACAAAACCAGACGGTTGATATTCGAGCCGAAGTACACGAGAGAGCAGCTGGTATTGAGAAATGTGTAAGGCAAGGCTGCAACTAATCACCCATACTATTCAATCGAAGCATAGAATAAGAAATGAAAAAATTAGAGAAAAATTCAAAGCAGGAGTAAAGATTCAAGGAGAAATAATTTCAACCCAGAGATTCGCTTATAACATTATCATCTTTGCCAATTCACCCCAGGATTTGAATGAGTTCTTAAGTGGTATGTGCTCCGTCATGAGGAAAGAATTCATGATGAAAATCAACAAATATAAAACAAGAACAAATGGTTCCATGGAGAAATAAGTAGAATATCTTTAGAAATGAAGAAAAGCCGAGTTGCACTTCCAGGGAATCTCGAAACACAACCACCCTTCTCAGATATTCTACCGGTCTTACTTAGGACACTAGAGAAGAAAACGAGATTTTAAAAATATGCACAGCCACCATTTTTAAGTTCTCATGAAATTCCAATAAATTAGACGTCAGTATCTTAAGACTTGTATGAAGATATACCGTTCTAAATTTCACAGCGCTCGGATGATAAGTCCCGAGAAAAATCCATATAAATATTAATATTTCACGTCGCCGCCATGTTGGTTTTGTGCTCACCAGGTTATAGAATGATCCATAGGTGAACTTATGTTAATAGCCTCTATCAAAATACGAAATTTCAGTTTCATTGCTGTAATACAGTAGATTCGTAGAAATTGAGAACCGTCCCGAGATTTTGGACGGTCTTCATGTTGGATTGTTATATGTGTAGGCCATAGAGTTATGCATCATTATATAAATATTATTGCGTCGGTTAATTATTCAAACGATCATTTCGATCGCATGGTTAGGACACAAAATTAAATATTGAATTCTAAAATTTCGCACAGCCACCTTCATGGGGTTGTAAAAACAATTGAATTTACTTGGATATCAGTAGATTAAATTTAATATGAACAATTACCGTACCAAGTTTCACTGCGCTCGGATGAATCACGAGTAAATTCCATTTAAATGTTCAAACGTCACATGGCCGCCATATTGGTTTTGTGACCACCAGGTAATTAACATTCCCATAGGTAAATTAACCTCAATAGCCTGTATCAACATATAAAATTTCAGTTTGATTGCTGCAATTGATTCGTAGATATTGTGAGGCAGCTAAATATTTCAGATGTTCGCCATGTTGGATTGTTATACATGTAGGCCAAAGAGCTATGTACCATTATATGAAGAATATTGCGTAGTTTCATTATTCAACCTTTCACTTCGATCGCATGATTAGGACACAATTAATGAAAACTTAATTTTAAAATTTGCATAGCCGCCATTTTGAGGTTATGTAAACAATTATTTTTTTGTCGTGTGGCCATCTGAAAGGCCGAGTGCAGGTCTTTCTAGTCGACGCCTGTGGGCGACCTGCGCGTCGGGATGAGAGATGGAATGGATGAAGATGAATGAAACTGGACAAGGATGTGGAAGGAAGCGGCCGTGGCCTGCCAGAAGGTACCGTCCCAGCATTTGCCTGGTGTTGAAAATGGGAAACCACGAAAAACCATTTCAAGTGTAAACAATTGAACTACATTAAATGTCAGTGCATTACAATGCGTATACACATTTGCTGTACCAAGTTTCACTGCACTCGGAGGATGATCAAATCACGAGAAACGTCTATTTAAATGTTTAAAATTCGCGTAGCCGCCATGTTCGCTTTGTACTTAACAGGCTTATAAATGTCACATATATGAAATTTAAGTACCACCCTTTATCACCGTACGAAATTCCAGGGTGATATCTCTTACTGTTGCGGAGATATAGAATGCCAGTGAAATATTTCGGGCGGCCACCATGTTGGAGTGGGGAAACGTATTAAACCTTGAAGAGCACGGTCGAGGTCTGACAAGGTAGTAGTATGTACTTACCGAGATTCATTGGAATCGCTTCGGCCGTTTATATTTTATAATATAGGCCTAATACAATCGTTTTTCGTAAATGAAAATAAGCTATTAATGGAATGCAGCCTTATTGAAGCCAAATTGTCACATGAAAAACTAAATGAAGTTTGAGAGTTCTGCTAATAAGGAAGATAAGCAGGTAGTTCCGTGAAGAGCTAAACAGCCTATTTTTATATATCCTACTTATGTTAATTGCCTCTATCAACTTACAAAATGTCAGTTTGATTGCTGTAATAGATTCGTAGATATTCATAATGGTCTAAATATTTCGGACGGTCGCCATGTTGGATTTTTATATATGCAGGCCATAGAAGATGAAGATTATTGCGTAAATTTATTATTCGAACTTTAATCGCATAATTAGGACATAAGAAATAAAAACGACATTTTAAAATTTCATAGACACCATTTTGAAGTTATGAAAACAATTGAAATAAATTAGATGTCAATGGATTACAATTTGTGTAAGCATTTACCATAACATGTTTCACTGCGCTCGGATGGTTAAGTAGCAAGAAACGTCCATTTAAATATTTAAACTTCGCGTCACCGCCATGTTGGATTCGTATCCACCAGATTATTGAAAGTTCCATAGGTGAGTTTATGTTAATAACCTTTATCAACAGAGAAAATTTCAGTTTGATTGCTGTCTAAGATTAACAGTTATTGAGAACCGTCTAAATACTTCCGATGGCCGCCATTTGGATTTTTATATATAGAGAGAAAATTTCAGTTTGATTGCTGTCGTAGATTAACAGTTATTGAGAACCGTCTTATTACTTCCGATGGCCGCCATTAGGATTTTTATATATAGGCCTTAGTGTTATGTATTATACGATTACAATTATTGCGTAGGTTCATTATTCAAACGTTAACTTCCGTCACATGATTTGGACGCAAATATGAAAACTTAATTTTACATTTTCGCACAGCCGCCATCTTGATGTTAAGTAAACATTTGAATTGAATTAGATGGCAATGTATTGCAATGCGTATACACATTTGCTGTACCATAATTCACTGCGCTCAGATGGTTAAATCACGGGAAAAGTCTATCTAAATGTTTCAACTTTGCTTGGCCGCCATGTTCGTTTTGTACTTAACAGATTTTTGAAAGTCACAAAGTTGACTTATACTGCAGCAGTGCACTTGATCACCGTACAATATTTCAGGGTTATATCAGTAATAGTTTCGGAGATATAGAATGCTGATGAATATTTCGCACAGCCGCCATGTTGGATCGGTGAGATGAAATAAATTTGGAGAGCTAGGTTCATTGAATTCTCTCCAGCCGTTTAGTTTTTACCTATAAGTGGGGGGGGGGGGCACACACACGCACACACACACACGCGGACAATAGGTGATCTCATAAGCCAACTTTTTCATAAATGAAAATAGACTTCTAAACAGTGATGAACAAAGCAAGGATTATAATAATAGTAGGTTGGCTCAGGCAAGGAGAGCATTTCTATAGAAAATAAATACGTTACATCATATATAGATTTAAGTATTAGGAAGTCAGTTTTGAAAGTCTTTATCTGGAGAGTCGCACTCTATGGAAGTGAAACTTGGACTGTTGGTGCAGCAGAATAGAGGAGAATAGAAGCGTTCGAAATGTGGTGTTACAAGAGAATGCAGATCAGATGGGTATATAGAGTCACAAATGTGGAGGTATTACGTCGAGTGGGAGAGGAGAGATGTTTCTGGTGACTTCTAATGAAGAGAAGAGATTGGTTGATGGAACACAACTAAGACACCAAGGAATAGCAAGCTTAGTTATGGAAGGAAGGGTGGAGGATAAGAACTGTAGGGGTAGGCCAAGGTTAGAATATGTTAAACGGATTGACTCGGTTGTAAGGTGAGGTAGGTATGTGAGAGATGATACAATTAGCTCAAGATGGGGAGCCACGGAGGGCTGCATCAAACCAGTCAGAAGACTGAAGATTCAAACAACTACATTATGTATGTGGTATTAGTAAATGGCCATTGGCATCAATACATACTTTATTATAATTATTATGATTTTTATTAATATTATTACTATTATTATTATTATTATTTTTAACCTTGTATATTTTGGTTTTCCAAATGTACTCTACACATCTGAATAAATAAATAAATAGATAAATAAATAAACTCCGAGGGAATAAAACCCGTAGCCCCAATGTGCTACGTCATTTCGCTTCGTTGCCCAGTGGTAAGAATTCTTGGCTGTCACCGCGGAGGCCCAGGTTCGTTTCCCAGCTCTACTAAGAAAGCCAATTCCGGTCTGAGGGCTGGAATGTAGTTCAGTCAACCTCATAAAGCAACACTGAAAATATGCGGGTTCGATTCCTACCTCTGGTGTCCTGGAAGTGGTATTCCGTGGGTTTCCACCTCTACTCCTGGAAAATGCCGGGATGGTACTGTACCATTATTTCATAGCTCGCGCGCCACTAGTTGATGAGTTTCGAACGGTATTCCGTGTAGGAACATATGGTGGCTACCGCTACGTCTATGGCATGCTTGGGAAGGAAGCCGAAGGTAACCGAGAATGCGCAAAATTGCTCGAAGCAAGTCGCTAGGAAGAAATGGAGTCATACCACAGTGGACTGTGATCTTCGTGACGTCAAGAAAACCTCGACACCTGCATTCAGGAAATTATTTGGACATGATGGCTAAATAGAGTATTTTATGCAGTGTGATTGAAGCTAAATATCATGTCAGAATGCTAGAAAGTGTATACATGTACTTATTGCATTATTAAAACGTCTGCATTAAAGAGAAATGATTATATTGCACTCTACCGGAGAGAAACGTCGAACTAGGATAACCTGGGGAGGGGGTAAGATTTGACGTGCGCTATGGGACAGGAGTGAAGTGGAAAGATCATAATGTGAATTCGAGTCGGAACTATCTATGGATTTCGGGAGTGCCTTTGAAGTGATATCGTGTACCGAGAAGTATTTTACACGGACCGTAAATATTCAGAACAATGAACTTAACGAATAGACTGTGCATTTTAAGTAAATGACTATGGTGTACGAGTATTTTCACATCGTAGGCGAGGCTCCTATATATGAGCAGAGACATTTCACGTTTTCTTACAACGCGGATTGATACTAGGCGCGGTGAAGCGAGTGTGGATGGAAGCCATTGTGAACTATCTGTCCATGCGGGATCATTCTCGCTACACACCTGTTGAGTTTGACTTTAGAACAGGCTGTAATTCATGCACAGTTCGTTTGAGAAAAACAGTATATTTCCCGTGCATTATGTTGGATGATCAGACATCAGGGGGAATATGTAATTACATTTATGTGTGTATAGTCATGTTTGGCTAAACCTCCCTCGCAAGCACTATATTCGCAGTGTAGTGGAGATTTCTCATAAGGTGACCATAACACAACATGTGGCCTGGGAACACGACTTTCTGTTCCAGACAACTTGATATTGTGAAAATGTTTTACGCACCTCTAAGAGAGATGAGTATCACACATGGTTACAAGCTAATGCATGCTCGCTTCTATAAACTGTTATACTTCAACCGAAAGATGCGTGTCCGTAATCGTTTGTCGCAATGCCATCGCTCGGCAGGGGCGTACGGTCAATCTGACGCGAGGGGACTTGGTGATGATCGAGATCAAGGTTCGAGGCCCGAGATCATTGGAGGACGAAGATAGTGCCTTGGAGGAGATGGGAGATGTTTACCATGGCATATTACTGTATCCTTTTTGACATCGCAACGGAACGTGGCTGAAGGTAGAAGATACTCAGTTTATTAAGTCGTGGCTTAGCGGGTTATTGTAGAGTAACCATAATTGCCATAGTTTGTTTTTGGTATGTAGTATGGATGAACAAGGGTCTAGGCTCGACATTTTGTCGTTTCTGACTTTCTGCCTACCCGGATTTTGGTTTATGTTAGATAAACGCATCCATTTGCTTAATATTGTGGCAATTATTTTGGCTTAATTTAGTAGTGATAACATGCATATTTTTATTGTCGAGAAGACAAAATATAGTAGAAGACATTTACATTTGCAAGTGGTTTTGGAACTCTTTTGTGTGTTTTTCACATGTGTTGGTGATTTTTGACCAAACTATAAAATTTATGTACCGTAGCTGATTAGAGTGGTTTATTATACACTCACTGTGCTTTAATATTGACATAATGAAGCATCTGAATGAGAATACTATTAACGAACTTTTGTTATGTCGCTTCGACACAGGGTGTTTCTGAAGTCAGGTCTTACTAAGATTTTTGTTCAGTAATTCTTGTAGGGACTTCACTTTATTTCTGATAGGCGAAATATGTTCACAGTGTGTCCTAATGAATCATTGCAACTGCTGCATTGAAAATGTTAAAGATATGGCTAGATGCCAACGAACTGTTTTTGAATATAACTAAAGCAAAGTTCGTAAGAATCATTTTAAAAGCAGTTGAAGATGATTTTAATTAATTAAAAATACACACTTTGAAATGTAATCAGAACTGTGACTGTCCTAAAGTAGCTAAAGTTGATACAGTTAAATATCTGGGATTATTTATAGATAGTGACATGAAATGGAAAAGCCAATGCAAACACCTTACAAGTAAAATAAGAAGAACAATCTATATATTTCACAATTTAAAACATATTGTCAATTACAAATTAATAAGAGACATCTACCATGCTCTAGTCCAGTCAGTTCTTACATATGGTATTATTGCCTGTAGTTTCGCCTATGAAAATGTATTAAAAGTGTTCAGAGAGTGTGGAATCTCATACTGGGAATAATGCTGAAGAAAGATAGATTACATACGACTATGAGACTGTATGCTGAGACAAGGGTCTTCAACATTAATCAATTGTATGCTTTTGAAATATATAAATACATTTTTAAAGATAGAAATAGAATTCAATTTGTTAGTCACGGGCATGAAACCAGAAGTATTACAGAGAATCACTCTATTTTATATCAACCCAAGTTAAGTATAGCCAAACGTAACTTTCTGTATTTCTCACCAAAATTATATAACATTCTCCCAATTAAATTAAAAGAATTTAAAGGAAACCATGCAAACCTGAAGATGCATATAAATATTTTCTCAGAGAAAACAAAATTAAAATTGAAAATATAATTAGTTGAGCCTACAAGTTTTTACCAACACAATTCAATTTTCCTTCCTATTCATTATTTTTTAGTGTATACATCATTTACATAGAACGTGTTATTCGGCTATGCCACTATAATTTTTTTTAATAGTAATCAATGATATACTTGCCACACACAAGGTTGCACCTTTTAGTGGCATATGTGATATCTCTTCCTGCTCTGTATGAATTTGATATCCTATTTCGACCTGTGTTTACCATATTGTAACAATATAATTCAATAATTGTACATTTACAGGTAGGGCAATGAGTAGGAAATGTAAGGAAATTCATAAAATGTGTACAGTTATTCTGAATTTGTTAAATGTGTGTATTTGTAACGATTAAATAAATAATAATAATAATTATAATAATTTAGACTTTAACTTAATTGTATTAACTAAGATTCATGGCGTTGGGGGCATTGTTAAACATGTTGAGTCCATCTGAATGAGTGTTCTATTTTTGAATTTTTGAATTGATCAATTTTCTCTTTGAGTAAGCCACGTGTTTTGTGTGCATTTTGTTATTTGAGATTTAATGACATTATTATTATTACTGATTTCTCGTTTGATTGGAGATATTTTGACGAGCAGCAAATATCTTTTATACGCAGTTTCCTAGATTAGACTTTAAGAAAGTCTATGCAAATTAGTAATAGGACATGTTTTGTAATGAAATATTGTAAGGCAAGACTTTAATATAGTCAGGATATCTTTATACCATTTTGAATTTGATTCGACGCAGTTATTTAATTAAAATTTAACTAGGGAGTGTGAATATTAGTTTTGTGCAGTATAATATGAGGTTAAACAATTTATTCTGTATTTTTGTGATCACTGATTAGTGATACAGACCATTGATTGAGGTATATGATAGGAGGTCACCACATTTAGGCGTACATTATCGTTTAGCATACCAGTGGGTAGTGCTAGAATTATTATTATGATTAACAGAGATGATACTGTTCAATAGAAAATATATTGTTGGAATTGAGCCAGTTAGAGCCAATTATTACAGATTTCTATGAAAATCTACGTCGTCGAATAATTATTTAATTAATCCTTGTGATAGGAAGTGAGATCAGCTGTTTGATCACAGATGATTTAATACCTCACTGCTACAATCACTCTGAGCATAATACTGCACGAGAATCATTAATGATGGTTAGATTTTCTTTGATAAAGTTAATATAAATGCCAACATTATTAATTTATTGATTGTTCTAAAATACTTCGGATGGAGTGGACAATTAAAACTTTCAATTAGCTTTAGTGCTCGTTGGATTTAAATGTGCTGATGACAAATTTAAACTAATATAAAAGGATTAAATTGAATTGTTAGGTTGCAACAAGCCAAGTCAAGTAATAAGTCAAATCAATGATAAAACCAGGTTATTTATGAGATAAATAACTGATAAAATATTAACATATGGTTAATAAAACAAGAATGCATACGTGATGCATTAATATGAATTATAGTTTATGTAAATTAGTAAATCATTGAACAATTTTGATAATTTTGATATGTTGTATATATTATACATTTGCGAATTATCTATAAAATGTGTTAGGGTGTGCGACAACCTCAAATAATTTTATTTAGAATTGTACAAGATATTAGATATTGTATATGTTTTTTTGACGTGTCAAGTTGGACACGAGGCGATTCCTTGTTGATGTTCCGATAGCATTACCCTATTGGAGGGGTGTTTTTTGGGCATTCTTTTGAATGCTAGGATCTTTCTTGTTTCATGTTTACTTTTATGAATAAATTCCTTTTTTATTTAAAATCTTGATGGCGTGATGGTTTACAGAGGTGGTGGAAGGTTGTATTAGGAAGGTCATCGCTGGGTATTTACGGGTATTTCACGCTTCCGAGGAACTTCTTTTTTATAATTTCATGTTCTCTGAGCTTCTTTTGCATTTGTGACCATGGTCTTTCATAATACTACCTTGTTAGGTGTATTTGTGCCCTATTATCCCATTCACTTGTGAGTAGAACCTGGGGTGTTTTCTAGCCGGAGATTTTCAGGTTCTACCATCCGGCAGTCTTCGTGGGATGCAGCAGGTAATGGTAGGTATTGTGCCCGTTGGACGAGGTTATCTGGTTACCACCAACCGTAACTTGGCCTCCCAGATGACCTCTAACTCGAGACACATTGCCGGAGAGGATCGGAATGCACCTCTTGGGACTATCCGGCACAAGACTCTGCTTCCCTAAGGATCAGGTTCCCATCACAGTGATTGTCATAGACGCCTAAAGAAAATGCACCCCCAAAAGGTCAAAACTACTAAATAATTAAACTCCAGACTTAAGACATACTCATGGTTGGTTTATTTGGAAGGTCAAACCCCTGTTCTACGGTCGGAGGGTTTGATAAAGCGGCTATTCCGTACCTAAAAAGCAAAGAAAATAATAAACAACCCCTAAAATTAACGTAGAATCCCCTCGACAGGTCCTAAATACAGTAAAACAAAGCAAAAATGGGGAAATGGTACCGCAAGAAAAATCGTTATACAAGAAAACTGGTGCTTCTAGGAAGAAGGCATCATGGCATCAAAAGATGTCAAACAGGACAGCAAAATTAAAGGACTGGCACCATCCCATATTTACATTTATACGATAATTATTTGAACTACTCCTGCTTTAATCTGATGAACGGCGTCAGACGTCCGTGATACACAAACTATACAAAAACTAATTATTGTCAGTCATCATTTTACAGTACACTGGTACATTTCTGAGAAGCATTAGGAGCTTAGTGTGGAATAAAGATGTCCCACAAAAAATCAAGGAAGTGTTATACAGTAGCTACTATATCCCGATACTGACCTATGCTTCAGAAACGTGGACAATGAAGAAAAGAGACATAAGCAGAATACAGGCAGGTGAAATGAAGTTCCTGCGAAGTAGGATCGGAGTAAGAAAAAGAGACAGGTTGAGGAATGAAAAGGTCAGGGAAATGGTGAAAGAGGAGCCCTTGCAAGGTAGGATTGAGAAATCAAGACTGAGGTGGTATGGACACTTAAAGAGAATGGATGAGAAGAGGATTCCCAAGAGGATACATGAGATGCAGATGCAGAAGAAACGACCAAGGGGAAGACCAAGAGATAGATGGCTGAAAGGAGTGGAGGAATGTGTCAAGAAGAGAGGCGAGGACTGGACCAGAGTGACAGCGGAGAGGTGGTGGGAAGAAAGGACTATATGGCGAGGCTTATGTTCCAAACAAACCCAGCATGGGGCTGGAAACTGTACAAGATAATGATGATGATGATGGTACAATAATATACAAACAACAAAGATGTTTTATATTACATGAGACAGTAGGGTAATAGTGGGAAACACACCAGTAATAAATAAGTTACACACACACATAATCATCTTATTAATCCTGCCTGCAAGAAATGAACAACTGTTTGTTGTCCGCCGTCATCTATCAGGGTGTCTAAACTTGAGAATCAAACTGTGCAAGAACAGCATTCCCCTGATCGGGTCACGACCCACGAGTTCTGAACTTTGGGTTCGTGCGATCTCTGTCAAAGTCTATCAGTGTTAGCTACTAAAACTTACTAGTAAGAACGAACGAAGGCTCAATGCATTCGTCTGCTAGACTACAGGTACAAGATCAAAACGACTAAGGTTTAACTATATTATTAGCATCGCCGGTTTAGGAAATAAATTGATAATTCATGATTTAGTCCTAAGTTTAGTGTCGTAGATTTATGAGTCCATTGATTATTAAGATAGTTGACCAAATGCAAGGCGTCGCAAGAGCGTGCTACCAACACGTGGTACACCTCAACAAAGAATAAGTGGCTCGCAAGTTAACAATAACACAATCGGTACTCAAAAGAGACCCTACCTTTTCCTCCTCGGTCCAAACTTGTTCTGTAACATAGTTCTGGCCGGCTTTCTCTAATAAACGTGGTAACCAACCCTGCATGTATTAAAAACACGGTAAATAATCATCCACTTACAAGTGAGAATACATAATAGCCTTAAGGGTCCAACTTATCAAATGGTTGCTCAAATCCATTATAAATCATGACAAAACATATTGGGGGCTCGCTCACAAATACCTGCGAGTATATTAAAAAATTAGCATTACTTATCAGTACACCTGTACCACAACAGCTTTGAAAAATCGATACTGAATCAAGGTTAATAGCATGAGCATAAACAAAGCATAGCCCATAAGAACTTTCCTAGCAAGGTCTAGAAATAAAGAAAATAAAAGAATGTAGTCGATAGTCAATTGTCTCATAAGAGAGATCGTAAGTAACCTTGGGCAATGTCATTGGCGTGGAGTGGATAAACACCTGTCATTGTGCTTCCAGTGCTTGGCACTAAGCAGCATAGCGCATCAGTGAATCTCAAAGAAAATGTCTATCACTGATCTTTCAATGCATTAAAGCACAGTAAATGTAGACTGAGTGTTCTTAGCAATCACTCTAAAGGATTATACACATGTAAAGGAATATATTATAACGTTAAAGACGAATCAAATACAAGTGGAATGATATGTTTGGCTTCTGAAAACCAAATAGACGTAACAGAAAGATATTCCTCTCTCTTTGAAAGGCTTTGACAGTTTGTAACGCCACTGAAGCTCACAGCGAATGAGTGCTGCGTACAAGACATGTTTAAATGATAATAAAATACTGGTTCACACCTTAAACTTAGGTGGAACTAATCGAAATGATACAAATCGTGTAACATAAACTTTATGAGTAAGTTCATAACATTACTTGACTCATGTACAGCGATGTGAACTATCTGAATTCTAGTGGCGAACTGCTCACTCTTTAAAAATGTACATTACAATAACAACAGGCTGGATCCATTCCATACCTAAACGACACACTATAATGTTAAATAAAGACGGCAGTGTCGTACGAAAAATAATAGAAACGGGGACTTCAAAAACTTTAACCAAATATCAGCTGGAGCTGAATTAAAAAATATGCCCCTGTCACAAATGACTAAATGGATGTTCCGTCATGCGGAATTACCTTCTAAGAACAATATCGCACCGTGTGGACACACACAATCAGGTGACTAACTCAGTGTCGAGTAACGAAATGCAAAGAGAAGCATTCAGAAGCGTGAAAAATCACCTTAAGGAGGTGGTCAAAAGAATGAAAGAGGCCTACCTTGATGACTGACAATGAGTTACGGATGCTACAGACTAATCCACCCATGACCATCCACCGTACAAAATAGATTAGGAAATCATGACTCACAGCTATTGCAAATAATTTATCCAGCCACGAGGATTGAGGATTTTGCCTTTCATCCAGATAAACCTCAAATATCTTCTCTGCTCGGCCACGAGCATGGTTATCCTCGGGTGGTCATCCATGGTTGTAGTGTGGCTTAGGTGTTCAGCGTTCCTCCCATTCGAATGTTTAAGCAATAGCCCTCTTCTTCTTGGATATAGGATTATTATGCCTCAGCACGTGGTGAAATAAAGGCATCTTGTAGATTCGTTGTAATACGTATAAAAATGGACACAGCTTCAAACGTGTTGAAATTCACAGATTTCTACACCCTTTCCACCAGCAGACTATATTTAAAAATGGCCTTGTCTGCTAAACACATAAACTGGCTTTGACACTAGACACGTGTCTTTCCACTGAAGCTAAACAACTTCACACGCTTTAGATATCATATCGAAGATTATCAGCTTAATCTTATTTGTTTTACAGTCGGCCTTTGCACGGCTCGTAAATATTTTACTGTATCTGTTGAATATGACGACCAGATTCTCCACTAGGGGTTTACCAGTACACAACTTATTTGTCACTGTTCAGCCATAGAAGCTCGCTGTAACCATGTGGTCAACACTTCACTGATTAGAAATATAATCAGATTCACAATCTTGGACGAACTTCTCGCGTCACCAGCACACTTCGTGCTATAATTAATACTTTCAGACATATTCACTTTACACAATTTGAACGTCGATGATACTTTTAACTTGGTCACCTGGGACCTTCACAATTTCACATCCGCTCGCCATGCAAGCGCGGATTCAAGTCATTCCTTCACGGAAGTAGGTGTGCTCAGTTCGATCACTTCCGAGTCATTTAGCGTCTAAGTTCATTCCTTCCGTGTATCGGCGGTGTTATACCTTCGGTCGTAAACCATAAATAAAATATTATTAGCCCATGAAAAATGTGGCTAGTTAAGCTGAATGACTGATTAATTTAAATTCAGGTTGCACGTCAAAGAGACCTTCTTTGATCATGTAGGGTAATTTTATACTGCTTCTTAATGAAGTCAAAAGAACATCTATGTAGTGGCATGCATCTGTGGGTGCTTTCACAATTCTTGAGCATTATAAATTCCATGGTTCGTGTACAAGCTATCACCAGCATGAGCTATTCGGGCTCATATATCCCCTCGTCGTTTCAAAGAAAAATGATGACAGCATTTTTCTTTGACTCAGCATCACTCTTAACTCTGGTGATACTTTTCCTGAATTTCCACTCTCGGTGGTTAGACAAATAAATAAGTTAGTCTTTCATCGTAGCTGATTTGCTAATGGCATTCATATCATTATCCCATGCTTCCCATTCCTTCATCGATGGAATACCGGGTGAGTTAGCCGTGGTCGTTGCGGCATGACTAATGGCAGTCGCTCACATCCGGGAGGCGAGGAGGTTCGAATCCCCCCGCCGGCAACCTTGAAATGGTCTTCTGTGGTTTCCCATCTTCCTTCCAGGCAAATGCCGGGGTTGGTCCCTAACTATAGGCCACAGCCGCTACCTTCCAACTCCTCGCCCTTCCCTTCCAACTTTCCTCCCCAACGGTACTTGTAGCTGACCCATTGGGTGTCCGTCTCTAAGCAGCTGCAAAACTGGCGAGCCGAACATGTCCTCGGACACTCCCGGCACTAAAAGCCATACGCTAAATAATCGATGGAATGTAACAATCATCCTCCGAATCGGATTGTTCTGTATCTCCCATAAATTCAATATGATGGAAATGTGCTCCTTCTTCCTTCTTCTTTCCATGGATCTGGTGCATATCACTCATATACTCTTGCCATTTTTCCCATTTCTTTTCAGCTGAAACGTCAGATTCTAGCTCTTCTTGGCTTGACGTAGCTTCAAAGTAGTGAATATCAGCATCATCCAAGTTGGAGCTTCCAGAATCAATTTCTTCCTCACGTTCTCTCAGGCTTTGATCTCTGGCATCATCCATCCTCTTCGTAATCTCTTGGAACTGCTCGTCGGACATCGACTGTCTCGGCTCCACATGATGTACATCGGCGACAACTGTCAGGCGATGACTCTGGCAAGATTCATCCCTCGACGTTTGAGATGAATCATCATATTCCTTTCTTCTGTTTAACTCCGTGATATAAGCTCGACTTTCTAAGGCTTTTGCTTGCCAGTCATTCTCTGGTCTTATTGCTCCATCACTGGGTTGCACTGAGTTTTCCTGAGTGGTATTTCTGCATTCTTCCTTGATGCTTTCTTCAATCTCTTCATCAGTGTTTCCTTCGTTAGCTTCTTCTGAGCTCTCTTCGTTAATCTCAGTGATTTTTATGCCCTCTGCATTCTGCATCTCTTGAGCATAGACATTAGCATTCTTAGCTTCATCCTCTTCATGCACATCCATCGGAATAGGATCAAATTGCTTGAAAGAAATCGTATTCTGGCCCATATCGATGATACCATCATGTGTCCTCATAAAATCAGCCCCTAAGATGGCTTTATATCGTAAATCTCTCAACACAAGGAATAGATGTAGGTACACGTGGTTAGCAATCTGCACGGTACAATAAACTTGCACAGTGCATCTGACACTCTTGTCTGGGATAATTCCTCGACCTTTCACCGTTGATACTGTCAGTTCAGTCAACTTGGTGTTGATCTTTAGCATGGCATGGAAATCTGCTGACAGAACACTGATCATGGCTCCCGTGTCTATCAGTAATGTTACAGGGTAACCGTTAATTTTGCCGGATATAACTGGTAGTCTCGTCAGTTGTACGTCGTTCGTCGTTTGCCTCTCATAGAGTAGGTCTTCCTGGAGGGGTTCCCAAAGAAGTATGACAGCCCTTACTTTGGAATTCGTCTCCTCAGACATCATTGAAATTTTGGCGTTTTTGTTTTGTTTACCCTTAACATTATTAGAAGTACCAGGTTGGTTAGGGTCTAATCGTATCTCATCAAGATCTTCTTCAGTTTCCCTCGGTGTTCAAGTTTTCTCTCTCTCTTCTCTCGTCTGGCGAAGATACTCTCGAATTCCTTGAGCTCTTCCTCTCCAATCTTGGTCAATTTCTGTTTCTTGTAATCGTGGATCTCGCTCTCGACGATATCCTCCCAAGTATCTGTAATCTCGACGGACATTACCTCTTTGTTGATTCTGATGATCCCGTCGCTGATTGCCATTATAATTTCCTCGGTCTTCATTCGATCGTTCGATACGACGTTCCCAATACGGTTGGTTTCTGAACCTATCGTTTCTATCATAGTTACGGTTATACGGTTGCCGGTTCCAATTTCTCCGGTCAGGTCCTGGATTGTCCTGCTGATACCGTGTTCCCATATTGGACATTGGCTCAGGTGTCTGGCTGTTCTTGTCGACAGTGGTTATATTAACTTGTCGATTCGCCGGTCTGTTATCATTGCGTGGTTCACCACGAGGTCGTTGACTAGGAAATTGTTCGTTGGTTGAGTCGAGCCTTCTCAAAATCTGATCGCATTGGACAAAAGATGTTGCGTCAGCGGAGATCAAGACTCGTTGAACGTCTGCAGGATATTGCCTGATTATCGTTTGGATCAGATCCGTTTCCGCCAGTGGGGGTTGAAGGCATCTCAACTTAGCTAATTGAGACGAGAAGTAATTAGCATAGCGCGTTGTCTGAGTGGAGTTGTACCTCTTCGTGTACATTTCGGCTCTTGTCCCCTGCTGAATATCCGAAGACCAATATGTGCGCAATAAAGCCTCTCTGAAATCACGGAAACCAGTGAACGAGTACCTAAAAGCTCGGAACCAGGTGCTGGCTTGACCTTCCATCAAACGCTCTATTACCCGGAGTTCACGTTCCGGTGTTACCATCATATCACGCAAGTACGCTTCAACATTATTCAGGAATTCAACGAGTGTGACGCCTCCTCCACTTCTTGAAAATCTGGCAGGTTGTTCCTCCCTTGAACGTATGATCATCACGTTCTGATTACCTGAACTACGAGTCGGTGTAAAGATCGGTGCTTGACTATTTAATAAGCTCGGTTGCTCCATGGTAGTTGGATAGCAATTACCGGTCATAGTAGTGACATTCGGAGTAGTAGTCATAGTAGATAATCGGTTGTATTGATTGGCATTTGGTAATCGTATTGCAGTGGATTTCCCGCGGTGGAAGTAACATTTAGTGGTGACTGCCAATAATGTGACGTACTGGGTTGCCGTGAGGTTGTAGTAGGGTATGCCTCAGCAGTCATCATCATTTGTGGTCTCACTGTTGATGATGTTGTTGGAATGAACGGAGGTGTTACAAATGTCGTGGATTTCATTTGAGCTTCAATCCGTTCTAATAAACGCTGCTCAAGATCCTGCATGTCAGGCGAATTAGAAATCTTGCCTGGCGAACCTATTGCATTTATTTGTAGCTCGAACCTCTCTATTTTCCCACGGAGACACTCGTCAACATCGTGGACGGTCTTCTTAATTGCGCCAATATCAGTCGTGTGCTCGGCCTGATCCTCCTTAACTGAACTTATCTCCCTCATCAACTCATTCAAATTTTCATGAGTTTCCAGCCTTAACCCTTCCGTGTTAGCAGTAAGTTCCGCCATAGTATTCTTACCGTCGGCTAAGTTTTCTCGAAAACTGCCCATATCTTTCACCACTGTTCTCATATTATTGTGAACAGCAGTCACTAGGCCCCTCATAACTCTCATACTAGTGCTGACAAGTTCGACTTGACGTCTCATCTCTTCGGTAGCCGTTTGAGTTTCATCCATCCGTTCCTCAATAGCAGAAACTCTAGTTCCTAACTGCTCCTTCACGGCCGCAATCGCAAGTTGGAGTTCACTCCTCCCTTCATCCATACGCTCGCTTACCTCTTCAATTCTAATGTCTATTGCATCTAACCGTGTCTGCATTTCTAGTCTACCTGCATCGATAGTATTGGTCAGGGTTTCAAAGCGTGTATCAACCTTCCCTAACGCTGCGACAAGATTAGCATTTGCTTCTGCCCGATTCGTTTCCAAATCGTTCCTGACTTGAGTTAGTATACAATTTAAAGCGACAGTGTTTTCAACATTGGCATTAATAGATTCATTTAATGCTTCAACAATAGTATTAATAGAATCACTTAATTCTGTCCTAACATTATTCACATTTGTGTTTACATTAGTTATATCAGCCCTAACAGTGGCTAGTGCTTCATTAATTGTGTTTACATTCGTATTAATCGTTTCATTAATTGTGGCGACATTAGTAGTCAAGTCACCTCTTACAGTTGTTATATCACCTCTGACCTCAGTCAGTGTGTTGTTAATTGTGGCAACATTAGTCGTCATGTCACCTCTGACCTCAGTCAGTGTGTTGTTAATTGCGGCAACATTAGTAGCCATGGTTTCATTAATTGTGGTGAGTCTAGTGTTTATGTTTTCGTTGAGGTTGGCTGTATTAGTCGCCATAGTCTCATTTATGTTAGCAACATTATCAGTTATGTTGCGCCTAACTCTTCCTAATGTTCCATTTACCTCAGTCAGATGTGCTCGGACCGAATTTAAATTGCCTCTCAATGTCGCTGTATTTTCATTAAAATCATCTCGTAATATGGTAATGCTTGCCTCCATATTGGCATTAATCTGACCCACCATTAGGTTCATCATCTCTTGGAACCGCTCCCCCTCCGTTACACAAATACAATTGATGAGATGAGGAAGAAAACCCTTACACCCAGCAAACACAACTTTATGGATGAATGGCCATGGTGGAAAGCTTGGCCATCCCCAATAAACTCCCATGAATTCTGCTGGATTCGACGACAAAGAATGATTCTACATTTACATTTAACAACAAGCAAAGCAACACAAAACAAGTTACATTTACTACGGATGAAGTACTGGCAACATCAAATAACTCGACTGAATTTTAATTCTATTAGACTTCACCCCATGGTCTGATATCTAAACAGAATGCCATGTGACCTTTTGTACCGCTGTACGACATCTGAAGTTCGTCACAGTCCAGACAAATTTGTCAATAATCAAAATACATGATCCTCTCAAAAATGACATGTTGCTGATGGCCTACATGTCCACGTCGGCTTACCAGGTTGGGCGCCAAAAGAAATTAGGTGTTATGTGCCCGTTGGACGAGGTTATCTGGTTACCACCAACCGTAACGTGGCCTCCCAGATGTCCTCTACCTCGAGACACATTGCCGGAGAGGATCGGAATGCACTTCTTGGAACTAGCCGGCACAAGACTCGGCTTCCCTAAGGATCAGGTTCCCATCACAGTGATTGTCATAGATGCCTAAAGAAAATGCACCCCCAAAAGGTCAAAAGTACTAAATAATTAAAATCCACACTTAAGACATACTCATGGTTGGTTTATTTGGAAGGTCAAACCCCTGTCCTACGGTCGGAGGGTTTGATCAAACGGCTATTCCGTAGCTAAAAAGCAAAGAAAAAAATAAACAACCCCTAAAATTAACGTAGAATCCCCTCGACAGGTCCTAAATACAGTAAAACAAAGCAAAACTGGGGAAATGATATCGCAAGAAAAATCGTTATACAAGAAAACTGATGCTTCTAGGAAGAAGGCATCATGGCATCAAAACATGTCAAGCAGGACAGCAAAGTTAAAGGACTGGTACCATACCATATTTACATTTATGCGATAATTATTTGAACTACTCATGCTTTAATCTGATCAACGGCGACAGACGTCCGTGATACACAAACTATACAAAAACTAATTATTGTCAATCATCATTTTACAGTACACTGGTACAATTATATACAAACAACAAAGATGTTTTATATTACACGAGACAGTAGGGTAATAGTGGGAAACACATCAGTAATAAATAAGTTACACACACAAATAATCATCTTATTAATCCTGCCTGCAAAAGATGAACAACTGTTTGTTGTCCACCGTCATCTATCAGGGTGTCTAAACTTGAGAATCAAACTGTGCAAGAACAGCATTCCCCTGATCGGGTCCCGATCCACGAGTTCTGAACTTTGGGTTCGTGCGATCTCTGTCAAAGTCTATCAGGGTTAGCTACTAAAACTTAATAGTAAGAACGAACGAAGGCGCAATGCATTGGTCTGCTAGACTACAGGTACAAGATCAAAACGATTAAGGTTTAACTATATTATTAGCATCGCCGGTTTAGGAAATAAATTGATAATTCATGATTTAGTCCTAAGTTTAGTGTCGTTGATTTAGGAGTCCATTGATTATTAAGATAGTTGACCAATTCAAGGCGTCGCAAGAGCGTGCTACCAACACGTGGTACACCTCAATAAAGAATACGTGGCTCGCACGTTAACAATAACACAATCGGTACTCGAAAGAGACCATACCTTTTCCTCCTCGGTCCAAACTTGTTCTAAAACATATTTAAAATTGTACATTTTTTCCCTCTGGGGCTCAGAGCCTGGATTTGTTCTCCTTTGTTCGTCACTGGAGGAGTTTCCATCTGTTTTGTCGCCGTTGACTGTATGACGTTAGGCATCGTTCAGCTACACTTCCCTTTTGTTTATGTTTCCTTATATCCATCTAACCCTCCAGCCTCCCCCCCCCCCCTCCTCATTCTTCGAGGAGTTTCTATATTTTCACACCGCCCCCTTTACCTTCTCGTTACTTACTACTCTGTCCGCCGTTCCACCATGGTCCATACAGTAATTTCTGGCAGCTGCTCTCTGGTGACGAACAGAGGAATTTATCTATATTTTTTGTAATCTCACTGATATACTTTCTTTGGCCACATTGTTTATTTCCATTGAAAAAGGAGGCAAGGTTTCTCCGAAACGTATGGTTTAAATTAAAAATACACACGGCATTAGCCCAAAAGCATGAATTATTTATGTAATAATCCGGGCCGTGAAAGCCTTAATATGCAAACTTATTTGTCACTGGTCAGCCATAGAAGCACGCTGTAACCATGTGGTCAACACTTCACTGAATAGAAATATAATCAGATTCACATTCTTGGACGAACTTCTCGCGTCACCAGCACACTTCGTGCTATAATTAATACTTTCAGACGTATTCACTTTACACAATTTGAACGTCGATGATACTTTTAACTTGGTCACCTGGGACCTTCACAATTTCACATCCGCTCGCCATGCAAGCGCGGATTCAAGGCATTCCTTCACGGAAGTAGGTGTGCTCAGCTCGATCACTTCCGAGTCATTTAGCGTCTAAGTTCATTCCTTCTGCGTATCGGCGGTGTTATACCTTCGGTTGTAAACCATAAATAAAATATTATTAGCCCATGAATTATGTGGCTAGTTAAGCTGAATGACTGATTATTTTATATTCAGGTTGCACATCAAAGAGACCTGCTTTGATCACTATATAACAAAGGATAAACTGTTCCGCCTAGTCAATACATTTATTTACAACAAGTTGTAAACTTGCTATTATATGGTACATGTTTCGGGGCCTCTAGTACTGGTCCCTTCTTCAGCCATAAATTAAGTTGCAAAATCCAGCATAATTAAAGATATCATAATAAAAAATACATAAAATGATGAGTGAATGGATGAAATGAGGCGAAAAAGAACATATTACTCATGAGAAGTAATGTGAGTGCACATCAGTAAAAATTAACATCATTGGTATTGCTAGGTTCTTGAGAATACACTTATATAGCACTGTTCTAATGTTTGTGCATGTGGAAATCACTTCACTTAGGATTTATAGCCTGTTGCTTACAATGCTGTTGACTGAAACTTGCTGTTCAAGCTGGGGCTTCGGAGCTTATAGTCTTGCATTAGAGGGAAAACATCGAATGTCATGTAATGAAATACATCATTATGATGAAGAGACGTCCAAGTATGGAAAAAACATATTTTATTATTTTACTTAGTAAAATATGTTTTTTCCATACTTGGACGTCTCCTCATCATGATGATGTATTTCATTACATGACATTCGATGTTTTCCATCTAATGCAAGACTATAAGCTCAGAAGCCCCAGCTTGAACAGCAAGTTTCCCTCAACAGCATTGTAAACAACAGGCTATAAATCCCAAGTGAAGTGATTTCCACATGCACAAACATTAGAACAGTGCTATATAAGTGTATTCTCAAGAACCTTGCAATACCAATTATGTTAATTTTTACTGATGTGCACTCGCATTACTTCTCATGAGTAATATGTTTTTTTCGCCTCATTTCATCCATTCACTCATCATTTTATGTATTTTTTTATTATGATATCTTTAATTATGCTGGATTTTGCAACTTAATTTATGGCTGAAGAAGGGACCAGTACTAGAGGCCCCGAAACATGTACCATATAATAGCAAGTTTATAACTTGTTGTAAATAAATGTATTGGCTAGGCGGAACAGATTCTCCTTTGTTATATAGTGAATCTGTCAATACGGAAAATGAACTTCTTTCAGAGCACAATTATCATTGATCATGTAGGGTAATTTTATACTGCTTCTTAATGAAGTCAAAAGAACATCTATGTAGTGACATGCATCTGTGGGTGCTTTCACAATTCTTGAGCATTATAAATTCCATGGTTCGTGTACAAGCTATCACCAGCATGAGCTATTCGGGCTCAGTATTTACGGGTACAGTACCTAAGTTCAGGCCACGACCGCTTCGTACCCAAATCCTACCTCGACTACATATACACATACAAGTAAGGACACCACACTCATACAGGTTATCAGACAGCTTCTACACGCACCCACATACACGGGGCTACATGACCACGATGCCACAAAGCCTCTAAAGAATCAGCAATAGCAGCTACGTCAACACTTTGACTATTAAACAAAATGGTTTCCATCAAACTGGTTATTTTACTAGCCATATCTGCAGTAGAACTGCTGTGAGTTTACGTTCATGGAGCATAATCTCCCTGTCAACGAGTTATATTTTACACATGTACATGCTTTTACGTCTAATTCCAGATTTTCTTCAATTTCTGAAGCTGTATTCAGTATACTGTAAGTTACCACCGCCAGTTACATAGAATAAAACATACATAAACGCCTGGTGGGCGTTGTCCAGACCCAGACCTCTAATTGAATTAACAACATCAGAAAGAGCAGTAACAGGCCCTGATTTGTAAATTCATGTTCTGATATATTTTCTATCGATGCGGTTCGAACCCGTACTTTATGCATCGGAGATTAATAAATTTGGAACTTCATTTTTTTTTAGATTGAAACAGACTCTTGGGAACGGAATTTCGTCGTCCATCACAAGCACAAGCCTTTTCCGCTACAAAACACTTGTGTCAAGCTATTGACGGCGCATGACCATTAAATGGTACATTAAAACCATGCAAATATGCGAAAAGTTAGCTGCCATGACTAAGGCCTATGCTCCAAATTAGAAACAGTACAAACTATAAAATTTGCTATGAATGGTTACAAGAATTTGAAATTTGTTTAAAAAAATATGTGCACCATTTTATAATAATACAGTATAACAGGTTATGTTCTATTTCCTTGGAAAATCGTTTTGTCCTTGTAATCGTCATTGTAAATTGGGAATAGCGCTGAGTACTTTGATGTGCTTCTTGAAGGACAAAATCCCAACTGACCTCCGAATCTTTCTCTAGTGTTTATGACGAGCAGCTGTAGCGTTTGGCCCGCCTGGCTGGGTAGTGACGTAGACATCAACGTGTATCTCTCGCTAGCTCTCTTCCCTAAGTATGGCACCAAGTTAGCTGACGAGTGGCTCTCGTAGTAGATTATCCGAATGGCACCAACACATCTCCCATGCGCAGTAGAAGGTTCACAGATTCTTTCAATCCCATATTGTTTTGATTTCGCATGTACAGTAAGCCATGGGATATGACTCTGCCCTTGGATTCTCAGAGCTCTTGAGTCACGATGTTTAAGTTCTTCTCCGAACAACAGACAACAACTAATGAATCGAACTGAGAAATCTACTACGGGGTTTGTTCCAAGTTTGCTCTGACGTATTCCTGTCACTAGTGTAGTGAGGTTGAAGTGCTCTTCTGGTCGTTGAGAGCCGAGGGTTGTGCACTCCAATGATGAGGGAGGAGAAGAAAGCTTTGAGATCCATGAAGCACGACCCACAAGGGGAACTGAGCACAGTAATTACAGGCGAGATGCGAGTATGACAGCCCCGAGCTATACCAACCCCAGAAAATGATGCACTTTGCTTTTCCTAACTATATTGAATGCTCTGCTCGTATTCATAACCGATATTCTGACTTCCACTGAAGTGCTTTTCCCACCCTTCCAATATCTTAGCACGGTTCTTCAACCAATTTAATGCCAAATAAGACTAGGAGAACATTTCGCAATCGTTTCTTGAGTCTTAGCTGTAATCTTCCGAAAGGATATTATAACGTTTTATCATTACAATGTTCCATCCAATCGTCTTTGTTTCCTTAATGTTAAAGCATGAATTTTTAATTCTGCGATATGAAACATGGGGAGTCTTATATAACCTATTAAGATAAGTGGCAATTCCACTTCATTTAGTCAATTTAAATAACTAGCGGACCCGTGCGAGAAATCTCGCATGTTCATAAGCCACACTTTCTCTAATAGGTTTATAATAAGAGACTTAGGAAGAAAGGTTGTTATGTTTTTATTTGAACCAAATGATTATGGAACACCATTTACGTTTCAGGCATCCCTACGACCAAAATGTGAACTAACAGCAATTATGTCGCGTATTTTCCTGCAGCAACAGTATTTGCAAATCGCACACTTACACAAATTGATATTTATGAACTTAGAATGTAATTTGTGTGCCGAGTCCATTGATTGACTGCTTAATCGTAACACTCACCGGTTATTTGATATTTATGACATTATATGATTTAAGTAGTCTACTCATTCGTTTAAATTTCTTTTTCTGAAATCCATGCAAAATGATAAAGGAGAGAACTCAGAATGTTAAAATGACATGAAACAGGCGTCACATGGGCCAAAATGTGATGTGGACATCAATTATGGTGCGTATATTCCTGCAGCAACAGTATCTGCAAATCGCACACTTCGTACAGTTTTTTTAAAGTCATTTTTAAAGAAATTATAGATATTTATGAAATTAGAGTGCAATGTGTCACTGTTAATGTATATTCTCTTTCATTTGAATGCTCATTTTTCACGATCGGTCGCTTGTGAGTGCCGCAGGAGGGATCTATACTACTGAAATAATATATTTGATAGTCTAATACAAATAACAATCTCTCCATTTCCCTATAACAGCGATGCATGATTCTCACTATAGAATACCTGAAGGAAACTTGGTTAATGAGTGTGGGAAGAACATAAATCTTGAAAAGATAATTGAACTCACTCTAAGTAACGCTTAGAAGCATTTCCTGTAAGAAGATGTCAAGTATTCGTACGGCATACTGAATTGATGGGGATGATGACCTCGCCGTTCCTCCCTTAAAACTACAATAATAATATATACTGGGTTGACATTAAGGAATTGACGTAACGACTTGCAACTTCTCAGTGGGGAAATCTGAACCCGTGCTGCATCTTTGCCAAGGTTGACCTGAAACTTCACTCGTATGAAGAGCCCTTGCTTGCGTGCAAAGGTCTTCTTCCAGCCAGCCACGCTCTCTCCTGCCTCCACTCGAAGTGAGACCATCTGATCGCCACTTCACATTAGCTACTGGTGTAACATAAGGAACTGTTTAGACTGTACGTCACACACACAGTGCTTAGTGTAAGGATAATGCTCACTGTTTAAAACAGGCCAACAGAAATGCTATACTTTAATAATTTCTACACAAAAGGCCTGGGTAGAGAATAACATAGGTTCCCCTCTGGAATTTACCAGAAACTGTATATTAACAATAGCTCCTTCCCAGTGCTGAGGTAGGTAACTCCTCCCTACAATTGCTGAAAAAAAGATCGTGTAATGCTCAACAATTTGTTACTTTCCCCACAACATTTGAGAATCAGTCCGTCGTGCTCAGCCCCCGGCTGACTTAAAAACACTCTTCTGTGAACTGGGGTGAGCTATCTTACAACCAACGGCCTAAATGAGAAGATACTTATTACTTAACACGTGACTAATTGCACAATGTGGATCTCCCGTCACTTCTGTGATATCCAAGATTTACGTCATTTTAGGACTTCAACATTCACATCTGAATAATTGTAACCACCACCTGCAATTTATTTCTTTCAAATCCTCCAATTTATTCCAATTTATATTTTCGACGTCATAATAAAAGCGCTACAATCTCTTAGCCCACTTTCACAGAGGATTCTTCGAGTCTTCCTGTGATCTCTCCTACTCTTTTAAACTACGGAAAGGCTATCATTCACCTGCCCATGAACTATTGTACTCCAACCTGATTTAAATCTTCCTGGTACCTGCTGGGATAAAAATACATGGCTAGATTAAAGAGCATCCACACTATGACATTGTGTTTGAACCCTGCCAAATGCACGATGAAACACTGTTATAAACTCTACCATATTTTTGCCCATTTCATGTCGTGGGTCCTCTACTTACCACTGCAAGAAGGACGATACATGTAGAGGTAGGCTTTCAAGGCCACTCAGAGTGACTTTTGTGGTTGTTAGACCGATGTTTTCTTCAGTAAGTGTGGGTAGCACTTTCAAAATTTTCTTCTGAATGTCTATATTGCTCTATGTGGTTGGTTCACAGTAGGGGTGTAAAGCTTGACTGACGAAGACATCCTTTCCAAAAATTCTAACTTTAGCGTGCAAATTCTTTTCAAATGCTGGGTCTCCAATTCCCTATTGAAATTATGTGGGTGGTACATACACAGTTCTTGATACGATGAATGAAAACACTCTTGATTACTTTTCAGTTCTTCATTCTTGTTTAGTTGTCGAGCCCCGAGCTGAGTAGTCCTGTTGGGCAAAGCGTTGTTCTCTCAAACTCTTGAGGAAGCCAGCCAGTGTGTGTGCACGTGCCTGATCATTATCACAGTTAATGAATTATTCACCACGAGAGTGCGTGCGGCTAAATGAGCTGAGAATGTTGAGGAACGGATTCAGTTGATATGCCAGGAAACGCAGCACTCACGTAAAAGTGGAATGTCCACAATTCCACTGTTCTTTTCAAGAAACAGATTCGCATTAGAGTGCTGGAACGTTCGTTCTTAGGAAAGTACAGGGTCATTCAAATATCAGGTCTCCTCACGTAAGGTAGTGTTCCACTTGGTCGATTAGCCATCGCTTCTTTCCTGCCATTACAGCGTTTGTGCGGGGAGAAGGGAGCGGTCTGCGGCGATAACTGGGTTATTCAAGTTCTCACAACACAGTTTGCATCCGCCGAGCGGGACCCCACCATAACTGCAGATGACTCTGTACTAATCAAATGCCGTTTCCACGACTGCAATATCAACTTTTCACAAATGACGGCAGTTAGCTCTGCACTTCCTCATCCCACTCCTCCGATATACTACTGCAGCGTAGAACATTTGCCAGGCTGAGCGTGTCTGTGTATCTTTGTGAGAACCTACTGTCATGCGCGTCAATGTTCTCAGCGAAGCATTCGGCCCGCTCCCTGCACCACTCTACACCCCTCTACTACCACTGAGCTCTGAAGGTCAAGTGCATAGCTAACCACCGGTATCAGTTCAATAGTTCAGGCTTGGTACTCTCGTCTGCGCACTCTGTGAGCCACAGAGTACTTGGCGCAGTGCGTTGTGAATAAACTTCACTTCAAGGTTGGATAGCAGTAGAGCAGGAAGAGGAGTGCTCCTAGAAAAAAAAACAGCAAATCTTGGAGCTTAGATGGACGAATATGCCACTAAAAAGGGGAAGATAACACATTTCTAAATAAGTGTTTTCTTTTATAAGTGTTCGCAGTCTTCTAACAAGATTTTTAAGGAAACCTCATATGCGATTCACTGCTAAAAGTAATCAGAGTATCATGTTATCTCCTTTCTATCCTTCGATAAGAGTACAATACAAGCATGTCTACAAAAGTATGATATTTGAACATAAATGTCCACCTGATGATTTTGACTTCAGTATGATTGAATCGGTTAGACGTAAGAAGCAATACATTTACTCTCGAGGCTATACATATAAAATACATATGAAAGAGGAACAAATCTATTTCGGTCCATATGGTGAAGACGGAAGCATTTGTGTGTATGGAGGGAAAACAGTTACTAGAAAGCGTCCTATACATGGGAATCACTTACATTGGCTGAAGGCCAAAAGAACACAATTTGGAAAGGCAGAGCTCTGAAGAATATTTGAACACAAAAACCGAATTTTATGAAATGAATGCAATTAATCATAAGCCTGGTAGAGCACTTCGAACTCCAACATGAGTAATACAAGAGTTACTGGAGGGTAGTGACAGAAGTCAAGAAGGAAGATCTGCTAGATATCATTTCATATATTCCCCCAACTCGTCTCTCTGGCGACGTAAACGATCAGCTGATCTATTAAGCTGTAGTAAATGATTGACACAAATGCTCAACGCATAAACTAAGTAGCTACGTAAATTGATGCTATTATTGTATTTTCATCTCCGTTTTCTGTGAAATATTGTGGTCAAATTGTGTAGCAGTCATCCTATCTGGTGAATCCGTTACCCCTACCAATGTGGTTTTATGTAGCCAAACAAATGTGAGTTCTTCGTGAGATCGGTATTTATCTGCTAAAGGGACATCCATATAACGTGTCTTCTCAGCTGAGGCGAAGTTCCGCTTGGCCGATACAAACTGCATTGCGAGACCTTGAATAGACCAGTTATCGCCGCAGACCGCTTACTTCCCCCCGCACAAACGCTGCTTATCCGCCAAGTGGAACCCCGCCTGAGCTGTGGCGATATGATATATGGATGACGCTGAAAGATCTCGTGTGGTATTATTCCAAGTTCGGCGCCTTGATTAATGGTTTAGCATGCTAGTGTCTGACCTGAAGGGTCCCAGGTTCTATTCTCATCCATGTTATGGGTATTTTAATCTCCTGCTCGGGGACTGGGTGTTAATGATGTCTTCATGAAAATATTATATTGAAAATAGAGTAGACTGAAAAGGTAAAAACGAAAAACGTGAAGTAAAACGGCGGTCAGACGTGGTGTATAAAAATGGGTAGATTAGTATAAGATGCGTTCAAAAAGTAACGAGCTGGAGGCATAATTACAGAAACCAGTACCTGTATGTTAGAAGTATTGGCCCTGGCTGTTGAGGCATTTTTCCCACTGTGATACAAGGCGGTGCATGGCTGTCTCATAAAATTCCCTGGGCTGCGATGTGAACCAGTTCCGCACGTACAGCTGGACGTCGGCGTCCGAGGTGAATCGTTGGCCCCACAGAGCCCTTTACTGGGGACAAAACATGGCGTAATCACAGGGAGAGAGGTCTGGACTGTATGGAGGGTAGCCGAGAACCTCCCAATTGAATTTCTGCAGGAGTGCCGCGAATGTTTTGGCCGTATGAGGTCGTGCATTGTCGTGGAGCGACCACGGCGGCTATGGCGTTCACTGTCACTCGGCGGTCCTGGGTAATGAGTGCATCAACAAGCTGGACGTTGTCATCGGTAATGCAGGGGGGTGCCCCAGACCGGGCATCATCGGCTAACGACACCCGTCCTTCCCTGAAGCGCTTATGCCACGCCTTGAGCCTTGCAAGGGACATGCAGTGTTCGCCGTACACTTGTAACATTCGGCGATGAATGTCCGTTCCCCCTACTCCTTCCGCTGCCAGAAACCGATCAACACCTCCTTCCTCTTCGGTTGACGCCTCCATGTCACTGTTTGCAATGCAACTGGCAGCGTTGGACGTTTGATGCATGCTGCTGCTCGCTTTTTATCGTCACGTGACGTGCACGCGTGCCCTCTAGCGACGGGCTGTGACCTTCCACGCTCTGGTCTTAACCACACCTCGTTACACACGCCCCGATTAGCCGATGTCGTCACCGGTTAGCGCATTCCAGCCTCCGGCTCGTTACTTTTTGACCGCATCTTAAACATCGATCCACCAATATGCAATTTCGCTAAAATACAAAAATAATGAATAAAAATCCCCTGCAAACACATCGTGAAAACAATTCGGAACTCTATAATCGTCTCCACCAAGTGATTAAATATCGTTCAAAAATATCACATCCTATCAAGTATTAGCCATACGTCATTCTACTTCCAACTATGTTGCGGTGTGGTGCCAAAACACCGGGCATAGCCAAACGCGAAATTAACTCTTGTAACCACAACTAAACCAGAGAGCGTACGGAGCCGCGAACTGGAGGAGTAACGCATTCTTAATACAAGACTCACTTACAGCTGTGGCGTAGCGCAGAAGTCTGGACGCTAGCCTGCACAACCACCTTGTGGTGTAGTGGCTAGCATTTTAACTGTCAACTTGGAAGTTCGGGTTCGATTCCCAGCTCTGCTAAGAAATTTATTTCTGCTCCGAGGGCTGAAACATGGTACACTCTGTCTCGTGAGACGAAACTGAGAAAAGGTCAGTTCGATTCCCACATCAACCAACCAGGAAGTGGTTTAGCATGGATTCTCCACTTCCATTCCAGGCAAATGCCGAGATGGTTCCAAATTTAAAACCACGGCTGCCACCTTTTCAAACCTCACCTGAAGTACTAATATAAACACCACTACTGACGAATATTGCACTGGTACATCCTCGCCTGCTGTTCCCAAGATTGCAGGATCGAGTCCTGGCGTAGTCAGTTGGTATTTGAGGACGCGCAAAATTGAGGGAGACATGTCAGTACATTTACTGGCACCTTAAAGATGCCCTTCGGAGCAAAATTCCGGCACCCCGGCGTCTCTAAAAGATTCAGTAGTAAATGGGACGTAAAACCAATACAATATTATATTGCTATTTCAGACACCAAAATAACACAGGTTATCAGACAAATTCTTCACATATATGCACACGGGGATAATTGTCAAGAATGCACAATGTCCTCAAATTAAACAAAAACTACACCACTATACTGCTAATTAACGGAATGAAGTATTATACTCGAAATCCCTCATCACACAAATAAATCTTTGAAACCTCAGTGAGTGCCTTACGGAAGCTATAAACCCCCGCTTTTATTGTGATCGTGTGTAGCAAGGACTGCACTGCTTTACGGTCGGAATGAAGTCGCTTCAATAATTCACGGACGAATACGTTGACATGCTCCTTATTTACGGGAAGCGAGAGATGAATTCGTTTCAGACACTTCGTCTTTATTAAGAAAGGCAACCGGTCAGACGACATCGGACTGCAATGATTTTTCGTATTGTTGAAAAACCTTTAGAAACAATTCAGGGTATTTCAGACGATACCACCTATCAAGAGAAGACCGTTACTTCTGGTGAGAATAAGGAGTCTGTACTGGATATTGGTCGCAACGGTCTCGTAGGCACATTGCGACGACTGTGTTGTGTGTTTTTAGTTTTTAGTTTATGCACCGAAAATGAAATAATATGCGTCTATGAACGAAAATGATTTAAATGTGAACCCAAAAACATGGTCTAGCTTGTATAATGCATTGTGCTTGCATGCAGTAGCTCTGTTAGGTTTCCTTTTGAACGTAAGCAAACGTTATTTTACAAAAGAAAACGTCAATTTAAAATAATTTTTAATTATTAGCCATGCGACAAAACGAGTTTTGGGCGTTTCTGGACTTAGAATTTCATGGCTGGAATGAGAAACGAAGGATTTGTAATGAGCAAACACTGAAGCAAAGAATATTGAAGAAAGAGACACGGGTCCGCGAACATTCGCCTCAGTGCAGTTTGGTCCAACCACCCTGTAAGCTATATTTTAGTGTTGCCCCCAAGTCAGATTAGGCTATTGATATCGTGTTCTGCTTTGAAATAATGTATAAATCGTTTTCGTAATCGTATTGTTTTGGTCACGGGTCTATTTGTTTAGCCCGTCGTTTGTAGTTTCAATATGAATATTAATTATTGGGTTATTGCTATTCTTATTATTATTGTTTTCTATAGTTTCATCCCTCACATCATCATATTTTCATCTGTAATGCCTCGTGGAGGTGTGTATGTGGGGACTTGGCACTAGAAAACTGGCCCCTCTGTACGAGGGCCAAACATTGCTTCCTTGAGAGTGTAAGAATCTCTATAACTTGGAGTAACAATATGCACGTAAAAAGGAAGAGGAGAGAGAAGATATAACAGCTGTAAAGTAATAATTCTTGAAAATAACAGTTTGTGATTTGAAAACCTTGGTGCTCAAAGAGTCGCCAAAACACTTCCTAAGTAATTAGGTATATTAACCACCAACAATAAGGACATTTCATAGTGTCAATGATGCAGATGGTTGAATCTTTCAGCTATTCAGGGAGTTTCACGAGGAATAGTAAATATTTTAGGAGGTGATAGTATAGATGAATTGCAATTAAAATATTCCATATACCATGTGTCCCAATTGTATTACGTACCGAGATACAGATGTTGGTATGTAACTAGGGCAGTTGTCATTTCGTGTGTTGGTACACCGGTTACTATGGGCGTATTTAACGATTGTCAACAGTCGTGTGTTTTTGTTCACTTTGTGAAATTGTGCTTTAGTTTCCATTGAATGTGTTCATCTGTCAGTGTGCTTTGTTGACCAAGTTGTCTGTACTGTATCGTTTAAACATGCCGCACGTTTATACACATGCTGAGTAGGCCGATATGGTATTTGTGTGTGGGTTTTGTAATGGAAACGCTGCTGATGCTTGTAGAGAATACGGAATACGATTTCCCAACCGCAGACGACCAGATTCAAGAGTGTTTACAATACACTGCGTGACTCTGGTGCAGTACCCAGCTGTCGATATGGTGATACAACATCGAAACCTAACATTCCCCGGGAGATGGATCGGGAGATATGGGCACGTTTCTTGGCCACCAAGGTCCCCGGCCCTTTGGATTTTTGCCTGTGGGGATGGTTGAAAGGCGAAGTCTAAAGGGAAAATTTTAACACAAGAGCTGAGTTGGTCGTTCGGATTATGCATAGTGCAGCCCTCCGAACGCCAAGACGCCCTCCGAAGAGCTATACGGGGTGTTATCAAGAGAAGTGCAAAATACATTGAAATTGGTGCTGGAAGTTTTGAAAATCAACTTTGAACGACCTCATTTGCCTTGGCTTTACATTTGTTTGGGTTGAATACTTCCAGCTGTATCTCTGTACGCAATACAATTGGGTCACATGTTATATGGATTTTTTTACTGCAATTCATCTATACTACCACCTCCTAAAATATTAACTATTCCTCCTGAAACACTCTGTATAAAATCGATTTTTGTTGATATTCCCGAAAAACAAATATTACACCTACAGTGCTTGATAATTTTTTTCCTTAATAGTAATAATAATAATACTAATAATAATTAAAATTATAGAGTGAATAGAAGATAATATGATAATAAAATTACGATGAAGAAAAATAACTATCAACATAAATATAAACATTAAGGTGTTAAAGAAGACAAAAATTAAAAATATAATAATGATCAAAATTAGGCTAGAATAATTAAATTAAAAATAAATACATACGAATAAAATATCTTCTATAATATTCTGCCTTTATAAAGTGTTAGGGGCTCCCGGGAGGGAAGGCCAATGTTAAGGAACGGAGAGTGTTCTTGAGGCATTGACGCCCGAACTCGTCCAGTTTATTAAGAAGAAGCATCTTGTCGAAGCAACTGTTGCTCTGAAGTACGTAATGTACAAGCCGTACAGCCTAAATGATTGTCGAAATGTTTCGCAACCAAAACTAGGCAGCTTTGCACCCAAATATCACGTCCCTACCAAGCCCACACATGTAAGCTATTAATTAATATATTATTTATAATGTGTCGCCTCCGTAGCGTAGCGGTCAGCATGGTTAGCTGCCACCCCGGAGGTCCTGGGTTCGATTCCCGGCTCTGCCACGAAATTTGAAAAGTGGTACGAGGACTGGAACGGGGTCTACTCAGCCTCGGGTGGCCCAAATGAGTAGAGGTGGTTCGATTCCCCCTCAGCCATCCTCGAAGTGGTTTTCCGTGGTTTCCCACTTCGTCTTCGGGCAAATGCCGGGATGGTACCTTCTTCAAGGCCACGGCCGCCTCCTTCCCTCTTCCTTGTCTCTCCATCCTAACCATCCCTTACCTTCCCTCATGAGGCCCCTGTTCGCTTTGCAGGTGAGGCCGCCTGGGCGAGGTGCCAATCCCACCTCACCAGTTGTATCCCTTCCGATTCGATGTTCCCAGCTCTAGGACACTGTCCGTAGAGGCGGTAGAGGTGAGTTCCCTCGCTGAGTCCGTGGGTTCCACCAACCTGGAGGGTAAACGACTAAAAAAAGAAATATATAATATAATCATTCATTTTCAATTTATGTACCGTAGTTTTGGCCTAAAGCGAGTTTATCGCCCTGTGACCTTAGAGGGAACATGGAGAATATTCCCTCTCAGGTCACAGGGCGATATATAAATATACAGTATTTAATTAGAAATAATGAAATATTGTGAGGTTTATAGGTTATAACCCTTGCCTTCTTAGGACAACGTACACCTTTATTCACTGAAAATGTCAATAAAATAGGCTATATCGCGTGCGGTACACTAAGAGGTGGCAAAACTAAGTAAAGGAGAAATAACAGAGTATCGCTGCACTGACATTTAACCTATCACATGTACGACTCCTGCACCGTAGCGTTCAGCTTGCTCTTACAATCTGCGTTATACTGGTCCGCGGCGCTTTACTGATCATTGATCATGTGACAGTTGTAACACAGTGGCAATGTCCACTTCGTGTTTCCCAGACGTTTCATTTACTTATCAGATAATTTACTGTATAGGACGCACTCGCGGTTACTATTACATAATTCTTTTATTGTATAAGATCTTCATATTTTTAGCCTACTTTCGATTTTTCCAATTAAAGTAGATTTATGAGATGTACATTGGCCAAATGCCCGACTAATTCAAACATAACGAAACCAAATTTAAAAAAAAATTGTTACAGAAGTAGCAACAGAACAGTGCACCTCAGCGTCATGTTTTAAATTGCCGCTATCTTTACCAAAACAAAATGGTGGCCGCCCAAAGTAAAGAATACTCCCACGCCATATATTCAAGATGGTGGCAGAGCATTTTATTAAAATTTGAAAAAAAAAAGTAACTCCGGATCCATTTGCGTGTTAACACAAAACTTTGTATAAGGAGAGAAACAGATAAGATACCATGCTTGTATTAGTCATAAGGCTATACAACTGCATTTAACACGTAGCCGCAATCTTGAATATCTATACATTTAAAACACTAAGGTGATTTTTGTAACCACGAGATTGAGAAAACGGGTGAACCGATTCACTTCCTAAAGCACTCTGTCGAAAGCTCTTGGACTGTTGATTTGCAGAGTGACTTTAAAAGGAAACTATATGTTACGGTATATTTTTACATTATTAAAGAAAAGTGTAATATCAGAAAGGGGGGGGGGGTGATATTATTTATTATGTTTCCACGATATATACTTGAATAGAATTATATAGACTTAAGAGAAATATTGAAGAACTTAAACTGGCAGTTAGGTGTGCACGCTGTTTACCTAACTTAACATTGCGTTTCCATTTAATTGCCTGTGTAGCTCAGGTGCTAACGTCGCAGACACTCAATTCTAGTGTGCATCGTTGAAGGAGTTTGAATCCCACCTCGAATATTATTTTTATTTTCTGGATTTTTCTTCCTTGCTATTGGTATTCCATTGTCAAAATATACTATTTCATTATTATCATTCCCGTAATGTAACGAATTCTCCTCGATTTAAGTTGCCATATAGGCTACTTTTATATTATTAGAAAATTGTAGTAATCCACGCACTCGCACGTGCGCACAATCACTTTTGCCATAATTGATTTGAGAGGCTTTGACATCGTGGTCCCTCAGTCCCATTTACATTGGTGTGCGAATAATATTCTCTCTTATAACCTGTGTTACTGTGATGGCTGTATTAATGTGTGTATCTGTGAATATGGTGGGGATAGGGAAAGAGACGGCCGAGGCCTTAATAAGGAACCATCCCGGTATTTGCCTGGAGTTGAGGTGGGAAACAAAATAAACACATCCAAGATAGTTGAGGTTGGAATCGATCCCACCTTCTGTCAGTTTTATCTCTCGAGGCTGAGTGCGCCCCGTTCCAGCCCTGAGGCCAGAATTAAATTACTTGGCAGAGCAGGGAATAGAACCCGGATCTCCGATGCGCTTTCCTGTGTTAATGCGATTTTTTACAAGCACCGGATATAGAATTCTAAACTTGCCTCCATTACGGTGGCTGACTTATCACCCATTCTTTCAAATTTATTATACAATGACCAAGCAATGAAGGAAATTGGCGAACATTTTAAAGTATGAGTAAAGATTCTATGAGATGTAATTTCAATTCTGAAAATTGCTGATGACATCGTCATCTTAGACGACACACCAGAGGATTTCAATGAGTTTTAAATGGTATGGATTCCGTCTTGATAGAATTCATGATTAATATTAATAAATGTAAAACAAAAATATTGCAATGCAGACGAAATAAATCAGAAACCATTTTGGACGTCGAATTGGCAGCTGAAAAGATAAAGAAAGTAATTGCAAGAAATATTTATGAAACTTTCTTGGATTTCGAAATATTAATTGCAGATAATATTTGGCAGAGAGTTCTTATCATTGATTAACACCATCCAATAAGACACTTCCATTTTCATTTAAGCACGAAATTCCAATTCACTTGGCATACTTTATCACAAGCCATACATTTCAAGGGGAAACCCTGGAACGTGTAGGTCTCAAATTGCCTCATCAACGTTTCAGTCACGACCAGGTATATGTTGATAAGTCGATCTTTTGACGCCCTTAAAGTTGCAATAGTGTCAAAAAGTAATCGTTCAAGGAATGAATACAAGAAAATTCTTCGGCAAATATTTTCCCAATGACCGTCATGTTTTGACGGGTTTCAACTAGTATACATTAATTTCACTAATCCACTGTTTGTTACAGTTACAATGACGAATCGCAGCAACTGTGTAGTCTCACATGAAGGCTTTCTCTGCAGAAGTCGCAAGAGATACGATTCCATACTCTGAAGATTGTGGATGAACGCAATTTTCTAATGTTCCAATCAATTCCTTTGTACGCAACAGTAGAATTACAACGAAAATTAGTAGACAGGGAGTCTGTACAACTATTACGTTTATCACAAGAACATTCTATTATACTCATTGATAAGAACAAAGAGTTATAACTCTACCCATACATTTACGAGAAAGTAGGCTACATTTTCTTTGCTGAACATCTTGTTGTCATATGCTATGTAGGATTAAGAGATCGATTTCTATCCGTGAATTTGTGTGCACCTGTCCCCTCCAAAACAACGTCTGATTGGCTGAACCGAGGATAACAACGTTTAGTTACAAATCCAACATGAAGGCCGCATGGAATATTTCAATTTTAAAAACAGTTTCAGCTAATCATCATTGTTTGTCTCAAGGCAGAGCTATAACAGACAAGTTCACTGATGTGACGTTTGATCCCGTAACAAGATATTAGACCAATACGGTGGCGCTTGACCTTTCAAAATTTAATTGCCATTTCCCGGAACCTGTTACAGCAAGAGGACTGAAATTTCACACAATGATAGAGACTCTAAATCAAAATCACTAACATCTAGATGTTAGGCCCCTTAAAACAACTATCATCATCACTTACATGACCTTCAAAACGATGACAACCAAGATATGGACATGGTGGTCGGACTAAGATTCCAAAGTGTAATTGTCCTTCCTTGGAACATACTTACAGCAATGAACCTGAAATTTTGTACTACGATGAAGGAATATCAAAACCTTCACTGGCAGAACGTTTGAAACCGTCATGAAGATGAAACCAACATGACCTCCACTTAGCCAACATGTTTGTTTCTATTTCTGAACCTATTGCAGCTATAAGGCTGAAATTCTGTACCTTTATAGGGATCTATTAGATGAATTCGATGATAAGACAATCAAACTTGTGGGAGATAGGAAGTCTATATGGAATTCTCAAATTCTAATTGCATTTTCTATGAACCTCTTTGTGCTATAATCCTGAACGTTTTCTGAATTACTGAGGACTATAGGCTAAGTTCACTAATTTATCTTTCAAAGTCATTACACGCAAATAACATAAATGGCGGTTGAGCTATTTTTCAAAATCAAACTGCAAGTTCAATGAGTTTACTATAGCTTTCAGCCTGGTGTTAGTACGGCGATAGAGGTCAATAAAGCACGTTCACTGATATGAGTCTCCAAATTCTGACAACTAAACAACAAATGCCTACCACATATATAATAACGACGTTTAATTAGTACCACATCCGGATACATCAACAGTATATTTTAGTTTTAGTCACAAATTCAACATGAAAGCCGCATGGAATATTTCAATTTCTTTGCTGAACATCATGTTATCATATGTTATATAGGATGATGAGATCGATTTTTTGCCGTGTGTATGTGTTTGCCTACAGACACACATGCTTAGAACTTACAAGGACAACAAAATCCTGGTTACCACGGAAATCAAATGTTGTTTTCTACTTTCAAAGACAAGTTGGAATCGTTTAGACTTCACGGCCCGGCCGTGTAGCAAGTAGTTGATATCCCACATGGTGAGCCGACGTCTACTGACGAGCCAAATCAGTACATCTGGGAGAAAACCTAGAATAAAATGTTTTTTTAAAGTTATATGTAAAAATTGTCTCAAATGACTGAAAATTATTATTTTTATTTACCTGTCAATATTTGCAATTTCCCCAAAATATGTCAATATTCACAACATTCACACGAAGAAATCGCGATATTAGCGAAATTCTGCGTAAATTAGCGTAAAATTTCACGTTCATGCGAATGCAAATATTGTAAGTCCGTGGCTATAATGAGCACTTTTGAAGATACCTCGGCTATTGCTTAGTAAGTCTGGCCATGCCGTGTACTTTGCTGTCACTGGACCGCAGAGTTGTATGGAGCACCCGCATTGTATTCAGGCAGCAACAAACAGAAGTGATTGCAGCATTGTTAGGGAAATCGAGATAACATAATTGGCGTCCGTTCGTCTTATCTGTAGGGGCACATCACACTTCCCACAGTGTGGTCATTAGCAACCAGGGGATGAACCCCACCCAGGGATTGACTGTGTCAACCCCCAACTTGTTATACCCTTACTTCAGCACTCCTCCATAAGACATACAATCATTCCAACTTGCTGGGTGCTGAAACAGATCTCTGCAGGGGTATACAACTGCGTGCCAATCAAAACAACACAGTGTAACAGTACGTTAACTAACAGTTTGTTTCTCAGGGCATTGAGGGGATCTAGTTAATTAGCATATGAGTAAAGTATTTCCAAAGATTCCGAGGAAGACAAAATAATTGTGACACATACCCACGGGTGGGATGAACAATATTTAATATTAATTAAACAATTATGTTCATAGCAAACGTCATATTTCTCAACTATCAGACCTGCACCGGACGAGGCTTCAAACACTATATGGCCACACTGAAATACAGTATATCCGGGCCCGTAAATGGCATTCCAACACCTAACAAGATAAACCTGTATTGTGCCCGTTTAGACCGAAGTCCGAAAACTGCGAGTAGCTGTAATACGGAAGACAATAAGATAAGTAGTTAGCCAAAAATTTTATAGTTTAACCATAGTTTACAACCATATAATCTCTCTAAAGTACAATCTCCGGATAGCTATCACCATTTAGCATTTCACCTAACATATATACTGCATTTAGCATACACTGACAGTAGCAGTACCAATACTGCAACTAAATAATTGTACATATTGTAAATATTTTCACCTGTATTTCAAACATAAATTTTGTAGCCTAAGTGTAATGGATCTGATGATGATCGCTTGACGATCGAAACTGGCCATCCTAGTGTTTTATTAATCTCATGTAATTTATTTCAGGATTAGGGCATAACCCATCTCTTTTGGGTACATTCGTGTTGACCGACTGAAAAGCACTAAACTCTTGTTTACTAAGGCAACACTGAAAATATGGCTTCAAACACCACAATGTTCACGGCTAGTCAGGCAAATCGTGAAGCCAAGAAATTCAAATCACTCAGGCTTAAACTCATGAATTTAGACAAGTCAATTTGGTTCAACAAAAAATGTATAGAACTAAACCTCACCCCTAAATACGTACCAATTAAAACCGTACCGAACACACCAGCCACGATCATTTCAACCAAACAAGCCAAAGCGCTTTGGATAAAAAACGAATTAAGATTTGCATACATAAGAAAGCAAAAAATTAACCAACAATTATACGACATTCAATTGCAACTAAGTAATTTCTGGCACGCGGCCCAATGGGACAGCTTCACCGAGCACCTACATGACAACATCAAAATCAGAGCAACGAGGAAGCATGAAACGCTAGAATATAAATTAAGAAAACTAGGAGAAACACAGAACCATCAATCTAACGAACAACACACGAATAACAATGAATTCAATTTCCACAGCAGAGTAAACAACAGAACGAACGTAACCTTTTCTCAAGGTGAAATGAATATGTTAGACAAAGGTTTGAAATACAACTGCACAGACGCACACACGAACCACAATATAAAACAGTTAATCACAGATATTGAGATAGCCAGTCACAAGCTCAAAGCAGAAGACAGGGAATTAACCAAAAATCTCGCCACCAACGAAGCCAAAAAAATCCTCAAACGAGAGGGCGATAGCAATAACATTCAAAACAACAAACAGCTCAAAGAAATAAAGTCGTTGAAACAAAAAATAAAAGAACATGACTTAATCATCACAAAAGCAGATAAGGGAAACACTACAGTAATTTTGAACAAAACAGAATACATTGAAAAAACAGTCGAATTCCTAAACAACAACGAAATCAAGGAATTAACAAAAGACCCCACCAACAAATTCCAAAAACAAATAAAAAGTGCGCTAAAAGAAACAGAATACATACTGACCAAAGCCGAAAAATCAAAACTAATAAACATGAACCCGAAAATACCGTCATTGAGGGGACAACCAAAAATACACAAAAAGGAATGCCCAATGAGACCAATAGTCAATTGTAGGAATGCCCCTAATTACAAAATCAGCAAAGAGTTACTAAAAATCTTAAAATGCCGTCTTTCCAACGACAAAAACAACTCTGTAAAGAACACAACAGAACTAGTAACAGCATTGAACACCCTACAAATGAAACCTAGCTTCAGGCTAGTATCCTTCGACGTAACTAACATGTACACCAATATTCCGATTATTGAAGCAATCAACACTATCGAAAACAACTTAAAATCCAACAATTCGGTAAAAGAAATTGAAGAGATTGTGAGATTACTGAGGGTCGTTCTCACCCAAAGCGTGTTTCAATTCGACAATAAAATATACACACAGAGAGAAGGCCTAGCAATGGGATCGCCACTAAGTGGGTTAATCGCTGACATCTTCATCAATGCACTAGAAAATTCGTTCTTAGAAAAGACTTCAACAAAGGGAATAGTAATATGGAAAAGATACGTAGATGATGTAATTTGCATCTACGATACTGCACTAACAAGCGAAGAAACAATTCTCCAATCCATTAATAGCCTTCACCACTCTATCAAATTCACTAAGGAATCCGAAATAGACCGGAAAATAAATTATCTCGATATAACTATTGAACGTAAAGATAACGACCTTTCATATTCCATATTCCGGAAAGCAACACAAACCTCGCATGCAATCGACAATCAGTCTAATCATCCCAGTACGCACAAACTAGCGGGTTTCAATTCAATGGTGCACAGAGCTTTAAACATACCCATGTCAAAAGACAACTATAATAAGGAAATAAGAACTATTATGCAAATAGCAAAGGAAAACAACTTCTCGCCAAGCAAAATAAATCAAATTATAGCCAAACATAAAAATAAAGATAAAACGATTCCCAAACCGGACAGTAATGAGAAAAAATTTGAGCGTTTCAACTATGTGAATGCGAATACATATAAAATCACTAACCTATTCAAAAAACAAGGCATAAAGATAGCTTTCACGACGAAAAACACAACCGCTAGGCACCTCCTAAATAGTAATCTAAATAAACGTGACCCGTATTCAATGTCAGGGGTATATTCTATAACGTGCCAAGACACCGATTGTCAAGCTAATTACATCGGGCAGAGTGGAAGGCGAGTAGACACACGTTATAATGAACATAGGAATGCGATAAGATACGGAACACATTCAGCCGTGTGCGAACATATGTGTGACGCAGGGCACAGCTTTACCAACATAGAGTCGGACCTTAAAATAATCCATCAATAATCGAAAGGCAGAGCTCTTGACATAAAGGAAGCAATCGAGATACACCTAGCCAAACGAAACAATCCCAACAATCTAAATGAACACACGTTCATGGAGAGCTCACCCCTCTTCACGCTACTAAAAAACACACCCTGTCGGAAACTAAACACAATTTAGCGACACAGCCAAGCTAGATAAAAAAGGGGGAAATTAGGGGGTTTTTAATAGGTAAATGTTATCTGGATCAGGTGTACGATGTACTTTGCTTCTGCAATAAACCAAGGCCCATATTAGCGGCAGTATTAAAGGTGCCGGGACGTCCTCATAAGACCGTCAACGCTTAGTTCGAATGGGTTATGCTCCACGCGTGGCGAGGGCCAATCCACGGTCTTTAATAGTTGTGGACCCACCTCATTCAATAACATACATCTTATCTAGGTTGGCAACACCTCACATAAACACAACGCTATCACTCCCCACAGCACGTAGGGACAGGGGGGAGGTGGCATGGGAAAAACCAGTCGTTAAGATAACCTCCGCAGTCGACCGCACAGCGAGTTCCAGTGAGCACGAAAACTGCGAGTAGCTGTAATACGGAAGACAATCAGATAAGTAGTTAGCCAAAAATTTTATAGTTTAACCATAGTTTACAACCATATATTCACTCTAAAGTACAATCTCCGGATAGCTATCACCATTTAGCATTTCACCTAACATATATACTGCATTTAGCATACACTGACAGTTGCAGTACCAATACTGCAACTAAATAATTGTACATATTGTAAATATTTTCACCTGTATTTCAAACATAGATTTTGTAGCCTAAGTGTAATGGATCTGATGATGATCGCTTGACGATCGAAACTGGTCATCCTAGTGTTTTATTAATCTCATGTAATTTATTTCAGGATTAGGGCATAACCCATCTCTTTTGGGTACATTCTTGTTGACCGACTGAAAAGCACTAAACTCTTGAATTATTTACAATCGTAGGGTTGTCAGTGCAAATTGAATTCTCCAGCCTGATTTCTAACTTTTAAGTATTCACACGTTGAAATGAAATATTATCACTCGATGAAAAATCACTGTTTTTGTTTTTCAAACTAGTAGCAGAAAACTAACTAACACTTTTTCCAGGAATCAGTATCTCAAAATAAGTTTAAATTTTTTCATAAAGTCATAACAATGAATATAACACAATATTAATTACATGGACATTCGAGCACGGATTCGAAGAACTTCGATAAACAGAAAAAATTTTCATTGTATCATCTGTTCTCGATCCAAAATTATTCTGAGTTCTTGACACAATTAGCAATATCATGGTCAAAAATTTATTATTAACAAAATATCAATCCTATTTAATATTGATTTAACCATTCAATTATTTAAATAACACTTGGAAGTATTATTTAGAAAAATTATCACAAAAACAATATCAGTTGCTATTATCAAAATTACAATTCCTTGACAGAACGTCAACATTTAATCATCTCATTAATTTACATAATGTTTATATTTTTAACAGGATCACAAATATCCTCTATATTGTAGTGGTGGTTAAGAAATAACAGTTTTAAATCATTTACAGCATCGGCCCATTCGATTTAAATCTGTCAAAAATCACATGAACATAATTAGCATCTAGACAACGGTAAAGTCTCCTCATAATGAAAGGTAAATGTTAATAACAAAATTCCGGGTCAACAATTACTACGAAATATTTATAGAACACGTGGGTAAACTGTGAATTGGCTATGATGGTTCCATAAAATAACCCTCGGTTATAAATTCGACGAAAGTGTGGCTTGCAACAATATTTCAACTCCCCAATATATTTTCAAGTCATCCAACCTACAATATGATTGATGCTCCATTATAACAACCTCATTCCTGCGACTTAAATTGCACAATCAGAATGGCATATTTAACTATTTCCAAACACACAAAAATGTCATCCCAAATTATACATAATAATCAAGCCTTTGCTTGTTACTGAAACTGGAAGATTTATAAGCTAGTAAGCTCCTCAATCAGTTTACAATAATTTTACCATCAGTGTAAACATTAATAATTCCACACCGTGTCTATTTCCAGCCAAACGTTCTATCACAAGTCGTTGCTCAATAATGGTTTTATATTTATACAAACTCTAGTACAACCCTATTTTATACATTCTATTTTCTTCCCGTATCATTACTTTCCGTGTCTTCTAAAAGATTTAACTGCATAATGCAAGTGTAATATTTTCCCATAGAATTATTCTGTTAGTTGAATGTGGGCGTGCGTTAACCACTAGCCTTCGGAAAAATAAGTATCCGATCTATCAAACTGTTTTAAATATCAACTTTATAAATTCACTATATGATATGATTATTAGAAAATATGAATCATAATTATTGTTATCTCAGAAAAATATTGAAATTAATTATTATTATTAAAACAGCATTAATATTATTATTTCCACAAATGGAATTAACGATGCTAAACTGTTCGGGAAATATCATCCTCGACTTCCTAAATATGGATAAAAATCAACTTAAAATTAATTATTTAATTTACAGTTACGACGGCTGATGACCGCGATTAGAAAAAAATATCAAAATCAAATAAATGCTCGTTTTGCTCGTCCATTAATTCAAATCATTGACTTCTCATGTCTGAGTGTAAAAACTGCTCAGATTAAGGCTTCCCATGCCCTGCAAAAATATTTGCAACAGCAAAATATCGAAGAAAAAAATGTGTTGGCGAGACTGTAGAAAAATTGAGAATTCCAGATATCTAGGCATAAAAATAAAGCAAAATGTAGATTACATTCTTTTACATTGAACCTTGCAAAGAAGCATATGAGAATCAGTTTCGGGGGGTGTAACAGTCCATTTCGTTAAGTTGTTGTTAAGCGCTTCTGATAACTTGCAGGGTACCATATAACAAAATAACATGCAGGAAAAAGTGAATACCAGGGTTAAAACATATGAATTTAATAACAGATCAACTATTTTACACTATTTACAATAAAACAAAAACAAACAAGGTCTCCCAAATGACTCCCACTTGAATTAATAAACTGCCAAAATTAGGCCTAATCTCAGGAGAGATTGTAAACAGCTGGACCAAATGTCCCAAATTACTACAATGACAATGTGCGTGTGCGGCCGTTCTACATGCGTTACGATGTGTACAAATTAATGCGAGATTCGTTACCATCCAGTAAACCTTCAGGGGACGAATCTGCATTGTCTTAGAGCTAGACAGACGCGGGGAACCAACTAAACACTAATTAAATTAATCCGACACTTCATATACTAAATAAAACAACAATAATTTCCGCATAAAATTGGAATCAAAGAACTGCCGAAGCAAACAACATTAACGCCTAAAACTAGAACTTTTCAAAAATCAACACAAGTAAATTAACACGTGACCAAACAAGAAAAAATACACATATGGCCGCTTGCCATTTTTAAAAGGAAATATACTAGTACACCCAACGGTGTCACAACAGACAAATCACACATGAAATGAGTCATAGAAGTCACTAGGCTCAGAGCCAACATTTACATCATAAAACAATATTTCATCCATACGATATGCGGTAACCCGTAACGGACATGGCGAACTCCCAATTAATTATGGTCCAATGACCATCACAAAAGAACAGGTTTGCTACTGATAGCTTACAGGAGTCAGTCGGTCAACTGGACTGCCTAAAAGATGAATCACCAGACATAGACGGGCGCTAAGTGTAATCCGCACATCTGTCAACCCACGTGTCAATAACCTCGACCTGCCATAGCACGGGTTCGAGTCTCGAAGAAGCGTGCTCCCAGAAGCACATAATATACGTGTGTGTGTCAGAATAAAATATCTCAGCATTTCCCAAGGAAATCCAAGAATCAGCACTGGACAAGGTACAGTAGCCTCTGAGAGTGCTCTGCCTTTCCATAAAAATACAACCACAATATTTGAGGGCGGTAGCACATTCTACCCCTCATCACGAAGAATCAATACACAGACCTGACACAAAACACACACCAGAATCACACGTATGGGTTTGACAGAAACCTGAAATAAATGACATAGAATATTTTCCACCAACTTGCACTCCCAATCTAGTCCGTGACTAAAGAACCTGAAAAGGACTAAAAAAACTCAAAAGAAAGAACTAAGGTGTTCTACAGTGACATCTTAATTTGTTGCGCTCGGCAACCCTAGTATGAATAAAAACCTGTTCGCAAAACATCTTACAACATTTACCCCCTTTTCCTACAAAAAAATGAACTTGAATAAAGCACCACTTATCGACCGTGACGAGTTTCGCATTCGCATGGATAAAATCAAATGCACACGCCGTGCATACTAAATATGACTCATAAGAAAAAAATATACTCAAACAAACACTTTGCCCACGTGCCAACGTACATTTAAACATAACAGTGTCGGCACACGAAAAAAAATCTAAATACAAGAAAAACAATGAATAAAATATTTACAACGTTCCCGCGTCTAATCTAACTACATATTGAGTAAATCAATGGTTTGTACATCACCGTCGCAGCTTGTAGAACTTAACCTCCTTCCCAAAGCATTTCTCTACGGGAAATTTACTTGTCCATCGTCGACGTATTGGTAGAGGCGATGCACTTCGTTCCATCACACGACCTTTCAGCAGACATCTTGGCGTTGCTTCTTGGAAAGAAATGTTCAAAGTTATTAGTTTGCCTAGCTAGAATCGCTATGAGCTACTGACTTTCACCCACAATAATGTCCTAGGCGATTACTTAACGTAGAACTGGCCCTATCTCAGCATTTGCTTAACACACGCACAATATATCACTCAAAATAATACAAACATTTACATAAATTACACTCTTCAATCACCACGCAACTGGCTTCTAACAAGTCTCAAATAAGTCTATCACGTAGCGCTTATCTCGACTAGAGATCTCCCTCCGCTAAACGTGAACTCTGCTCCCTTGAGCACAAGATAAAATGTTTGTCAAACAGACGTGAAGTACGCTCACTAGAGCTTGATAAATCGTGACGCAAACTGGCGTGAATGTTGCTCACCAGAGCTCAATAAAGTTGTGTCTCAAACTGCTCATCACCGATCAATTTATTTGAAACTGACAGAATGGGGTAAGGTGGGGGCAATTTGTGAAAATAATCTGTAGATTTCACCTCACAGACTTGGCACTAGTATCAATCTTCTTCTTTTCATCCAAACGTCTCAATGGACTTATGCGGAATTATATCGTATCGGCGGTTCTTTAGATACGCGTTTTCGCGCCTTTTCCTGGGGTACGCGATCCACCGCGTGGCTTTGGCTTCCTATCTCCTGATTTGCTGATTCAAACGTGGATCGGTTGGAACTTCACTTCTGGCACACCCATAATGACGCCGATTGAGGTGCGCGTTCGTACAGAATTTGTCCTTGAACTCGGCTTTGCCGGTCATCTTCAGGAATAACTACCAAGCTGCTTCTGTTGTAATCGTTGCGACACACTACTTGACTCCCCTTTGTCAATCTCCAACATGTTCTGCCTGGGCATCAGTAATAATAATAATAAAAATCATGAAGACTTATTGATCGGCAAATCAATAAGGTTTCAACATCTTGATGTAGATAATCTGGTCTGACCCTGACTATTACAGTCTTCTGTCCCCATTTGGACACGTACTTAAATTCTCGTATCGGCCTCCATTATATACCCGCAAGATGTCTAACCAGACATAGCGGTATTCATACTCGTTGCCTGATAAACTTGATGAAAACTGTTTGTAATATGAGCTGATTCAACAGCTGTAGTAATATTCTTGACAGGGGTCAGATAGAAATGATCCATGATGCAAAATACCAGAAGTAACGTGACCCAACTGTGATGCATTCAGTACTATCAATACTCTTACAATCTTAATCAGCACCGGTCCAAGTTCTGATGTTCATGTCCCTGGGCAGAGTTTCTCACTCTCCAGACAATGGTAGGCATGCTGGTTTCCCTATGTCGGCTAAATGAAGTGAACCATGCATGAAAGGCATGTGAAAAGTACTGACTTATCTTGGTTGGTCAAATTGTTACCAAGACAAAAGCTTGTTCTGGCCATTGGATAAAAATAATCCAGTTTAAATGTTAGTGGACAGTGGAAATAAAAATATAGACAAAGTCTATCATATGTCCGTGTAGAAGTAATAATTACCAATGTTCTGCTACAAAGTCTATCACCTCAGTGATAACTCACGAAGAATTCTAAGTTCACTAAAATTTCAAACACTTTTCGAAGTTCAGTAACCATGTACTGTCGTAGAATTCACTAAGTCATAGCAACCGTGTGCTAGTAAAACGTAGAGTATTGCAACCATGTGCACGAAGATATTTTCAAAGTATAACCATGTCCTTAGCGGCATAGCGCTTTCGAAGTAATTACGTGATGTATCAGCGTCTGTGTGCTGTGGCGAAGTAACATATTGAGCAATGGCTCCCAGCCATTTTATATTCTGCGGGCGGACTCCTAGACGTCACTGCTTGAGATCTGATCAAACTAAAACATTTCATATCTCCACTCGGTCAATTTTCTTGAAATATGGCACGTTCTTCTTCCCCTGTCCGAGCCAGTAATTTGGTGTTAGTCTCATGTTTCCACTCAATCGGAAAATATTTTATACAAATATAGCCTCGACTCTGAAAAACTTGCTACGTCACTTAGCGATCTGTTGGCTGCATAAAACTTCGAAATGCTTCTAAGAACAATGAGAGCGCGCTATTCAAAATATCAGCTCTGGACTTAGCATCTGGGCCTGTGCTCTCAAATCTGGACAACTGGATTTGGGCACAGTATGTCAAGACCATGTATGTCTATCTATGGAATTGCTCGATAACAAGGAAGGCTCTGATTAATTCCGCAATTCAATTTATTAATTTGCTCTTGTCCGTACTATTACTTGGCATGTTATTTAGTCAGCTTCATATATTTGATGAGTATAGATACAATTTTTGTATTGCTAGAGAGAAAGAGGGATCTTCTTGGCTTGTTAAAGACAAAAAACTAATCAAAATACCAAAATATTTCCCAATACAATGCGATCAAACCACAATATTAAAAGAAATATAAAACAAGTCAAAGTCAAGTCTTCTTCTTCTCTATTACTCTTCATCTTATTACTATTATTATTATTATAATTATTATTATAACTGTTAGTGGGTTCCAGCAATGGAACACGAAAACATAATATGCCTAGTGACCATCGTCCACAAATACCGAGAATCCTTTACATAGCAGTGAGTAGTATCACATTATTGGCTGTATTCTGCAATAAACGTCATAACATTTGAGGCATGAGTAACCTTGAATTGCTGGTCCACCATCTTCACCGTACTCCATTACAGTGTCACATATTCCATTTTGTGCATATTATTATTACTTCCTGGCTTTCCATTGATGACATTGACCCAAGCAATCTTAGTATGTATGTCTACCCCTTATTATTCCCGTTTTCCAACGGGGTCGGGGATGAGATGCGATGGAAGTCTTTGTGGCGATGGTTTTTACGGCCGGATGCCCTTGCTGACGCCAACCTCATGAGAGGAGTTAATGAGACATGAAATGAATGATGGTGAATGAAACTGGGCAAGGATGTGGAAGGAAGCGGCCGTGGCCTGTCAGAAGGTACCGTCCCAGCATTTGCCTGGTGTTGAAAATGGGAAACCACGGAAAACCATTTCAAGGACGGCCGACGGTGGGGCTCGAACCCACGCGTCTACCGAGTCAGCAGAGAGCTTGGCCCCATGACCTAATGCTGCGCGTTAGCCAGCGTAGCCACTACTGTCGGTACCCAAGCAATCTTAGAAATTTGTAAAATTGTCTTATTAAGGCAACCAATTGCTCAAAGTTGTTCAAATGTTCTTTTTTTGTGTAAGCAGTACAGTGAAGTCTGTTAACATTCAAGGGATCCTCACATTTCTCTAGGGGTTTTCTTTTTTTCTATGAGACCAAAGTCTAGGTCACAGCTTAAGTAGGAGTGGCCTGGGAAAACATAAACCGCGCCAACAAAGTTGTTAGAAACCAAATTTATCGAAAAAAAAAAACAATAGCAACCAGTTCTTATTTTGGTCCAAACATTTGTCGCTCCGTATGATTATTTCCTCTTGTTTGTTATCATACTTTTAACGCCTGTTTAAATACAACTGGCGATTTCATTGCATCGCTGGCCACTCAAATATTCACGTGTTGTTAGCCATGGGCACACTCAGATTAAAACAAGGCAACTGTCGTATGTTATACATTGGACAGTGGGTTAATGTTGGTAAAGAAACCACTTGCTGCAAATCGACTGAAAATGAACAGGTATCACTTCTAGGAGCTGCTGATTCTTCGAGATCCTGTTTAATCATTTCTCTGGCTCACCCTGCCTTCCTGTGGTGAATTTAGAGTGAGTTGCCGTTAGTTCTTTGTTCCTGAGGGGATATTGTATTTTGTTGTATAAAAAATCACACGCATTTCACGTAACTTTTCTCGGTTTCTGAATGCTTGGATTGGGAAAGTGTTTCTCTGTAATTCCGGTACTGAACAGTAGTATTATGATGAAGTTGACTAAAACTCCATGCAGCTTGTTATAGTTCAAATCTCCACAAGGAACATATTTGAAGTCTGCCTCTTGTCTTTCCTCCCAATATGATCAGTTATTAGCTTTACATCTTCAGTGTTGTATTTTATTTCTTTAGGTTTGTTACCGCTACGATCAATATAGATAACGTCACTCAGCTCTTTTGCAGCTAATACACTTCGCTTAGTGATATCGAGAACTTCAAAGAAGGTTCTTTATCACCTGTGCGTGTTTCCCTTTGCCATGAGGATGTGAAAAGAAAACAGTTGCCTGCCGAAGTCTTTCTCCTGGAGCTGTATACGAACCGTGTCGCCTACCTTTAACATTAACGTCACTAACACCTAAGAGTCCCATTCCATGTGAAGTTTGCTTCACGTTGTCTGCCAGTACTGTAAAATTAGTTACTTATTTTCATCATTGGTTCAAACCAAAGTTGTTGCATTCATATCGTCACCAAAAAGGTAAACCAACAAGGCATTTGAGGCCAATAATAACCTGTTTGTTTGCTGTCTGCACAACTAACAACTAAAAAACTAAAGCCTTAAAACACTCTTAAGCCTACTCACAATATCTTTAATAAAAAAAGCCTATAAGGTTAACATTAGCGTACTAGCACTACCTCATTGAACACACGAGTAATAATTAGTTTGTTATTTCTCTTATAACTTTTCCCCACCGACCTCCGCTTCTTCTAAAATTGGAAAATAATCCCTTCTCCCCTTTTAAGGTGTTTTTAGGTAAATTCATAATTGGTGCTCAACAACACACTGAACACAGAACTCATGCCTAAACGTCCAAAAACCTAAAAACAGGTCACATGGCGCTTGGCACACTGCCCGTATTTTGATACACGGCAGGTGGCTCTTAAACCCAGGCGCATTATTGTGGCCAAAGTTTGAACTACTCGCACTCGCTGATTGAATATCACATAGACCAGTTTTAACCGCACTGGCATATTGGCACATAGCCCATTTTTAAGCAATTGAATGGAAATCGACTGTTGTGACACTTAGCCGGGTCTTCAATTAACGTCATACGCTATTATTTTAAGTAATTCTGTTTAAGGGTTTTATATAGCCTACGTTTGAAATGGCATTTTTGACCAAACATTAAATTTTAGTTGTTTCATTGTAAATGGAAGCCTTATTTGTGTGCTTCAAATTAACATATATTTCAAGTCAATATTCCACCTGTAAGTCGTTAACAAACTACTGTAAGGGGTCTCGTGTGCACGTCTAGGGGCATGGCTCCACAGTGTATTAAATATCAGAATATCAAATAAGGTATGAAATCACGAAAATTACATACATTAGCTGAGTGCAAGTTCGTCACTACCGAAGAATTATCCTTTTTAATATGTCTACAGTAGCCTCCGTGGCTTAGGTGGCAGCACGCCCGCCTCTCACCGCTGGGTCCGAGGTTCAAATCCCGGTCACTCCATGTGAGATCTGTGCTGGACAAAACGGAGGCAGACAGGTTTTTCTCCGGGTACTCCGGTTTTCCCTGTCAACATTTCATTCCAGCAACACTCTCCACTAACATTTCATTTCATCTGTCATTCATTTGATCATTGCCCCAGAGGAGTGCGTCAGGCCTCGGCAGCCGGCACAGTTCATATCGTCGCCGCTAGGTGGGGGCTTCATTCATTCCATTCCTGACCCGGTCGGAGACTGGAAGCAGGCTGTGGATTTTCAATATGTCTACAGTAAGTTAGTTTGTTTGGTCACATCACAAATGTGTAACTTCATTTACGTTTTTCTCAGAATTTAAGTCTTTAATATTTTATGCCTTTCAAATTAAAGAAATCAACATCAATCATTGACATAGAAATATTATTGATTCATCAAATTAAAGCTAACGCATAGGAATGCTGTGAACTAATGATAGCTTTGGATACTTTGGAAACTTTACCATTCTTGTTTATTTTTATTATTTCATAAAATGCGCACAAATGTGCATACATAAAGATTTATATCCTACGTACAATGTTTGATACATTTAGATCTAGTCTTCGCTATAGTCAATGATTGACTTAATCCTCTTATGACATTTAGTTAGGCGGTATTTTTCACAATGTTCGTTGCATAGTACGCATACACATGCATTGTTTGGTTCGTGAAATATGTCATTTCTACAAATCTTGTGGTGATAGCCGTGCACTGAATGTCTGGTTAGCACCGATCGCAGTTCTTGGTGCGCTTTTGCCCATCTCCTGTCAATCATGGCGTCTGTAGCGTAAAAGTGTTCGGGTATTTCTTTTGTTTTTTGTTTCCTTAGCTCTATTAATTCAGATACTTGCTTGGTGTGAAGTTGGAGCAGCTTGAGTTTCAGGTCCTCTATGTAGAATGGTTCTATTGCCAGTTCATATACCAGACTGGACTTGGTCGTTCTCGTTACTCCAAGTGCTGTCTTCAAATATCTCGATTTGATTTTCTCAAGGTTGGTAAGGTCAGTTAGGGTTAGTCTTTCCCATATTAGTTCAATGCCGTATGTTATAACTGTTATAACATTCTTGTTTATTTTAGGCAATGAAAAAATTGCCTTTGTTTTTTGGAAAATGAAAGAAAATCTCATACGTCTGTTGCAAATAACTGCACGATTCTAGTTCAGAACATTCTACGAGTTAAAAAGAAGAACTCAGTAAAGTAAATTTCATAATTGAATAATATTTAGTATTTTTGGGCATTTTGAAAAATTGTCATTTTTAGCTTATTATCATTTATGAAAATAATAATAGGCTTATGTGATCACATTTCGTCCGTGTGTGTGTGTGTACGTGTGTGTGTCCCACCACCCTAATAAAATCTAAACGGCTAAAGTGTTTTCAATGAAACTCGGTAAGGACATAGTACTATTTTCTCCGACCCCGACGGTAACCTTCAAATTTTAATTCGTATCACAAATCCAACATGGCGGCCGTGTGAAATATATCACCGGCATTCTATATCTCCGAAACTTCTGCTGATATCACTCTGAGATTTTGTATGGTGATAAAGGACACCATTGGACGTTCAGCGCGTGTGACTTTCAGAAACCTCTTTGAGTACAAAACGAACTTTGCGACCAAGTGAAGTTGAAACATTTAAATAGAAGTTTCTCGCGATTGAACCATCCGAGTGCAGTGAAACATGGTACAGCAAATGTTTATGCACATTGTAATACACTGAAATCTAATTTAGACCGATTGTTTGCATAACCTCAAACTGGCGGCCGTGCGAAATTTTCAAATTAAGGTTTATTTCTTGTGTCCTAATCATGCGATCGAAGTCAACTTTTCAATAATAAACCTACGCAATGATCGGCAAAAAATAGTAGTAGGCCTACATAACTCTATTGAATGCATATTTACAAATCCAACATGCCGTCAATCCAAAATATTTAGACGGTTCTCAATATCTACTAATCTATTACAGCAATCAAACTGAAATGTTTATTTATTTATTTATTTATTTGTTGATGGTACACAACAGGGCTCAGTGTGCGCCCCAATAACAGTACACCTACACAGTAAAATACATTTCCTGCCTACATTAAGTATTAACATCTTAATGTAATTCTTAAAACTAGGAAGTTCACACAGATCAAAATGCATAGCAGTAAAAAGCATAATCTAAAGATAACATAAGAACTAAATCTAAATTTGATTTAATGTCAAATATAATAACAGGTTTTGAATTTATTACATTGTAAAATAAAAGGTAACATTAATAACTAGGGAACAGGCCTATCCACATATATGCATTGTTGATTCTGTTTTGTGTGATAATTTTATTTCAACTATGAATTAGAGTGACTGGATTATAATGTCCAAGAACGGTCTGATTGAGATACAGAAATCTAGTTTCCAGTTTACACGAACCGCGTCGTTGTAAATACTGCAAAGCCTCCATACAGGTGAATTGATACGTGAAGTAGTATTGGTTATATCATTTTTGAATATTGTGGTTGATCTTGTAGTTAAGCGAGGGATGTTGAAATTTAGGAGCGATAGGAAATATGAGTTATCAATTTGACCGTTAATAACTTTATAACGGAATTTCATATCATTCACTTGCCTGCGAGACTCCAAACTAGTTGATTAAAGCTATTAACCTAAGTTCACTTGCGTAAATGTCAATAATCTGGTGAGCACAAATATAACATAGCGGCGACGCGAATTTGAAATATTTAAATGGACGTTTCTCGCGTTTCAACGATTCGAGCGAAATGAAACGTGGTAAGGGAAATGCTTATATAAATTTCAATCCACAGCTTATATCAATTGTTTTCATAATCTCAATATGGGGGCTGTGCGAAATTTTAGAATCTCTTTTATTTCTTTTGTCGTAATTTTGCGATTGGAGTTTGAATAATAAACGTACGCAATAATCTTTATCTAATTGTTAATAACTCTATGGCCTACATATATAAAAATCTATCAAGGCGACCATCCAACGGTTCTAAATATCTACGAATCCATTACAGCATTCAAATTGATTTTTTAACATACGGTAAGTAGTATATATGAAAATAGGCTATTTAGTTGTTCAGGGAACTATTTGTTTATTCAGTTTTTCAAAAATTCAGAGAACTGAAAACAGAAAACAAAGTTTCTAATACAAAAATATGATGATTGGGATTCAAGTGTATTGAGGTAAAGGTTTTGGAGGAATCCGTTCGAAAATGTGGATTTTCTCCCTAAAGGAATATAGCCTAATTACCTTAAATAAATTAGTTAACACTTTGAATATTTATTAATTAATTACTGAGTGCCTGTTTCTGCGTATACATTTTCGTAGCCTCAGATGAATTACACAACTTCTTAGATAAATCATGTTTAGCAAGACATTTATTAAGACGTAAAAGTTGTGGCGTTTAAGCGTAAAAATTGCCATAAAATTACCAACACTCTACAGATGAATGGAATGAAGTTTCAAGCTTTCTGAACCTCAATGTTGAGCATGGACCCCGAGCACTCCTCATTCTCCTGCACGAATCAACCAGACTGACTTTCCATCTCCCCAGCAGGATTAGTTGAACATTTCCTAAAAAATTGGATGCCATTCTTAGATTGTCATATTCACCCACATGTTCATACTGTGGATATGTAATAATACATTATTTCACTGGATTGGTGACACTTCATAAAAAACTATCGTTTAGATTTAAGATGTAATTCACATCATGGATAACTATGTCATTGTAGTTCCCTTGTTGGTGTTGGTGTGAAAAACAATGGATATTATATATATACGCTTACGTATTACATAGGTACTGTATACAGGATGTAATTGATATAATGGAAGTCCGATACACTGGTGACAGAAGCGACTATTGTAAGCTTCCTAGGTAAAAAATTTGTCACCTATCTTTAAATTGAAAATTAATCATTAAAAAGTCAATGTTTTTAGGTTTTTCAGAAACTCTACAAACAGAAGGTGAGGCAGCAGGCAGGGGTAAACGGGGCGGGGCGAGGTGGAGCGATGCGCGGAGGGGAAGTTGTTACGTAATCGGAGCATTGACCTTACCGGTTGAGGGCTGGTAGGCCTATCAGCTGTTATGAAGATAGCGAGCGATAACTTATCCGTCTCGTAAGAAAATTTGTATTCCTGTTGTTGATGTTGTTGTTGTTGTTGAAATTGCACGCTGTGTCTTGGGACGATATGACCGGTAGTATGGTGTAGCCTACTGTACTTTGTAAGTGTAAGTATAAAATAATTTCGATAATCATCCCTGGTGTGTCATTGGTCTCCGGTACGTTAATGAAATACAGTGTGACAAATTTCCGACATCCCCTATTCTGTTCAGAATTAGCATTAAAGACGGTAGGAAAATACTTGATGTTATGTTTGAGAAACTTGGCGATTTTGGTCATTTAGCCCCATGTGGTTGAGTGCGGGTAGAATTTGTGTGATAACCTGTGTTTTTGTGGTTTCTTTAGCAATGCGGGTATTTCTAATTCAGGTGAGGATTGGGAAGAAGGCGGCCGTGGCCTTAAGTTAGGAACCATCCCAGCATTTGCCTGGGGTAGAAGTGGGAAACCATGGAAAACTACTTCCAAGATTTAATACTAGTATGTTACCACATGTAAATAATAATAATAATATTAATAATAATAATAATAATAATAATAACAATAAAACCAATATAGCGAGTTCGTTGGCCCTATCAAAAGGCAATGGCATATAGAACGGATAGAGACCATAGGGCCTACCTATCATTGTCTCAAGTACGGGCGTGATCCCAAGTACCCTGTTCCAAGGCCTTAAAAAACTGGTTCTGGATGCTCAACTGTACAAACTAATGCAATAGGCAGTAGTTCTCTCAACAACCCGAATCGTCTGGAAGTTCATGGGTTGCGATTTCGACTTTCCAGCTTAGAAGTGGCTGTTTCATTAACAATACTTTGGTTCCCTGAAGCCCTTATAGTTATATTGTGATGTACCAGCAATGTGTTATATGTACTGTATAAAACAATAATAATAATTAAATGATAGCGAGGCTGTGTAGCTCAGGTAATAGAGTGCTATCATTCTCGAGGGTTCGAACTAGGCTCAGTCATGTAATACATGAAGGTGAACAAATACGACAGCATTATGCCAATAGATGTAATTACACGTACATGAAATTCTGTGAGCACAACATTCCGGAATCTCGACATCTCCGCAAGAAATAAATATAGTGGGTCCAATACATATTATTATTATTGTTATTATTATTATTATTATTATTATTATTATTATTATTATTATTATTATTATTATGCACATTATAAGAGATTATATCTTTACTGAATGTTATTTATTTTTATGAAGGGTTCCAATTGTTTAGGACGTTCAGTAAATAAATATTTTTGGGAACAATGATAATGGAAGAGACTTACAAGCTTGTTGTGATGGTTGTTGTTAATTCATTTTAGGGGCTTGGGACATTTGTTTATCAGCCCCGTGTAGATGGGTGAGTGTTGGATTTGTCTCATAAACTGTGTTTCTGTGGTGACTGTAGTAGTATGTGTAGCTGTAGTTATTAGGGTCGTGAATGAGGTTGGTGCCCCGGGACTCGAAGTACGATACTATCCCGGCATGTGCTTGGAAAGCGCGTGGAAGGATCCAGGGAAATCCAAACTCAGGATAGCCACTGTCGGTGCTGAGTTTGGACCTCCAATCACTGGACTTGCTGCGATCGTGTTGTGCGATTAAATGCGCATGCCTACACCGCGAGGGTAGGAAAGAAAGCAGCCGTGGTCTTATGAAGGGACATTCCAACTTTGGACTCGTGGGATGCCACGGGAAATCATCTTGTGGCTGCAGATGTTGGGAAGTAATGAAGCTTTTGGTTTTACATGACCGTAAATTTCGTGATCATGAGCTACTGGACCTCCTTTTTATGCGGAATCCGAACCACAGGACATGCCATTTCACTTCGAAAATCTCACATGCATTGACCGGGAATCAAACCCGGTCCGCCGTGGTGAGAGGCCAACAGCTGGAACGCTGCGCCATCACGCTCCGACTTGCATATCGGTCAGTGATGGTAAGCTGTCTCAATACTAGCACCACATGTAGATGATGATAATAATAATAATAATAATGATAATAATAATAATAATAATAATAATAAGAGTCAGCATGTGTAACTCTGGTGGTAGAGTGCTATCCTTCCCGACGGTGCGATCTACGTTCAGGCATGTAGTAAATGAATGTGATCTAATGCGATCATGCTCATGGATTATATGGCACATACAAGAAATCCTGCGTACATAAAAGTCTGGCAACTTGACATACCAAAAAAAAAACAACATAAAGGAAGTTAGGTTTGTTCTTTAGTTAAGGGACTGCGACAACGTGGTCATGTAGCCCCGTATTAAAGAAGTTAGTGTGTCTAAAATTATATTATTACTATTAATAGTACAGTAGTAGTAGCCTACTATAATAATAATATTAATATTTTTGTTACAGTTGTTGCACTGTCTTCACACAAAGATAGAACAACAGTTCCTTAAATTAATTTTCCAAATCTTTAGGATTTCCATTTTCTATGCAAAGGCCACGAGGCTGGCAAAATCCTAAACAGATCTACTACCATTACTACTGATGTAGCCACTCCACATGAAAGTGTGAATCAGCCGTTCATAGGCTCGGTTCGTGTATTTCAATGCCATTGGCAGACAAGACGATGAGGTCACTCAACTTCAGACTCTTGTCAACATTCCTCAGCGTTGGAGGAGAGGGATACGGGGAGAAGTCAGCTGTGCTGCTGAGGGGAACGCAATCCAACCCCTTTTCCAAGACATTGACCCACGAATTTTGTGATTTAATTCCACTTACACTAATCATTAAGATACGACTAAATTTCATGAAGGTATTTGCTTAGGATAGTCTCTTCTATCACCAGTGTAACGGAATTCCATTATATCAATTACACCCGGTATATATAGTACCTGTGTGTGTGTTTAATACTTATAACTAGACTATCTGCAAATAATCAAATGCAGTCCTGTAGGGAAATATATGATGACTGTATAACCGAATAGGCCTACGCAAAAGTTGACTTCCCACGCTTTGGAATCCAGATCCTCAATTACGCACAATCATAAAGGAATAAGTTATGCACTTGTCCACTTTACAATTGTAAAGTGGACAAGTGCATAACTTAACAAAATCAATAAGGAAAAACTTGAAAAAAAATGACTAAAGTCATAGATATTCATCATAAAGGAATGTCCTTTCTTTGTGTAGAGTTTGTCTACTATCCCGTTCGTATAACATGAATACCATTTTCTCCGTGTGGAACTCGTGCATTTGCACGTTATCGTAGCATGAAATATCATTTTCACCCCTCTGTGCTCAAGCCCGTAAACTTCTAATTTCCTAAGTACCGCATGAATTTCAACTATATGAAATTTCTGCATTCCATCTATTTAGGAAGTGGAAAAATTAAAGATGAGTTGAAGGACATTCGCTTTAATATACAAAAGTTATTCTCTCACACAGTTACAGAGACCAGGTGAGAGCAAAAGCGAGAAATTACAGGGAACTCTTTACACGGACTGGAAGGCTTACTGTATCAGTTACTGCTAGGTTAATATCTTGATATGGTTTTATCTAAAAGAAGCCCTTATATCTGTATCCACGCCATGATAAATAAACAAATAAATACATAAATAAGTAAATAAATTAGCACTTCACATGTTTGCTCTGTCTCTCTCTCTCTGGTTAGCAGCCGTGAGGTTGGCTGGCAGCAGCTCGCCATTCTTCCTGTCTCTACGCCTTCCTCTTCAGTTCACAGTATGAGCCACAACTCATATCTTCAAGTATTTGACTCATGTATTCCAGTCTGGGTCTTCCTCTATAATTCTTGCCCTCTACTGTTCCCTAAATTATAAGCATAAGCAGTCCATTGTGTCGCACGAGGTGATTCCGTCTTCGTTTTAAATATTTAAGGAAGCATCTTCTCTCTCCCACTCTTCTAAAGACTTCCTCATTTGTGACCATTTCTTTCTAGCTGACTTTCATAATCCTTCTATAGCACCAGGATTCAACTGCTAGTAGTCGTTTCCTCTCTCTCTCTATTATTGTCCAAGATTCGCTGCGATATAGCGCGACGCTCCATACGTAGGTCTTCAACATTTGTTTCCTCACATCAAGACTTATGTTCTTTGGAGTAAATAGGTTCTTCTTTTTATAGAAAACGTTCTTGGCTTGGGCAATCCTACTTAATATCTCTCTGCTGCTTCTTCCATCATTCGTTATTTTACTTCCCAGATAATTAAACTCATTCCCTTCTTAACTCTATTGCTGTCCGGTTTTCGCCATTTCTATTGCAGACCAAATTTTTGTTTTCTTTGTATTTATTCTCATATTAAATTGTTCCTCCATTATTTTGTCCATCTTGCTCAGGATCTTTTACTCTGTATCCAACTAAAATAATGTCGTAATAACAGGAAGCTGTAAATTATTTCCTCCATTGTTGCGAGTTTACTGCGCAAAACATTTAGAATTCCTTATATTTTCCATCAGCAGTGTAACTCCCCTTCAGTAATCGCACGGGATGCAGAGAATAAACACACAGTGCACCGGAGTTTCAATGTGTGCGCTGTGGTCCTTTGTTAACTGTGAACGGGACAGACGAGATAGAGTTTAGTTATCTGTCCCATGTAGCGGAACAAGTTCCTCAAAGTTCCTATGAGCGAAGATCTTGGAAGTTAAATTCCGCACATCCCAAATGCCGACCTCAAGTCGAGGCATAACTTGGTAATTGGATTTTGACGTATATTACTGTCTGACATTCTACGATACATTAATTTTTCCACGTTTTATATTAATGTTATTTTATTAGAGAGAACATACCAGGAATTCCTATGCTGTAAAGAAAGCCCAGTTGGTGAATGAGTATTGTAACCATCTGGCTGAGGTTGTTGAAATCCATGCCATAGGAACGAATGATAACCGAAACTGAAAAAATGCATTTCTGAAGAAGACATATCAAACAAGGAAATGGTTAGAGGGAGCATGAGCTGGTTTTTCAGAAATCAGCGCTGCCTTGTTTGTTCGCTGTCCTTGTCGGAGTTGCCATACTTCCACTGGATTAAACCTGAACAACATTATTATACTTCGTGTAGTGCGAGAGTTTTGCCCCTCACGTACCTACTTACAGATATAATTCAAGGGGCGATAACCTAGATGTGAGGCCCCTTAAAACAACAATTATCATCATCATCATCACATAATTCAACTAACAGCAGAGACATCTTCAGTCTAAGGGAGTGAGTGGATGACCAGTCAGTAAGGACGAATGAAATCAGAAACTGAGTAAATTATCCACAAATTGTAATAAACCAAAGGACAAATTGATGATCAAAATTGAAACGAAATAATAGTGCAGAATTTATCAGACCATGAAAAGGAGATTTGTCAAAAGAACAATCAGATCACTGGCAAAACAAGTACTTGCTTCAGAAATAAATCACAGAAAACCACGGCAGTGAAACATTCTCTACCTTTTGATGTATCATTATGGGGGCTGGTAAAACTGTTGTTTCCATGTTTTCTACCATTGGATGAACTCAACAAAATTTTGTTATTGACACGTTTATGTTTCTTTCTTTTATCAAGTGGATTTAAAACGTTTCTAATTTCGGTAACCATGCGGAGAAAAAGAATATGATACAGTACATATTGTTTGTTTTGACAAGTTATGTTACTTTTGCGGTCTAGGAGCGATGTGGACATTCACCCCATGCAATTAATTATGTGTGATGTTGTCTGAATTCCTGTGGTATTGTGATGTTCGTTCTGCTGTGTACAATTGTAATTATTTGGCACCAGGGTTGGAAAATGTGTGCTTATGCTCGAAGTAGAGTACAGCCCCTAACAATCATTAACCCGATATTTCAAAACGGTAGTAATTCCTTTCCAAGGCATTTAAAATGGGAACACATAGGTCTAAATCTGAAATCGCAAACTTCGAATGAACTTTCTTATAAAATTTAAACACTTCAGTACTTTATGCAGAATCTGCACACTACGTCTCTCGACATGGAAGTAATACAGGCAGCTCCTTCCAACCCCGCAAGGTGCATTCCATGCAGCACATGGGGGTTTATCAGTAGGCGACTGAACATCAGGATGTTCAGTCTAAGGCTACAGCTTAAGAAGTGACACTATTATTGTCAAATCATGGAGCCAGTCACATCATGAATCTCTACTGCTAGTCCTTGAATATTACCCGAGCCACCGGCCGTGCTACGTGACAAACGGCCTTCTCTGCTATTGCTAGCACTTACATACATGGTGCAGCAAATCAAGTCTCCAGTTGAGTAACGATAATCGTCAAAGTTTGAGCATTAATGAATCTTGAAATGCGAGAACATTTACAGGGCAGTAAAACACATAATGGTTCTAGATAGCACCACTACAAGACTCACGTAAACTAGGTTAATGACGGTCAAATTGGGACGCCCAATTTGCCGCCAGACATGTCCTGAAAAAGCTGAAACACACCTTTGAAACACTTTGTATATGGTTAATTATACAACTATTCAATGTTGGCACCGTGGAGTATGAAGTGGTAAGTTATGAGTTCCTAGCAGCACGAATTCATTTTACCACATATGCAGATTTGTTTAGCGGTCTGACATTCAGTTGAAATTGGTTTGTGGGCTTTTTTTCGGTCTGCGCGCCACTGAAAAGATTTCATGCCTTAGGCTGAAGTTTGATCGCTGATGTTGAATTGTTTCATGTAACGATTTTTAGATGCTTTGGAATAATACGTTAGGTTTCTATGTTTCAATGCTGCTCGAGATTCACAGTGGTGGTTTCTGTAACATTTATTTTCATGTTTTTTAGTGATCCAAATCATTTCTGTAGCTACGTTTTATCTACGTGACTTTCTATGGATCTTGAAATGTAGTTCTATTAAGCCTTCACATTAATCCAATTATTTAAAGTAACGTGAATTAACCAGACTCGTGTTCGTTTTCTTTGTGGCCAAATACGCTTCCTAATACTACATGATTTATAGCTTAAAATTTCACCATGTATTGTTAGCGGTTCAAAACCTTGACACTCGGTGGCGCTAATAACCAAATCAGTGGGCTGTCATGGTTTACTTTCAGATGGATTGGGACATAGTAGCCTATACATTGCCAGAACAATCTACTTCCAGTACCTATGCTACTTTATTCAGGGAATTCCTTCTATGGACTAGCATGGTTAAATGTGTACACAGTGTTGATATAAAATGATGGCTAAACCGGACACACAATGTGTTTACCCATTACCGGCATTATAATACTTTATAGAATATGCACATACCATACAAAATCATGGAACACTACTTTCTATACCAAAATCTTCCGAAGCTGCATGTACATTACTTTCAAGCTGAGAAATTCGGAAATATTGGATCTCTCAACCACCCGAATACCTAATCTCAACGTACGTAGCTACAAATACTGCATACTGATTAAGATAATGAACGATATTTCATCGTAAATGTTAGAGCAACTATTTCTCTTACTATTCCATGTAAATAATACTTCAATTACGATATTGTTTTAATGCCGTGTCGTACAAGCTTTGGCACTACTAACGAGTTTTATATTACGTGGTCCATCAAAGCAGAGTTAGAGAAATCATACCTATTCGATTCTGTGTCAGAGTGAGTCCTTGATGATTAGTGGGGTTTTTATTTGAATAAGTGCGGCCTAGTATATCCGTTAAATGATCAAAGTTTACTGATTTCTTCCGTGAAATAATACTAGTTTAAAAAGTTCTTTAAAATGTATTTATGTATTTGGATTCATCCATTTCTCTGGCACTCTCTTTGCCCTAATCTTAGGAAACACTGGGCCAATGAGGATGGTGTTCTTTAGGGTACGTGCACAGCCATAAATAATATCATTGCAATTTCTTGGAGCTAATTGAAGTTTTAAATCAAATCTGACAAGGAATGGGATGTCTTTTTAAGGGTGTTTGTTGTGAGACGACATAATAACACGAGATGTGTCCAGGGTAGGAGAGGTGGTCTTCAGTTGGATAAAGCTCTTTCTTTAGACATCACCCTTGTTGTCCTTCTTCCTCCACCCCTTAAAACAACAATCATCATCTTAATGAACACCAGGAGCATGTCTTGCTCCACCTATAAACGACAGATGTTTTACACATGGTAACTGTGTAATTAGCCGCGATAGAAACCAAAATAATTACAGTACAGAATCACATTTATGAGTATTGTATTACATAATATTTTCAATAGGCTGAGGGCATTGACTACTTCATATAAAAACCAAACCCGTCGATTTTGCTCTGAATCCACAAATGCATTAAAGAAAACTGTTCTCTGTATTTTTTTTTTCATTTTCCCTATTAGTCTGTGCATCTGTTTGTTCTTCTGTGTTTGTTTGTGTTTGCTTGTTTGTCGTGCACTGGTAATTCCAAAGTTACGCAGCCAAATTGTATGCCGCTTGGTCTGTCAGGTTTTCCATAATTTTCCAACGTACCGTTGAGTCAAGTATTGAACTACTTCATCCCTGGATCACGTACTGATAACATTCTGATTGCATTGTGCAATTAATCTGTGAACTCTGAAGTGTGGAAATAAAAGAAGGACCTCTGAACAGATGTACTAATTTTTGAGACGGTTCCTAGGTGTGTCATCAAGACTTTACACATTCGATTGCTTATGTTGTGTAACCAAGATATTGGCGAGCGAGGGCATAGAGAGCGTAATACTTGTCTTTCATTCCATGTCAATGATCATTGCACCATTTCAAAGAGATAGATGTGGTCAATAATGAAAAAATATGCTATTTAATGTCTTATTAATTAGGCGCCTTATCAACCTCAATTATTTTGGATCTTTAGTTCTGTTGGCAACTCTGGCACTGTACATACTCTAATGTCAGTTGGTTCCCATGTAGGGTTGTTGACCCATTAAGAGAAAGGGTAGTTTTCTTACCTGCGTCAAGCAGGACTCACTAGCAAGCAGGTAGCACTGGCTACCGGACATGGTGTCATCGCACGCATGTAATATCTACTGTACTTGTTCAGTGTTTAATCAAGTACATACAAGGTCAAATATATTTCTTTATACAGTCCACCACATCGTATTCTATGTATTCGACAAGTTCCTTTGCCTAGTATTTTACGCTTGAAACAAACACCAAAGACCTTTAAGGTTTCCAGATAACCGGATATGCATTCTCGGTCTCAGAAACATATTTGGAGCTGTTGGGGGACGGGGTTTCATGGAAGGATGTGACTAGCCTCTGATAAACTGCGCATTAGACGTTTACGTTCTTCAATCAATTCATTTTCTTTTCAGAGTTCCTTTGGTAAATTTAACTGTACATTGAAATAAATAGAGAATAAATGTATGTCTACCCCTTATTATTCCCGTTTTCCAACGGGGTCGGGGTTGAGATGCGATGGAAGTCTGTGTGGCGATGGTTTTTACGGCCGGATGCCCTTCCTGACGCCAACCTCATGAGAGATGAAATGAATGATGGTGAATGAAACTGGGCAAGGATGTGGAAGGAAGCGGCCGTGGCCTGTCAGAAGGTACCGTCCCAGCATTTGCCTGGTGTTGAAAATGGGAAACCACGGAAAACCATTTCAAGGACGGCCGACGGTGGGGCTCGAACCCACGCGTCTACCGAGTCAGCAGAGAGCTTGGCCCCATGACCTAATGCTGCGCGTTAGCCAGCGTAGCCACTACTGTCGGTAAATAGAGAATAAATATTCTACGTAAATACTATATCCGAGATTTCCATGCACAAGTGTAAGACAGCACCTCTTTATTTCTCTAATTCTGTTTGGCATGACAGTTTCAACTTGGAGACTAGTCTGTTAAAAACTGGAAAGCAGTTGTTGCTAGCTTTGATATTCCATGTGTGCTCAACCATTGTTGGAGGCAGGAGAGAAGTAGCTACACCACCTTAAGCAGGAGGAAATAATATTCCCCAGACGCATGTTTCCAAGTCTCACTAGAGGTGCACTTCCAACCTACAATAGAACACTTTGGTACAAACCTCCATGAGTCAGCCATGATGAATGTAATGCGAAAAATGGGTTGCAAACGTCGGAAAAGATAGCGCAATGATTAATTGCAGCTAGTTGTTACATTCAAAACCAAATTGAGAGCATCAACGCTAACACGATAAACTCAAGAAGATGAAATGAAATGAAATCAATTGTTAAGCGGTGAAAGGGGAGGAGGTACCCCCACCAGAGCCACCTTTTCACTGCGGGAACCTTATTTTACTACTGTGGTCAGAGGGAGAACATTACTTCGTGAAGCTAGAGACGTTCCTGATGCTGACGCAGTAGGGAATTTTGTTATTTTACAGTGTGGAGAATTTATTTGATTTCGATTTTGCTAACATGCTCGTTATAGAAAGTTGTTAATTACAAAACACGAATGAACACTCTGAAAATACAGTTATGTTACCTTGCATTTCATATGTTTTTTTATGTCATCATATTATTCTGGTAAATACTGTACATTAAACATTGCTTCAATAGGGCAGAACCGGATAGTACCCGACTATAAGAGAGATCCGGAAATAGGAGCACCATACGTAATTAATATGATGTCATGTGATAGTGCCTGACTCTGCCTTCACGAGCCAATGGAGTTGAAAGTATTACTTTCTTGTAATTAATTCACTTTGCAGATTTCAAAGGTTCGCTTTTTGCAATAGAAAATGTAACTGTCAGAGCTAGGTGGAAGACAATATACAAAGGCCTTAGAAGTTACAGAATATCATATTGTTTTATCTGCTCCTTCTCTCGATAACAGGTTAGTTAATGATGTAAACAATTTAAATATCAAAACGGCTGTCGTATCTGCAGAGGAATTACAGATCAAGCCAGCACATCTTCATATTCACCTTCATTTCCAGATAGGAAGATCTTTAAACATGCATATAATGTGTCTTTAAAGTACCTCAAAAAAGCTATTAACTTTTCCCATAGTGTAAGACAACAAATGCCATGAGATTGTGGAAGGACTACACTATTAACTGAACCTAAAATCGAGATCAGGAAATCGCAGCACCAGAAATTCACGAAGATCACCTATGAAGCAAAACAGAACAGTCTGAATAACCCTTCAGAGGATATATAATAAAAATACGTGGAACACTTAATTGTGTTTCAACTGTACTGGCTAGCTAGAAAAGGCTCCAGACCGTTTCGGGTGTAAGAGATGTTAGTCAAGTATATTATGTAAACATTCCGAATGGATACTTTACTCTACAACCTGTATTACCCCGACAACTGGGGCAACACCATACTTTATAGGCCTTTGAATTTCTAAATGATATCATTCTTGTATTTTACGGATAAGACGGTTGACCTACTTGCTTCTTCATTGTTTCCCTCATCTAAGGAGGTGCATTTGACAATAACAAATATTAGAGTGTTATTTTCATATTTGTTCTGCTACCTGGTCCAGCTCTCTTTCCCAATACTAGAGCTTTCTATTGAACGTTTAATCGTTTAACGTTTAACCACGTTTCGTTAAAAGTTTAAACGTTTTTCTATAAATGAATGGCGAAATCTATGTAATCGCAACTTTACAAAGAAAAGCCCGCATTCAAAATCACAACATAGATATGTTCACATGCCAAGATGATGGATGTAATGCTAACTATGTCGGCTAAAGTGGAAGACAAATTATCAACCATCACAAAGAGCACAAACAAACAAAAGAATATTCAGCTATATGCCAACATATGTACGGCAACAACCATCGTTTCACTAACATGGGGACTGACTGTAAATTCCACACCAAAAAGCAAAGGGCAGACGTCTCGACATTAAAGAAACCGTAGAAACATATCTAGCCAAGAAAGATAACCCAGCGAATCTGAACGAACATATGTTTTAAGAAAGGTTACCACTTTTCACGCTACTGAAAAATGAAAATCCACTGCCTGCTTCCAGTCTCCGACCGGGTCAGGAATGGAATGAATGAAGCCCCTATCTAGCGGCGAGGATAGGAACTGTGCCGGCTGCCGAGGCCTGACGCACTCCTCTGGGGCAATGATTAAATGAATGACAGATGAAATTAAATGATAAGGGAGAGTGTTGCTGGAATGAAATTGTGACAGGGAAAACCGGAGTACCCGGAGAAAAACCTGTCTGCCTCCGTTTTGTCCAGCACAGATCTCACATGGAGTGACCGGGATTTGAACCACGGACCCAGCGGTGAGAGGCCAGCGAGCTGCCGCCTAAGCCACGGAGGCTTCTACACTTTTCACGCTACTAAATAAAATAAATTCACACGCGTAAATAAAGCAATGCATGCATACGGAAAGGATAATTTGTGGAAGAATGTTATTGGAGGAGGAAGCACCATGTGTTATTTCTCAACCAACCAAGGCCTGCAATTAGTCAGTATTTCAGATGTCTTATATCCGTCTTATAGACCGGGTGGTAGCATGAATGGAAAGTTTTCTTGGCTGTGAGAGACGGCTTAAATGGCCTGCAATAGAATGAGAATTCCCAGAATCCATAACATACATTCATTTAAGTGATTCTCGATTCATCTAGTTAGTTCAGCTAACTTAAATTTCAGTCAACAGATGTCGCACATTACGCTATTCAAATTAAGACACACCTTCATCACAGATCGGCAAGGGAGAGTGGACAGCCGAGGGGCATAGCTGCATACGGCCAATATTTCCTTAAAGATAAGTGAAATGAAAATCCACAGCCTGCTTCCAGTCTCCGACCGGGTCAGGAATGGAATGAATGAAGCCCCCATCTAGCGGCGAGGATATGAACTGTGCCGGCTGCTGAGGCCTGACGCACTCCTCTGGGGCAATGATTAAATGAATGACAGATGAAATGAAATGATAGTGGAGAGTGTTGCTGGAATGAAATTTTGACAGGGAAAACCGGAGTACCCGGAGAAAAACCTGTCTGCCTCCGTTTTGTCCAGCACAGATCTCACATGGAGTGACCGGGATTTGAACCACGGACCCAGCGGTGAGAGGCCGGCGTGCTGCCGCCTAAGCCACGGAGGCTTCCTTAAAGATAAGTAACCATATTAAATAATAGAATCCAAGTGCATGCTCTAATTTTATTATTATATTGTGTTGTTCTAATTTGTAGGCACGTGCATAATATTCTTGCGTAATTCACGAAACTAACTAATCCGACATAACGAGAATCAATCTGCGAATCAAAATACAAAAACCAATTGTACGCACTAAAACTTATATGTAGTTACATAGCATTGTACGTACCGTATATACATTTGAATCTCAACTCAGTTACTCGGATCTGAAGATGCCCACTTGAAGATCGAAACGCGTAATCCTAAAAAGTGTCCCATTATAACAGTGATCATAATTAATGCATGTATTAATTTTTTCCAGGAGTGTTATTTTATTCCGTACATATATTACATACTTTGTGCCCACCCAGTCTATGGGTAATATTCATGTTGACTGACTGAAGAACTATAAATAACTTTGTGTATAGGCAACACTGAAAAATGGCTTCAAAACTTAACAAAACGATCATTGACAAATCGTTTTCTAATTAAACGTTTTATGGAAGCCTTTTTTATTTTAAAAATAAATAGAGTTTTATAAGAGTTTTCACTTAAATTTGTTTCCTTAGCCTTTAATATGCTCCTTTATTATTATTGTGCAGGAACCCAATAATTTTCAGTATTGCGTTAGTAATCGAAATTTAATGTTTTACAGTTGGTCAACAGAACTGACCCAATTGTAATGGGTGGTTCACTAATCCAGAAAAATATTAACACGAGATTAAGAAAAACAGTTGGATGACCAGTTGCGATCGTCAAGAGATCATCGTCATATCCTTTACACTCAGGCTATTAAATTTATGTCTAGAAGTACGGGTTGTGATATTTACAATAGCCTATATAAACTAGCACAACTAATCAAGATATCTGATTTTCTGTTGAGATACTGATAGTGGTGATTGACCTTCAAGTTTGCTTGCTTAGTATGATTATGTGACTGCTATTAAATGACCAGTTTATAGTAGATTGTGCACTTAGCTGTTTGAGTGATGTGTGGTCCGTTTCCGCGCAGCTGCCAACTCCAACTGCCTGCACAGAACTGGAAGAAATGTCCTGTCTTGTTACGTTATCTCCTAAACTCCTCGGCCTTCCTCTCCACAGCTGTCCACTCTCCACATTCCTAACTGCCTGTGTTTGTCGTGTGAAAAACATTAAATTTCAATTCCCTTAATTTTAAATACCAAAAAAAAATACCAATATAAGGTACATTTAGGAGTGTTGCACCACTTTCTATAACTTTTTTATATCTCAGTAAAATTTCTTTAATAGTTGTTTCAAAATGATGGACTTTATTTTGGAAATGTTTGCAATATATCAATGAGTAAAGCATAGTAATTGAATATAAATCGGCCTAAAGAAGGAACAAAGAAGTTGTTGCTCAGCGGTTTCTCTCCCTGGAACCTGCTTTAGATGCCAGCCTTGCTCGCGAGAGATGCCGCAAGTAAGATAACTAACAACAAAGTCAAATGTGTGCTAATTTCTTCAACTCTTACACACTTGAGTATTAGAACATACTACAAGACAATATTATTGTTATCATTTGAAAATACTCCACCTCGTCAATACAAACTGAGGTTTGGTTTAATTCACATATAATTGTAAATGTTTCGACCATTTTTCCCCTTCTTCAGCATTGCTTAAAGATCTGTTTATATTCCATCACCTGTCGGCAAAAGAATTTTGTTTCAGTGTTCAAATATCATATTTTAAACGTATTACATCAAACATTATCTTTTAGAGTTGTAGGATTTTTTCCGCTAAAATTTGATACGTGGACCTTTGTTCCTATAGTGTATGTTTAGTTAACTTTAGTAGTTCAGCACAAAATCTATGTCACGATGAGTTTTTTGGTTTTTTATACACTTGTTATAGATGAAAAATTTTGTGATTTTGACCAGAAAACTCTCGTTTGTTATGTTTATACAGGCCTCATTTAACAAAAACGTATGGACACATTGTGCCCTTTTCCAGATTTCCGGAATCCATTCTTCGTTTTAATGTTCGTGCTTGAATGCACCTTTCAGCCTTCGTCAATAGTTCGACCTTTGTTTTCAGCCTTTTTACAACTTCCCTTAAATTCTCCTCTGCTCACTGAGCTCTTTCGACTGTGCCTTTGTTTTGTACTGAGTACGCATGCCATGAACTTTTATTTCTGAAAATAATATAATTGTATATAGTAACGATGATATTAACAATGAAATCAATGAAATAAATTGGGCATTTTCTGAATCATAAGATAATAAGATATTCGAATAAAATACCAGTACCCTCTCAGTGGTTTAAATTCTTCCATATCTCTTTTAAAATATATCAATATACCACTATCAGTATATCAATGAGGCATCTGTAGCGGATTGCTGTGTGGCAACTCTTCCAAATAACAGATAGAGGCACCGCACCCTCCTGTTACTGTACCTCAAAGCTAACATGGCCGAAAATAAGCTTACCATCTACTACAGTAACGGTTATGATTTCTTCTGTACAAAAACGGCTGATTTAAGCATTTGAAACCAACTTAATACACAATAAATGAGCACATGGAAAATCATTGTCAGGAGGAAACTTGCACTCGCCTCACATTATCGACTTGAATTTGCTTAATATGCGAGCAACTTGCACCACACCCGCATCAGTGGTTATTGCTTGGATACCGATATAGTATACACACTGCCATCTAGCTGCAACGACGGGAATCTTTGGCTACAGTGTATGCGGCGACCGTGCAGCAGCGGCATCTGTACCGGATTTACCTTACCATTTGACTGTGCATTCATTACTCGCACTAAACTTGTGAAATGAAACACCTTCGTAACACCCCTTCAGAATCAGTCAAAACGTCAGCTGTCAGGATCATTTATTAAATATAAGTGCCAAATGGCTTAAGATGGTCAAAGTTACAAACTATAAATGCTTAATGGGTCAGGTACAGTTTACCATGGTGACATTTTAGCAATTATCTTTTTCCTTCAAAACCATTCAACTATTTTGGGCACATGAAACACTGGCACTATTTTATATGAAAAACAGCATTAAATTGACGTCAAAAAGTAATGTTTTTTTTTTCTTTCAAAATGCAACATGGTTGTGAAAACTCCTGTAATCTTCAACATTTCTGTATATTTTATTTCATTGCAACATACCATAACCAAAAATATTTTTACTTTTGTATTGAAAATAAAATGTCAAAATTTTACAACATTTTTGCTACATTTTCTACGTTTATTTATAAAAGTTTAAACGTTTAATTAAAAAATACGCTTTCTGAGACGGTTTTGAACGTATAATCGGGATATGGCACAAACGATTCTGATCTTGAGCTCTGCCCTATACATACAGCAGTCAAGTGCTGGTAGAGTTTGCCCAAAAAATCTCTCACTCATGGGAGAACAGCTTCAAGCATACGCTTGGTAAAATAGCACTTGTGGAAGAGTCATTAAGACTGAATAATATCGTAGGGGCTTAGGAATTTCACACCTGAACATATAAGATATAACAGATATATAATTTATTAAAGAGTAACATTAATTATAACCACTTTGCACTTTTTAAATTTTGTTTAGTGATTTGATAATATTTGATAAATAAAGTTGAACTACACACTATAAAATTGCACTTAAAACATTTTTAACAAGTTTTTCTAATATAATTATAAACCACTTAACTTTTCTTCTTGGCGTATGAATGCCACTTGTGCGGGGAATTTGTTTCAATGTAATTATCGCTCAAGATGAACGAACGTAGCGTTGACACTGTCAGCTGATTCATCGGAGAAGCTTTTTTACTACCTGGGACAGTTTCTTAGAGTAGATAGGGAGCCACAATAGGCAACACGCTTCAACACCTTGAGCCGGTAATGCTGCCTTTAAAGGTTACTCACTTATGCGGTTGATAGCGATTGTTTACAATCATTTGAAGCGACGACTGTCTGCGGTGAGGCGTAACTTGTGATGCCATTCATTGAAAAATGTTGCCTTCATGGTGTGAGGTCTCTTTCCAACAAGTCGATTCTAAGCGGAATTCATGTTGCCAAGGACAGCGTTTCTGGCGAAGAGTTGCACATAAGTGCGGCGTCTTGAAGGAAAGAACCAAAGGCCAGCGACATCAACAGATGACAGCTGACAGCTGAGCAGTGACGAAGAGGAGTGCTGACGAGAAGTTCAAGATGAGAATGTCAAGACGAGAAAGGGGCGTGGTGGCTCAGCGGTCTAGCTGTATGCCTCTCACCAAGGCGGTCCGGGTTCGATTCCCGGTCAATGCATGTGAGATTTTCGAAGTGAAATCCCATGTCCTGTGGTTCGGATTCCACGTAAAAAGGAGGTCCCGTGGCTCATGATCTCAAGATTAACGGTCACGTTAAACTACAAGCTTCCTTTTTCAAGACGAGAAAGAGATGCACCAGGATGGAATCCGTAGCTTATATAGTGCAAACGACCCGCCAGGAATTCAGGTGACAAGAAATACAGCTGCTATTGGCAGACCAAGGAGTGTGACGTCACGAGCTCGGGGAGGCGAGCGGAAGACAGTAGGCAGAACCAGTGTCGTTATGAAGGTGGTGGAGTCCACAGTCTCTATAACACTCAGGTATGAATCTTAATATATAATACTAATAAGTGGTTATTTCAATATATAAACATGTCGATTAAACAATTAATACATTAAATGGTAATATCTTTAGTTCGATGGTCTCAGATAAATCGAAACAATTTGACCAAGAAATGGGCCGGAAAACTTAACACGTAGGAAATATCACGAAAAGTGATCAAGTGCTAAGAATCTTGTGTTGCCAGGATCACTCGTTTCCAGACTTGGCTCACGTTGCTGAATTATAATGTGTTTGCATCTCATTTACGGGGTACACTGAAGGAGCCTCCCCGAAGATTGTTAATATTTGCTAGATAAGCACAAATTATGAATACTACAATCGGGCGTAACCTGGGCAACGGTGGCCATAGATCAGCGGCTGATCCTTCAATCACCGGGAGATATTACATTTTCGACCAGTCTTTTTCAAGACTTTCAATAACTTCAATAAACATCGAAGGCTTATCCAGAGATAAAGCACTCGTACTCGTTGACATGTGCAACCGAGTAAAGATCGACGTCCTAGTGATGCAAGAAACTAACAGATTGAACAACAACAACAGACCCAAAATAGAAGGAATGCGACTGGTTGTCGAACGACCTCATGAACAATACGGCAGTGCTGCTTTTGTCAGACCAGAGATCAATGTCAAGTCATCTCAAATGACGTTCAGGAACAATATAGAAATCTTGACAGTTGAATTGAAATCCTGCTCTGTAACATCCATTTACAAACCACCCAGTGAAAACTTCTTCTTTGAAAGGCCAAGAAACTTTGACAAGCTGAATATCAAAATTGTCCTGGGGGATTTCAATTGTAAGAGCATCAGTTGGGGATATAATATCACAGACAAGAATGGGGAGGAACTCGAGCAATGGGCAGAGAGGGAACGATTGAGATTGATTCACAACCCCAAACTGAGACCATCTTTCAACAGCGGTAGATGGCATAGAGATTACAACCCTGACAACATCTTCATAAGCGAGCAAGTAACAACACATGTCGTTAAAGCGGTGGAGGAACCCATCCCTAGGACACAACATAGCCCAATCACATGTTCAGTTCGGGGAGTGGTCAGCCCTGAGGAAGTCCCTTTTTAGAGACGTTTGAATTTTAAAACGGCAAACTGGGAGAGGTTTTCCATTGAACTGGATGAGGGACTGTCCAATTTACAACCAGAGCCAAGTCATTTTGAAGATTTTGTTGATCATGTGAAGAAGATCTCTCGTAGACATATTCCCCGAGGCTGACGTACCCAGTTCATTTTTGGCTTCAATGCCGATTCCAAGGATCTGTTAAAAGATTACGCGACAGACCCTTTTGCAGATGACACCATTCAGACGGGTGAAGAACTCACGAGGAGCATCGCTGACGGAAGAAAGGAAAGATGGATGAACTTACTAGCAAACCTTGATTTGGCCCACAACAGTAGAAGAGCATGGAAGCTGGCCAAAAACTTGAGCAACGACCCTAAGAATCCACCAGTGGATCTCACCAAGGTTACACTAAATCAAATAGCTCATCAGCTGCTCCGTAACGGGAAAACCACCATGAAGACTCAGTCTGTGAAGAGGGACTGTCCAATTTCTATGTTACACTTCATGAGAGCAAAAGTCAATGGAGGAACCAGAAAAACGGGTTACCTCATGGCAGTGTGAAGATGAAAATAATTTTCTCGGTCGTCCTTTCACATCAGCAGAATTAGAACATGCCATCAAGCTGATGAAAGTCAACAACGCTGCGAGCTCGGATGATGTCAGGACAGAACAAAGCAAGAACTTTGGACCCGGAACAATCCAGTGGCTGGTGAATATGATGAATAGATGCATCGAGACCCTGCACTTACCAAAGCTGTGGAGGAAAGCTCATGTGGTGGCACTGCTAAAACCAGGCAAGGAATCAACGGATGCAAAGAACTTCCGTCCTGTCTCTCTCCTTTGCCACCTATACAAGGCATTTGAAATGTTGATCCTTGAAAGAATTGCAACATTCATTGATAACCGGCTAATTCAAGATCAAGCTGGATTTAGACCAGGGAAATCTTGTTACAGCCAAATTCTGAACCTGACACAGCATATCGAGGATGGTTATGAGAATAAACTTATCACTGGTGTCGCCTTTATTGATCTCAGTGCTGCATATGATACAGTGAACCATAAGAAGCTCATAGCCAAGCTGTACAACATCACTAAGGACATGAAACTAACAAATGTCATACGTGGGATGCTCCAGAACAGAAGGTTCTATGTTACACTTCATGAGAGCAAAAGTCAATGGAGGAACCAGAAAAACGGGTTACCTCATGGCAGTGTGTTATCCCCATTACTATTCAACATTTAGACAAATGACCTGCCAGAATATTAAGAGGCCATGCGATTTATTTATGCGGATGACACCGCTATTGCTGTACAGGGTAGGAGCTTTGTAGAGGTGGAGGGAAAACTGTCCAATGCTCTTGAGAGATTAGACAATTATTACACCTAGAATCTCCTGAAATCTAACCCAGGAATGACACAAGTATACGCATTTCATCTTCGCAACAGAGAGGCCCGTAGAAAGTTGAATGTTTTGTGGAAAGGAGTGACACTCGAAAGCTGTGAAACGCCTCGATATTTGGGAATCGAGCTTCGGGAAACATTGTAGAGAACTGAAGTGCATGATCTAATGTAGAAGTTGATAGGTTCAACAAGGGGAGCAAACCCTCTGGTTCTAAGTTCAGCAGCTATGGGACTTTGCTTCGCAGCAGGAGAGTACGTATCATCAGTGTGGGGAGCATCTGCCCATACCAAGCAAGTGGACATAGCTCTTAACGAGTCCACACGTATTGTCACTGGATGTCTGAGACCTACTCCAGTGCAGAAGATCTACCCTCTCGCTGGCATTGCACCTCCAGTTATTCGACGCGAGGTGGCAGCAGAGAAAGAGAGACAAAAGCTTGAAAGAGATTTCAGACATTCTATGTTCAACCACAAGGTGACCACTCCTTGCCTAAGATCCAGGAAGAGTTTTATTAAGAGAACAGTACCCCTCCTTATCAAACCAGACGTTCGGCGTGTGTCACTCGGGAAACAAACAGTACCAGAGGGGTTACCCCTAAAGAAGAACTGAGCAGTGGTAGTCATTTGCCTTATACCACCTGGAGTTCCTTAAACCGGTTGAGAACAGGAAGGCCTAAGTGTCGTAGCAACCTTGAGAAGTCGGGTTATGCAGAAGAACCACGATGTGCCTGTGGAGAAATCCAGACTCCACAATACCTGCTCACGTGCCAAGATGTTAATGGCACCTGCAGCCAGGAAGAACTTATGTTGGCCACAGACCGAGGGATAAGAGCTGCAGAGTTCTGGAAAGGAAGAATTTAGTGTGTCTCCCGGACACGGAAAATAAGTAACTATATCATTTACAACAATGCCAATATAATATTTTCACCTTTGTGGCACCGGGTGAGTGAGCCGTGGTCGTTCCGGCGTTGTTGCAGGCAGTCGCTCACATCCGGGAGGCGGGAAGGTTAGAATCCCCCCGTCGGCAACCTTGAAGATGGTCTTCTTTGGTTACCCATCTACCTTCCAGGCAAATTTCTGGGTTGGTCCCTAACTACAGACCACAGCCACTACCTTACAATTCCTCGTCCTTACATTCACACTTTCCTCCCCACGAACACTCCACACGCGACTGTTCTTGTAGCTCACCCCATGGGTGTCAGCATAGAACCAGCTACAAACTCTGGCGAGCCGAACATGTCCTCGGAGACTCCCGGCACTAAAAGCTATACGCTAAAGAAAAAAAACCTTTGAGGCAGGCCAATGCGATAGATGTACATTCCCTTAGAGAACAGAGAAACCTAACGTTTGTCGCTAGTTTACTCTGGCCTTACATGCACATTTATTTCCCACAATCTGTACGTCATGCAGTGGAAAGGAACGAGAAAATTGCCACTACACATAGCCTCCAGGCATTTCTGATTTAGCTTTTAATTGTGACACTTAATTCGACATGTGATTGTGGTGGAGAAGTGGCGGACTCCTTGAGGCTACTCCTCCACTTCCTCTGTATGGTGTGATTCGCCGCAGATTGGACAGCCTTGCAACAGGGTGACAAACCGCCCTCAACCCCTGGTCTGATCCCCTAGGCATCAATAATAAAGTTTGCTTACTGCAGGGGCCAGCCACACGCCTACGGAATATCAATCAAGCCACCAGGGCAATAGTTGTTCCTTGATGACGTGGCGGCTACCTGCACGCAACCGATACGCGGAAGTTCTCAAGACAGATTAGCTGCAGGAACAATTTGCGAAAAATTAATCATTTCCTGTATTGCTTCTATGATGCCTCTATATGTGTGTGTGCACATACAAAGAAGCACTATTCAGTACCAGGTCCCAGCTCTTAAATAGCGAGATATTTTAGTTTGAAGTGGAAAACGAGGAACCTCTAATTCTATTTATCGTGAGCATGTGCATTCTATTGACTCAAAGTTAGGCATATATTTATGACAGGAAAAATATTGGAAAACATGGATTTTTGATGCAATATTTTCAGTATTAAAACTTGATTCTTGAATACAAATTCCAGTTGGACATTGTTTTTCTTGCTATACATTTTCCACATACATTTGGTCGATTTGAGGTTCATTTAAATTTATAACTGCCTTTGCTCTCACAATGTTGACTAATTCTCACCATTTATTCGTCCCTACTCTACATCGGAATGCTTGCCATCGAAATATATTTCAACCATATTCATAAAAGGAAAAGCATGTAGTTTTACGTGAATACTAATTATATGATCAAAAGCCTCGCATCCTTCTTTTACGTACAAGTCTAAATACCGAACATGGCATTTCACCTCGAAAATGCCACATGCTTTCTTCGGGAATTGAATCTAGTCGGCCTTGTTTGGTGAGAAGCAGCTTGATCGTTCACTGTGACATTTTAAAAGAATTCTCTGAGATATTTAATTCAATACTTTTTATATTCACTTGCTATCATACTAAATCACCTTATGCAGTTAACAAAATAATATCCCGTTTGAAACATTGGGACAATCGTGATATGCCAACGCTCTGAAATAAGAGGAATCTGGCTGTGGCATGAAAAGGTTGTTGTTAATTAATTGTATGGGCTTGGGACATCTTGATCATCGTCCCGTGTAGTTGGGTGTGTATTGAACATGTCTGATAACCTGTATTTATGTGATGACTGTATTAGAGAGTGTAACTGTATCAGGCACAGGGAGAAATCAAACTGGGTATAACCGCCGTCAGCGCCGGATTCGAACCCACGATCTCCAGACTTGCTGCAGCCGCCCTCGCGTACATACAGTAAAGAGGAGAGTATAGTGTAGGGTGAAGTATCTCACCAATTGTTCTCGATGGGCTTGGAATTTCCATGTGGGAGGAGTTGATTTACGTCCGGATGCTCTTTCTTACGCCAACTTCGTGAGTGACAAAGAGAATAAGAGATGAATGGACTTAGGTAAGAAGTTAGAAGAAAGCGGCCGTGGGGTATTAGAACTAATAAATCACACTGTTACCCGAGAATGCTAACCGGTCATCTTGTATCCAAAACACAGTACCTGTGTCTGAGTATCTACTGTACTCTATATCTCAGGTAATTATTACACCGTGAGTTAGCTGAAAGAACTAATCTCGTACCACGACCGGTATCGCCTAAATTATAGCCTACTATTACATAACTAGGGGTGTCACCTAAACTATAGCCTACTATTACATAACTAGGGGTGTCACCTATACTATAGCCTACTATTACATAACTAGGGGTGTCACCTATACTATAGCCTACTATTACATTACTAGGGGTGTCACCTATACTATAGCCTACTATTACATAACTAGGGGTGTCACCTATACTATAGCCTACTATTACATTACTAGGGGTGTCACCTATACTATAGCCTACTATTACATAACTAGGGGTGTCACCTATACTATAGCCTACTATTATATACCTAGGGGTGTCACCTATACTATAGCCTACTATTACATTACTAGGGGTGTCACCTATACTATAGCCTACTATTATATACCTAGGGGTGTCACCTATACTATAGCCTACTATTACATAACTAGGGGTGTCACCTATACTATAGCCTACTATTATATACCTAGGGGTGTCACCTATACTATAGCCTACTATTATATACCTAGGGGTGTCACCTATACTATAGCCTACTATTACATTACTAGGGGTGTCACCTATACTATAGCCTACTATTATATACCTAGGGGTGTCACCTATACTATAGCCTACTATTACATTACTAGGGGTGTCACCTATACTATAGCCTACTATTATATACCTAGGGGTGTCACCTATACTATAGCCTACCAATATATACCTAGGGGTGTCACCTAAACTATAGCCTACCAACATATACCTAGGGGTGTCACCTATAGCCCACTACCATATACCTAGAAATGTCACCTTAAGTATAGCCTACTATTTTATACCTAGGGGTGACTCCTAATCTATAGCCTACTATTATATACCTAGGGGTGTCTCCTAAACTATAGCCTACCAATATATAACTAGGGGTGTCACCTAAACTATAGCCTACTATTACATTACTAGGGGTGTCACCTAAACTATAGCCTACTATTATATACCTAGGGGTGTCACCTATACTATAGCCTACTATTACATACCTAGGGGTGTCACCTATACTATAGCCTACTATTATATACCTAGGGGTGTCACCTATACTATAGCCTACTATTATATACCTAGGGGTGTCACCTATACTATAGCCTACTATTACATTACTAGGGGTGTCACCTATACTATAGCCTCCTATTATATACCTAGGGGTGTCACCTATACTATAGCCTACTATTATATACCTAGGGGTGTCACCTATACTATAGCCTACTATTACATACCTAGGGGTGTCACCTAAACTATAGCCTACTATTATATACCTAGGGGTGTCACCTAAACTATAGCCTACTATTATATACCTAGGGGTGTCACCTATACTATAGCCTACTATTATATACCTAGGGGTGTCACCTATACTATAGCCTAATATTACATTACTAGGGGTGTCACCTATACTATAGCCTACTATTATATACCTAGGGGTGTCACCTATACTATAGCCTACTATTACATTACTAGGGGTGTCACCTATACTATAGCCTACTATTATATACCTAGGGGTGTCACCTATACTATAGCCTACTATTATATACCTAGGGGTGTCACCTATACTATAGCCTACTATTACATTACTAGGGGTGTCACCTATACTATAGCCTACTATTACATAACTAGGGGTGTCACCTAAACTATAGCCTACTATTACATAACTAGGGGTGTCACCTATACTATATCCTACTATTACATAACTAGGGGTGTCACCTAAACTATAGCCTACTATTACATAACTAGGGGTGTCACCTATACTATAGCCTACTATTACATAACTAGGGGTGTCACCTATACTATAGCCTACTATTATATACCTAGGGGTGTCACCTATACTATAGCCTACTATTACATTACTAGGGGTGTCACCTATACTATATCCTACTATTACATAACTAGGGGTGTCACCTAAACTATAGCCTACTATTACATAACTAGGGGTGTCACCTATACTATATCCTACTATTACATAACTAGGGGTGTCACCTAAACTATAGCCTACTATTACATAACTAGGGGTGTCACCTAAACTATAGCCTACTATTACATAACTAGGGGTGTCACCTAAACTATAGCCTACTATTACATAACTAGGGGTGTCACCTATACTATAGCCTACTATTATATACCTAGGGGTGTCACCTATACTATAGCCTACTATTACATTACTAGGGGTGTCACCTATACTATAGCCTACTATTACATAACTAGGGGTGTCACCTAAACTATAGCCTACTATTACATAACTAGGGGTGTCACCTATACTATATCCTACTATTACATTACTAGGGGTGTCACCTATACTATAGCCTATAGCCTACTATTACATAACTAGGGGTGTCACCTATACTATAGCCTACTATTATATACCTAGGGGTGTCACCTATACTATAGCCTACTATTACATTACTAGGGGTGTCACCTATACTATAGCCTACTATTACATAACTAGGGGTGTCACCTAAACTATAGCCTACTATTACATAACTAGGGGTGTCACCTATACTATATCCTACTATTACATAACTAGGGGTGTCACCTAAACTATAGCCTACTATTACATAACTAGGGGTGTCACCTAAACTATAGCCTACTATTACATAACTAGGGGTGTCACCTAAACTATAGCCTACTATTACATAACTAGGGGTGTCACCTATACTATAGCCTACTATTATATACCTAGGGGTGTCACCTATACTATAGCCTACTATTACATTACTAGCGGTGTCACCTATACTATAGCCTACTATTACATAACTAGGGGTGTCACCTAAACTATAGCCTACTATTACATAACTAGGGGTGTCACCTATACTATATCCTACTATTACATTACTAGGGGTGTCACCTATACTATAGCCTATAGCCTACTATTACATAACTAGGGGTGTCACCTAAACTATAGCCTACTATTATATACCTAGGGGTGTCACCTATACTATAGCCTACTATTATATACCTAGGGGTGTCACCTAAACTATAGCCTACTATTACATAACAAGGGGTGTCACCTATACTATAGCCTACTATTACATAACTAGGGGTGTCACCTATACTATAGCCTACTATTATATACCTAGGGGTGTCACCTAAACTATAGCTTACTATTATATACCTAGGGGTGTCACCTATACTATAGCCTACCAATATATATCTAGGGGTGTCACCTAAACTATAGTCTACCAATATGTACCTAGGGGTGTCACCTATAGCCCACTACCATATACCTAGAAATGTCACCTAAAGTATAGCCTACTATTTTATACCTAGGGGTGTCTCCTAAACTATAGCCTAATATTATATACCTAGGGGAGTCTCCTAAACTATAGCCTACCAATATATAACTAGGGGTGTCACCTAAAGTATAGCCTACCAATATATACCTAGGGGTGTCACTTAAACTATAGCTTACTATTATATACCTAGGGGTGTCACCTATACTATAGCCTACCAATATATACCTAGGGGTGTCACCTAAACTATAGCCTACCAACATATACCTAGTGGTGTCACCTATAGCCCACTACCATATACCTAGAAATGTCACCTTAAGTATAGCCTACTATTTTATACCTAGGGGTGACTCCTAATCTATAGCCTACTATTATATACCTAGGGGTGTCTCCTAAACTATAGCCTACCAATATATAACTAGGGGTGTCACCTAAAGTATAGCCTACCAATATATAACTAGGGGTGTCACCTAAAGTATAGCCTACCAATATATACCTAGGGGTGTCATCTAAAGTATAGCCCACTACCATATACCTAGAAATGTCACCTATACTATAGCCTACTATTATATACCTAGGGGTGTCTCCTAAACTATAGCCTACTATTATATACCTAGTGGTGTCACATAAACTATAGCCTACCAGTATTTACCTAGGGGTGTCACCTAAAGTATAGCCTACTATTATATATCTAGGGCTGACACCTAAGCTATAGCCTATTATTATATACCTAGGGCTGACACCAAAAGTATAGCCTACTATTATATACCTAGGGCTGACACCTGAACTATAGCCTATTCTTATATACCTAGGGGTGTCTCCTAAACTATAGCCTACTATTATATACCTAGGGCTGACACCTAAACTATAGCCTAGTATTATATACCTAGGGGTGTCACGTGAATTATAGCTTACTAATATATACCTAGGGGTGTCAACTAAACTATAGCCTATTATTATAATTAGGGGTGTCAACTAAACTATAGCCTATTATTATAATTAGGGGTGTCAACTAAACTATAGCCTACTTTTATATACTTAGGAGTGTCACCTAAAATACAGCTTAGCCTACTGTCTGTCTGTCTGTTACCCTTTGACGCAAAATTCGTTGGCAAAAATTACGTTTTATTTCAGTTGTAATGGCAACTGTCCCTCCCGGTGAACGGGTATCCATGGCAGGTTGCATATATTACCCTTGCCCACGATTTCTCCTGCTAAATATTTGCTTTCTATTTAGAGTTTATGTACTCAGGTTAAAACAATAAAATGTTGTTAGTGTAAGATACACACACAATACATTTTTACCCGTAAAAGGGATGGGAAACTAGCTAGTGTGTCAATAATACAATACACCGGGTGGTTTAGCAGCCCCTTCCAATATAGTTTGCTGCAACCCATCTAACGCCTGTAGGCACGAAGGTCGATATTTCTCTGCCTGCATCCCGTAGGTACTAATTCACTGCAGGCATATCCCGCAAACGATACTGAACGATATTATTTTCCCTCCTATTGGTCTGTAGTTGCTGCCAACACGCGTTATTTGGGTTGCAGCAAACGATAATGGAAATGGATGCTGAATCACCAAGTATATTCATAAAAGAGAAGAGAATTTCCACCGAGTTTATTTAGTAAATTTTGAAAACTATAAAATCTATATACATAAAACCTAAGTCGATATAACTTTTGAACATATAGCTCATAATGTATAGTGAAAGATTTCCTGTGGCGATAAAGACCTGTAATTTTTCACACACTGAAAATACCTCTGAGGATTTGGAGAAAGGAATTACTGGATGGTAAATGTTTATCTGAATTGTGAATTACTTTTGTAGTGTAGTATAGAATGTTATCAGTGGTACCAGCACGATCCATCAGTAATTGCCGGTGACATAGCAGTTTGAATAGAGTGAACATAAGCTGTAACATTGTCTCTTGGGAACAAGATGCCCAGTTGTCCTGCCTGAGTTATACGAGTATATTGTAAGGCTAGTACCATCCTGTCATTTGTCTGGAGATGAAATTGGGAAACATCTAAGGACCATTTGATGTGCGGTGACGGTGAGGTTCCAATTCACTCGGCTACCACGATTTTGTCCCATAGCTTTGCGCTGCACCTTAGCGAGTGTAGCTACCGTGATCGTTAGTGAAATATCGATACTGAACTGCTCATTTCTTGAGAGATTTTTAATTAACTTTAAGATAAAGAACGGTGACATTGTTGTGTCATTAAAACTTTCTACTTGCACAATTTTCTGCATTTCCTTTCTGAGCGTGGATTTTGATAGGGTAGTGGAATGCGCTGGATGCTACCGCTCCCGGCAGTAGCAACTCGGAATGATTAACTAGCCACTATACAGAAGGTCACAAGATAGGAATTTATCAAATTTCTCCGGGGACGTAGCATGTATATTTGCATTTCCTTTGGGGCGAGTCTAGATCGAAATTAAAGTGTCAGTTACCTTAAATACATGAGCGTCGCCTGGCTGTGCATGCCCCATACAGTTCCCACCGGCCAAGCAATGTGGATCTGGAACCTTATCCACAGTAAGTATTCCTTTATACGTAGCTCGTTTCCGTTAGTGTTAATCATTGTAAATGATTGCAAAATGGACAAATAATTGTGTATAAATTATAAACAACAGTTAAGGGTTACTTTTTGTTTGTGTGGAGCGGTAACAGCACTATTAGTTAGATAAGGTAGCATTTAGGCCAACGGCCTAGACGTTTTGAAACACCGGATCCCATGAGAACTCCTCAGTTAAGCAACATTGGGCGCAGTCCGAACTTGGATGGTATGCCGGTTCTAGGTACAGCGCGTTGTTGGCCAACATAATGAGGAGCGGAAAGGCCCTGGCCACCCTACCGCACGTAAACTCCTGCTGGGGGTAGCCTCTTCGGAGGCTCGGACCTGCCTGCGGGCAGAATACCAATTGAAAGGTAACATTAAGGGTGGGTTGGCTCCATTTAAGGGGCAACTAGAAACCAAATTGCTCATTACGTTACTTTGAACCTTAAGCCGAAGCAATCTATGATTGATATGATTATGATTATTATTATTATTAGCTATAAGCTGAATTAAAAAGTATTTCCTAAATAAACATTAATTTGTAACATAAACTTATAATCATAATTACTATAGTGGTATAGCACCTTATATCACTAATTTTTGTATCACTTATTGACATACTGTAACTATTTGTGTTCTTAATCATTAACATTAGTATTTCTAACCTCTTATCATTTATGAAGAAAATGGGCTGTGTGAGTGTGCTAGTCCCCCTAATAATATCTAAACGGCCGAAGCGATTTCAACGAAACTCGGTTTGTGCATACTACCTAGGTATTACGTCGTTCGACCTCGACCAAGCCTTTCAAAAATTAATACGTTTTACCATTCCAACATGGCGGCCACACGAAATATTTCTCTGGCATTCTATATCTCAGCAACAGGATAATATATTACCCTGATTTTTGACGGTGATAAAGAATACTACTAGAACTTGATCTATGTCTCCTTTATAAACCTGTAAAGTTCTAAGCAAACATGGCGGCCAAGGAAATTTCAATCACTTAATTAGACCTTTCTCGCGATTTAACCATCCGAGCGCAGCCAAACTTGGTACAGGAAATGTTTGTACAGATTGTACTGCGCTGAAATCTAACTTAGTTCATTTGTTTACATAACATCAAGTTGGCTGCACTGCGAAATTTTAAAATTAAGTTTTTGTTTGTGCATTAGTACCATACAGGATGCAGCAGAGAAATATCGTCCTTCCTGATGACAACGTTAGTTGGGCTGCATAAAACAATATTATTAGGGGCAGCTGACTCAGCTGGTAATATAACAAAATAATAATGAAATAAAAGGAAAATAATACTGTAAATAAATAATATATATATACATATACTGTATAAATAATTAAAATTTTGAAAATAAGTAAACAACTAAACGGATAAAAATAAATATTGTAACGTGCTACCCCTAGTGGCATTTTCGTTAGCTGGATTATGGTGGGTAGAAGCACAACACAATTGGTCCTTTTAAAGAAATATAATTTTATTACAGGTCTACAAACATACACCGTGTACACACAAACCCTGTCTCACTTCATTAAAGACTACTAGTCACTATCAGTTTCCACACTTAGCCTACTTTCACACCACTGTCCTTGCTATTTATGTTCTCTCTGTCTGTGAGGCGTTCCAGTGTCCAGCTCACACTCACACGTACAGTCTACACAGGTTCTCTACGGCCTTTCCCCTGCCACTTCACTTACTTCCAGAGTCCTCTTGCGCTCTTGCTCGTCCCGTGTCGATTCCACGACCACGTCTTCCACGAAGCACCGCGACACCTCCAAGCACTCACAGTCCTGATTCAAATTTGCACCCTGGCAGACAGGCTTCCACTCTGTTACCGTAGACGTCCAGTAATAATCGCTGTACTGCTCCGCATTCACTCACTCGACCACACTTCAATACACACTAACACCGACCAATACTGTCCAATACTGTTCAATACACTGCCCTCCTCGCCGCAGCTCGATGGTTTATATTCAATCAATCCCTGGCCTGGAAAGTTCTAAATGTTACAACCTATTGTCGCATTGAGTCTGTTCTCGTTGGTTCCACACCCAGACCATTCGCGCATTTTCCGGCCGGCCCGCGATGACTCACAGGTGCTTGGTTATTGTGACTGCCGATGGGAGGGGCCGAGGGGGTGTGGGAACTCTCTCTCTCTCTCTCGCTGCTGGGTCTGCCCAAGGCCACTAGATATTTGCCTTGGTCTGTCACAATGCCACTCCCCCGAAAGTCTCCTGCCGGTTCGCGGTGGCACGTAACAATATTGTACTTACACTATTTAGCCTACTTTCAATTTATGAAAAAATAGCCTTATGAGATCACCTTTTGTCCGTGCGTGTGTGTGTGCATAGGTGTGTCTGTGTGATGTGGGCCCCCTCTAATAACATCTAAACGGCTGGAGCGATTTCAATGAACAACGGTAAGGTGGTAGTACCAGCTTAGCCGATCCCGACCGTGCTCTTCAATTTATTTTACGTCTCACAAATGCAACATGGTGGCTATGCGAATTATTTCACCAGCATTCAATATCTCCGAAACTATCACCGGTATCACCCTGAAATTCTGTACCTATGGGACTTTCAAAAACCTGGTAACTACAAAACCAACATGGCGGCCAAGCGAAGTTGGGACGTTTAAATAGGCGTTTCTCGCGATTCAACCAACCAAACGCAATTGAACTTGGTACAGTATATATTTATACACATTGCAATGCACTGACATCTAATTTCGTTCAATTGTTTATACAACCTCAAGATGGTAGCTATGCGAAATATTTCACTGGCAGTCTATATCTCGGAAACTATTATCGATATCACCCTGAATTTTTTACTGAGATAAAGGGCACTACTCGAAGTTCATCTATGAGACTTTCCAAAACCTGTTAACTATATAACGAACATGGCGGCCAAGCGAAGTTGAAAGTTTGAAATAGACTTTTCTCGCGTTTTAATCATTCAAACGCATGAATCCTGGTACATCAAATGTATATACACTTGCAAATGTACTGGCATCTAATTTCGTCCAATTGTTTACATAACTTCTAGATGGCGGCTGTGCGAATTTTAAAATTAAGTTTTCATTTCTTGTGTCGTAATCGTGGGATCGTAATGAATGTTTGAATAATGAACCTACGCAATAATTTTCCTTTAATAGTATCTAACTCTATGGTCTATGTAGTCCACCAGCCCCTTATTATTTAGTTTTATGAAACCCAACTAACATTGTATTTCTCCCGATGGTCGATATTGCTCTGCGCTCTGACTGTGTGACAGCAATGTAATTGGGTCATGGGTCTAGCAAAGAAAAACCGATCGTAAACATTTCCCCGCCAATTACTATGGCCCATTCTACTAACATATGACTTACTGCTCCTTGAAATAACACACATACAGGTAATACGATCGAATTAATAGCTTAAGCCACGTGATCAGTAATAGTAAAAAGTTAAATCAACACCATAAACCATGATTTGAGACTTTGACATGGACTTAAACGTTTGAGGTGGGACGGCTTCAGTAACCATAAGACGTTTAGCGTGCGGTATATGCCTTGTTTTGTTGGCTGAGAGGGTTAAAGCCTGACCGTACGTGGTGGGCGCGAACGGGTATTATGCTGATTCGAATCCAATGGTAGGCATACTTTTTTGAACGAAATCCCACGATCATTTTAGTGGGGATGTAACTACATTGTCTCATTTATTGCCTTACGACGTATTGTTGTGAAGAATACGTTGAATTTTGCTGATTTATAAAGTGAATACGATCGAATTGGTACGTTATGCCCCGTGACCAGTAATGGCAGAAAATAAATAAACTGGCATGAATATTAACATCACATTTCGAGGTGTCGCTCCGGAGGTCCGGGTTCGATTCCCAGCTCTGCCAAGAAATGTAATACTTGTCTGAGGGCTGAAATTGGGTACACTTAGCCTCGTGAAGCAAATATGAGAAGAGGTGGGTTCGATTCCCACCTCAGCCACCCTGGAAATGGTTTTCCGTGGTTTCCCACTTCTACTCCGGCCAAATTCCAGGACGGATTCTATCTTAAAAGGCCACGGCCTCCTCCTTCTCAATTCTTAATTGCAAATACACACATCATTACAAGCCCGCAATAACTCAGGTTATCAGACAAATTCTACACACACACCAAAGTGCTCGGGGCTAAATGATCGCGATGTTCTAGCCCCTCCAATGAAACAAAACAACATATCGAAAGATATTCTGATCGCCAGTGCTTGCAACGAAGTGAAATGAAAGTAGACTTATGAGATCTACACAGGGCCAAAAATTGTGTGTCTGTGTGTGTGTGTGTGACTGTGTGTCTGTGTGTGTGTGTGTGTGTGTGTGTGTGTGTGAGTGTGTGTACTCTGAATGTTTGTCCCCCCTATCAAATCGAACACGGTGAAACCGAATTGAACGAAATTTGGTACAGAGATAGAACTAGCAAAGGGCACATCAGTGTCATGTTTTATATCGCCGCCATTTTGACGGAAACGTAATGGCGGCCACCCAAATGTTCAAAGCTTAAATCAAATTACGACTAACCTAATCAGCCGATCTCTACCAAATTTTGCTACAAAATATATATTTATATGGTGAGCGTCTTTTGTCTAAACTACAAGGTAATCAGCCCAATAGTTTGCAGATGGCGGCCATGTATGTGTGCAAATCGATTCCCCATATCAATTCAAACACGGTGAAACCGAATTGAATGATTTTTTTTTACAGAGGTAACACTAGCAAAGGGTACCTCATATTCATGTATAATATCTGTATGGCACGTTGTATTTCAACATACTACTACAACCAACATTCAATTATACTCCTTGAAAAGGGCAAACAGTTATAACAATACTCATGCATTTAGGAGAAAGTAGGCTATATATTCTTTAATGAACATCTTGTTTTGTTATTAACTTTTAACAAAAAGTCTTAGCATATCTTTAGGCCCGTATCACACGACACTTGCTGGCAAGGAAGCTGCTGTGATCTCTGGTATAAAATCCTGTATGATTCTGTTCTCATGACCGAAGTGTATCACACGCTAGCATTTTGTAGGCCAAGTTGTATGGAATAAAACATTGCGTAGGTTTGTCGTTTGAGGGCATTATTTGCAGTTCATTCGCCTCATTAACGCAAAGCGGTCGCGAAACTTGCTTTATGTAAATTAGAAAATATGCCAGGTACTGAATGAATGCATTCAAATCAATATTTAAGATCCAACTGTCTTCTTCCCCTTCGGCTTTTCCCAATTAATTGGGGTCGCCGGAGCCAACCAGGCTCATTTTGGTTTTGGCTCGGGATTTAAGGCCGGATGCCCTTCCTGACACCACGTGATTTTCCAGGTGAAAATTCCACCCCGCTGTCACCGGGATTCAAACCCCGGCCGTCCGGGTGAAAGGCGAGAAGCTAAGCCACTGCGCCATCACGCTCCCCTATTTAAGATCTGACTGTAATAATTGAATAGTTTACCATATGCGTTAATAAGAACCGCAACAACAACCTCCAGAGTGTGTTGGAAATGTGTGCAAGTGGTATTGTGCCCGCTCGCTGTTTCGAAGATCCCAGGTTCAAGACTATCCATCGGCAGTTTTTTTATATTCTTTTTAACTACTTTATTTTACCCTCCCTACCTCGTACAGCAAGATTTCAACTTGTTTTTGTTCACATTATCTACGAAGACGATAGGAAAAGTTATTTTCTTGTCTCATTTAAATGGTTATTTTCCCTAAATACTGTTCAAAATCATAGATGGATACTAATCGTTATAATTATTATTTTTTAGTCGATTTTACCCTCCAGGTTGGGTTTTCCCACGGACTCAGCGAGGGATCCCATCATTACCGCCTCTACGGGCAGTGTCCTGGAGCTTGAAACATCTCGTCTGGGGGATACAACAGGGGAGGTGCGATGAGCACCTCGCCCAGGTGGCCTCACCTGCAAAGCGAACAGGGTCCTCTTGAGGAATTGGAAGGGAGGGGGAGATCGGGAGGGATAGGAAAGGAAGAGGGAAAGAGGCGGTCGTGGCCTTACGGTAGGTAATATCCCGGCATTTGCCAGAAGACGAAGTGGAAAACCACGGAAAACCACTTTGAGGATGGCTGAGGTGGGAATCGAACCCCCTCTACTCATTTGGACCACCCGTGGCTGAGTAGAACCCGTCCCAGTCCTCATACCACTTTTCAAATTTCGTGGCAGAGCCGGGAATTGAACCCAGGACGTCCGTGGTGGCAGCTAATCATGCTGACCACTACGCAATGGAGGCGACTCTATTCGTGTCTATTCGTGATTATTAGAATTTTATTAGTTCAATATTTATCCTGGAACAATAATAATAATATGACACGTTCTGTATTTACTGCCTTGCTGCGAGGCTCAGCGGTAACGTTCTCGCTTGCTGTGTCCAAGGTTGCAGGTTCGTATCCTGGCGCAGCCAGCTGGCATTTGAGGGTGCGCAAATGCGAGGGAGCCGTATCAGTAGATTTACTGGCAAGTTGAAGATCCCCTTTGGAGCAAAATTCCGGCACCCCGGCGTATCTAAAAGCCAGAGTAGTTAAAAGGGACGTAACACCAATAATGCTATCATTATCTGTATTTACTGTATGTTTGGAGCAGATGACCTCATAGATCCGCCCCTTAAAATCTCACTAACTAACTATTACTCTATGTGTATAGCAAGCACTTTTCACACAGACGCCGTTGAAAGAAATTATCGTTTCGGTCTGATGTATTTATTCGTGAGTCTACCCACATAACAAATCTATTTGTTATGTGGGTCGTCTGAGTGAGTCGGAGTTTTCCTTTAAACCAAGGAGGTCGAAATTTCGATCACTTGCTACCTTGAATATATAGGATACCTTGCTTTCGTTCTACAGATCATTATGTCGTCGTCCAATCTGGCTGCGTACCATCGGATAAGTACGGTCCTTTTCAGGACCAAATAAAAAATCACTCGTTGGAACAGATAGATATGCGTCCATAATACATCCACAATGAACGACATTAAGAAAAAAAATGTACGAATTCAAGGTCCGAACCTACTACAATGCGACTTCCTTGACGCTATTCTAGCAATTCTTGATTTATCCACCGTGTCTACCGACAACCATGATGTATTGTAGGCACGTATTGAATCTATTCGTAGACACGTCCTGTCCAAACGTAAGAAGGTGTTATTCGGAGCTCTGATCGTTTCAATCATGCATTATATTTGAGGTCATTGAAATACACTGCCACTATTGATTTCTACTATATTCGCGAGCATGTACTCAACGGTAAAGTTGTACAATGGACGTAGAGGAGCAGGTACTAATGTTTTTAGGATGGCTGTGATATACGCGTTAGTTGGGTTGCCTTCCTCCAAAAAAAAAAAAAAGGGGCTGGTGGACCACGCTGTACATAACAATCCAACATGGCGACCATCCGAAATATTTAGACGGTTCTCAATATCTACGAATCTATTACAGCAATTAAACAGATTTTTTTACGGTCATAGGGGCTATAAACATATATTCACCTATAGGACTTTCAATAATCTGGTGATCACAAATACAAGATGGCGGTGATGCGAAATATAAATATTTAAATGAAAGTTTCTCGCAATTTAACCATCAGAGTGCAGTGAAACTTGGTACAGTAAATCCTTATACAAATTTTAATCCACTGGCATCTAATATTATTTCAATTGTTTCCATAACCACAAGATGGAAGCTGTGCAAAATTTTTAAATCTCGTTTTTACTTCTTGTGTCCTAATCATGCGATTGAAGTTTGAACACTAAAAATACACAATAATCTTCATGTAACAGTACATAACTCTAAGACCTACATTTATAAAAATCCAACATGGTGACCATCCGAAATATTTGACGGTTCTCAATATCTGTGAATCTATTACAGCAAACAAACTGAAATTGTGTATACTGATAGAGGCAATTAACATTAGTAGGATACATGAAAATAAGCTTTAGTTCTTCACGGAACTACTTGTTTTACATTAGTTTTGAAAATGTTATTTTTTTCTTATTTTTAATTACTATTTGTTTTATTTATTCTTGTTTCCTTTTTATTTTATTTACATTTAATATGTAGCACTTGTATAATAAATTATGTAATGAATTAGTACATTACGCAACGAGCCTATAATGGATATAATTAAGACACGAGTATGTTTATAAAACGAGCGTATGCGAATTTTATAATTTCCCTACGAGTGTCTTAATTACCATTTTCGGCGAGTTGCATACGACTGTTTATGTTCGACGATAATTATAACTTTATTATATGTTTTAACATAAATATTCATAAATATCTGTTCAGTCACTAGAATTTTGTGATCGGGTGCTGCGCTGGGTAGTATATCTCTGTTATCCAAGCTCTCTGGCCGACCGACGCATGCGCTCTGTGTGCTTCAATGCCATATGTTCACATTGTGCACCAGCATTCAGTAAAACTGTCACCGAAGTCGTTTGAAAAAGCCGCGCAGTGTTGAAATTGGATTTGGGGATATTAAGGTACAGTGCTATTTTTTGTCTCATATTCACCAGTTTATTTACGCGAACATATGGACGCTGCACATTCGGTAATTTATATAGACATGTTGGATTTTGAGCGCATGCGCGAAGGTATCCTTATCTAATTGGTCACACTAATGTTTCTTGAGCTCTGATTGGTGGGAGAAACTGTTTCATAATGAAGGATAGTGTTATAATGAGCCTCATTATGATACAGTTTTCTGACACATAATAGTCAGGGTCGAACATAAAATATATAATGTAATACTGAGACCGTTAGTCGAGTCAACAACCACGATGACTTTCCTAACATCCCATAAGTCGAATAAAATTACCGTGAGGATCAGGTGAACTTCCTAAGAGGCTAAGCGGCACGAGACACTGTAGTCCACGGGGATCGTGGTACATGGTGACGATGGTCATAGACTGCCTAAGGAAAGGTTCACCTCAAAACTAGACTGAGAAATTAAACATCCAGACTTAAGTAAAACACCGTGAAAATTTATTAAAATCCACAAGCCCCTAGCCTAGTTCGGAGGGTTATGATCGGCTAGTTCGCAAACTAATAAACAAAAGAAAATAAAGAGCAGGTCCCTACCTGAGAAGTTACTGAAAACCCTCGCGAAAGATCTATCTCACAATAATAAAGCAACAACAGCAACACTAGGAAAATGGTACGACGCAAGTCCCTAGTTCTAGTTACAAGATTAAGCTAATATCAGAATTTACATTTAACAGGGTAGCAAAAGAAATCTAAGTTTGGATGATACCATTTCCACATTTACATTTAACGGTAATCATCTAGCTAAGTCCTAACAGTTAATAACAAAATTTACGGCGATGACGTCCGTAATAGAAAACAACCACAACAAATCTAAGTGTACAGCCATGAAAAACATTTAATTATTCTTAATAACTACGTGCTATCAGCACACAATAAGGTAACATGTAGGATTTACATACTTGTACATCATAAATAAGTAATGAAATAGACACAAATTTTTATTAAATTCCTGCCTACACCTTGGTTTACTCTTTGTAAGCCATAGTCATCTAATGTGTGTAATTACGGTGACGAATGCGTAGTTGAGACCACGTCTGACATCGCATGGCCTGAGCTCCACAAGCTACGAACTCTAGGTTCGCGCATGCTTCGGGTCGCTACAAAAGTGTCAACTGTCCTAGTCATTTCCACACAAGGAAATTACCTTCAACTGCACGGCTATGTCAACAGTTCCAAAATGCAACAGAACAAAGTTAGATAGAAAGAATTCATTAGTTAGCTTTTGTTTTACCAAAATTATGCGTTTTATTATTAAGTTGTCGGTTTAGGTTTATCGTTGGTTTATGGCGAATAATACTGACAATAGCTCGGGCACGGAGTGTCTACACTGAGATCATTCTCCACCAAAAAGCCTCGACTCAACAGTCGGAATAAGATCAACGAGCAATAACAACTCGGACACACAATAACACGGGTTACCAGCGGCGCAAAGCTCGCATTCAATAACTCTGGGATAGGCCTGTCCACAACAGTTACCTTCCAATAACATCTGGTCAACGGGAACCCTCCCGGACAAGGTAATCACAAGTACCTTCATACAATAAATTCCTGCATTCAACAGGGTCGCCTGCAACTCACTATAGAAAACCTGACCTAATTGTACACGTCAAGACGGTACACGCAAGAAGTGCACTCAACTAACAAAAAGAAATCTATAAAACATGTGATCTGAGACAGGGTTGAAAACTGGGTTACATAAGCTAAGTTGCAATGAAAGAAAGAGTGAACCTCTAAAGAATTCGTGTATAAAACACGCAATAAATCTGAATAGAATAATATAATTCCGTCTTTCTACCAAAGACGTCTAAATGATAGTAATCTTACAATTACTGGAGCTCTTTACTCTCAAAATACAATTCACTAGTTGCTAGTACAACATTAAACAAAAACGTGTCTTACATGACACAAGCAAAATGATAATTGTGGCGCAGTTTCCATACAAGGATCTGCTTAATGATACGTTGGGAACCGAGTTCGATGCTAGGCAACGAAACATTCCTTCTAGTTGTTAGGTTCAAACTTGACCAAGAATAGCTTCTGAGCTTATTCAAAATGAAAATATAATGCATTTACAAAACTCGCAATTACAGTCGATTGCCTAACTGATACGACTGTTCTAACGAAAGTCAGGGGTGTATCAAAACTGGCTGCAAAGAATGCAGTTAAAGAAATAACCATGACATCTGATTGTCATAATTAAAGTCAGCAAAGACTTGATAAATCACCCCAAACAGGGTTGTACAAAATAGCCTCGAATGACTACGGTCACATCTAGCAAAAGATAGGCTCTGACGTTCTACGACGTTCATCAAGCTGCACCAGGGTTAACCAAAATGTCAGACCCAAGGGTGTCTCACTATACTGAAATAAATGACATTAAATTAAACTAGATACAATCCCTACCTAGAAAAATGGCTGACACAGAGTGTGGTTGATTCACAAACTACATTAAATCTAATATACCACCAGAACTAGAACAAGAGAAGGGATGTTCAAAAACTCACGACATGGAGAAGCTATCACTCAGCCCTCTATTCAATAACCAGGGTTGTACAAATTCCTCTCTGGATCTCTGAAACGGTATTATCCTCATCAGGATTCCCATCTGGACTCCTCCAAAGACCAGGGTTCGATTCGTCCCTGTCGACAACTCCGAGGATATGCTGGATATGCCTGGAAATGGCATCTTGGATTCCTTCCTTCTCGTCCTCGGTTCTGCAAGCTCCACCATCATGCTAGTTCTCGTAGAAACATCACCCTCATACCAGGATGGTATTAGCCCATGATGACTGATTGAAGCATGGTGTAGGATAGTCTGGTCACGTTGACGGTGAAATAAATTATGAAGTTCATTCTTTCACTTTCCAAAAATATAATGTTCGTCGTAAGTGTTGTAGGCTTTGATAGTAATTGATAACACAGCCTTAATTTCGTGGATGAGCTAGCACTGCTCTATGATTCTGCACGTGTTAATGACGCTACTTTTCTATCATGCAGCATCGGTAAAATGTACGTCGTTTCGGAAATAAAAACTTCACTCTGGCAATCCAAATATATTACACAATTATAATCACACTTATTTGAAGTAGTTGCAACACATTTACCTGTATATTTTCCACAAGTCATTTGGCCCTCCACAAACACGTGGGTACTAAAATGTGGTGTTCCGGTACAATTATATAATTCACTAATACTTGCCAATAATTATCTTCAATATGTTTCTGTGGCTCACTGTGCATAAATACCAGTATTTTACAATATGCCAGTGCACGATGGCACCTGATAACCAATTCAACGCTAACAAGCGGATATCCTTCTATGTCTTACAGGACAAATACACTTACACGCCTATACTGGGCGGATTCTCCAGACGTAGTGCAAGTAACTCACTATAATTCTTACTTATTACTTGTATCGTTGTTTATTCGTGCTCGATGGCAACTAATTGTAATTTCCTCGCTAAACAGCGGATATTTCCTACGTCGTACAAGACGGATATGATTCCACGCCTACACAGGGCGGATTCTCCAGACGTAGTGCAAGGCACTGGGTGTCTCAAGGAAGCAGGTCGTCAAACCGAAGTCGTTGAGCGACTACTTACGTTCCTATTTGTGTATCTGCAAGGGTATCACCTTACCTTAAGCTAAAATAACATTCTCAAAAATGTTTTAATAATGCAGCATGACGAAATGGAATATTCTGAGTCTTGTGAAAGAATAAAATTAATTAATAAGATCTCAGATAAATAATTAGCAGTTCTCACCAAAGTCAAAAGTGCGATTCAACGCTACTTCAAAGAGTATCGCGTGAGCTCTCAGCTCCACGTGGCTTCCTGGGTGTGTTCAAAGGTACAACATCCCATCATAAATGTTCTGTCATAAAAAATATCACATGAACCATAGCTCAGCGGGTTCAATACAATATATCCCACAGATAATTGGCTGGATCCTCCGCCAATTCGTGGGATATGTTGCCATTGAAAACAATGTACTTCCATGGAGAATAAATTATATTAAATAAAATAACCATTCTCGTTATTATTATTATTATTATTATTATTAATATAACGTTATCTTCTTCTTCTTCCTAGCATTAATCCATCGGGGGGTCTGTTACTTTGCTACATCTCCTGCACTTCTTTCGGTCGTTGACATCTTCTGGTGTTAGACCAACAGCGTGCATGTCAGCCCTGATATTGTTAGTCCACCGCCTTGCAGGTCTTCCACGTGCTCTTGTTCCACCTGGGTTGATGTGGAGTGCTCTATTGGCAACTGAGTTGTTCTGTCTTCTCATAACGTGACCGTACCAGCGTAGACGAGCCTCCCTCACCTTCTCGACAATTGGTGCAACACCAAATCTTCGCCGGACGTCTGTGTTCCTTGCGTGGTCAAATCGAGTCAGCCCCATCGACCATCGGAGCATCTTCATTTCCATCGTATTCAAAATTTGCTCATGTTGTTTGGTCATAGGGCGACATTCAGTCCCATAGATGGCTGCTGGGCGTACCACAGACATATAGACCTTTGCCTTTAAATGCAGAGGCATCTTTTTATCACAGAGAACTCCAGTGACTTGTCTCCACTTGAGCCTGGCTGCGTTTTCCCTCATCCGAGTATCAGGAGTGTCGTCACAATTTGAAGTGACAGTGGACCCTAAGTACTTGAAATGCATGGCCTTCTGCAGATTTTCTGTGCTGATACTGATGGTACCTCTAGTTTGGGGGCCACATTCCAGGTATTCTGTCTTCTGGATATTGAGGTGTAGTCCATTTTCAGCCAGTCTGTCGTTCCACGTTTGAACCCTGTGCTGGAGTTCAGGGCTGAATTTTTGGGCAAGTACCACATCATCCGCATACAGAAGAGTCCAGGGATGTGAGGTCTGTATGTCCGCCGTTGCTGTATCCATGCAGAGGATGAATAACAGTGGTGATAGAGCAGAACCCTGATGAACACCCACAGTGATTTCAAAAGGTGGGGAGACTCCAGCTGGACCCCGAACCACACTAGTGGCTTTGGGATACAGTATAACGTTATAATTATTGTTATTATTGTTTTGATTGTTATGATTGCGATTAGTTTTGTTATTTTCATTGTTGTTATTATTGTAATTATAATTTTTTTTTTTTTATTATTATAATTGTCATGATCATTGTTCTTACTCTCCTTCTCCTTCCCCTCGTCGTTCTCCTTCTCTTTCTCGTTCTCCTTCTTATTCTTGACTATTGTTCTTGTTCCGTTGTTCCTTGTTCCTGTCTTTGTTCTAGTTCTAGTCCTATTCCCTATTCCCTATTCCCTATTCCCTATTCCCTATTCCCTCACCCTCACCCTCATCATCATCCTCATCCTTATTCTTACTCTTACTCTTACTCTTACTCTTACTCTTACTCTTACTCTTATTCTTATTCTTACTCTTATTCTTACTCTTATTCTTATTCTTACTCTTATTCTTATTCTTACTCTTATTTTTACCCTTATTGTTACTCTTACTCTTACTCTCATTCTCATTCCAATTATTATTCTTATTCTTAATCATACTCTTTTTCTTATTCTTGTTCTTGTTCTTGGTCAGGGGCCGATTACCAAGGTGTTAGGCCCCTTAAAACAACAATTATCATCATCATCATGTTCTTGTTCTTGTTCTTGTCCGTATTGTTATTCTTATGCTTGTTTCTATTCTTGTTCTTATTCTTACTTTTATTCTTAATCTTAATCTTATTCCTATTCTTGTTCTTGTTCTTATGCTTATTCTTATTCTCATTCTTCTTTTTATTATTTTGCATCTTATCGTGTGTAGATCTTCGAAATAGTCCTACTGTATGAGCTTGAGTGAAATGTATTCCATTAGTTGATATTTTGCTTCCAATGTTTTTATTTTAGTAAATGTTGGCACAAGGACGCCATTCCTCTGCTACCGTACCTCTATGTATTGGCCTCCATTTAGCCAAACAGTTTAGCCATGCCGATACTGGCACGTACTTGGCGAAACTAGAGCATGGATGTACTGCTGGTCCATATACTGTATATGCCTTAAGTAAGCAGCATCTGATGATGTTTGCTTTTCGAAGGCAATTTGCCTAGATTTAATCCCTTTTCGAAAAGAGTATACAAACTAATCCATGTATTTTCCTCCAAGTCACAGGTGTAAGCAGATAAGTGTTACCCTCCACCTAATGTTGTGGGGCACATTTACGTGTTGACTGACTGAAACACAATTATTTTATTAGATTACGAAGCCACATTAAAATGGCTAAAATATCGGTATCATTGAGTGAATACAGATCTACTGACTCCACAAAAGAGCCGAAGCAATTTAGGCCTATCGATAAATTACCAATATACTCCTTACGCCCACCCGTGTCTGCTCTTTGGAAAAATATATTTTTATGGTTGTATAGCTACAAACTAAACGTGAGTATATTCTGTTATGAACAGAGGTCATTAGTTAACTGCGACCACATAACATGTGCTGCCTTCACAGACATCGGTAACAGCAGCAGGTATATGGTGTGTATGTGTTAGTGCCTCAGAACAATTTGACTCTTGAGCTCCTTCCGTAAGATGCTGCTGATCGTGTGTCTCTTGTTATCCCACTGCTAATCAGCTTGCTGGATGCTGCCGTCAATCTTCAGGAGTACACTCAATTCCCGCAGAAGCTCCGACATTCAATAATACTCATCAGTGCTGTTCTTAAATGCTCGTGCTTCTTTCTTCGTATAATAATAAATATTGAGAACAAGCTCTCTCGTTTATTCTCCGTTTGTAGTTTAGAATGAACCGGCGGTATCACTCACTTTTTGTACGAAGCGTAAGAATCAGCACAGGCAATGAGTTGATTTGTTTTAAGCTACTGACTGTTCATCTCTGCCCATTCTGTCGCAATAAGCACCTGCATTCGACAAGAATCTTGCTGTCAATCAACTTGATGTTGGCCCGCTTTGCTTTCTTTCTCAAAGGCCCAATAGATATGAGGAAGTTATATGGACCTTCAGTATTACACCTCCAATATCAAAGCATTATTTAGGTCAAACATATTGCGTGAAAACCGTTCCTATAGTCTGACGTGTTGCTCAAGGTGAACCCACAGATTTTCAGTTGGATCATACCTGTGGGCATAGCGGGTTTCTGAAAGCTCACCACGCCAACCAATCGCAACTGCCGCCCAGTGACGTGGAAATTGCCATCTTTGAAGACACGGATGTAAATGTTACATCCCTTGTTAATGTAATAGACAATTAGCGAAACCTGATTTTACATCTTCTGGGTATTATGCCCGATTGCCCAGGATGGTGGAGTGGTAGCGCCAACCTCCCAGGACAACCATACACAATACCCTTCATGCATCTGAACTAGGCCTAGAGGACGATACCACTGTCAAAGCGTTCCGGTTATAGGGTTTAATAGTTTCGTAGAGAAAACATGCTACCATAAACACAACAAAATGCAAATCAGAGCACCGGTTTAAGATAAAATCAAAAATTCCATCAGGATGTATTTATCGGTTGATATACAATGACAAAAGGAAAACAATTACTCTTTTTAACAGATCCAGATTTGTCCTAATTCTACGTCAAATTGTCCCTAACCCACTCATATGGCAGTGGGGTGTGAAGCTTAATTATGAAATTTCCTAGAAACAGCCATCCTGAGAAGCAAAGCATCCTACTTGTAAGTTCTATAAAGTCCCTCAGAGAAATTCTATCAAGAAGGAACACTAAGTAAGTAGAAAAGGAACTGAAGAACCGATATCTAAAATACAATGGATAACACGATAATCGGTAATGAGTCTATGTAGGACGAAACCATGGCCCATAATTGTCATCCTGAGAACGACGGAACCCCACAACAATAATAAAAATAATATCCTAACTGATTTATGGTGTTCGCCACTAGTAACATTACATTTAAAAGCTCGCTAAATATCTGCTAAGCCCTACGCTATCCTAACACGTTAAACGTAACCAAATATACAATATTTACATATCACTTGACCACAGACTTGACTTCTTGTCGTATCGTATCATAATAATTGTACTTGGAAACACATACATGCTTTAATAATCTGTGGTTTTCGAAGACTGAAGGCTCACCGATTAGTGGTCAAACATCATATCCAGATTTTGCTCGTTATAAATCACAGGCTATTATTATCATCGCGTACTGGCTCTGATAATAGCAACTTAACATAACTGATTTGTATGCTCTTAACTTTGTTTAATGTAGTCATTATTTAGGTGTCATTTTTGTGTAGGCAATCCTTTATCTCAATTCATTATTATTATTAGTTCCATTATGTCTGCATTACCCCTACATTTGCGTTATTATGCCTCTTTTTATGATACTCCCTATATTTACTACACTTGGCTGATGTGCTGACCTCCGACATTACCTCATACTCCTATTTCCACAATAATCTCAACGAGGCTTAAATTGGGCCATATATCTCACTCAATTCATCTGTCATGGATTCACACATCATGACGTTACATTTTATACAAGCATTTACCATGTATTTCCGTACTTCATCATTATTACATATAACCAATTTCTACAATGGCAATCAGTTGTTTGCCTGGCATACCCTTACATTTTAAATGAGCTTGAACTATTAAGTAATATCACTCTTATAAACATTAACCTGTTCTTTATACAAATTTTCGTAGATTTAATAATCATCTATTTAATTTTGTGTTTATGCCACTTGTTGTCATATCGACTCATCAGAAAACTGATCACAATTATGTTTTTCTGTCTTTCATGTTCACAGTTAGTCGTTTGACATTGTCTACCACATTGCTGAATGTTCTGGATTGCTCCTAAATGACTATTCACATTTTACAGAATTATATCATTATCTCGCTGCACATTTTAGCGTCACAGGATATGGTTTCAAAGGTTTTGCTAGGCCTACTGTAACCTATTCTAAGTTGTGAAACACAAAAGCATTTCAACTTGAAGATGCAATGAATTGATATTAAGATTACTTCTGTAAAATATCAATGCATAAAGGGACTAAAATAATGACTTGGTGTTTGCTGTTCCCAAAATCAAACGTGATAATATCATCTTGGAATCTAATGTCCTGCCTATTGGAGTCACCTCCTCACAAAGCATCAAGTGGGTGATATTGCAACCATCTTCCCTTCGAATAATTTAGCACTGCTTTTTAGTAGATTTGTCGAACATCGTGAAACTTCACAGTCTCAAATAGCCGTTGTCCCGCATTGTATTCTCACCACGCGTGGTACAGATTTTATGTTAGGAATTGTATCAATTGTATAGCCCACGATATTTAAAAATTGTTACATTAAACAGTCAGAGTTGTGGTAGTCAAAAATCACTGCACTAGGTTAAAATGTATGGCACAATTCCTCCCATGTGGTTGTCTTGTCGAACACGTCATGATATTGAACATGCACTGGAAGATAAATCCGATTAATCTTAATATAATTATGCCACAGTTTTTGGTTAGTTAGCCCAGCTCGCCGGCAGTCCGCTGTATGACTGTGCAACCGGAGATGACCAGCCAAAAACTGTGACGTAAACTGCACATAGTTAAGCAAATATATATAACATTATTTCGTCAATCAGTTGCAGGGATTTAACGCTGTTTTACGTTGTGAGATTTTTTTTCACCATCACCTACATATAACTTTACAATTGTCGAATGGACTTAAATACGCCGTCCGGTCTTGTTCATGGCCAACGAAAGAAAGGTACGACATCATTGCCTTCTTTTAATGCCCAGGACATGAACCAATGAGCTTTTAGTATCTCAATTGAACTTCCGTTTCCCAGCAGAATCTTCTAGAAAGTTCGAAATATCATACATTAATAGAATGTTTCGACTGCGGTAGGCTACATTGTTTCTGTCTCTTTTACCCACTGCAACCGCCCAACATTGCAAGCAGCGTTGAGCAGAAGACATTTGCATGTATGCTCTCTCTCAAACATTGGCAGCCTCGTACTCTGTCTCGCTTCGTTCATTGACTCTGATTGGGGAAGTTATTATCGCTCGAGGTTGTATCTAAGAAAATCCCCTAGCTGAGTATCCAACAGAAAGGATATGTGCACCCTTCGTTTGTGAAGAGGATTAAACCTTCCTTCTGATTGTCGCTAATGTTTCACAATATTTTGTCTTGTTTCAACGAAGCAGCATTGTACCATATTTTCCTTTGCCACGAAAAATGCTGTATTTCCAGTTAAATGAGGCGAAGGGTACATTACATATTACGAGGTGCGCACTGTATTGTTTTACACTTCATTTTGTTCTACCCAAATGAAGTACATTACACATCAGTTGTTACGTCCACCTTCTGAACATAAGCTCCTTGTGACTTTATGCACCTTTGCCATCGTTGTGTCAGTCTCTCCAGACCTTTCTGAAACCATTCTTTCGGAGTGCTGCATACCCATGCCTTGACAGCTGTGTCCAGAGGTTTCTTCTTGTTTCCGAACTGGTGGTCACACTTGGTGCCAAGTCGGGAGAGTATGGTGGGTGTGGCAGCACCGTGAATCCCATTTGATCAATGGCAGCGGTGGTCTCTCGGCTAGGGTGGGGGCGGGCATTGTCATGTTGCAGGCGCACACCTTTAGCCCATTTTCCTGGCCGCTTAGTTTGAATGGCACGACGTAAGCGCTTAAGGGCTGCCTCATATCCTGCACTGTTAATCGTGGCCCCCAATGCCAGCCAGTCAATGAAGATGATGCCCTTTGTGTCCCAGAACAGTGTCGACATTCGCTTGCCAACTGATAGCACTGTTCGACATTTCTTTGGCGGTGGACTGCCCCTATGCTTCCAGTGCATGGTCGCCGTTTTGCGGATTTTGCAGAACTGGACACAGCTGCCAAAGCAGATGGGTACGCAGCCCTCCGAATGAATTGCTTTAGGTAGGTCTGGAGAGACTGACACATCGATAGCAAAAGTACATAAAACTACAGGGAGATTATGTTGAGAAGGTGGTTGTAACAAATGATGTGTAATGTACTTCATTTGGGTAGAAAACAATAAAGTGTAAAGCATTATAGTGCGCCCTTCCTAGTATGATTCGCCCAAATTATTTAAATGTTTCTCATACAAACCTGAAGAAAAATATGAAAATAGTTCCAACTAAAATGAAATGTTAATTGGATATTAATAAATTAATTTTAAAAATCCATATGTAGGCTACTTCGCATTTATTCTGATTCATAATAATATGTAGTGGCATTCATGCTTGACGAGATGAATCAATAAGAGCTTCCACCTGACATGTGTAGACTTTGTTGGAGGCGCCGGACACCTTCGTCGTCTGCCGCGTGCTTGATATCGCTACTTATTGTGTTGCCTACAGAAGTGTGTGATTTTAAATCCATTAGTAGGCCTATCTATGATCTGAGTAGGTGATCTGGAACTTGAAATAAGGTCCCGTACCGTTGCTTTCATTTATAAAGTGTGAAATTAAAGGGCAAAAGCATTCCGGGTGGTCACTACCAGAGCCAAGATTCAAACGTGGAATATGCGAGCTGCCGAGCCGACATACAGTATACATGTACGCTGACATAACACTAGGGTTACAAAAGGACGTTAATGTCTTACGTGGATGCATTAATTACTGATATTACGATGAGAGCTTGTTTTTTTTAATGCAACTGAATATATTTACTTCGCCAACATAGCTGCCGTAAGTTAGATTAGAGCCACGGTGTATTTAATTCCAACGTACGACCAGTGTGTTGTCCGTATGGACACAATGGCAAGAGTACTCAAGCGCCACTACATAGATACTCTTTACTGGCAGACGCAAAATATCAGTGAAATTCTGCGGAGTCCCAAGGACCCCATTCACCCACTCGTCTCTGCAGGGTTTCATAAAACTCCGTGTACATACGACCAAATCGATCGTAGGTCTAATCAGGCTATGTCACTTAGTATGTTGGATTTATGAGATAAATGATGTGCCCTCTGATGGTCAGAAAAATGTTTTCGTCCCTGTACCTGAGGAAACAGGTACAGACAGATGCGAAGAATGTCGTACAATCAGTTTCATCACTTATGCTTCAAACATCCTGACATAAATGATTTGCAGGAGGAAGGAGCGACACATCGAATCCGAGTTGGGTGAAGACTAGTTTGGTTTCAGGAACAACGTACAGAGAAGGGAAGCTCCACTAAGCGTTAGGCGGATTTTCGGAGGTATATTAAAACATGAGAGAACGTTTATGGCATGTGTGAACTTATAAATGTTGATTAATTTAATTTTTTCACATTTAGGAATGGATTGTAATAAGATACAAGGATATGAGGGTGGTGTACAATCTTTACAGAATCCATACTGCAGTTACTCGCCAATTGTTTTCCATCCCTTCATTGAACAGGCAATGAACAACATTTCAAAGATTAAGAGCAGGAGTAGGAGTAGGAGAAAATATTATATGCAAAATTATCCCATCTTCAAGATTTGCTGACGACATTTTCATCTAAGCCGGGTCACCAGATGATTTGAGTTTCTTGAGGAAAGAATTCTAGATGAAAATCATAAAATCTAAAAGAGAAAAAAAAAAGAATGCAGACAGATGGAATCTGATATCACTTTTGCATGTAAGCTTCGATATGGAAGGAACGAAGCAGAACAAAAACTGTAGAGGGTGGATAAGATTTGAAGATGTTAAGTAGACTGCTTCTGACGTTGGGTGTGGTAGCTCTGTGGAGATGAAACGAATAGCTTACCCCATACGTCCCCCAGATGAATTGCTGCTTCAACAAACCAATCTAAGGACTGACGGTTTGAGAAGCACACGCATAACAACAAATCTAATGTAGTTAGTAGTGTGCCTATAGGAATACTACCCAGTGTCATGGCTACCGCGCACACGTGACTAGTGGTGAGCCCCTGGCGGTAGGCAACCTGATATTTCGTTGACCAATATTGCTCGAGACTTGTGTGAGGTGTGGAATTACGCGAGATGAATCCCCCTTTAGCATTAACCACTTATTTACCCAAATAACCCAAAACTACAAGGTCATTGATATTTTCCCCCCAATATTTCCCGATCCCGAAACATTAGAAAGGCGTTTAAGGACTCGTTTTACTCGCGATGAACCCTTCTTTACCAGAAATTAGTTATCTTTTTAAAATTTCGCCCAAAGGGCGTAATGACATGGGAGGGAGCCATTTTATTTGTACACGACTGTACCTTACTGTGGACGAGATCCTGGTGTCTTTTAAATGCTTATTTATCGATTATTTACTTTTGATTTATTTAAAGACAAGACTATTGGATTATTATTATTATAATAAGGTAATTACTGATTGATTCATTGATTGATTGATTGATTGATTGAGGGTTGGTTAAGATAGCTCGAGGGAGATATTTTTAGGTGGGAAGAGGAGGGAATATTTGTAATGGGTGGGTTACCAACCGCTAATGATTTAATATTTATTTATGACGCATGGCTATGTTGGTAGTCGCACGTGGGGATTGCTCAAGATTACTGTATGACGCAGTTTAAACAAGATTACTCTGTTATGAGGCCTCGTGAGGAATAACGTTGCCAACCGCTAATTGATTAATATTTTACATGTATTTATGACTCACAGCTATATAGGTAGCACCACGTGCAAATTTCCCAAGGTCACGCGACCGCTTAAACAAGAATAATCCCGTTTAGAGACCGTGGGATCCTGTCTAGAGATCGATAGATAGTAATTAACCGTATAACGTGGATAAATGGAATATTTATTATTATGATTATTATTAGGAGATTAGACAGTTAGCTAGCCGGACAAAGATATTTTCATAAGCGGGAAGAATGGTGAGAGGATTTGTAATGAGTGGATTCAGTATGAACACCGCTAATTATTTAATATATTTTTATAAGGCACAGCTATACAGGGAGGTGTGAGTAGTGTAGTTTGTTTAATTACAGCTAACCTTTTATTTTGTAGAGCATATAGTTTTATTTAATTTGTAAATGAAACAATCATATTTTGTGACCAGCATCGTTCACATGCACAATAAAGTACACGGGGCTAATTATTAAGTTGTTACAAGTTCCCTATATGTTTAACCACACGGGGCTAATAGTTTACCACAGTATATTTAATACGCTGGCAAGTGAATGTTATGTTGCAAAAGGACTGCAGCTACCAGCTGCTACTGTGAGAGCGGAAATGCAAGTTTGTAGAATCTGATACTTAGCGTGTAATTGCTTTGACAATAGTATAACGGTACAGGCTCAGGAATTGATTCACGACTCTATTTTAGATTTTGCTAATTTAAGATTTTGCGAACTAGAGATTTCTTGAATTCATCATTGTAAAAACTTGATTTAGGATTTAAATTATTACATGTAAGATATTTTATTTTTAAGATTTTAAGATTTTTAATTTTTAGACTTTGCTGATCAGAGATTTCATGCACAAATAATTGAAATTTATTTATTACAAACACCGGACAAGCAGTTCGAATACCAGAAGCGAGCCTATATCTTTTATTTTTGTTTAATTTTTGGTAAACCGCGCTGTAAGACTTTTCCTTTTTACCAGACTGTACCTTTGAATTAACTTTTAGGTTATTGACTTAATATTTCCGAAATCGATAATTTGATCATGTTATACAAAAGCTTACATGAAAAAGCGCAAACCCTTTTTTACTAAGCCATGTTATTTTTATTTTATATTTTACAAACGACCTAACTAGAAATTTTAAATTATATTTTTATAATCTTTTTTTTTTAATGGTAAACGTTCTTAAGGCTAAAATTGGCATTACCCAAGTTTTATAACATGCTACCTGGCTGTATTACAACATGATAGCATGAGCAAGTGATTTAAGATGGCTATTAATGGAGTTTTTAAATTATGTATTTATTAATTTATTTATTTGTTAATTAATCTATTTATGTATGTATTTAATTACCTATTTATTCTTTAATATTTATTACACTGAAGAAAATGGAAATTGCAACACCCAGAAGGAGTGGTGTTACATTGCTGCAATTGAACATGCAGGACGAGTGTTCGGTTGTGATTCGATGATTACACTTTCAGGTCTCTCTGACCGCAAGTTTGGACAAAAATCAATACAGGATGTGCCCACCACGAGCTGCAATACATTGATGAATTCGGCGAGTTATGGAGTCAATAAGGCCCTGGATCGCTTCCTGAGGAATTGTGGCCCATGCTTGCTGCACTGCACGGGTCAGTTGTTCCAGAGTTGTGGGTGGCTGAGGACGGTTGGCCAGTTGTCGACCCATCATGTCCCACACATGCTCAATAGGACAGAGGTCCGGGGATCTGGCGGGCCATTCTAGGTTGTGATGTCGTGGAGAGGTTCTCTGGAGATGCGTGCACTGTGAACCCGGGCATTGTCCTGCTGAAACATCCCATTAGCAATTTTCGCCATCATAGGGACAACCACTGGATTGAGTAACCTATCAACGTACTGTCGAGCATAGTGCCCTCAACAAGCACTAATTGTGATTTCACATTAAAGCCAATAGCTCCCCAGACCATAATGCTTGGTGTTGGCCCTGTGTGCCTCTCGACAATAAGGTCTGGGCGGCTCCTCTCCCCGGTATGTCGGCGCACACGATTCCGGCGATCACTGCGGGCAAGACAGAAGCGCGATTCATCACTAAATACGACCCTAAGCCATTCGCCGACCCTCGTCGATCGTTCTCGACTACAGGCCAGCCTTACACATCGCTGTTGTGGGGTCAATGGAACACCTTCTGCAGGGACACGGGATCGTAAGCCAGCTGCACGCAGGTGATTACCAACTGTTTGTTGTGTAACGTGGGGTGCCACAGCTGCTCGAATTTGCGCTGCTGTTGCATGGGGTTCCATCCGGGCTATCCAAATGATGAGGCGATCCTCTCTCACAGTTGTCTGTCGCGCGGGGCCTGTGCCAGGTCTACGAGTGTGGGTACCTTCATTTGACCACTGCTGGCATACACGTTGTACCGTAGATGGCTGTCGGCCAACACGTGCAGCGACAGTCCTTAGCGATAATCCAGTCTCACGCAGCCCAATTATCTGAGCACTCTCAAACGGCAACAGTTGTTGATAGCGTGCTCTTCTCTGTCGTCGAGGCATGTTTGACGGGGATCACTTCACTGCACAGACTGCAAGTCAACTACGCTACACCAGAGTCCGTATACTGGAGTTGATTCCTCCACGACCAATCACGTGGGGAAGACCTCCAGCAACAATCCAATGGGTCTGAAATTTTGATCGTTTACATACCTACATGGCATCGTACCATATCTTGAAAATCAACACAAACGACCAATGCCTTCATGGTGTTGCAATTTCCATTTTCTTCATTGTATAATTAACTTTTTGGATGTGACCACTGGACGGACATCGGGATACCACACAGTCAGTGAGCCTCAAATTATGGAGCATGCGTCTTAATACGTAAATTATCAGTCGCGCAGAGAGCTTGGCTGGTTCACAATCGTGAATAAACCACAAACTGAGTGCACCGCTTTTGGTCGGAAGTGGGTTGTAACTAGACCACTAGGCTCGCTTCAATGTGCGAGCTTTCAATGACACCGGCACCAATCTGTAGAATACACTGTACTGACAATCCCATACACCTATGTGTCTCATCAACTACAACATTTTGGGCACCACAATTTCAGTAGAACCTACTCTACGTTTCCCCTTCAACTGCTATGCACAAATATTATCGTATCATCTTCAATAGCCGGAAATAGTAATAATAATACTAATAATAATAAAGAAAGGAAGATTTTGAGGAAAATCCTGGGTCCCATCAAAGAAAACAGGGAGTACAGAAGGCGTCACAACCACGAATTGTACAAGCACCAGGAGAAGAACAGTGACACGATTCGAAAAAGAAGGATTGCCTTTTATAGCCACGTGACACGAATGAGCCCAGGCAGGATATCAAAACGGATATTGACGTACTTTCAAGATAAGAAAACCAAAGGTGCATGGTTTACGGAAGTTGAGAAAGATCTACGTGAAATGGAAATTTCCCCTAAAGATATCCAGGAGCGTGTTCCACTTCAGGAAAAACTACGTACGCACAAAGGTTTCCAGGAAAAGCCGAAGCTGAAGACAGGGAAGGCGTGGTCCTAAGAGAGAAAAGAACAACACCGGAGACGAATGCGGGAACACTGGGCGGTAGTTAGAGCTCGAAAGAAGAGACAGTTGAACTGACGTGGTCCCTAGTTGGCCGAATCGAAGAAAGAAGAAGAAATAATAGTATGCGAATATGGCCTCCGGAGAAGCCTGATGTAGATCTTTCGAGTTTACCCCCGTGGGCGGTCCATGCTTCGTGATGAGGATGGGAAGAATGATAACGATGATGAAGTAGAAGAACAGGCCACAAGCACACACTCACTGAGGCAATGGAGACAACAGCACGAAATTAAATTAGACCTACCACGACACAGCCAAAAATTGAACCCAAGGACTTTCAGTTCAAAGGGAAGACCGCAATCCACTAAGTCATGAAGCCGGAATGATATGATATCGATGTACTGTACAAATAAGTCAGTATCACTTCATTGTGCGACATCCAACAGTGACACCGGTCAGCTGCAATATTGTTGCATAATAGTCCAGCGATAAAGAAATCTTGATCCATAAGTAATATTTCTGTGCACTCTTTAAATTTTGAAATATAAATGAAGGTGAATCGGATCATTCTGGATCTCAGGGTATGTACGTTGTCAGCATAGTTCTTACGCTTCATTTTAAAACGTTTCGGTTCGACGTTCCAGAACATCATGTTACCGAGGAAGTGCATTTTCTCATACTTTACCTTCTACTGAATTAAATAATGCATATACCTGTATGTCAGGCATTGAATATTTCGCTTCATAATGTTCTGACCTAACGCGCAGTTTCTTGTAACCCCCAGGGGCTCAACACTACTGGGAAGTGGGTTGCCGACCATGGGACACCAGCTGAGTCCGGCATTGCTTCCACTTACATGTGCCGGGCTCCTTTCTGTCATCTTTCCTGTCGTCCTCCAGTGGTCAACTCTTGCTCTCTTCCGACCCCGACGGTGCAGTATTAATATATCCCGAGTCCTAGGGATTCTTTCAATTTCCCGCCTTAATTGGCCCTTATCGCATCTTTCCTGATCCCTCATTCTTCGAGGGCCCAGGCCTCTTGTTTTTTGATCATGGTATATCCTGCCTTCCACTCATGACCCTCAAGGAGACATGGTGTGTGTAGCCCCACCACTTATGGTTAACCCGTGTGAGCGCTACACCCTCAGGGGCTCGCGGCTGTTGAGTCCGAAAGTTGGTAACCCGATGGATTCCTGAGATGAATCCGGGTTCTCCTCTTTTTCCATTGCCTTTGGGGCAGACTCTCTCCTCTTTCCCTTTCCAATCTGCCTTTCATGTCTCTCCTTTCTTCCCAGTCCCTTTCTTCGGGATTTGAGGGCATTTCCATTCCTTCTCTCTTTTATTTACATTATTCTTTTTGGATTGTATTTCCTCTTGTAGTCTGTAAAGCTGTAGTTAGTTTTTGTTGTAAGTCCATAATTTTAGTTTTATAGTGTCCATTTCATTTGCATGATCACCCAAACATTTCGGAGCCGTTAACCTAGATGTAAGTCCTCTTTAAACATCAATTATCATCATCATCAGTTTCTTGTAAAAAAAATAGCTCATTCTTTCATTAGGGTAATTGACAAATAGCGCACTTCCAGCTCGTATGTCTCTCATATACTGTAATTATCCAGCTGGTTGATTAGACGCAATGCATATGTATGTCTGGCAAGATTCTCAGGTCGTTCTTGGAAATGAAAGCTGCCCCGCCCAAAGGCGCTGACTTTTAATTGAAGCTCACGACACAGCAAACACTACTTCCTTTTATTGTGCAGCGAACAATGTGGCGCCTTTTAGCTTTCCAGTCCAACTTCTAATCAATGAAAGTGCTTGATTATTTCTGTATGATAGGGAGGAGCTGGACTGAGTCATCTGCGTATTGCCCACTCACCCTGTCACTCCCAATTTTCACTGAACCAAAATAGCAGTTTATTACTTAAGCGTCACTAAGCAAGTTCCATTTGATGCACTAAGTGTACTGCTGGGCTTTCTAGATCAAAGAACTATTTCACTGCGTGCAGGTCCAATACAAATTGGTCAAAATATATCTTCCCGGTAGTGCGCAAGGAAATTAACGAATTGGGGGGCAATGACATAACATCACTTTCGGTGGTAGGAAACCTGTTAAGGGAGGACGTAGGTAAAAAACAAGGCCGTAAATAAATGTCCATAACTTCTACAGTTTTAGAGATATTTAGTTCATATTTTGTATGGTTATTGTCAACATGCTGCTTGATGTTACATTGCATTCTTAACTCAATATTATCATAGAATCTTAGTAGAATAAAATAAATATTGTACCCTTCCCGAATATTTAAGGTGCATTTTCTGCAGAACTACTCGGTATTTGTTTCTGATATTTTTATCACAGATTTAAAAAGGCTCAACTTAGAATCCCGTGGAACAGAATTTTGATATCTATTAAATTACCCAAATAACAAATAAGAAAAATTATTACAATAAAATCTGCATAAAAATGTTTTTATCCATATCATAACTTCTATAATAGGCCAAAAATTAAAATTCTGGTGCACAGGATTGTGCACAGTCCTATTTACAAGGAGACTACCAAGTTTAGTTGCTTTATATGCAATAGTGTCTGAGAAAATGCACCTTATAAGTGAAAAAATGTCATTTTCGGGAAACTTAATTTGAATGGTCAAGCACTCCATTTGATTTCCCATGACTGGTCAGCTTCTTGATAAACCACACGTACAATTTTGTGTTAAGTCTAATTTCTATTCTCCAATGTTGATTTGTAGAGGAGAATGTGAATAACAGTACATTTTCCTAGTCTTCATGCGGGACAGTACAGCCATACATTTTTCGTGCGGCGTAACCGTGCTTCTTAAATCGTACACCACGGCCATGAGGGCAGCTGCATAAAATGCGCGTTTTCCCACACTCCCTCCTGGCAAATTCAGGGGAGTAGCCCTTTCCATAACGCAGTTACACTCAGAAGATTAACAGTTTATTACTTAAGCGTTGCTAATCACATTCTCTTGAATGCAAAAAAATGTAGGGTAGACTCAGTTAAATCCGAAATATTAGGGGGTCGATGGTAAACGTGATAAGGGAAAGGATTTCAATAAATCAACATAGCAAATAAATTACTACACAATTGTGACATAAATTCAGTTCTTAAAATTCAATCTGGCATGGGTTATCTAAATCAATTATTAACACATTCGAAGAAATTTGAATTTAGTAGCTTTTTTGTTTTTGTCTTTATTGATGCTAGCGCTACATCCGCGATACCTTGCCGGAATCTGCAATATGATATGCTTCATTACCAGATTACCAGATGCGTAAATGCATCACCGAAATACCTGCCATTTTATAACTACTTCACAAGACAAGAGTTTAGTTTTTTCAGTCGGTCAACACGAATGTACCCAAAAGCGATGGGTTATGCCCTAATCCTGAAATAAATTACATGAGATTAATAAATACACTAGGATGACCAGTTTCGATCGTCAAGCGATCATCATCAGATCCATTACACTTAGGATATAAAATTTATGTCTGAAAATACAGGTGAAATATTTACAATATGTACAATTATTTAGTTGCAGTATTGGTACTGCAACTGTCGGTGTATGCTAAATGCAGTATATATGATGTTAGGTGAAATGCTAAATGGTGATAAATATCCCGAGTTTGTAATTTGGAGTGAATATATGGTTGTAAAAATCAACTATGGTTAAACTATAATATTACAGGCTAACTACTTATCTGATTGTCTTCCTTTCTAGAGCTACGCGCAGTTTTCGTGTTCACTGTAATCTCATGTAATTTATTTCAGGATTAGGGCATAACCCTTCTCTCTTGGGTACATTCGTGTTGACCGACTGAAAAGCACTTAACTCTTGTTTACTAAGGCAACACTGAAAAAATGGCTTCAAACACCACAATGTACTTCACAAGAAAAAAATACATCACAAATATTCACGATTATACCATCAGGTTGTAGCATTTAACGTTTCAATTTCCATACCCATTGAAATTAAGTAGTTGACTCCACAAAACTAACCCCTGGCACTACAGCCCGTGAGGCCCTAGGCCTACCAAGCGACCGCTGCCCAGCCATTTGGCCTGCAGATATTGGGGTGAAGCGTGATCAGCGCATCGAGTCCTCTCGGCCGATAATCTTGGTTTTCCTGATAGGGGTGCTGCCTCACTGTCAAAAGGCTACTCAGTTGTCCTCTCGAGGCTGAGTGCACCTCGTTCCAGCCCTCACGTCAGTTTCTAAAATCCCTGACGGAGCCGGGAATCGAACCTGGTGCCTCCGGTGGCTCAACACAACTAGTGAGATGAACTCCTCTCTTGCTTTGGGGTAGCTTATACGAGGGGCGTTTTTTAAGTTATACCCGTTGTGATATTACGCCATTGTAGCGCTGCGGTTGGCATTCCGTGCAGGTGCGCTGTGTACCTGCATCTGTTGGCAAGACTTGGACTCCATTACGGCAACAATCGCTCATGTGTGGGTGTGTTGACAACCTTTTGAAATGGCCGTAATGGCGTCTCAGCCTTGCCAACAGATGCAGGTACACAGCGCACCTGCACGGAATGCCAACCGCAGCGCTGCAATGGCGTAATATCACAACGGGTATTACTTAACAAACACCCCTCGTATGTGCAGAAAAGTTACATTTCAAGAACTGCGGAATTAGCCGTACAGCGGAGTTAGCAACGTCTCCCCTACTGTACGACAATTTAGATCAATGAATTACTTCACTGCGTGCAGATTCATCACAAATGGCTCAAAATATCTTCTTAGTAGTGCGTGAGGAAATCGGAGAGTTGAATCCTCTCTTGCCTGACTGGCAAATGTATGTCTAGCAAGATGCTCGATTCATTCTTGGAAATGAAATTCACCTCACCTTAAGATTCACACATATTAAATTTTAAAACTTTGATTGCAACTATGTCATTAAATTTGCATCCAGACTTTCTTGTATAAATCCTGATTACAATGTATACCAGGATGTTCCTGCCGAGTTGCTCGCCTGAGAGCAGTGGAGTACTCACCACCTTGCGCGAGTAAACTTGCAACATGCAATGCAGCTCTGCTGTGGGAGCTGCCGTCACTGCGCGGTGGATACTTCTGGTATGGCAGGAAAAGCATGGACTCTGTTATGACCTTCACCCCCAGTCCCTCTCTAACCATTGCTCCGAGCATCACTGCTGAGTACTCGCGTGTACGCTTACTCAAACTCGTGGATTTGGAACAGCCTGATGTATACCATAGCACATTCGATTTCATGAACATGTTTGCTCTTTGTAACATGTGGAGGTTACAGTCTTCAACTCGATAGAGGGGCGTGGTGGCTCAGCGGTCTAGCTGTATGCCTCTCACCAAGGCGGTCCGGGTTCGATTCCCGGTCAATGCATGTGAGATTTTCGAAGTGAAATGCCATGTCCTGTGGTTCGGATTCCACGTAAAAAGGAGGTCCCGTGGCTCATAATCTACCGATTCACGGTCACGTTAAACTACAAGCTTCCTTCCTTTTTTTTTCAACTCGATAGCATATAAAGTTTGTATACGTGGTGCTTTCCTTCTCTAGAGCATGCAGTCACCAACATGTGGATTGATCAGGCTATATACAGGCCGTCAGACATATCGCAACATACTGCACGATCGGTGCCCGCACACACTGTATTGCCATTAATTCCCATTATTTTGCATAGCACACAAGGCCACTACAACCAACCGTGGGACCTGTATGAGCCGATTATGCCCAACATGGTTCTTATACATTTTCCGTGTGAATTAATTACACTCCTCAACAATGTACAGTAGCTTATCTCTAATTGTTGAATTAACAAGTAGTTACGTGAAGAACTAATTAGCCTACTGGCCTTACTTAGAACACGTGAAATGAAAACGATTTTTTTTTAAATTGCACAGCCGCCATTTTTAAGTTCTCATAAACTACCATTAAATTCGACATAAGTATATTAAGGGTTGTATGAAGATACCGTGCCAAGTTACACTGAGCTCGGATGGTTAAATCGCGAGAAACGTCCATTTGAACATTTGAATTTCTCGTCACTGCCATGTTGGATTTGTACTCACCAGGTTATTGATCGTCCCATAGGTGAACTTATACTAATAGCCTCTATACACATACAAAACTTCAGATTGATTGCTGTCATAGATTAATATATATTGAGATCCGTCTAAATATTTCGATTGGTCGCCATGTTGGATTTCAATATACAGGGTGAGGCACTTAAAACTGTTTTTCGAAATATTTGGAAAAATTAAAATAAGTTGCAATAAAAGTTCTTAACCTCGATGAGGGACATTCATTAACAGGAAACTCGACTCACCCTGCGTCACCCCTGGGGGCGGGAAGGGTGTGGGGTGACTTTGGATTCTTAAATAGGAACCCCTATTTATATTGCAGATTTGAATTCTCCGTGAAGAAATATGTAACTTTTGTATGAGATTTTTTTTCGTTTCATGATAAATGGCGTTGAAATCAACAATCACCTTGTAACCAAGCACCCCGGGATAGTAAGAGGCAAAGGGACTCACAGTAATCAAGCACCCCGAAGGGAACGAATTACTACTACGTCCGCGTCGTTGTTCCTGGGTAACGCAGAAAGTAGTCTAAGAATGCATTGCGGTAGAGTTAACGGTGTCACATGATAGCATTTTCAAAAATATCAAAAAATATACTTTGACTTTCCTAATCTGATGTGCAATTTTTGAGATATTACCATTTTTCAACAATTTTCAACTCATAATTTTTTGCGATTCCAGCTCCATCTATCATGTAACGAAAACACAATTTTTCATACGAAAGTTACATATTTTTTCACGGAGAACCCAAATCTGCAATAAGAAATAGGGGTTCTTATTTAAGATTACAAAACCATCCCCCCTCCCTCCCCTGGGAGTGGTGCAGGGGGGGGGGGTGTCGAGCTTTATGTTATTGGATGTCCCTCTTCGAGGTGAAAACTTTTATTGCGATTTCTTTTAATCCAATTTGTATTTTTCCAAATATTCCGAAAAACTGTTTTAAGTGCCTCGACCTGTATATATGCCATAGAGTCATGTACTATTCGTTGAGGATTATTGTGTACGTTCATTATTCAAACGTTGATTTCGATTGTATGGTTAGAACACAAGAAATAAGAACATAATTTTAAAATTCCGCACAGCCACCATCTTGAGGTTATGTAAACAATTGAACTGAATTAGATGTCAGTGCATTGCAATTTGTACAGTCATTTGCTGTCCAAGTTTCACTGCGCTCGGATGGTTGTATCGCGAGAAAAGTCCATTTAAATGTATCAATTTCATATGGCCGCCGTTTCGTTTTTTTAGTTAACAGGTTTTAGAAAGTCATATAGGTTGACGTATAGTACTGCCCTTTATCACCGTACAAAATTTCAGGGTGATATGTGTAAGAGTTTTGGAGATACACACACACACCTACACACACACGTATATACACACACACACACGGCCAAAAGTGATCTCATAAGCATAACTTTTCATATATGAAAATAGGCTAAAAATCGGTACTCACCAACAAGTCATAAGGTTATGTTCAGCTTTACTAATCCATAATTCGGCAGACTAACTTGAACAAATAAAAAGCCGAATATCTCCACAACACTAGTCTTTGATGTTCCATATTGTGGACAGTTTATCGTTAAGTGTAAACACAAACTTATTGATCATAAAGCACTGAATTGTAAACTACAAGACTACAATATTACACCAACATGTATATCCGTGGTATCTTGTACATAACAGTTTCATGTAAACTAGTTGACAGAGAATCCAATTAGTTCTTGCCTAGATACGTTGCTTCGCTTGTCACAGGCCTCATAACCTACTAGTTCAACATTGCAAAATAACACTCCAAATTTTTGTCACTACTTTGTATCATATTTAGAACCAGAAGTCGTCACTATATACGGTACGAAAGCATAATAACGTCGCTGGTTAAATATGCAGATTTTCTTTCCATACATGCATCGCATAATACGAGTATATTACCGCAGATTTCCATCACACTCTACACCATGAAAGTGATCGATTACGTTTTAACAAATTCGACAGATGAGTGCCATTACATTACCACTAGAAATCGAAAAATGAACATTCCGAACGAATTCAAATAAACTACAGACATTTAAATACAATGGCCTACGTACAGAATCGATAGAATTTGCTTGTATCGATAGATCTGAATCAAGGAGTATAGGTCATTACGCATCGAGCGTTTTTCATATATTTGAAAGAAAACAAGACGTTTTCCTTGCATTCCCATGATCAGAAACGGTCATATTACTTACAAAATAGGAATACATCTTGAATTAGACGGAAAATAGACAGGTTTCATTTAAATCGAAGACTATCCCGCCATCTATTGGTTATAAATAGAACTAATTGTTGGCCGGAATGACTGTTAGCGCCTTTGAACGCTGTCTGCCGGAACTACTAGAAGGCAAGCTAGAGTTAGCTTCAAAACTTCCTCTACAGTGTCACCCACCCGAGCAGGATATCAAGCCAAATATTAAGCAACCATAAATAGAAAACGGATTGAAACACAGAATACCCTGTTACAGATAATACGTCCTTCTGTCACTGCATTTCGATGGATACATGGTTCTATTGCATTTACTGCCTACTGTTACAATGGCACTGTGTATGCTGGTATTGAGATGGCCAACATTGAGAATATACAGTGAAACCATATATTGGACTAAGTTAGAAAGAAATTTATCAATATCCTCGGCCTCAAGAAATTTGCTAGAAATGAAATGGACAACTTTGAGCATGGGCAGCACAATTTCGTAGCAGAGCATAGAAGGATCATCGAATCACGTGGATACTAAACCACAGACATACAGAGTCATCTACTGGTGAATTATCTAGAATCATCCAGTGGACTTAGATAGTTTGAGACAAACAGTTGTATACTCTGAAGGGATCTCGTTGTCATGGTTGCGTTTGGCTACTCCATCATCAATATTGCAGTTAATGACGTTGTCACAGATACGTTTGGCTATTCCATCATCAATTTCGCAGACAGTTGGGCAAATGAAGCACTTAATGAAATAAATTATATATGTTTTTAGTAGTATAACACATATTGTAATTTTACCAGAATATTGCTTGGCAGGTTCAATTTATATAAACTGCTCAAAAAAATTAAAGCACCACTTTTTCAAAGGCCACCAAATTTTGAAAAGTTGACCGCACAAGCTCTAAATCTCAGTATGATGTTTGTCCTGACGCCTACCAAGCATATGCTTCAGCACAACTCCCCAACTCGAGTAGTTTCTGGGTAGCGCCCCCCAAACCAGCCCATTTTCGAAAAGCGCAAATTGAAGTTTGCGAAAAACGCCGTAGGACTTGTCGCAGGTTGCCAAAGCAGTCGAAAATGAATCAGTCTTGCTCTTAAAGGTTCCACAAACACGTTGAATTCGTTACATTTGACGTTTGAGTATTTTCAACCCCCTTGATCATCCCCTAAACATGGACTACCATTGGGGTCGTCTGAGAAGGAACCGGGTGTGTTTAACCACCTGAAAACCTGTACACCGTCCTCAGTTGCTGATTGCAGTAGGTTCTTAAGTCCTCCGGCAATGTTCACCCCCCCCCCCCCCACTAACACCCTCAACTGGCATGGGATCAAACCACCCCCTCTCGATTCACCCCTAAGGAAGGTTTTATTCGAGATGATTATCAGTGCTGTGAATGGGGCGGTCATCCCCTAACGTTTCAAAAGAAAGCTGTGCCAGTGTCACCAGCCCTTCCTCTGCTACCCCCCTTTGTATGATTTTTCGAATCAGGCCCTTTTTAAGAGCTGAAATGAGGTCTTAATCGCTGAAAGGGCTGTAATGGTCCTTATAAGTAGTAGTGACACGAAATCAACCCCTTTCGATCGTTGATTGACATTCCATTCCCCAAACTTGAAATTGTTGCATCCTCAACCCTCCCTGTTTGGACGTGTAACGCCTCATGGCAGAGTTTTCAAAGTTGGATGAAAATGAAGCTTATGGCCTGCAATCGAGCCCAAAACAGCAGGTTGGATGAAAATCCACCGGTAGGGTGGGAAACGGGGCCAGAAAGTTTTCAAAAAAGTTAACAGCCTATAGTAAGTACGCCCATGCATAGGCAACCCTCATCACGTCCGTGCGTGGGGGTTGCCTATGATCGGCAATAGGTTACAAAGGTTGGAAATAGGAGACAAATGAAGTTGTGTGGGTTGCCTATGCATGGGTGTACTTACTAGAGGCTGTTAACTTGTTTGAAAACTTTTTGGTCCCGTTTCCCACCCTACCGATGAATTTTTATCCAACCTGCTGATTTTGGCTCTATTTCAGTCCATAAGCTTCATTTTCATCCAACTCTGAAAACTCTGCCATGACGCGTTACGCCTCCAGACAGGGAGGTTGAGGTTGCAACAATTTCAAGTTTGGGGGATGGAATGCCAATCAACGATCGGAAGGGGTTGATTTCATGTCACTACTATTTATAAGGACCTTTACAGCCCTTTCAGCGGTTAAGACCTCGTTTCAGCTCTTTAAAAGGGGTAGCAGGGGAAGGGGTGGTGACACAGGAACAGCTCCTTTTATGAAACGTTAGGGGAAGACCGCCCCATTCACAGCACTGATAATCATCTCGAATAAAAGCTTCCTTAGGGGTGAATCGAGAGGAGGAGGTTTGGTCCCATGCCAGTTGAGTGTGTTAGTGGGGGGTGAACATTGCCGGAGGCCTTAGGAACTTACTGCAATCAGCAACTGAGGACGGTGTACAGGTTTTCAGGTGGTTAAACACACCCGGTACCTTCTCATACGCCCCCAATGGTAGTCCATGTTTATGGGATGATGAAGTGGGTTGAAAATACTCAAACGTCAAATGTAACGAATACAACGTGTTTGTGGAACCTTTAAGAGCAAGACTGATTCATTTTCGACTGCTTTAGCAACCTGCGACAAGTCCTAAACCGTTTTTCGCAAACTTCAATTTGCGATTTTCGAAAATGAGTTGGCTTTGGGGGCACTACCCCGAAACTACTCAAGTTGGAGAGTTGTGCTGAAGCATATGCTTGGTAGGCCTCAGGACAAACATCATACTGAGTTTTCGAGCTTGTGCGGACAACTTTTCTAAATTTGGTGGCCTTTGAAAAAGTGGTGCTTTAATTTTTTTGAGCAGCATATATAGATGGGTGTATGTTTCTAGATTTTCTATTCTTTCAACTCGTGGCCTTTTGCCCAGGTGGTTGGTATAGACCGTCACTTATATATTGGTATATTATTCCGAGGTATATTTCTCATAGCAACCATAAACATTTTCTAACTTGTGACCCATGAAACTGATGGCTGAAGAACCTAGTCTTAATCTACTAGTATACCGAGCAATTTATCTCTTTTGTTTAAAGCCAAATATTGCAGGTTTCTAAAGATAGATTGTTGTCATCTACTGAACAGAACCCTTAGAAAAATGCGATATTATGGGTGCATTATTTTGTTTTGTAGTGTTCACGTAATCCTGATATTCTGTTGTTGAATATCCAGAAAGAGCGAGCAAATGCACAGAATAATAATTACGGAAGGCCTTTATGACACATTTGTGGGATGTTTTTTATTAACACTCGCCAGCACAGAAACTGAGCGTCTCCTACAAGGTTTGCGGGCCCGCATGAAAGTTACTTTGTGACACCTCCGTTTTATTATACCACTTGCTTTAATTACTTTTCGTTGACTGGTTCATACCAAACACTCCTTTGACTTCAACACTTCCACGATAGACGTGCACAGGTGACAAGTGTTCGGTTATCACCATGTGAATTATTAGTTACTACCGTGTACTGTATCTATTATTGTTTGAAACATTGAGCCAATTTCAAGTATTTTGAGTACGGAGATAGCCTGATCTCATTGCCTTGCACGTAAATCCGCGTAATAACCCCAGTCCGTTAAAACTTTCTTCAACGTTTCCAAATGATTTGAGGTCATTCGTTTCGACCGGATGCCGTTCCAGGTAAAAATTATACTTTGCAGTCACGGGTGTTCAATCCTTGGCCGTCCGGGTGAATGGACAGCAGCTATGCCACTGCACAAACACGCTCTCTCCACCCGTGAACACACCTAGATAATGAGGTAAGTAAGCAATTCAGTAAGTACGTAGGTGCATAAGGAAGTATATAAGTAAGTATGTAAGTTAGGAAGTAAGTAAGAAAGAAAGGGATTAGTTAAATAGCTCGTTCACCCTTTGTTTGCGCAAGAGAAGTGAAAGAAGTATTGGTCTCGCCTACGTCATAGCAGGATTGGCTGGATTGTGCGATAATGGTGACCAGTTGATGTTCCATCATGCCTGCTAAGTCACCCAATCCTGGGCGTCACATCTGGCCTTGTCGTGTCACCAGAAGTATACAGATAGTGCAACTACCTTACTACTGGAATATGGGGCTTCATGTTAACACCCACAACCCCTAGTATAACATCAACAATTCGTAGCCTAGTTTTATTTTAGGGCTGTCTTCTAATCAATCACGATTTTGTTATGTAATTTGCTCCAGTATTATTTAGGCAAAACTATAACATACACACAAACCGACAAACTGACTAAATTTAAACTGAGGGTATATATTATATTGCCCTGGGGGGTTGGTAGCTCGAGTTAGAGGGGGGTTTGGTCTAAAAGACAATGTAGTTGGCTGCAAGGTAATGACCAGAGTGTAGTGAGGTAGAGAATGAATGGAACAGGCAAGCTGTCGGCGGGCCATGCTTAGTGAGCGAATGCTGACTCGTGTTTATAAGGTTATATAACAGAGAAGTAATACAGCCGGCGTGGCGCAGCTGATCAGGGCTTGCTGACTGAGGGCCAGAGTTCGAACAGAGGGTCCAAGAAATACATGAAGGCAGTTTATGAGAGTTAGAGTGGTTTTAATTATTGTAAGTGTGTCGGGTGCAAAGAATGAATGAGATGAATACAAGTATTAGGTTTGGAATAGAGAGGATTTACTTAAGGACAACCTTTGGGTACACTTACCGGACTGCAGAGTAGTCGAACGGGCGTCAGACACCAACTCCGTGGACGAAAGATGCTCGGTTCCTGCTGTGGCTTGTATTTAAGTGAATTGCCCATGTGTGTGTAATTTAGTCAGCAGATTCCTGCCCTATATAGTAGGAAGCTAACTGTTTAGACTTATGCTGTAAGAGTTACCACATGTGTGACTGGCTTGCCAGGCCGAGTGTACTTGCGATGGCTAGATGTTTGGTGTTGTTGGTTCCTCTTAGGGGTTGTGGCATTAATTGGGGTGAAGAGTGACGAAAGGGGGCGATAGGGGGTGGCCATACCCTGTGGGAACTCCAGGGTATAACAATATTTAGGCTATGGTTATGAAACACGTCCTCGGAGATAAACTCATAGAATATATCAAGCAAACAGTTTGAAACTTTATACACTGTAATACCTTAATATTAGAGATGAAATTTGATTAGCAAACATATATATATCACTGTATTCCGCGGGGAAACAAGTATTTAAACACCTTAACCTGAAAGAGATATTACATGAGATATTTATCACAAAATAACACGCTTTTACAAAAGAGAGGGGTAATGAATTGTAAGACATGTTTGGATCGTCAAGCGATCATCAGATTCTGCTTACTTAGGCCTAGATTAGGTACAATGTGTTAAACTTATGCACAAATATACCGAGTGTAATTTACATACATGAAGTCCGTTACACTGGAGATAGAAGAGACTAGTGTATGCTTCCTTGGTAAAGAATATGTCACCCATCTTTTAAATAAAAATTAAACATTAAAAGTCAATGTTTGTAGGTTTTACAGTAACTCTTCAGGTAGAATGTGCAAAGGAAGTCTGGGGGGCTCGGGGTGGGACAAGGCGGAGCGAGGATGTTGTAGCGTAATCGGAGCATGACGTTAGCTGTTTAGGAGGGGAGGGTATCAGCTGATATGAGAATAGCGGTACTTGTCTTGTAAAACCCCTACGAAAGCAAATTGTGTTTTTGTCGTTGTTGTTGCTGTTGTTGTTATTGTTGAAACCTCACATAATGGCTCAGGTTATTTGGACCGGTAGTATTGTGTAGCCTACTTAGTAAGTGTGGAAGTCAGTGATTGATTGATTGATCGATTGATTGATTGCTTGCTTGCTTGATTGATTGATTGATTACAATGTTCCACCTTTGCCCAATTTTGATATTTTATTGAATTCAATTTGTTACGTTACTTGATTTAATTTAATTAAAGCAGATATTTAATGTATATTTAATTCCAGTAGTTTATATCGTGAATCAATTTATATTCACATATAAAATAACATACCGTAGTTTTTTATTCACCTTAAATATGGATATTATGTACAATGGAAATAATATTGCTTGGCGTTAGCTTAGGACGGGCAGAGAAACTTGCGAAATTTGTTTATTGACTCGCAATAAAATTTAGCTCTTGGAGTACCTGGATTTTGCAACTTTCCAAGACCGAGTCGGCTCATGAGACAAAGGAGGATTTCGCAGCAGGCTACAAGGTATTGACCTCAATCTTGAACAGACTTTATTTTCGTAACAAGGAAATAATATTGCTGGAGCAAGACGGAGACCATCACGTGATATTCATATCAAATCATGGACGACCTGATTGATTCGTGAAAAAGAAGGGATGCGTTGCCATAGCAACGGGATGTTTATTGGCGAACCGAAGAGACAGTAGAGGGAGAACCTGGATTTCATATACTCTCCGTGTAGAGCTATACTGGACGACTAATATACTTGTCTATGGATTATTACTTTGTCTCTCAAAACTTTTGATTCGTCTTTCGAGACTCTTATTCTGATTTTCCGACCACTTATTTTGAATTTCAATATATTCAGCTTCCGATTGGACTTGTAGTACGCAGTTCTGCTGGAACATGCATTGTATTTCAATGTATATTATAATCAAACATTGAATTTGTGATATGATTGTGTCTTTGGTCATATTCACACAGGTGATTTACGAATTAGATTCGTACAGTGACACAACATAAGTCTCTGCTACATCAATTCATATCTAGGTCTCGGATTTTTAGGTGCTAAAAATCAGGAAAAGATTTATTTTTAAGTATTAAAAATACCTGAAATATGTGACAATGAAAGTAAATATATTTAATTATAATTTATTAATGTGGATATAAACAATATGCAGTACTCACGAATGCAAATTATGCTATGCCTCACTGACTGCTGAAGAATTACAATACAGAAGGAGATACATCTTCAGGTTGCCCATCACAATTGACCGACGATTATCGAGAAACGTTTCTTCTGAAGGCGCGAAACTGCGGCAATATGTTTTTCGCCCTTGAGGTGTTGTGTAACTTAAGATCGCTGTTAAGTTTTGATTGCTTTCCCCACAAGGTTGGCAGCACAAAACGCCCCCATCAGAAGTAAAATTATCTTTAAATTCTACAACATACTGCTGCAGACGATAACTTGTAGTTGCTTTTATTGTAGGCATCGTTGAATTGCCTTACACTTCAGTGCCAGAAATGAACTGCATGTGAGTGACACTGGTCCCAGGTAGCTGGGGGAGGGGGAGGTCTAGCACGTGGTGCAATATGGCTATGGACAAGGAAATCGGCTTCCATAGTGAGTGGCACGGGGCGAAAAAAGTTAAGAATAACACAGTTGCAAGCTGACATAGTGTACGCTCTGCATGAAGATTAGATAGCTCACAGGTTCTTCCCCGTTGAAGTAACACAGAACAAAAATGCAATAAACTGAAAGATCTGATTTAAAATATATAAATATTATGTCCTTTTATGTGATAATAAGTGAAAAACAGGAATTTATGAACTTATAAAAAAATGCTTAAAATAACATTTTAATACATTTTTGTATACATATTATGTATTTACCTAAAAATCCGAGCCCTATTCATATCTTCAATTATTCATTATCGCCGATCTACGACTGAATCCGCATTTCTTGGAGATGTCTCGGAAAACCATCAACTGACAACCTGATGACATGACTGTAGAATGTAGATCATGAAGGACATCAGGACATCAACGGTGAGCGAGTGAACCGCCTAAACAAGTTTCTGTGTAATATTCAATTTTGGCACTTAAATTCCAGCTTTGTTATTAACGTCATTTTTGTAAGAAATTCTGCATTTTGGCATATTAAAGCAACTTCACTACTTGGCAATTATTTAAACGTCCTGTTTCCTTGCTGCCTTTTATTGTTAATAAATTCATTTTTTCTCTCATAGTTGATCTTTCTTTTCACGTAGTTCGATTTATGTATAAGGCATCACATTCTCCCCTATCGATTGCTAATTGGTTAGAGACTCAGTTACGCCACGATCGGAGAAAGAGAGTTTTCTGTTGCTGAGGTTTTTATTACGTACCTATAATTTTGGTTCGGCGCCTTCTAGTTGTGACTTGGCACCACTCAAGATTCTTCTTCTTTATTAGGAATATTCTACAATACAGTAGTTTTTCTTTAACACAAATATACTCTACTCCTACACAAATTTCGGTCTTCTGCATCTTCCTCGGTTAAGCCTCTGGTAGCCATGCTTCTCAAGATTACTAATATTATGAAACAGATAAAAGTAGAGTATATATTAATTTATTCACCAAAACTGGCCATTTGGTATATGGAAGGGTCCATAACAACTCATTTGTCCCCTCAACCTGGGGAACATTTCATTTCATTTGGTTGATCAACTGTTGGAGCTGCTAAAAACATAACATTTGGCACCCAAGATTGAGACGATCTGTGTTGGAGTTACCAACCCATTTAATGTTGTTGTTGAAAAGGATAAAATAAATTCGATAATCCGCCCTGTTGTGGAAGGATTTTTTAAATTGCATGTTAATGCGTTGTCTCTCAAGCTCTGTCCTTAATACATGTCACTTGGTCCTATCGAGAATTGAACACAGTGTTGAATGGCAATGCCTGGGGAAAGAAGCTCATCACTATGTGGAGAGTCAATTTTCGTTTAAAACTTAAACACCTCACATTGGTGAAGTCAAGGCATCGGTCCTCAAATGCTGCATCCCAGTTCAGATCATGGTCAGAGCATGTGAAATTTTTCTCGGTCCAAATGGAGGCGTAGCCAAAGGTCTCCGTTCTCCCGTGTCAATTTAATTCCGGTAATACCCAATTATCAATTATTTATCATCACCTCGAAGGAGTACGACAAGGTATCAGTCTCTGAGTGACGCCGTCTCAAGAGCAGCTTGCATGAAAGTATAACTAAGGGGAAGATCAGAGCTGTTGAAATCTGGCCACTGGTATTGTGTTATTAGTGGTTTATAGCGGAAACTTTTAAGGAAAGCTTTGGGTTTTTAATGAGTGCAGCATTAACCTCATCCATCAGCCTGACTGCTAGCGTTAATGGTCCAGACGGTTAGTTATTGTCTTGCTAACCTGAAGTTCACGGGTCCAATGCCGCCCGATTCATCGTCCCCGAAAGTGTGATTTAAAGGCAACATTGCTTTGTCGTTGGCTTGTGACACATTGAAAAAATCCCGGGGGACAAAATTCAGACTTGCCATCGTCTGTTAAGGAGTAACATTTATGAAGGAAGTAATATACTTGATGTTGCTGTTTCATTTGAGGGATTTGGTCATTGTGGTAATTCAGCCTCATGTATTTGCGTATGTCTAGAATTTGTCTGATAACCTGTGTTTCTGTGGTGGCTGTAGTACAGCAGTAATTAGCTGTAATTTATAGAGTCAGAAATGGGACAGGTGCCCCGAGACTTGAATTAAGGTACTATCCCGGCATATGTGTGGAGAGCGTGGGATTGTCAGTGCCGGGATTTGAACTTCCAATCTCCGGTCTTGCTGCAATCGTGGTGTTGCTCACGTGCACGGCGTGTGGTAGGAATGAAAGCAGCCGTGGCCTTATTAAAATATGACATGGAAAATCATCTTCAGTCTGCCGATGGTGGGACTCGGTTCTACACTCACGAGAATGAAACGTATACAGCTACTTTGTTGACATGCATTTATTACAATATCTACTTTCTGATGGGTTTTCTAGCACCAGTAGATTGTCGAAAATATACAAACATGTTTTTATTTTTCATAACGTAAATATTATCCGGAAATAGTAATCTGTATTAATACTAGCATCACATGTACATAATACTAATAATAATAATAATAATAGTAGTACAGTTCGCTACACTCCAAATATTGCATCATCATGACCAGAAATTACGTAATCCTGATGACGTCATTCCTGATGACGTCATGGGTCCTTAGAGCGAGCACGTGGTCCAGGAGCGAGCATGTGCAGTGCACGTGTTAGCGTGGGAAGAGGTTGACCTTTTGGCTTGTTTGTGCGATGATGATAAAAAGTTAATGGGTGTTGACGTCATGGGGGTTGTTTATTAGGATTTTAACTGTCATCTGACACCCGTGCGACTGTGAGCATGTGTGCCAGTGCGAGCAATCCACACATGTGGTGTGCAGCTGTTATGTTTTTTTGCTCGCGATTGAACCCTCGTCGTATCGGCCCCGAACCTGATATCTCGCACTCGTAGTAATGCCCCCCTCTCTTCCTATAGCCTCATTATTTAAATAAAATACCAAAACAAAAGGTCATTCGCGGGTAGTGGGGTAGTGTATGTTCTCTTGCAAGTCGCGTGTGTGCTTGAATACGTATGGCTATGTTGGGAAAATGTTTGGTGGTGGGCGAGGACTAGGGTTGAGTGAGGGCTCGTTTAAATGCTATTTTTCCCGCTCTATTTGATGGTGAGGTAATTTTTTAAAATGGGTGGAATTTGGAAACGCAATTTGAGGTAAACGTGCGTTTTTGACATTTTGGCGAATTTAATGAGCTTGTAAGGCTAGAACGATGTGTTATTTAGGAATGATGTGACGTCCTCTTTGCTATGAATGTGTGTCGGTATATATATATTTTAAAATTGTTGTTTTTTGAAATTGGTGTTAATTTGGAAACGGTGAAGATGAGAGAAAAGTTTGTTTGACGTCAATGAAAGGTCCCTATGCCCTCTAGGCTGACAGCAAGTTTGAAGTGTGTAGGACAAAACAAAATGATAGCCTACTTTCTGGTGAACATTGGCGATGATTCGCGAACGCATGGTCGGATTTGAGCATATAGGGTGTCGTAGGACTTGTGGTGAACCACCCCTTGCTATGGACGGGAGTATATCCACCCCAAAATAAATCTACCCTTACCCGGAGGTTAAGTAGTGGTTATTTTTGTATGCATGCGCCCTTGAGGACTTTTGTAAGAGAGTGGAATTTTTAAATGATTCTTTATAGATGAGGCTTTTCAAAAAAAATTATTAAAAAAAACAAAAAACTAATAGGTCATTCGCTTTTTAGTATCTCGCTAACCAATAATACGATTTAAACATATGGGGTGTCGTAGGACTCGTAGTGAATTCTCCTTTTGTATGAATGAGGTATGTCAACCCCCAAAATAAAAACTACCCTTACCTGGGGTGAAAGAGCAATTTTTGTATGTATGCACACCGGTGGCTTTTGTCAAAAGGGCCTAACTACACATTTGCTAATATTTTCTGAACCCCTGATGGGATTTTGCCATAGGCAGTAACCTCGCACTTGGGGTGACGCCTCGTTTTTGAAAGTATGATTCATTTTTTTTTTGTCAAAAGGGCCTAACTACACTTTTGTTAATATCTCGTGAACCAATCATGCTAGGGACTTGTATGAGGGGTCCTAGCACTTGGGGCGACGTCCCCCTTTGTGGGGTGAAACTACCCCCCAAAATTGAAAACTCAATATCTTGGAAACTATGAACCCTAAAATTAGGCGTGATAGCTTTAAAAATAGGTGATGACATAGGCTTTTACCTGGATTGGTCATTTCACCCCTAAAACAGTAAATAGTCATGTTATGGGGAAAAAACGTGTTAAACACCTAAAAATGATAATTGAATCCAAGATCTTTTGTTTTTGATGAAAAATAGCAGGGGGGTGAAAACTACCCCCAAATTGAAAAATCGATACCTTGGAAACTAAGAACCGTAAAATTATGTGTAATAGCTTAAAAAATTCGTTGTGACATAGGCTTTTACCTGGATAGATGATGTCACCCCTAAAACAGTAAATAGTGATTTTACAGTGGGGAAAAAGGTCTTAAACGGGTAAAAATGATAATTGAACCTAAGATCTTTTGTTTTTGATGAAAATAGCAGGGGGGTGAAAACTACCCCCAAATTGAAAAATCGATACCTTGGAAACTAAGAACCGTAAAATTATTTGTAATAGCTTAAAAAATTGGTTGTGACATAAGCTTTTACCTGGATAGATGATGTCACTCCTAAAACAGTAAATAGTGATTTTACAGTGGGGAATAAGGTCTTAAACGGGTAAAAATGATAATTGAACCTATGATCTTTTGTTTTTCATGAAAAATAGTAGAGGGGTGAAAACTACCCTCAAATTGAAAAAATCGATATCTTGCAAACTATGAACCCTAAAATTAGGTTTGATAGTTGAAAAATAGGTGATGACATACGCTTTTACCTCGATAGATTATTTCACTCATAAAACAGGGAATAGTAATGTTACATGAGAAAAAGGTATTAAACACTTAAAAGCATAAGAGTTTTTTGAAACCATGCTTTAATGAATGAGTGTTTGGAGGATGACAGCTTGCTAATTAATATTATTATTATTATTTTTATTATTATTAGGTAATTATGGATTAATGTGTTTATAGCTAATGATTAAGGCTACAGAGTTGTATCAGGTGTTGTACAAATCAGGATGGCCAAACCGTTGCCATTCCCCATGAATATACCCAAAAGAGCCAAAACGTTAAGGTTATCGACCTGAGATTTTATAAAAGTAATTATCGGAGAGGGTGAAGTAAGGTGTTGTTTTGGACTGACAGTGGCTAACCCTTTCCCATGATTTATGAATTGACCCAAAATGTTTTACCTGACAAGACTGAGTGTACCTGTTGCAGCCTTTGCCTTAGGGTAGACAACCAACTATGTTAATCACTACACTGTGAGATGGTCAAATGATAATGTAACAGAACATATAGAAAAGTTTTATGTAGTTTAACGAATTGACTAAGAGCCATACCATGAGAGGTATAGGTAATTGAAATTGAATCCTTAGCTGTTGACCCTACTACATGTAAGCGATAGCAATGCCCGCCTATAAGCTATCATGTTAGAAAAAGAAATTTATGGGTTGTTTTAAACGGAGAATGATTGTGTTTACTGTGAAACACACATCTGAATTTAAAAATAGTTTATGTCCTACATGATGTTTGAACTCTCTTTTTATTTATACTTTAGACAAACGCTATCATAGTTGTAATTCAGAAGCCATGGGCTGCCTCCTTTCCAATCCTACACCGTACACTGAAGTTAAAGTTAATAATGATCACGTTACAGGCAGCCAGTTTCAAAGCCATGAGAAATAAGTGAACAAAGTATAAAATACTTGACCCAGTCGGGAAATCAACATGGTGTTGTTTCAAACAAAAGATAAGCGTTCTATAAACTTGACCACCAAGCTGTCCTATCGACCCCTAATTGTTTGGCTGATGGTGAAAAATAAAATTAAATGTAAACTATAACTAAAACAAACTACACATTTATAACTAGAAAAATGAAATGTAAGACAAAAGGATAACAGGACAAATAAAGGACAGAAGGAATAAATAATGCCCCTCAACCCTCAAGAATGTGGATTGATGGACTTGAAAGGAAGGAGAGCCATAAAAGGTAGATATGAAAGTAAAAGAGGAGAGGTTCCCGCTCCAGAGGTAATCGATAAAAAGGAGGAAAACTGGGCCCAGCTCAGGAATCCCTTGTGGTCGCCAACTTCCAAACTCATCAGCCGTAAGCCCCTGAGGGTGTAGGCATATCCAGGGTGCACCACAAGTGGTGGGGGCTACATACACCCTACCTTTAGTGTGGCTTGTGCAATAGGCAGGAAATAACATAAAAATTTAAAGAAGGCTGCCTCCTCACACAAGGAGGGTATCAGAAAAAATAAACAATGGTCAATTAAGTCGGAAAATAAAGAGACTCCCTAAGCCTTGGATAGCCTAATAATGTCGGAGTCGGTAGAGAACAAGAGTTGACCAAGTGTGGTCGACAGGAAAGAAGACAGACAGGAGCCTAGCACAAGTCAGTGGGAACAATGACGGATTCAGCTGGGGCTCCATGGTCGTCAACCTACATTCCACTAGATGAAAGCCCTTGTTTGGGGGTGGTGGAAAATAAACACCTCTTTTGTTTTAAATCATTGGCTTTAAGGACGGTAACAAATGGCATGCCTTTATAATGCGATACTGGCCCTAGGGGTATGCAAAATTGTATTAGGTACTCAGCTAATAATAGTGTACATCACCCCTTATTATTTTCCCTAATTACAGTACATGGGAATGATGACCATGATTTCCAAGCCTCTAAGTAAAACAAAAACAAATTATTTCCATTTCCAAACAGTTGGGGTGAGGTGAGGTGAGTTTTCTAAACGTCAAACTCATGTGGATTTCCACTTTTACTCCAGGTAAATGCCGTGTTTGCCCACAGACAAGTGCAAAGAAAATCGAAACATGTTATGTTTGGATCAATTCCTTACCTACATGACAACATGTACTTGAAAGAACAAGTAATGAGCATTCTATGTTAACAATAGAGAGATGCTTGCAAACTGCCAATGCTTAGAGCTCATTAGCGGCTTCTAAGAGAGATAAGGAGTACACTCACTTGAAAAACTAACAAGAGGAGTTTTCGATTTTCCCACAACACCCAATCTGAAAGTAAATATAAATGACTATGCGCTTAAGTCCATAACCATCTCCTTACCATTCCTACCCTTCATAGTCAAAGGCACACATTAATACAGCCATCACAGTGACAGAGGTTATTTTTAAAATATCTAAATATCTGAGATTTATCTTGAAATTGACCAGAATTTTGTAAAACTAAGAGAGATAAGGAGTACACTCACTTGAAAAACTAACAAGAGGAGTTTTCGATTTTCCCACAACACCCAATCTGAAAGTAAATATAAATGACTATGCGCTTAAGTCCATAACCATCTCCTTACCATTCCTACCCTTCATAGTCAAAGGCACACATTAATACAGCCATCACAGTGACAGAGGTTATTTTTAAAATATCTAAATATCTGAGATTTATCTTGAAATTGACCAGAATTTTGTAAAATCCACTAAATTTACCGCAAATTTAGCAAATTCCACCAAACAAAAGGGACCTAAGAGATTTAAGCAAAAATTTAAGTTAAAATGTAGAAAAATGAAAATGAATGTTATTAATAAAATAAAGAAAAGAGTGTATTATATGTAAAAATTGTAGATATATGTAATTAATAAAACTATTGCATGGGTACCGCTTGTGTTTCTTGTTACCCACCTGACACTCTTAATCCAATCGTTAACTTTCGGCAGTCTCCGGCAATGCTCGGTGAGCGTGGCCTTGAAAAGTAGTTGAAACTAGTGTAGTTGAAAGTATAGTATGACCCGTTTCTTACCTATATGAAGATGAGAGAAAAGTTTGTTTGACGTCAATGAAAGGTGCCTCTGCCCTCTAGGCTGACAGCAAGTTTGAAGTGTGTAGGACAAAACAAAATGATAGCCTACTTTCTGGCGAACATTGGCGATGATTCGCGAACGCATGGTCGGATTTGAGCATATAGGGTGTCGTAGGACTTGTGGTGAACCACCCCTTGCTATGGACGGGAGTATATCCACCCCAAAATAAATCTACTCTTACCCGGAGGTTAAGTAGTGGTTATTTTTGTATGCATGCGCACTTGAGGGCTTTTGTAAGAGAGCGGAATTTTTAAATGATTCTTTATAGATGAGGCTTTTTAAAAAATTTATTAAAAAAACAAAAAACTAATAGGTCATTCGCTTTTTAGTATCTCGCTAACCAATAATGCGATTTAAACATATGGGGTGTCATAGGACTCGTAGTAAATTCACCTTTTGTATGAATGAGGTATGTCAACCCCCAAAATAAAAAATACCCTTACCTGGGGTGAAAGAGCAATTTTTGTATGTATGCACACCGGTGGCTTTTGTCAAAAGGGCATAACTACACATTTGTTAATATTTTCTGAACCCAGGATGGGATTTTGCCATAGGCAGTAACCTAGCACTTGGGGTGACGCCTCGTTTTTGAAAGTATGATTCATTTATTTTTTTGTCAAAAGGGCCTAACTACACTTTTGTTAATATCTCGTGAACCAATCATGCTAGGGACTTGTATGAGGGGTCCTAGCACTTGGGGCGACGTCCCCCTTTGTGGGGTGAAACTACCCCTCAATTTGGGGGTAGTTTTCACCCCCCTGCTATTTTTCATCAAAAACAAAAGATCTTAGTTTCATTTATCATTTTTAGGTGTTTAACACGTTTTTTCCCCATAACATGACTATTTACTGTTTTAGGGGTGAAATGACCAATCCAGGTAAAAACCTATGTCATCACCTATTTTTAAAGCTATCACGCCTAATTTTAGGGTTCATAGTTTCCAAGATATTGAGTTTTCAATTTTGGGGGGTAGTTTCACCCCACAAAGGGGGACGTCGCCCCAAGTGCTAGGACCCCTCATACAAGTCCCTAGCATGATTGGTTCACGAGATATTAACAAAAGTGTAGTTAGGCCCTTTTGACAAAAAAATAAATGAATCATACTTTCAAAAACGAGGCGTCACCCCAAGTGCTAGGTTACTGCCTATGGCAAAATCCCATCCTGGGTTCAGAAAATATTAACAAATGTGTAGTTATGCCCTTTTGACAAAAGCCACCGGTGTGCATACATACAAAAATTGCTCTTTCACCCCAGGTAAGGGTAGTTTTTATTTTGGGGGTTGACATACCTCATTCATACAAAAGGAGAATTTACTACGAGTCCTATGACACCCCATATGTTTAAATCGCATTATTGGTTAGCGAGATACTAAAAAGCGAATGACCTATTAGTTTTTTGTTTTTTTAATACATTTTTTAAAAAGCCTCATCTATAAAGAATCATTTAAAAATTCCGCTCTCTTACAAAAGCCCTCAAGTGCGCATGCATACAAAAATAACCACTACTTAACCTCCGGGTAAGAGTAGATTTATTTTGGGGTGGATATACTCCCGTCCATAGCAAGGGGTGGTTCACCACAAGTCCTACGACACCCTATATGCTCAAATCCGACCATGCGTTCGCGAATCATCGCCAATGTTCGCCAGAAAGTAGGCTATCATTTTGTTTTGCCCTACACACTTCAAACTTGCTGTCAGCCTAGAGGGCAGAGGCACCTTTCATTGACATCAAACAAACTTTTCTCTCATCTTCACCGTTTCCAAAATAGCACCAATTTCAAAAAACAACAATTTTAAAATATATATATACCGACACACATTCATAGCAAAGAGGACGTCACACCATTCCTAAATAACACATCGTTCTAGCCTTACAAGCTCATTAAATTCGCCAAAATGTCAAAAAAGCACGTTTACCTCAAATTGCGTTTCCAAAATTCCACCCATTTTAAAAAATTACCTCACCATCAAATAGAGCGGGAAAAATAGCATTTAAACGAACCCTCACTCAACCCTAGTCCTCGCCCACCACCAAACATTTTCCCAACATAGCCATACGTATTCAAGCACACACGCGACTTGCAAGAGAACATACACTACCCCACTACCCGCGAATGACCTTTTGTTTTGGTATTTTATTTAAATAATGAGGCTATAGGAAGAGAGGGGGGCATTACTACGAGTGCGAGATATCAGGTTCGGGGCCGATACGACGAGGGTTCAATCGCGAGCAAAAAAACATAACAGCTGCACACCACATGTGTGGATTGCTCGCACTGGCACACATGCTCACAGTCGCACGGGTGTCAGATGACAGTTAAAATCCTAATAAACAACCCCCATGACGTCAACACCCATTAACTTTTTATCATCATCGCACAAACAAGCCAAAAGGTCAACCTCTTCCCACGCTAACACGTGCACTGCACATGCTCGCTCCTGGACCACGTGCTCGCTCTAAGGACCCATGACGTCATCAGGAATGACGTCATCAGGATTACGCAATTTCTGGTCATGATGATGCAATATTTGGAGTGTAGCGAACTGTACTACTAATAATAATAATAATAGTAATAACAATAATAATAATAATGATAATCAGGCCGTGTAACTCAGGTAGTAGCGTGCTATCCTTCTCGAGGGTTCAAACTAGGCGGTCATGTAATAAATGAAGGTGATTAATTACGACAACCATAAGCCGATAGATTTAATGGCAAGTACAAGAAATTCTGTGTGGACAAAATTCTGGCACATTATCCCTGAAAAACATAAATATGGTCAGTGAGTATGAAAAACTATTATTATTATAATTATTATAAAAATATTATTATCATTATTATTATTATTATCACTGTACAGTTGTTGCACTGTCTTCACATAAAGTTAGACCAAAAAGGTTCCTTTGATTAATTTACCCCATCTTTAGGATTTCAATTTCCTAATGCTGGTTATGTACTAATCCGTGCGTAGACCTATAAGTTATTTTGTTGTGCCATCAGCCATAAGACTCGCTGAATCCTAAACATATCTATCACCACTACTCATGCAGGCCACTCCCCGTGATGGTGTTCATAGGCCTGGTGTGTGTATTTAATTGCTATTGGCTGACACAACGAGGTCACTAACCATCAGACTCTGGTCAACATTCCACAGCATTGGAGAGGAGGCCAACGTGGAGAAATCAGCTGTGTTGTGGAGGGGTATCCAGTCTATTTGCTTTCCCAAAACATTGGCTGACGATGTTTGTGATTTAAAAAGTTTCTTGAAGACATTTGCTTGGAATGCCACCTAATATCGCCAGTTAGATGGTCTTTATGAATATGAATCACACCCTGTATATAGAATATCTAGATTACGAAAGTTTGAGTAACGTGTCAAATTTATTTACAGATATTATTACTCAGTTGGTTTGAGGCACTTCTATTGTGAATCCGTGATATTGACCTATTATTGTGACGAACTTCAGGTATGATGTTCAGTGCTCTGATCACAATACAATGATACTTGGTCCAGAAATGCAGCGTTATGGATGCTACAGTGCTACAGGAGTTACACCAAGACGTCGAGTGCTCTGATCGATACAGAATTCTAGCTAAACTTAATCCGAGAAGATTCTTACAGAACTGTAGACAACCTGCCCTTAAAAAATCAGGGTAGTCCTTACAGGATTTGTAATAACTACGTAACACCGAATGGCTATTTTCGCACAATTGTTTCCATTGATTATGATGCTTATAAGACCGAGCTGAGAAGTATATTGTAGCGTTTGATGTCATGGAGATTGAATTAATTATTAGTAATGAACTACTAGCACAGGCAAAAGCTTTAATTCATCAGAATAATATTCATCTTACCGAACTAAAACGTGAAGATAATGAATCAGTACTTAATATGAAAATTAACAGAGATGAAAGAACCCTGGATATTGATGTCACTGTCAGCAGTGAGTACCATAAAGAGATACGAGATGTTACTTCTAAATACTGTAAATGTATTTACGGTGTGTAATAATATATCGTCCCACTGTTGGGTAACAAATGTAACTGTATTCCTGACGGGAGTGAGGAAATATCACAACAAGTCCTACTATAGAGTGACAAATAAAATGTAAACATTATTGATGAAGTTACTACCTGATTAGATTGATTGTAATGTGATTATATTGATTATGTATTGGGCACCATGGTCATGACATTACCTCAAATAACCAAAATTTATCACTTACACCTCTGGTAGAGCACCTGAAACCTCTGCCTCTCAAGTCATGGTAAGACTCCATCTTTAACCGGGATGTTACTTGCTTTAGGAATTAGGGACGACTTAAAGCTATCTCTAACTACAGCGAATGAAAAGAACTGCATCAGATAAAATAAATAATTTAATTATATAAAAAACAGGAACATTGCGACAAAAGATAATAATAACCAAAGAATGAATTTACTGACTCTACTATGGCTTGGCGAAGATTATAAGGTGGAGACGATTCTAATTATTAAGTTACTGGAAAGGCTTGCATTTACGTGCCGATGAATTAATCGAAAATATAGATCTTGGGTAAGTCGAGATCATTTGGCTCACTGTAGTCGAACTCTGGACCATCTGGTTGGCGTGGCGATGTGGTGTTGGATTCTTTACAGACGTTAATCTTCCATCCTCGCAGCGATGATGTGAAATTAAATGAAGTTAATCATCAGAGACGAGATGTGTCTGATGTTTTATGATTGGTTGTGATGGAATCTAATTCCTTGCATCACATTTTATGGTGATAAGCCAGATCAAACATGCACCATTTAGGAGTCAGATGTGAATTCCCCTATCATACTTAACCAATATTAACTTACAATCGGCCTCATGGATGAACAACGTACCGTAGACATTGAAAACAAAATTTCTATACAAGATTGGGGACTGAATTACCTCAGTTAGAGTTTTTATAGACTTTTCATATCTGCTTCCATGCGATACATGGGGTAGGAATCTGGAGGCAATCACGGGACTACTTCTCCCAAATTGCCTGTCACTCCTGATCTTCCTGCACTGCCTTTGGCACGTTCATCCCACGCTGACTCTTCCATCTTCCCGTGCCTGGCCTGATGTCACCAGATTCAAAACTGCTTCATGATGCTCTTACGTCACGCCCTTTGTATCCTCGTGGGGGTCGAGTGGCCGTTGACCTAGCTTCGTGCCGTTAACCCTGGTCCGATTCTAAGAAGTCGAGCAACCGTCGTTGCCTCGCTGCTATTTCCTGTGGCACCCTGCTGCTATACCTCGTTAAGCCCGATTCGAAGTCACCATGTCAACTTTCCTCAAGCTACGAAATTATATCTTGCTAACCCACGTATATTCCTCGAGCCATATGAGATGTTACTATATATTTGAAAATAATGTACAATATGCCATAGAGAGCCGATAATAATAATAATAATAGTAATAATAATAATTTCATCCTTACGACATATATCTCTTCATACGAGCTTCAATATGTTACAGCGGAAATAATAATAATAGTCAAATGTGAGATAACAATAATAATGGACATGTGTTGAGTTATGAATAACTTGATGGAACACCTGTTAATTATGATATCGCACAATCCGTGCTTTAAGGCATAGGTGCCTGTATAAACGGCTACAATACAAGCCTATAAAGACCAGAATTTCCGATGTAGTAATTAGGAATATTGAAATAATAGGAGCCACTTTCCAGTGCTGCTGCGAGGTCACAGCAAATAATAACTTCATTTTAAAATGTCACACAGTCGCCATCTCGAGGTTATGAAAACAATTGAATTAAGTTAGCTTCCAATAGATTATCTCCAATAGAAACATTTACCGTACCAGGTTTCACTGCTCTCGGATGATTAAATCGCGAGAAAATTTCATTTCAATATTTTAAATTCGCTTGGCCGCCATGTTCGTTTAGTACTTAACAGGTTTTTCAACGTCACATAGGTGAACTAACAGTAGTATCTCCTTTAACAGTACAATGCTTAAGGGTAATATTTGTAACAGTTTCGCAGATATAGAATGTCATTGAAATATTTTGTGTTGCTGCCATTTTGGATTGGTGAAGCGTATTAACATTTGAAACGTACTTTTGCGGTCAAACGAGGTAGTACTAGCCTATGTCCTTACTGAGCCTCAATGAGATCGCTACAGCCGTTTAGATTTTATTAGGGGTGGAGGCACACAGATAACACACACACACACCGGACAAAAGGTGTTCTAATAAAACTTTTTTTTTTCATAAGATGAAAATAGACCTAAATATTAATTACTGGGAAAGTATCGAGTAACTGAAGTGAAATCAAATAACACGTGTGACGTGAGAGAAAGCACACAATATGGCTCAAGGCAGTCACCAAGCTCTGCTGAATACATGAAACCTTGGACTGATGGATACCATTATCCGTGTCGGATAATTCTCAGGAAGGCCAAATGTGGGGTTTTGATTCAAGAAACCGTGACTGAAATATAAATTCACAGGGGAGAGAAATAAGGAGAATATACTGGATGGTAGATCAAGTCATGACTAATTTCGTTGCGTTTGTCAGCCATTTTTGGAGTAGATTGTTATGACTCGACAGTGAATGTGTTTCGTGCTCCTTGACCGCATGACTGACATACAGTAAATCTTAATCCTGAGTATGAAAATAGACTCATAATTCCTGCAATGATAATATTAATATGACGTTAGCATTCCTTTGAACGGGAGAGATTTAAGAGACATCGGAGTGCCTAAATGTTTATTGGAAACACATTTTACCCCATTTTCATGTATGAAAAATTTGGCCGCTATCTATTTACCTATGTAAATAGGTAAACTTGTAGTAGTACCCTTTATCGCTCTACACAATTTCAGGATAGTACTTGTCACCGTTGAGGAGATATAGAATACCAGTGAAATATTTCGCGTTGCCGCCATGTTGAATTGGTGAAACGCATTAAAAATTAAAAGGCATGGTGAAGGTCGGACAAGGTAGTAGTATGTACTTATAGATTTTCATTGAAATCGCTTTGGCCGTTTAGATTTTATTAGGGAGGGGGACACACTCGCACACACACACGGACACAAGGAGATAACCTGATAAGCACAAAATGAACATGACGGCCAAGCGAATTTGAAGAATTTTAATGGATTTTTTACGTGATTTTACCATCCGAGCTCAGTGAAACTTGGTACAGTAAATGTATATACACATTTCAATGCACTGGCATTTAATTTAATTTAATTGAATTGCTTTCATAAACTCAAGATGGCTGCAGTGCAAAATGTTAAAATTAAGTTGATGTTTTTTGTGTCCTAATCATGCGATGAATGTGAAAGTTTGAATAATGAACCTACGCAATAATCTTCATCTAATGGTACATAGGCTATCTCTTTGGCCTACACATATAACAATCCAACATGGCGACCATCTGAAATACTTAGACGGTTCTCAATATCCTCGAATGTATTACAGCAATCAAACGGAAATGTTGTATGTTGATAGATGATATTTAAGTTCAGCTATTGGACTTTCAATAACCTGGTGAGAACAATACCATCATGGCAGCGAAGGGAAGTTAAAATATTTGTATGGAATTTTCTCGCGATTTAATTATACGAGCGCAGTGAAACTTGGTACGGTAAAAGTTCATACAGAATTTAATCTACTGGCATCTAATCAAATTCAATTTTTTTCATAACCCCAAGATGGCAGCTGTGCGGAATTTAAAAATTGAGTTTTATTATCTTGTAACCTAATCATCCGATCGAAGTGAACGTTTGAATAAAGAGCTCACTCAATAATCTTCATCTAATGGTGCATAACTCTATGGCCTGCTTACAAAACAATCCAACATGGCGATCATTTTCATATGCAGGAGAATTTTTAATATTGAAGACCAATAGGATATAAGACAACAGGCTCTATAGCTCTTCACGGAACTACCGTACTTGTTTAATTCCAAACAACTGTGATTGAATTCCATCTTGCAACGTTGTCCACAGCAGATTAGAACGTCGACAACACCTCACAGCCAGCCGAGAGCAATTCTCAGACAGAAATACAGTACATTGTAAATCTTGTGAAACTCATATTTCATTGACACAATAAGGAATTCTTCCGTTATTACTATGCTGTTGGTCTAAGGTACGTTCCTGTTGCTAAACAGGCAACTGGTGTAATTTAGGAAGTGGCTAATTTCATTTCAATAAACTGATTTTATCGCGTACTGGTAATTTTGACGATAATTATAATAGTTGCCTGAATGGCGTTAACTTATAGGTCAGCCTACTGTTCCCGTACAAAAGAAATCTCAGGAGAGAAGACTAGTAACAAGTCGGATAAGTTGTCTTGAAATGTTTGGAACTGCTGACAGCTTAGAAATTGAACACATTTTAAAACTCTCATATTCCTTTGATGTTTATTTATTGTCCATATCATTCTAATTGTTACAGCCACAAGAATGCAGAACTACTTTATGCCACTTCTTCTCGTTCAGGACTTGGGTGTACTTAAGACTTCGCCTTAGTAATAATTGAGATCATGAGTTTTGAATGATGCCAGATGCGCAAAAAACACGTTTTAAAGGATAGACACATATCACGACCACAATCTCCATTGTCTTTGTATTAGTACGATTCTATCCACTCGTTTTTTATGTGTCAAGTCCGACTACACTGCTGGTAAGAGCAAGATTATTAGCATCAATACAATGTGTCATTCTGTTTTTATGTGTACTTTATGAGTTTTACGCCGTTACAAAATCACATTAGCTCCATATGATTGCACTGTATTGTACTGCCGGTCCACTGGGACTCTCCCCTTTCCCAATGCGTCATACACGCTGAACGCCCAGTTACATACCTATTGTTCATCCATCTTCGATCGATTACTTTACCCTGTATTCACGAGTTTTTGAATAACGTAGCCTATTATTCTTAGTGTGTAAATCACTGCGCATTGGTGTATGAACCAAGCGTTCCTCAACTTCTAAATGAACATTATTAGACCAGGTGTCGATAGCCACAATTAGCAGGTACCTGTACGTATAAATACTCCTATCGCAAAGATTCAGGAATTTATTACAGCATTATGGTGTTTGAAACCATTTTCAATGTTGCCTTAGTAAACGAAAGTTTGATGCTTTTCAGTCAGTCCACACGATTGTACCCAAATGAGATGGGCTAATCCTTAGTCCTGAAAATTTAATTTAATTTATTTCAAGTTATGTCCAGGTTTACTCATCCACCAGAGGAGAACTGAAAAGTGCTGAGTTCAATCAATTCCTTACCCAATCTAGTAGGTCATTTTTGTACTTTTGGGCTTTCATACCAGGTGAACGTTCAGGAGCAACGGTCCCTCATTCTCACTTCCAGCCACAGCCATAAACAATACACATAGGACTACTAGCACAGACAATCCGAAAAACACAGGTTATCTGACAGATTCCATACACATACAAATAGCCTATGCAAAGCTCATGATCGCGTTGCAGAAAGCCCCTAAGTGAAACATCAGCAACCCCGTTTAAAAATTCTATCCACTTGCCAGGGCGTAGCAACAGTGTTCGGGGAAAATTCCTACATCACTCCAATATTCTGAGATGATGATCACGATATCCAAACCCCAATCGAAAGAAAGGCAAACCAGAAGTGACAATCACTCTTATCTTGATTTATAATACTTTACCTGGTTTCAAATTACTCGCGAACGGCAAGTGCAAAGCAAGGTCAAGCGTGCGGGATGCCGTCACGCTCACCAAAGCGCGCGGGGACGTTCCCCTTTCATCCAGTCTAAAAACTTTTATAGTGGGCGATGTATTGAAGATAGAGATATGCTCTCGCGGACTTTCTTTTTAGAACATTTCAGGCTGACTAATTCTTAAGCTCATAGTATACTGATATTTTTAACGGTTTGCCCAGCGTAAGCTTAAGAAGCACACGGACGCCAAGTTTGTTTTCAACTTTTTCACAGAAATCGTTACTGCTTGGCTTCCTTTGATCATACATAAATTATTTTCTACAGACACTTTCCTCGAGATATCCTTTACAGTATGGTGAAAACCGCATCAAAATCCATCCAGTGGTTGTTGAGATTACCCGTACCGTCCAAGAATCGGAGATTTTGTCTTCTACTAATGAAGTAGAGATTGTCGGGGAACACATGCACCAAGCGGTTCTATGACGTCACACACCTCAGCGCATCTGGGTACATTTCGTCCCGTCACCGTAACGTAACGCCAGGCCCCAGAGTAACGACGAAGTCGACAATATCATTTAAAACGATAAAATTGACTAGCAAAACTGCTGCCGATTACGCGATCCAAGTGAACGTTTGTGTAATGAACCAACACAACAATCTTCATCTACAGGTACACAACTCTATGGCCTCCATACGATTTCGGATCGATAGGTCTTAGCCCCTATTTTTTAGTGAAAAAAATAATACATACAGGTAATCACAAATATACGTACTGTTCTACGTACTCTATAGTATCTTTCCACATAGTCTCCACATTCGTTCAGACATTTGTCCCATCGCAGCACTAAATTTGCGATGCCCCTGTGGTAGAATTCAGCCGGCTGACTGTGGAACTACCGTCGGACTGTTGTCTTGGTGTCATCGTTGCACGTGAATTGCTATCCTGCTAGAAACTTCTTCAGCGGACCATAACAATGCGAGACCACATGTGGCAACCAGAACTGCCAACAAGCTCCAGTTATTTCACTGGGAGAGTCTAGACCAGGGCCATCCAGTCATTGCGCTCCGGGAGCGCGACCGCGCTCGGGGAGCACTGGGCAGTCAGACTAGCGCTCCTTCCCCTACCACCACTACAATGTGGCAGCGAGGAGATGGACGATGTTCGACCACGCTGACTAGCTACGTACGTACAGTCGTGCGGCCGACGGGTCTTGTGGGATTGTTGACATATTAATAGGGCTGTTTTGCAATAAAAATATACCGCATATACACATCGAATGGTACTCCGATGTGTGGAATGTGCAGGAAACGAACACAAGTGTTAAGTAAAGAATATTGTGATTTATTCCAAACTGAAATGTGAACATATTAGAGAGGGAAATTCAACAACAAATTGTGTTCTTCTCTCTGTTGCACACTAAACATTTGGCATGCCCTTTATAAGCTGGACAGAAAAATGAAATTTCCCATTCTGCTTTAAAGACTGCTGCTTCACCACTCCTGTCTTTGTATGCTGTTCAGTCATGACCACTGCGAAACTGATTTACTTACACGATGTCAACAAAGCGCATTGGACTAGACTAGCGACTGCTGGATCGGATGCACACTTCAGCGCGCTCAGCCAGCCAAGCTCCTCCCACCACTTCTGAAACTACCTTCCAACAAAGCGCTCGGAGCACAGGCTCAGAGCACGGCCGGAGCGCTAGCGCTCGGGGAGCGCTGTCTGGATGGCCCTGGTCTAGACCACCCTCCATCAGTCCGGACCTCGCCCCTAGTGATTTCCCTGTTTTTGGTCCGCTGAAGAAGTTCCTGGCAGGACAGCGATTCACGTGCAATGATGAAGCCAAGACAGAAGTCCGACAATGGTTCCAGTCAGCCAGCTGAATTCTACCACACCATTTTGCTACTAGGTCATATACCATAATAAATTGAGTTCATTATATGGAAATTGCTTTTAATAGGGAAAGTTTATACAGTACATATAACATACCGTTGTAATATATTGAAACCAATCAGGCGAGCCTGAATGGATGGTTTCATTACGAAGGAATTGTGATGTACAAAACAGACCACATGTATATAGTCAGAAGGAAGCAGAGTGACAATTTTGTCTTCAGGGGAATCTTGCCAGCCCACACTATCTAGTTAAGTAAATAAACAATGAAGTGCTATCGCAAGTTACACAAGCCATGGATTCACCCATGCAAGAGAGAAGAAAGGAAGGGCCGTGGCTTATCAACTAAGATACTGAACCCTTGCAAAGAAGCATATGAGACTCAGATTCGGGGCGTAACAGGTCATATTCGTAAGTTGCTGTCAGGGCGCTTCATTAACTTGCAGGGTAACATATAACAAAATAACATGCAGGAAAGAGTGAAGCCAGGGTTAAAAACAACTGAATTTAATAACAAATCACCATATTTACACATAAACAATTAACAACAAAAACTCCCAACTGACTCCCGCTTAATAAAAATGCCAAAGACTTAGGCGATATCTCTGGAGAGATTAATTACCTGGACCAAGTGTCCTTAAAATAAAAGATACAAAAAGTGACCATATAAGTGCGTACGCCGTTCTACATGCATCACGATGTGTACTTTGAATGCGTGATTCGTTATCATCCAGAATGACCCTTCAAACAACGAACCCGCATTTCCTAGAGCTAGACCGACACAAGGGAACACAACTACAATACTTAAGTTAAATCGACACTTCCTAACTCTACTATAAACAAACACAAAATTTCCGTGTGAAATTGGACTTAAATTGCCGTAGCAACATTTACTGCCTAAAAACTTAGGACTTCTCACACAAATCAACACAAGTACATTAACACGTGACCAATAGAAAAATACTCAAATGACCGCTGTCAAAATTTACAAATACTCTACCACTACACCACACGGGTGTGACAAACAAAAATTACATGAAATCGAGTCATCAACAAAGCAATAGGCAAACAGCCAACATTTACGTTAATCACAATATTCTTATCCATACAAGGTACAACAATCCGTTCCACACATGGCGAACTCCCCAATTAATTATGGCTTAAAAATTAGCCATCACAATGAACAGGTTTGCTACATGAAAGCTTACAGGGTTCAGTCGGACAAAAAGGACTGCCTATCAAAATAAGTCACAGGCAAAACGGGCGGTTTGTGGAACTCTGCATGTCTGTCAACCCACGTGTCAATAACCTCGACCTCCCAGAACATGGGGTCGAACCTCGAAGAAATGTGCCCCAAAGCACAATAATACGTGTGTGCCAGAAAAACACATGGACAAGAATCAGCAGTCTCCCAAGAGCACTCTGTCTTTCCATCTAAAAATACAACAGCAGCAAAAAAATATAAGGGCGGTAGGACAACTACCCCCTCCTCACGTAGAATCAACACACACAAGACACATCAACACACACTGAATCACACGTATGGGTTGTGACAGACCCTGAAATAAAAGACACAAATAATATCCACATGCTGGCGCCATCGTTCTATGCCGTGACTAGTCACCTGAAAAGGACTCAAGAAAAATCTATCAAATTAGAACGAAGGTGTTCTACAATTACTTTTAAGATGGTGCACTCGGCTACCCTAACATGAATAATAACCTGTTCAGCAAAATGTTTTACAATCATTTCCTCCCATTCCTATTTCAAATATTAACGTTAATAAAGCACCATTTATCGAATGTAACGGGTTCCGCAATTGCAAGGATAAAAATCACGCACGCACGCCGCGTACATTACACATGACTCACGAAAAAAAATCAAAATATCAACAAACACTTTGGCCACGCGCCAACGGACATTTAAACATATAGTGTCGGTACAAGAAAAACAGCTAAAAACAAGAAAGAAAAACATGACTATTTACAAAGTTCCCCGGCCAAATCTAACTACATAATTGAAATAATCCAATTTTAGTACATCACCGCTTCTGCATGTAGGACTAAGGACATCCTCCTCAACCCATTGCCCTATGGACAATTTAGCACTCCATAGTAGTCGTCTGCGTTGATTTCTTGAAGCTCATCCCAACTTCAAACCACGTGCTGATCATCTTGGTCTCGACTCCTTGGCAGAAAAGTTCAATGTTAAATATTTGCCTATCTATAATCGCTTGCAGGCTACTCAGTTCACCCACAATTGTCCTACTGCGATTAATAGCGAAGACTGGCCCTAATTATATCGGACATACGCACTATAAAAACACATACAATACACACAATTTATACATAAAATATACATCTCGAGTCCGCGCCACTGGCTCGTTAACAAGTTCAAAATCCTGGCTGCACTCGCAGTCGCTATCTCGTCCGGTATTTCCGTCCCGTCTTGGACTTCGGTTCTGGTAAGCGCTAATTAGGGTGATACGATACTTCCCCCTTAAAGTTGAACTCGTCGTCTTTAAAAGAATGTTACAGTTTATCACGCGCTGGCGTGAAATATTTAGATCACACAATTTAGTTGATTTTAGAACAAATGTATTATAGCTTTTTTAAATTCGATACTGCAAACGCTGCGACTTAGCTTCCCAGAGCTCATAAAATAAATTAGCTTCACTGATTTTAGAGCGTAAAAATCACATTTCAAACTGGCGTGGAGTATGCCTCTGAAGGCTCCACAAGATTAGTACTTCGATAAATTCGAGCGTCAAAATCACACTTCAAACTGGCGTGGAGTATGCCTCTGAAGGCTCCACAAGATAAGTACTTAGATTGGCGTCAGGCCAGACTATCTATGAGAAACTGACAAGGGCGGTGGAGTGGGGCGGAGTCGGATAAAAACTTCCAGAGTTTATGTCTCACAAAGATGGGGCTAGTGTCATTCTTCTCCAAATAAATCCAACGTCTCAAATTACTCGAGCGGAGATTAATCCGTTCGGCGGTTCCTTAGATACACACTTCCGCGCGCTTTTTACTACTGACGCCGTCCACCTCGTGGTCACAGCTTGGTCTCTTGCGATTGGCTGATTCAATCGTATGTTCGTTGAGAGGACCTCGTGATTCTTCCTTTATGTCTCCAATTTTGGTACAGTAGTTGCACAATTTGGCCTTGAACTCGACTAGTTCTGGCCGTCCCCAGGAATAGCTACCAACTCAGCTTCTGTTGCAACCATTACGAAATGCTGGCCTCCCTAATATCCAAGTCGACTTCCTTATGTGCTGCCTGGGCCGTAGTAATAATAATAATAAATATGAATACTTATTTATCGAAGATCAATAAGGGTTCATTTATCCTCAGCAAGGTTTTGAAATTCGAAACAATTTATTGGTTTGGATTTCAAAAACAAAATCCACTGTAGTAACAACACATCTCTTTAAATCTCACTCAGCTGCTCGAGTGTATGCCCCTCTGACTCACTTAGTGTGCTCCCTTCTCGCTGGAATGTCATTCATATTTTCATTAGGTCTCCCCCTTCTCCTCACGTAGTTGCCACTCCCGTCGTCTCAGCTGCTCGTTGTTTACAAACAAAGTGCGTACTCACGCGCTCCCCGTGGATTTGAGTGTTTGCTTTCAAAAAAATAAATTTCTGGCAATACAGATTCTGCATAATCATCTTTCCTAATCATCAAATGGTTCCCTTCTGTAGTACGGTTTCAAATTGGCGCTATTAAAAACAGATTTTGCACCAGTGCTCACTTCTTCTAATCTGTAGGCATTGTTACCCAGATTCCTAATTACCCGGAACGGGCCAATGAATTTCGGACAGAACTTGGCGAAGACTTTGTTCTTAGGGTCGGAGATCGGTGGTCTACGAACCAGCACTAATTCCTGTTCTTGTAACTCTCGGTGAAACTTCTTTCCTCGGTACCGTCTCAGCCTTCGGTCCGCTTGGTTCCTCATGTGCTCCCTCGTTCGCTGGATTCGCAAATCATGCGCTAATAATGGATCCCTTGGGCAAGGAATGATCTTGTCCCAAGTTCTTTCCGGCCATATGTTGTGGTGTACAATCAGTGGGACTTGACCCGTCGACTCGTGCTTAGTAGTGTTCATGCACATCTCAATTTCCCCTACTTTGTCTACCCATTTATTGTGTTCGTTAGGAATCATTACTCTGTAGTATTTAGCGACACAGCGAATTGTTCTTTCGCTCGGATTTCCACAAGGATGACGAATACTTGAAAATATGTGTTTGATTCCTAGGCTCTCCAAACCTTGCCTAAAAACATTGCTTGTGAAATAGGTACCGTGATCTGATAGAATGGATTCCGGCTTCCCAAGCATCGGAATGACTTTGTTCTTAATTCGACTAAGGACTTGTCTTGATGTCGTCTTCTGAATAGGACATAGCACGACCATCTTCGAAAATACATCGACACATACCAAGAGGTGTCGGCATCCACGCTTTCCTTGTACTAAAGGACCAAAGCAATCAATCGCGAGCATCTCGCATGGTTTCTGCGGTAATAGTGGTCTTGGAGGTTGTTTCAGAATAAAGTTGTTCGGCTTTGTGCGCTGACAAGCGTCACACGTTCTAATTACTTCAACAATGGTGAATCTCATCTTGGGCCAAGTAAAGGTCTCCCCTATCGTAGCTTCAGTCTTATCCGTGCCGATATGTGCTAGGCTCTCGTGAACATGCCAAGTTAATCCCCTCTGTAGTGATGCTGGAACTAAGATCCGCAGTTTAGTATGATGCTCATCCACGTACTTATGTAACAAGTTATTCAAGTAGTGAAATCTCGCTTGTTTAGCACTGGCTTCCCGGTACTCCGGTGAATTTGGTTGTAACTCCTTCCTATAGAATTTTATCATCATCATCATCCATGGGTCAGCTTCTTGCTCCTTCCGAATATCCTTCAATCTTGCCAAAAACTCACGAGCCTTAGGTGTCAAGGTAATATTGTGAACTTCCGCTGTTACTTCGTTTCCGTCCTCAGGGTTTCTACTCAAGGCATCTGGTATGACGTTCAATTTCCCAGGACAATGCTCTATTGTGATGTCAAACTGCTGTATGTAGATGGACCAGCGCGTAACTCTCTCACTTGCTATTGTTGTCTTAAATAAAAATGTCAGTGCATGGTGGTCGGTTCTAACAATGATGGAATAACCGTAGATCATCTTGCGCCACTGTTGGAGAGAATATAGAATTGCTAGTAGCTCAAGTTCCGTAACTGTGTAGTTCCTCTCATGTTTCCGTAATTTACGACTCGTAAATGCCAAATAGGATTTCTTCTTGGGTTCTTCAGCGTCCTCTTGGTACAGCATAGCACCAATCCCAATTAACGAAGCATCTGCTTGAATGATAAATTGTTTCTCAAAATCCGGATATCCAAGTTTCACACAGTTTTCCAATAAATCCTTCGTTGCTTTAAAAGACCTGTCGCACTCCTCGTTCCACGACCATCGATTCGCTTTCTTCAACATCTCCTGCATGAGCGCTACTGTTTCTGTGTAACCAGGGCAATTTTCTTTGAAGAAACCTGTCACTCCCAAAAATGCTCTAACATGTTTGACTTTGGTAGGTGTGGGAAATTTCTTAATAGCATCAATCTTGGCTGGATTAGGCCTCACGCCCTCGACATCAATTATATGTCCCAAATATAAAATTTCGCTCTGGCAAAAATGTGACTTTTTTAAGTTGATCTTGAAGTTCATGGTTCTCAGGTTGTCCAGCAGTTTATTTAAATTTATCAAGTGTTCTTCCATTGTCTCAGAAGCGATTAATATGTCATCAACATATCTCGTGGTGAAGTTCTTGACCTCCTCAGTCAGATTTCTATCGAGTGCTCTAATGAGTGCACATCCCGCAGTTTTCACGCCAAAGGGCATTCGACACCAGATATAACTTTGATTATCGAATAAAAATCCCGTCAACAGTTGGGATTTTTCTTCAAGTTCAAGATGGTGGAAACTATTCGTCAAATCAACACTTGAGTATATCTTCTTCCCACGGAAGCCTTTCAAAACATCTTTGATCCTCGGTGCTTGGTCGTGCTCAACTAGCAGTTTGCTATTTAAAACTCGCGCGTCTAGGCATAGCCTAATTGATCCGTTTGGCTTGGTCACAGCCAATATTGCGTTCAGATAAGGAGTTGCAGCTTTCCTTATCATGCCAGAATCTAATAAGTTAGTAATAATGTCCTTCACCTGAGAAAAATGCTTCTCTGGGATCGGGTACAATTTACTTTTGAATGGGGTCCAATCTGTTACCTGCATCGCATATTGAAAATTTAAAACTTTCCCAGGTACGGTGTCAAACGCTCCTTTATGTAATCTTAAAATTCCTTCCAATCTTCTTCTATCAGATTCCCCTACGATGGCTTCCTTAAGTCGCTCCTGAAGTAGAATTTCGAATTTGGTTCCGCCCATTTCTTCTTCCGCCAAATGCACCCAAAGTTCCTGCGAAATATCTCGGCTGTCCATTTCTAGCACTGCTGTCTGGTTGACTTGCTCTCCCCTCAAGATCTTATCTCCGGCCTCATTAGTGCATTCCTCAACAACCCAAGTATTGGCCTCTCTTTCCAGCGGATTCTCTTCCATATTTAAACCCACGTGATCCAATCCTTCTACTTGTTTGAAGCTTACAGTGTTGTTATGTAAATCAATTACAGCATGAAAATCGCAGATGAAGTTGGCTCCTAAAATTATATTGTAGTTCATCTTTGGAATAACAATGAATGTTTGTGAAAAAGTATGGTTCAATATTTCCAGATCTAGAAATGCTTGCTGTTTACAATTCATAGTTTTGTCAGGAATGACACCTCTGACTTTCATTAGCGGTACCGGCATAATAGGAACAGTCTGTTTTCTTGCTATTTCTTTTATCAAAATTTCAGTGACTAGGCTCACCTGGCTACCTGTATCAATCAAACATCTCACCCTCATACCTCCAATATGCGCGTAAATAATTGGTAGCTGTCTGATAACATTTTCACGGTTCTTCACCACTTCCTCCAGGCAGTCGTCTGGGAATGCTACCCAATCTTCTATATTGGCCACTATCATCTCTTCTTGCTCCCTGGCGATCTCCGTTTTTAGCCTGTCTCCTTTCAGTTCATTTGGGTTTTTTTTTTATCCCGGGCCCCATTAGATGTGTTTCGCCGGTTATCATTCTGTCGCTCCTGTTGCCTCAGTAAACTCTCTGCCCCCTCTCCTTGATGGTTGTCTGGGCTCTGTCTGTTTGCCATGGCACGCCCCCACTTCTCCTTCTCCGCTTCTTCATTACTTAATTGATCCAAGTATTTACGGGATTCAATATATCGTTCGTCCCAGTTATTCCTATAATCTCCTCTGTTTTCTTGGCGATAGTCCCTGCCGTAACTCCATCTACCATCTCCATTTCTTTGGTAAGGTCTACCTTGTCTCTGGTTTCCCCTCCAATTCGTGTATTCCCGCTGGTACGTCCACTGATTATTTTGATTTTGGTTATTCTGATGATATCTCCCGCGGTTATTCTGATAATTCTGATTGTTGTTATGGAACTGGTTTCGGCCGTCAAAATCTTGTCTTCTTGGCGTGAACTGTGTCCCTGTGGACTGTGTCTTACTTTGGTTCCCCTGGCCGTGGTTATTTTGGAGTCCCTGAACTACCTCTGCCGTGTTGACACATTCCAAATTCCTTCTTCCTGTCTGTGGGCTTACCATACTCGTCTCATCTAAGTGTCTGAGTAATTCTTCGGCTTGGACTGCGGTCTGAATATTTCCTGCGACTAATAATTGTTGGATATGCATTGGGAGTTGTTTTCCGATGGTTAGAACCATATTCGGCTCGCTAGGCGGGTCATCAAAATCCCTGAATTTTACCAATTGCTGACTGAAGAATTCTGAAAAACGGGTTGGATGTGTACTGTGGTATTTGCGCGTGTACAGGTCCATTCTTAACCCTTGCTGTAACGAAGGACTCCAAAACTTCTTCAAAAACGCCTCGCGGAATTGAGCCATGTCTGTAAACGTGTACTTGAAACTTAAAAACCAGGTCAGGCTAGGTCCTTCTAAAAATTTCTCCACCAGTCTTAATTGTTTCTCCGGGCCGATGTGTTGGTCATTAAAGTAGTCAGTTAATTGCCGTAGAAATGCTTTGGGAGTAGTTCCTGAATGTTCTTTAAACTTATCGGGCTTAAAATCATTACCCCGAATGACTTGGATGACTTGGGCTGGTGCCAAGTTCGGTTGCGGAGTTGAAGTCTCCCCCCTGTACTGCTGGAATGCATTAGTCGTTAGTCTGGGACTTTGACCCCGACTCGTGTCCTCAGCCAACTTCGAACCTGCCGGACTTCCAATACTTGTTTGCTTTTCCGGAATATTTTCGTTTGAAAATAATGTCGCATTCTCTAACGATCTAATCTCGTTTTTTATGATTAATTCTGAGTGTTCCTGTAATTTCGACTTCATATTTTCCTCCAGTGCCTGCATTCGCTTTAAAACTGCCAGCCTGTCTTCCTTATTCGCATGAGCCTGCTGGTCCCAATCTCGCCGGATCCTACTTTTTAAGCTATTTATTTTCTCCTCGTTCCTCTCCTGATTCTTCTCTAGCTCTTCACGTATCCGTTCCTGCGTTTTCACTAGTTGTTCTTCCAAATTATCCTGAGTTTTGACGAGCTGCTCCCCTACTTCTTGTCTTATGACCTCCTGTGTGTTTATTAGCTGGCCTTCCATCTCTTTTCTTATGATCTCTTGTGTTCTGCCTAATTGCTCCTCTAAATTTTCTCGCAAGTGTATCCGCTCGGTTTCAGCCTTAACTTCGACTTTATCTATTTCCTTTATTAATTCCAGCACGTTGTTATCTACCGAATTAATTTGCTGCTGTAGTTTCTCTTGGGTTTTCTTCACTCCCGCGGTGTTACTGACACATGCTGCCTCTATCTGCTTGAGTTTATCTGCCACCATCTCGTCAAATTGTACTAATTTGTTATCAAATTTCGCCTCCAATTTCTTCATTTCGCCTAACTGTTTGATGTTGTTTTCCGCAATCTCGCCTGCCAGTTTCTCTACTTTTTGAACGCTCTGATTAATATCATTTGTGATTTTTCCTAACTGTTCGGTTTGTGTTACCGCCTGTTGTGACAATTTGTGGTTTAGTTCATTGAATTGTTTGTCCGTGTCTAATTTCTGGGCTTCTAACTGGACCGAAATGTTACCGCTCATATCAAGTAATTGTTTTTCACTATGCTCACGCTGAGCTTCTAATTGTTCTTTTAATTGTTCTTCCGTCTTTACGGACATCTGCACTAATTGTTCTTCCGTTTTCGCGGACATTTGGATCGACATCTGTTCTAACAATGCCTTTATCTCATCAACACTCGCCATATCACACACAAAATATATTCAGAGAAAAACAGGGTTATGGGCTAAGGTTTCAGCCCTATACGCACATACATGTCACACATTTAAATATTACTGGCTCTAATTTAATGAAAATTTCAGTAACAAAATTTACTGAATACAATGACGTTTATTTCCAAACAACAAAATAACCCCTAGTGATCTGCTTTTAAATTCCTAACCAACAGAATTTACGAAACACCAATTAACCGAAGTCAATTAAATGTCAAATATAAGGCAACATCTTCCTGCTTTGACTGAGTTCATTAATAATGCAAATTTCTAATTTTAATGTGGGCGCCAGAACAAGTTTATAACAAATACCAAATCAAATTCTAACCTTGTTCAATATTTCTAACTTTAGGAACTCAGTGATTTTACTAATGCACATGGCGGTACAACATCGCCTCCATTTACTGAATTTACATGTCCGCTTGACCTGGCATCATTTCTCAACGAAATAAATATGAGATCAGCAAAGCAACAACAACAACAATCCCCACTTGGGCAGCCATTTTTGTTTTATGAACCCTTGCAAAGAAGCATATGAGACTCAGATTCGGGGCGTAACAGGTCATATTCGTAAGTTGCTGTCAGGGCGCTTCATTAACTTGCAGGGTAACATATAACAAAATAACATGCAGGAAAGAGTGAAGCCAGGGTTAAAAACAACTGAATTTAATAACAAATCACCATATTTACACATAAACAATTAACAACAAAAACTCCCAACTGACTCCCGCTTAATAAAAATGCCAAAGACTTAGGCGATATCTCTGGAGAGATTAATTACCTGGACCAAGTGTCCTTAAAATAAAAGATACAAAAAGTGACCATATAAGTGCGTACGCCGTTCTACATGCATCACGATGTGTACTTTGAATGCGTGATTCGTTATCATCCAGAATGACCCTTCAAACAACGAACCCGCATTTCCTAGAGCTAGACCGACACAAGGGAACACAACTACAATACTTAAGTTAAATCGACACTTCCTAACTCTACTATAAACAAACACAAAATTTCCGTGTGAAATTGGACTTAAATTGCCGTAGCAACATTTACTGCCTAAAAACTTAGGACTTCTCACACAAATCAACACAAGTACATTAACACGTGACCAATAGAAAAATACTCAAATGACCGCTGTCAAAATTTACAAATACTCTACCACTACACCACACGGGTGTGACAAACAAAAATTACATGAAATCGAGTCATCAACAAAGCAATAGGCAAACAGCCAACATTTACGTTAATCACAATATTCTTATCCATACAAGGTACAACAATCCGTTCCACACATGGCGAACTCCCCAATTAATTATGGCTTAAAAATTAGCCATCACAATGAACAGGTTTGCTACATGAAAGCTTACAGGGTTCAGTCGGACAAAAAGGACTGCCTATCAAAATAAGTCACAGGCAAAACGGGCGGTTTGTGGAACTCTGCATGTCTGTCAACCCACGTGTCAATAACCTCGACCTCCCAGAACATGGGGTCGAACCTCGAAGAAATGTGCCCCAAAGCACAATAATACGTGTGTGTCAGAAAAACATATGGACAAGAATCAGCAGTCTCCCAAGAGCACTCTGTCTTTCCATCTAAAAATACAACAGCAGCAAAAAAATATAAGGGCGGTAGGACAACTACCCCCTCCTCACGTAGAATCAACACACACAAGACACATCAACACACACTGAATCACACGTATGGGTTGTGACAGACCCTGAAATAAAAGACACAAATAATATCCACATGCTGGCGCCATCGTTCTATGCCGTGACTAGTCACCTGAAAAGGACTCAAGAAAAATCTATCAAATTAGAACGAAGGTGTTCTACAATTACTTTTAAGATGGTGCACTCGGCTACCCTAACATGAATAATAACCTGTTCAGCAAAATGTTTTACAATCATTTCCTCCCATTCCTATTTCAAATATTAACGTTAATAAAGCACCATTTATCGAATGTAACGGGTTCCGCAATTGCAAGGATAAAAATCACGCACGCACGCCGCGTACATTACACATGACTCACGAAAAAAAATCAAAATATCAACAAACACTTTGGCCACGCGCCAACGGACATTTAAACATATAGTGTCGGTACAAGAAAAACAGCTAAAAACAAGAAAGAAAAACATGACTATTTACAAAGTTCCCCGGCCAAATCTAACTACATAATTGAAATAATCCAATTTTAGTACATCACCGCTTCTGCATGTAGGACTAAGGACATCCTCCTCAACCCATTGCCCTATGGACAATTTAGCACTCCATAGTAGTCGTCTGCGTTGATTTCTTGAAGCTCATCCCAACTTCAAACCACGTGCTGATCATCTTGGTCTCGACTCCTTGGCAGAAAAGTTCAATGTTAAATATTTGCCTATCTATAATCGCTTGCAGGCTACTCAGTTCACCCACAATTGTCCTACTGCGATTAATAGCGAAGACTGGCCCTAATTATATCGGACATACGCACTATAAAAACACATACAATACACACAATTTATACATAAAATATACATCTCGAGTCCGCGCCACTGGCTCGTTAACAAGTTCAAAATCCTGGCTGCACTCGCAGTCGCTATCTCGTCCGGTATTTCCGTCCCGTCTTGGACTTCGGTTCTGGTAAGCGCTAATTAGGGTGATACGATACTTCCCCCTTAAAGTTGAACTCGTCGTCTTTAAAAGAATGTTACAGTTTATCACGCGCTGGCGTGAAATATTTAGATCACACAATTTAGTTGATTTTAGAACAAATGTATTATAGCTTTTTTAAATTCGATACTGCAAACGCTGCGACTTAGCTTCCCAGAGCTCATAAAATAAATTAGCTTCACTGATTTTAGAGCGTAAAAATCACATTTCAAACTGGCGTGGAGTATGCCTCTGAAGGCTCCACAAGATTAGTACTTCGATAAATTCGAGCGTCAAAATCACACTTCAAACTGGCGTGGAGTATGCCTCTGAAGGCTCCACAAGATAAGTACTTAGATTGGCGTCAGGCCAGACTATTTATGAGAAACTGACAAGGGCGGTGGAGTGGGGCGGAGTCGGATAAAAACTTCCAGAGTTTATGTCTCACAAAGATGGGGCTAGTGTCATTCTTCTCCAAATAAATCCAACGTCTCAAATTACTCGAGCGGAGATTAATCCGTTCGGCGGTTCCTTAGATACACACTTCCGCGCGCTTTTTACTACTGACGCCGTCCACCTCGTGGTCACAGCTTGGTCTCTTGCGATTGGCTGATTCAATCGTATGTTCGTTGAGAGGACCTCGTGATTCTTCCTTTATGTCTCCAATTTTGGTACAGTAGTTGCACAATTTGGCCTTGAACTCGACTAGTTCTGGCCGTCCCCAGGAATAGCTACCAACTCAGCTTCTGTTGCAACCATTACGAAATGCTGGCCTCCCTAATATCCAAGTCGACTTCCTTATGTGCTGCCTGGGCCGTAGTAATAATAATAATAAATATGAATACTTATTTATCGAAGATCAATAAGGGTTCAATACCATGTGATTTTTTTTTAGCGTATGGCTTTTAGTGCTGGGAGTGTCCGAGGACATGTTCGGCTCGCCAGCTTTGTAGCTGCTTCGAGACGGACACCCAATGGGTGAGCTATAAGTACCGTTGGAGAGGAAAGTTGGAATGTAACGACGAGGAGTTGGAAGGTAGCGGCTGTGGCCTATAGTTAGGGACCAACCCCGGCATTTGCCTGGAAGGAAGATGGGAAACCACAGAAGAGTATCTTCAAGGTTGCCGGCGGGGGGATTCGAACCTCCTCGCCTCCCGGATGTGAGCGACTGCCAGCAGCCATGCCGTAACGACCACGGCTAACTCACCCGGTTACCATGTGATATTAAGCTCCCACAGAGTAACCAGCGAAATTAAACTCACTTGAGAAAAGAAAATCAGGAAAATAAATCTAAATTCAATTTGATATTTTACAGCAGGTAAATTGGATTAATAACTAATGATACATTTAATTGCGCAGACACTAAACTAAAATGAGTTTTCCATATTCCCGGGCTTACATCTGACCTCAAGACCCGAACGGCAAGTACCTCTTTCCGTGCATAGAAAAGAATAAACGCTACCTGAATTACCAGAATTACGTGAAAACGTACGATCAGATTTTGAATCCATTTAGATATTTGGGACCTGTGAATCATAAACTTTCAGAAAATAAGGGTGGATAATTTCTTACCCAATTTTTACAGGAATTGAGATCACGTGATCAGAGCTCGGTTCCGGTCCGTCTTCAAAACAGATAAATATCAGCACCATAGTAGACAGAAATCCCAGTAGAATGGAAGATGGCAGTAGTAGTTCCGATTCACAAAAAGGGAGATAAATTCGAGTGCAATAATTACCGAGGGATATCATTAATAAGCAGCGCATATAAAGTATTCTCAAGAATAATCTACAACAGACTAGCATGATATGCAGAAGAAATTCTTGGAGATCACCAAGCAGGATTTAGAAGCCAAAGATCTACAACAGACCAAATTTTTGTCTTAAAGCAAGTAATATCCAAATATTGGGAGTTTAACAAAACAGCCCATCTTCTTTTTGTAGATTTCAAGAAGGCATTCGATAGTGTCAATAGGAAACAAATGTGGAAATACATGCAGCGGAATGGAATACCAGAAAAACGTATCACTATGGCAAAACTGTGCACAGAAGGTCCAAATGCAAAATTAGAATCAATAATGAATATACCGAAGAATTTAATGTCAACACTGGAGTAAGACAGGGCGATGGACTCTCGCCTTTATTATTCAATTTAGCTTTAGAAGAAACATTGAAACGAGTAAACCAGCTCCACCCAGGCCTTGAAGTGGGAACCAAGATAAACATATTAGCTTATGCTGATGACATAACACTCATGGCAGAAAGCGAATACGATCTAAAAATACTCACAGAAACCCTTATTGAAGAAGCCAAGGAGGTAGGTCTAATGATAAATGAACAAAAATCAAAATATCTAGTTGTAGGAAGGAATGCAGCACAAGTACAAAACCCCTTAACAGTTGCTTCATACGCTTTTCACAGATGTACTGAGTTCAGATATCTGGGGATTATCATAGACCAGAATAATATGGAAGAAACAGAAATAAAATCAAGAATTCTCAGTGGCAACAAAAGCTACTGGTCTCTGCAAAATCTCTTAAAGAGTAAAATTATATCTAGAAAAACTAAAGTGAGAATTTATAAAAGCATTATACTTCCTGTTGTCACGTATGGCTCAGAAACCTGGGTATTGTCCAAGCAAACTGAAAGGAAATTAGTAACTTTTGAAAATAGAATACTACGACGCATTTTCGGACCGATAGTAGAAAATGGCCTGTGGAGAATTAGAACAAATATGGAATTGCGGGATCTCTACAAAGAACCGGATATCGTCGCCCGTGCCAAAAGCCAAAGACTACGATGGGCTGGTCATGTACATAGAAGAAGTAGAGAATTGAATTTAAGGGCAGTTTTGGAAGGTGTACCCAGAGGAAGGCGACCATTGGGACGACTGAGACTTCGCTGGTGGGACCAAGTTCAAAAAGATATGAGAAAAATCGGAGTCACGGAGGACATAATGGATGATCGAGAAAGATGGCGCCGTGCTGTTGGCGAGGCCAAAAACCTGCTTAGGTTTGAGTGGCCATCTAGGTAAGGTAAGGTAAGGTACCATAGTAGATTCACATACAGTCTAAGATCGCCTATGAGAGGCGGAATTCTGTGTTGGTTGACCTAAGGTTTGGGTGACAAAGAAACCTTGAATATATACGTTCCAACTGTAAAAATGCTTTAATTAAGTGTAAGCACAAAATATAAGTCGTAATCTCGTGGAATTATCTCGGATTGAGTAGGGATAAAAGCTACTGGGATTTAACCGATAGCATAGAAGATTCAACAAACAAAGAGACGTCAAACATCGCTCGTAGCTAAGCCAGCTATTGAAATGAACTGTACGCGAATGAGCAAAAGTCGCTCTGTATACGTGTGAGCATTGTACGCAACCCAAGAGTTTTCTAGAAGTTGCCCAGAAAATGTGTCCCAACGTGTGATTTAGTAGAGTGTTAAGACTCCATAGTGCCACGTAGGTGACAAGCCTCGCGAGGACATTCTAGTGTTAATATTAAGCAAGTATATGTATAATATTTTTAATGATAATTAATCCTTATAATGTGTGTTCAAATGAAAGGTGTTGTTATGAATATGTGTAAAGTGATGTCCAACCTTGAAATGGGCGGCAACGCGGAGATATGACCGGGGACAAAGACCTGTTCTGGTATGCTACCATCAAGTTCAAAGAGTGAGTACGAAAAAATGTATTTTCATTATCAGTTCTACCCTAAGGATAGAGGGAGACTGTTATATGTCAAATAATTATAATAATTTATGTGAATCTCTTGGATTTAAGTTGAGCATGTGACTGGGGGAATAAATAATTGTACAGAGCGATGGGTCGACAGTTATGCACTAAGTCGGAATTGCCTATTTTAACAAAAAGACGGGTTGATTAAGAATTAAATTTGTTTAGAGAGTTATTTTTCCGTCCCAGGAAATATACACTCGAAATTTCGATAATAATAATAATTATATTTTTCATAATGATGTCATTAAACGGTAAATGAACATAATAATACAAATAATGATGTAATTGAAGCAAGACAAATCTGCGTAGTTGTGATTCTAAACACAGGGTGTTTGTATGTATAAATTTGAATGATAGTAGAACAAATTCAGGTGAATCATGTGGCAATCCGGTAGTCTAGCGCTGCAAGAAAGTACTTTTGGTAAGTCAGTGTGTTGATGGGTGCAATAGCGACGATTTTATATAAAGGAGGCTAAGGAAAAGTCCTCATGCAATAGAGAAATAGATATAGTTCTGGTAGGAGAGGCGTGACCCCTACTCAGACATAGTTAATGATGCGGCATGTATAAGTCCCATCCGACGAGTATATTAGGATTACGTATGTGATAAACCCTAACGTTGTGTGATAAAAGAGGGAGATAGACAACGAATTAAATATGTGCACCTTAACACACACTATATGTAAGTAGGCTACTATGCAGATGAAGAATGAAGAAGCTACTGTGGTAAGTTTCGCAATTAAGTATGTGTTCTGTGAATGGTTTTCCCATTAAGTCGATAGACACTGTTTGATGGTGTTAGGTACGATCCATGTAGCATTTCTGTGTGACCAAGTATAGGAATACCCGCAAGTTAATTCGAGAAGAGGCATGGACCCTGCACAACGTAAATTGCTGTTGTTTCATGCATGTGATTTGTAAGGCAAATTCCTGACTTAACTGCGAATTTAGAACTCTGTTTGAATTTACTCCTATAATATGTGAATATATTGTGAGGGGACGATGAATCGCTAATCTAGTTTAGATTTATTATGTAGTTGCTAACGAGTCATTTTGAGCTCTCGCCATAAACGCTGTGTGAGCGATTGTCTTTCAGGGCACAGTTTTGTTTGAATTTTTGTCAAGTGTAAAATATTTCCCTCATTCTTAGATGGTAGGACTGGTAAATACTCACTTATCATTGACTTCATGTCACAAAATCTTAATAGATCTCGATTGTTTTCTCCATCAACCATGTTAATCATGTTAACCATGTTATTAAATTAGGTCACTCTCTTACACTTAGAGCACTTAAACTAGTGCACAAGTAATCTCACGTAATAATTGATTGGTTTTGACTTTGGCACAAGTCAATAATATGCAAGTTGAGGTTTATTTACGTAACGTATATTGTTTGCAATGGTTGAGTGTACGTCAATAATATAATTGATTGCACGGCGAGATTTTTACCGCCAGAAATATTATCAGGTTTTAGTGATTTTATGTAAACCTTGATAGATGTATAGATCATTATAGATCATTTGGTAACTTTATGAAGTTCTGGATCTTTGTGATCTTCAAATATTTTTATTCAGAGATGGCGTGTGTGGTATGATTTGTGTTACAATTGCAGTATTGTAAATCAGGGGTAAATTATTGTTCGATTTTTGTAATATTTTTGAATTGTTTATCATGTAGTTGTCTTTTTATAAATTTATAAATGCAAAGTCTTAGCGAAAGATATGTGTTGTTTATTTCCCTACTCTTAAGAACCTGTATGTAGACCTCCTAATGTGCTGTAGTGTATCTAATACGAATGAATCCGGTATGACCCCGAGGTCCGGCTGATATTATCTGTACAAATGGCCTACAAAATTCACAAACGGCTACAATATGAAAAGAGGGTATTCAGTTCGTCACAGAACTACGCCTTAAAAATTACATAAGATTAATAAAATCACATGGATTATTAGTTTTGATTGTTATGGAATCATTGTCAGTCCCCCTACACTCAGGCTATGTGGGTCAATATACTTACAATACATACAATTTTAGTTACAGAAGTTTATTGTAAACAGTTAGTTCCGTTAGCTTTATATGGTTTTTGTTATGATAATGTTAGTGTCTATTGACTTTAAAGTTTACTTCAAGTAAAATGCAACACACTGGCCTGGAAGGTTAAAGGTAAATGTTGAACTAATATTAGGTAATAATCGTAATAATAGAAGAAGTCTAGTGCTTCAAATACTTGAGGTTTATAATAAACACCAATTCAGAACGAAACTAAATTCGACCGCATTGTACGACGGATCGAGGCCTAGTCAAGTTCACGAGGCGACCCTCAAATTATACTACCTTGAAACAAAAGGGGGAAATAAAGGGGAGAGGGGAATGACGCAGTGAGCCAACACTAAGTCAAAATGGAAGACCGAAATGCAATCAGCTAAGTTCACAATCCACTCTAACCTGACCGTTTAATAACGTTCATATAGTCATAGCGTTGACAACAGACGGTCCTTGGATCATAGATTATGTATTACAATGCTTGCATTGTTCAGTGTTGAAACAGGACTTCGACAAGGAAGTGTGTTATCCCCTATACTGTTTATAACTGTCATGGATGAAATCCACAAGAGTGTGAAACGAAGAATGGGAAGCAAGGAGACTAGCCTTACTCTTTGCAGACGACATAGTAATATGGGGAGAAAATGGAATAGAAGTGCAAGAACAAGTCACTGGATGGTTTCAAGAGATAGAGAAATATGGTATGAAAATAGTGTGCAGGAGAGTAAGACTGTAGTGATGACAAGAAACAAGAGAGAAGGAAGACAGAATATTGAAGTCAATGGAAATCCATTGGATATGGTGAAAAGCTTTAATTATTTGGGGAGTATACTCACAGAAGATGGTGCAATAAATGAAGAAATTGGAAAGAGAATCCAACAAGCTTATGGGTTTTACCAGTGTGTGAGAGGTTTAGTATAGAACCAGGAAGTCCCAGAGAAAGGCAAGAAAGTTCTATTCTCAATGTATTAAACACCAATTTTTACATATGCAGCAGGTACTTGGACCACAACAAAACGCGACGAATGCCGAATCCAAGCAGCCGAGATGAAGTTCCTTAGAGGAATAATTGGGAAGACACGGAGCGATAAAATCAGAAATATGGACATTAGGGAGAGAACTGTGTTCCTATAACTGCAAGACAAGATGGAGACCAGTAAGCTGAAGTGGTACGGACATATGATGACAATGGAAGAATATAGAGTACCAAAAAGAATTTTAATTGAGAAAATACCAGGAAGAAGACCACGAGGAAGGGCCAGAAAGAGGTGGATAGATACGGTGAAGGAAAGCATTGAGAAAAGAGCAGTAAAAGAAAAAGAAGTATTGAAAGAAGGAAATGAATGGTGGAGGGATAGACAACTGTGGAGGTCCTTGATTCGCAACCCGACCCAGGGAACTGGAAAAGGAAAATTATGATGAAAAAGAAGAAGAATGCTTGCATAATTGGTACGATCAACATATTGAAATTGTTTGGGTGATGGCCTGGTAGTTTGGCCTTAAGACGCTTTGTACATTAAGGTATGCTTGTTTTAAAAATTTGGTAGTGATCCGAGGAAGTCTAGTCGAAACTTTATTTAAACTTTGAACATTTGGAAGACTGCCATTTTATTTTCAATAGCATGGCGCTGATGTAATACATGTCACTGAGGTTTCCTTTACTAGTGCTACCTCTGTATCAAACTTGGTTCAATTAGGCTTCGTCGTGAATTGATGAGGTGGACAGACATACACACTTCACACAGACATTTCGCCAGTGTAGATGCCATAAGTCTGCTATCATATTTTACACAAATCGAAGGTAGGCTAAAAACGTAACACTTATAAAGGTGTAATAGACTAACGGAATAAATATTCAACAAAAATATATAAAATGCATGTATATTTGTGCGGCATTTCAAAGTGTGGAGTGTAAAGCATTTCCATGGATTTATATAAATCCATGCTGATTCATTTTTCCTTGCACACTACCGCACAATTTGAAGCCAAACAAAACACTATACTATATTAACCACACATTATGGCTTCTATCACTTCAATATAACCACACACGCACTAATGCATCAGAGAAGCACTCACTGCAAACTGCACTGCCAGCCCATCTGAAAGGAAATATCTGACATTGGACCGCAAGGATTAGACTTCAGATTTGCAAAGATATATCTAATTACTTCATGTATATAAAATCGATGGAACGTTGTAGTTTTACGTGATCGTTAATCATAAGCCACGTCACAATTTCTTCTACGTTGAGTCTGAATCACTAGACGTGGGATTTCACTTCCAAGTCATTAAATTTTACAAGCTTTAACCATGTAGTTCAAGTAAGCTGTTGTTGTTGATTCGTTTGGGGGAATTGCAACATGTAGTAGTCACGTTTGCGTTAAGCTCTATGCGCAGGTACGTTTAAAAGTTGAGACCCAATTTGATAGCCAGCATATCTCACACAAGTCACTTCCCCTTCCATAAGCATAAGGATGTGGGACTACAAAATAAATCCATCAGTCTTCAGTCTGGTTTCAGTGTTGTAATTGTTTTTACATGATTAAGGGTTTGTCATCAGTCCCTTGTATTTAGGCGTCCATTGAGTTTGATAACCTGTGTTTCTGTGATGACTACATGAATGGCTGTAACTGTATTTGTTTATCTGTCGTGTTTGATTGGAATTTCTTCCCGGAACATGCAATAAGTTACGATCCTGGAATTTGCTATAAATAGCTACTTATTGTTGATTTAAGGGGCGGAACTACGAGGTTTGATATAAATGATTGTGGATAAACCTGGCAAAAATCCTCACTCTTGATAAAAGCTGTAAATGGCGAATTAATAATATCGGTTCTCCGAATCCGCAGAAATCCATTGCAATTTTTGAGTGACTTCCTACGTTTGCGTTCGCTACTGGCTGCTATAGCTTTGGGGAGTGTTAAAGATCCAGTAGACAACACTTTAGTTCTGAGAATGGAACTTTTATCCAATAAAGCTAGATGAAATACATAATTAAACTTGTGTTGCCATTTCCTGTCCTTTTCCCACATCACTGACACATTCTTGAAGAAATCATGGATATAGTGCAATCACAAGCTCCTCCTTCTGTAGTGGTTAGCGCTCCTGGCTGTCACCTTGGAGCTCCGGGTTCGATTCTCGGCCCTACTGAGAAATTTAATTCAGGTCTGAGGGCAGAAACGGGGTACACTCTGCCTCGTGAGGCAATGTTCCGAAGAGATTGGTTTGATTGCTACCTCAGACATCTTGTAAATGTTTTCCCTGGATACCTACTTCTACTCCAGGTCAATGCTGGGATAAGGCCACGGTCACCTTCTTCCCAATCCTCATCTGAATCACAATTACACACTAATCCAGCCATCGCAATAACAAAGGTTATCAGACATATTCCACACACAAGTACTTGAGGCTACATGACCACGATGTCGCAAAACCCCCAAATCAACCAACAAAAACAAATCAATGGTTAGATGACAGACAGCCTTATAACGGAGAAGTGGAAGAAATATTTTGGGGTTCGTGCACCTCAGAAAATTCAAAATACTTAATAAGACAACTCTTTTGTAGATCTCCTCGACAATATAATCATTAACAACATCACACTTACATAGAACAGTTCATGGAAATTAGCAGTAATGGAGAGCCATACATTGTTTAGTTAACTGTTATCTAATTGAAATACGAACGCTGCATCAATACTTAGAAGGCAATAGGTGTTAGCGCGACCAGCTGGGGACGACAGGTGATGCTGAGGGCAATGTAACCATAGAAAGTGGGACATGACTGACATTCACCAACACACATGTTAAATTAATTCACTTGTTTAATGGATTATGCTGCTGGTAGTCATATCTAGCGTACAAAGAGAAGAAAAAGATTTTGGGTTTTGTCTGCAACCTGTAGAAGGATGTCCAGATGATAACTGTACGAGCAGTGTATGGAACGATGATGGACAAATTATTTCCAGCGAATGCTTGGGTTTATAGTAGCCTTCAGCATTAGAAAATTAGGGTAAATGACAGGGAAAATGATTTCAGTAACGTCAAGACAAGCAAGCATATGACGCCGGTCAATGCTCCCTATCCCTCATAGCCAAGATATAACACCCAATATGAAACCGTCTTTTTACATATTTCAATTTTGTACAAGAGTGAGGCCACTGTATGTACAGTCAGATCAAGTAAGGCCTCATAACCTGTGAGCATGCTTCAGACCACCCGTATCTACCGCTGAATTGTTGAACTATTTTAGGGGTTTACAGCATGAATATGAAACATAACCCACGTTCCATGTCTGAGAACTAGTAAGGGACACTGAGATGGATGGGATTGTACTTTTTCCACATGTTGGCGACGCTCAAACCAATTCCGTTTCATAATTGTATTCTCAAATGTAGTTCTATTATTTTCCAGAGACAAGCAAACATTGTAATGTTACACATTTCATTTTCACCGTTTGATTATTGTCAACTTAATGCATATCCATGCCTCTTAAATTGAAAATGGACAACCCTAATACGTACAGCACGCTATGGAATTCTGCATTGTTTTGAATGTTGCGATGAACACAATAAGATGTTCATACACACTACATCAAATTAGCATTTCGCTTATTTATCATATTTACTGTAATAAAAGTAGTGAATTTAATTACCTATTTTGCTTTACTTGTCGTTTGCATGAAAAGCCTTTCTACGTCGCATGGTTTCATTCCTTATAAAATAGGCAAAACGTCATATTTCAGTAAATTTTGTGTTACAGTATTTTCAAAGGTAAGCTGCTTACCGAATACAATTATATCCACACAGAGTACTTGCAGTGATCACCTCCCTCATTCCGTCAATTAAAAGCTTGCATGCATCCACAGTTGACATACCGCCTCTTCTACACCCCACAACAATATTTATCTCTCACAAGCTCTGTCATTCCCTCATATGAAGACAGTTTCAATTCATTTGGGGACATGTTGAAGAGCAATCGGTCTACTGACCAGATGTACTGTTTAGGGGTGGAAATGTTTTATTTATTTGTGGGAACGTAGCACGTCTCTTTCAAGAGGGTTTCTTGTTGATCTTCAGCCTGTATAGTGTAGTATTAAGCGTCTTCAGGAGAGATACATAATTCATCATCCCTCTTTGTTAGCTCGAAGCCACTTTTGAAGGCATTGACTTTAATATCGAACGGTTTTGCTAGAGATGCCCTTATAACACAAATAAAAAGGGCCGATAAATTGGAAAGCTTAGAGAAATATATACCACGATGGAGAGACATGCTTAGCGCAGATTTACTTCAAATCTCTCACTGACTTGAAGAAGTTACCCATTTCATCCCATTGTTGTCTTTTAATTAAAATTGTAACGATTTACACTACTCAAGGCATTTCTTATAAGACGTTCCTACTTTAGTGGGCACTCCCCCAGTTAGTAATAATAAGAAAATCTAAACATGCCAGCCTCCTGTTAAACATTTTGTTGAGATTCTTTCCAGATTAGCTTACACTAATGTTACTGTTTTCAACAGAGAACACTCATTAGATACTTATTCAATACTTGGTAAGGTTTTCATTCTTACAACCTCAGCAGAAATACCAACAGCATAAGACGAGAAGCTGGAGACAAATGGATTGGCACCATATATTTCCATATGCTATGTTCCAGTTTAAGTTGGACAACTTTTTTTGCAAGGACCAAGCGGCATTCAATGACGAATAAGAAATGGCTGTTCTAAGACACCCTTGTTAAAAATGCAAAACGCACGTTTGAATTACAGCTAGGATGATTTAAGGTTGGCCTATATAACAATAAGTTTACTTTTCTAAATCCTTGGAATATTCCCGTCGTTTTAAGTTTATAGTTTGATATTGTTGTTTTAAGGAGTGGAACTATGAGGTCATATGCCCCCGTTTTAAGGTTGCCTACGGATAATTCAACCACACCCTGAAATGCCTGCATGTTTTACTATGTGTATTCCTGGCCACGTAATTTTCTTTTGACCCACAGTGAGCTTTCGGTCGTAAATATTTTTCACATAGCCAATTCCGCACAAAAAGGATTGGTCCTCAGCGTATTTGCTGCATATTAAAATATGACCTGTGGACGATATTCCATAAGACATTAAATCTGATATCTGAACGTCCATTGTTGATATATCCATAACAACAGAAGCACTATTATAAAATTATAGTTAAAGAATTACAGTTATAACAAGAGTAGTACCGTGGACACACATTCAGAAATATGTTTGAGTATAATTCCTATAGAATTATACAACCAGTAAGGAACCAACAACACAAAAAGCCAAAACATATTGGCATTTGAAAAACGTTCGTCCTGTAATGGATCCTGCAATATGAATTGTAATACAGAAGAAGACCGTAATGGTGGTGAATATTGTTATAAGGGGAGGAACATCGAAATCATCTGCGCATATGCAACCATAAGTACATAAATACAGAAAGAAGTTAAAACTTTCAAGAAGGGGGCACGAAAGCACGAGGGTAATCATTGTCAAAGTTGCTATTCACGGAATAATTTGATGCATTAGGAGAAGGGCTGTTGTTATCGAATCATTTGTGACATCGTGGTCATGTACAAGTGTGTCTGGCGACCTATGGTGGTGTGAAGGTGAACGTGGATTTATGTTAGGAACCATCCCGGCATTTGACTTGAGTATACGTAGGAAACTGCCAAAATCCACTTCAAGGTCAGCTATGGTTGGATTTGATAACATCTATTCTTAGTTTTGCCTCACGAGGCTGAGTGAGCCCCGTTCTAGCCCTAAGACTAGAACTAAATTTCATGGCAGAGCCCGGAATTGAACCTTTGAATTCAGAATTTCAATACGTACCCCGAAACCACAGAATGTGGCTAGGAGCTGAGTAGAAGAGCACACAAATACACTACCAGAATTGGTAGGAGGAGGTGTAAACGTTCAACTTGCTAGAGAAGAAAACAAAACTCGGTACCGGTCCGCTATTCCACGCGCACTGACAGAGATGGAAATTAAAATGAAGTTAGTAGGTACCAATTACACGACTCTGGCCCCCAAAGTCCAAGTAGAGTGTTCTTTACAACGTCTTAAAGAAATACAAGGTTCGCTGGCGATGGAATGTTTCAGACACTGGAGTTTATTTTCTATGAGATGATTGTTTATTTATTTATTTGTCTAGCAATGGATTCCTGAGTGCAGAGCTCTGTCGTGGAGAACAGCACTGTACATAGTTCATTGCAAGGCAATAGATGACGGACTAACTACGCAAAGGCTAAATTATAATATATTTAGAGTATACAATGTGCAATTGAAGTGTGTTTCAAGCGATGATTCTGACACAATATAATTTCACTTACTGTACAATGCAATGCATGAACACTGGAAAATGTGTTATAATAGGCAGAAAATGAGCGTTTAAGCAAACGAACATTCATTTGAAGATGTTTTGAAGATAATGATAATAATGAATAATGATCGTGTGGCCTCCTGAGAGGGTTAGTGCAGGTCATTCTAATTGACGCCCGTGGGCGACCTACGCGTCGTAATGAGGATGAAGTGATAATGAAGACAGCACACACATACCCAGTCCCCGTGCCACGGGAATCAAACCCAGGAGATTAAAATCCCTGACGGCCCAGCCGGGAATCGAACCCGGGACACGTCGGGCCAAGGTCTAGTGCGCTAGCCATTTAGCCACGAAGCCGGATAGTGATAGTGATAATGATAAACTTAAAAACATTTGGAAAATGTATTTGAATGAGTGTGGGTATCGCAAGAGTAAATTGTTACACATTCAACGTCCGTAAACAGTACCTTTTCAAATGTTTACGAAATTCACAAATTTTAGAGAATCTTGCTAAATCATGCGGTATTGCTCGATTCCAAGCTCTGTGAATTTCAGAGGAATGTGGATCGTGGAGGGTGAGGTGAGGTGAGATGCGGGGGTTCCCTGTCCGTGCGTACTATCAGAAACAAATATATTGGTCGGTCAGTTAATGTTTGATCACTCACTCATTTGCAACCCCACACTGGTTTAAGCAGCGGCCCTGAGAGGCTTAGTGCAGGTCATTCTAACTGACGCCCGTGGGCGACCTACGCGTCGTAATGAGGACTAGACAAGAATTCCAGATAACATGACGGCTTGTTGACAGGTTTTTCTCTTCCCGCATGCCACTTCACCGCACCTCGCAAGTTCAGGAATCTTTGACTCGAGCAGTAAAGGGTTCTATACAGAGTTGAGCGATTGTTGCAGTTCTTTTTCACTAAATTTAGTAGTTCTAGTGCTGATTGCATACATACATACGTTTTAATATGAGACTGTTTTTCTTTCCAGCGTCCAGTCTGGTCTCCAAGCCTCTGTTTGCCAACAGGGTGCCTCCAGGCTCCATGATCCCTTATTAGCAGTTAGCACTACGGCCTCCTCTGCGTATACCCCTGTCACCACTTGACCGAACATTTCTAATTTATTTCCACATTCCTGCCATGATTTTCTTTTGGACTCTACTATTATTTGTTTTATCCAGTTTCTTTCAACTACTTACAGTTCTCTGACTGTTCTTAAACCCTGCAATTCCTGATCAGTTTCCTTAAAAGTCAGTAATGTTGCAGTCTCTTGTTGACCTGGTTCCTCTACCTTCTACCTTCCTCTGTGAATCTCCTTATGCTTCGAGAATGATTTCGTTAAAAGATAACCCCATGCTAGCGCAGAATTCCAGTATACATTTCCTATTAGTGTACTCTCCCCTATCCTCACCCATTACCTTCTCATACCCCTCAGTTATATTTCTTATCGTGGAATTATGTGCAAGTGTGCAAATAAATTTCCTCATGTGTATTGTGTCCATTAGACAAGGGTTTCGAAGGACCACCGGTCGTAAGCAGCCCTCACGAGACCCTCCTCTAACCAACTCACACACTGAGAGGATAGATGTGTTCTTAGACCAGCTCCGCACGAGAATATTAACCCAGGGCGTATCGGGAGTAGGAGACGTTTGTATGAAACTAGCCCAAAAACACACCCGAAAAAAATGGGCAAATGTAAGAAAGAATTAGGCCAGGCTTATGTAAAATTCCCACTAAATTTATTCCTTAAGAAAACATGTCCCTAGCCTATTTTGGAGAGGTAAAAAAATCGGTTAGTCCATAATAATCTACTCTGAAATTAAAATAAAACTTTCCTATCTAAAGTCTGCCTTAAGCCTCTCGGAGTCCTAATCACAGAAAAAATAATTGCAAACTAACAAAGAGCTTGACACGTAAATGAATCCCTACGCAGTACAATAATGATTTAATAATAATAATAATAATAATAACAATAACAAGAATCTACTGTAAAACAAATTATTCAAACATTGACAATCATACGAATTCATTACATTTACAGGCAACGATAAGAATACCTAAGACATGGTGGTGTCACCTCCAATTCTTACGTTAATCATCTAGCTAGTCCTAATTTACGTTAAAAATAAACGATAAGCTTATATTCCAAAGAAAAAGACAACGAAGCTAAGCACAATCTTTTCGTTATAAAAAGCAATGACTAGTACAACACAAATAAGTAACAACAAATTCAGGCACTCCTATGCCTGCACAATTTGTGCCCGTACCTACAAACAAGAATCACTGTTTGTGATTGATGGTGATGAAGTGTACGGTGGACAATTATGATGGGCCATCAGGTCTCACGTTACATTATCAATAACGACCGTGGTTTCAGATTACCACATCGTTAATGACCGTCGTCTCAAAGTAGGGTTTAAAGTCAAGATTGTATCAAAGTAAACGTCGATCATAAATTCTAATAATATTGGCCAGGAAAAGAAAACTTAAGTTTAGCATTCTTCATCTTATTTAATTACGAAATTATTTAATTGTCAGTTTAGATTAAAAAATCGTAACACTTTATTTTTTATCAGCTATTTCAAATTCAAATTTATCCTTCAAGATGTATTGTATTTTTATTGACCTAATAAGGTCGTCCGGTATCATGATGTGTAAAAAGAACCATCTAAATACTACCGTACTCAAAAATATCAGTGAAGCTCCAGTCACGAATAAACAACTACCAAGTTGCAACACATCACCCTGAAGTAATTGCAATAAACATAAACTATGGCTCGTCAGCCCAACGGTCAACAGGATAAAAATCATTCTCTGGTACCTTCAAAAATACCAACTCCATAAAGCGAGTGACCAATATCAGCTCCTTCAAGTGTCTCTAATAGACAGAACAATCACACAGTTCCTAATTTACACAACGAGTCAGTAATGGATTCATATTGGGATATTTATTAATTTAATCATACTTTCATAGCTGAGTTGTTCCTCTGAACTTCCATATATAATGTGTCTTTAAACACGGTGTGAATGCATTCTCAACAAGTTTTTCTGTGCAGAACTACAGTATATAGCATATTTCTATATTTCCTACTTATATTAATTGCTTCAATCAACCTACAAATTTTCAGTTTGATTGCTGTAATAGATTCGTAGATATGGAGAACCATCTGAATATTTAGGATGGTCACCATGTTGGATTTTTATATAAAGGCCTTAGAGTTATGTATTATTACATTAAGATTATTGTGTAGGTGTATTATTCAAACTTCAATCGCATGATTAGGACAGAAGAAATAAAAACGAGATCTTAAAATTTCGCTCAGCCGCCATCTTGTGGTTATGCAAATAATTGAAATCAATTAGATATCAGTGGATTATTCATAAAAGCATATACCATACGAAGTTCCACTACGCTCAGATGGTTAAATCGGGAGAAACATCTTTTTAAGTATTTCAATTACGCGTCGACGCCATGTTGGATTTGTGCTCACCAGGTTATTGAATGTCCCATAGGAGAACTTATGTTTGTAACCTCTGTCAACATACAAAATTTCAGTTTGATGGCTCTCATAGATTAATATATATTGAGAATCGTCTAAATACGAGGGTGGTGTCATAAGTCATGGCAACTTTTTTTTCTCGCGAACAGGAAACAACACAGAAAATCTATGATATGCATTTCGAAATATAGGGCAAAAAAAACAACAAATGTTTGGTGCTCTAATGCAACTGTCGGTGTATGCTAAATGTAGTATATCTAATGTTAGTTGAAATGCTAAAATGGTGATAAAAATCCGGAGTTTGTCTGTTTGGGGTGATTATATGGTTATACAAAAACAACTATGGTTATAATGTAATAATACAGGCTGATACTTATACGGTTGTCTTCCTGACTGGAACTTCGAGTAGTTTCGTGTTGACTCTGGCACCAGGTTTAGTCGACTAACCCGGGTGTTAACTGGACGAAACTGGTTATTCCTTTCTCCCCCCTTTGTTCCTGTGTGCTTTCTGAGGTCAGTGCTATGTTTATTTGTGTGACGTTGCCAAATCTAGATAAGAATGTATGTCATTGAATACAGGAAGATCTACAACTATTAAAGACCGTGGAACTGTCTTCGCCACATGTGGACCAAAAAGCCATTCAACTAAGCGCTGCCCGGTCTATTGAAGACGTCCCGGCACCTTTAATACTGCCGCGCATACCGGCCTAGGTTTATTGCAGAAAAAGTACATAGTACACCTGATCCAGATAACATTTACCTATTAACCACCGCTATCCCCCCCCCCCTTTATCTAGCTTGGCTGTATCGCTAAGTTGTGTCTTGTTTCCTACAGAGTGTGTTATTTAGTAGAGTGAAAAGGGGTGAACACTCCAAAATCGTGTGTTCATTTAGATTGTTGGGATAGTTTCGTTTGGCTAGGTGAATCTCGATTGCTTCCATTATGTCGAGAGCTCTGCCTTTCGATTCGCGATGAATTATTTTTAGTTCAGTCTCAGTTTTAGTAAAGCTGTGCGCCGTGTCACACATATGTTCGCATACGGCTGAATGTGTTCCGTATCTTATCGCATTCCTATGTTTATTATAACGTCTTCCACTCTGTCCAATGTAATACGCTTGACAACCAGTGTCTTGGCATGTAATAGAATATACCCCTGTGCACCATTGAGTTGAACCCCGCTAATTTGTGCGTACTGGGGTGATTAGACTGATTATCGATTGTATGCGAGGTTCGTGTGGCTTTCTGGAATATGGAACATGAAAGTTTGTTATCTTTACGTTCAATGGTTATGTCGGGGTAATTTATTTTCCGGTCTGTTTCGGATTCCTTAGTGAATTTGATTGAGTGATGTAGGCTATTAATGGATTGGAGAATTGTTTCTTCGCTTGTTAGTTCAGTATCGTAAATGCAAATTACATCATCTACGTATATTTTCCATATTACTATTTCCTTTGTTGAAGACTTTTCTAAGAACTCATTTTCTAGTGCATTAATGAAGATGTCAGCGATTAGTCCGCTTAGTGGTGATCCCATCGCTAGGCCTTCTGTTTGTGTGTACATTTTAATTTCAAATTGAAACACGTTTTGGCTGAGGACGACCGTCAGTAATCTCACAATCTCTTCAGTTTCTTTGCCGAATTGTTGGATTTTAAGTTGTTTTCGATAGTGTTGATTGCATCAATAATAGGTATATTGGTGTACATGTTAGTTACATCGAAATATACAAACCTAAAGCTAGGTTTCATTTGTAAGGTGTTCAATGCTGTTACTAATTCCGTTGTGTTCTTAACAGAGTTGGTTTTGTCGTTGGGAAGGCGGTGTTTTAAGACTTTTAGTAACTCTTTGCTAATTTTGTAACCTCACAAATATAGGGCATGTACGTATGCATAGTGACTGCAGATAAATTCTGACATCAGGAGATGCTCGTAGGTAAGTGATACAACACAGACCATTGGTAAACATTGTTTTCTTATGGTATAGACAGCAAATACACAAGACTACGTAAAAAGGACAGGTCTCCATTATTTACAGACCTTCAAAATAATCACCCAAGGTGTCTAATGTGCGTTACCAGCGGTGGGGTAGGCGCTGAATACCATTCGCTGCATGTGTATCGCCAACGTGTACCACCTCCCTCCGAAATGCTGTTACGATGTCTTCTTTGTTAGCCAACCGTCGTCCTCGTAGTGGCTTCTTGACTTTGGGGCGGAGAAATGAGATTTTAGTTAGTTAGTTAGTTATTGTTGTTTTAAGGAACGGAACTACGAGGTCATCTGCCCCTAAAAATGCGATTTTTATATACGATCGTTGCTCCTGCTTGTTGACTTCCATTGTGTGACGCTCTCACTCACACACTGAACTTAGGGGAATGCTTAGACCCACACTGTTGTTTACATACACGATCTAGTTGCATCCTACGCAAGGACCTACCGTACGTTTCCAAATGCATATCGTAGATTTTCCGTGTTGTCTCCTGTTCGCGAGAAAAAAAAAGTTGCCATGATTTATGACTCGACTCCATCATTTCGGATGGTCGCCATGTTGGATTTTAATATATGAAGGCCATAGAGTTATCTAATATTAGATGAGTATTATCTTATAGGTTCATTATTCATACGTCGACTTCAATCGCATGATTAGAACACTAGAAATATAAACTTAATTTTAAAATTCTGCACAGCCGTCATCTTGAGGTTATGTAAACAATTGAAGTAAATTAGATGTCAATGCATTGCAATTTGTACAGTCATTTTTGTACCAAGTTTTACTGCGTTCGGATGGTTAAGGTACTCATCGGCCCTTCCATTAGTCATTTTCAATAAAAATTTTCGATTTTTATTGTCTTATTCGATAGTATGTCCTCTCTAGTTTCCAGAAATGTATAGTTTATACTAGTTTTATTGTTGTTTAGCTGATTTATATTCACATTAATAATCGGTGAGCATGCTTTTCAGCAGCTGTAAAGCAATTGTAAAACTTATACAAAAACTACGTTTCAATGTATCAAAGGGTCCTGATAATATTGTTAGTGAAGTACTTAAACTAGGAGGTAGGGCCGTGGCACGATACTTGGAGGTGATGTTTAATGTGTCCATAAACAATGCGTAAATCCCAGATGACTGGAAAAAGGCTACGGTAGTGCCAATATTTAAGGGAGGGAGCAGACTTGAATTGGGCAACTACAGGCCGGTTAGCCTTACGTCCATCGTTTGTAAACAGATGGAGCATCTCATTTGCGACTACTTGAGGGAACAGTGGGAAACATTACCATGGTTTCATGATAGGCAACATGGATTTCGGAAAGGTTACTCATGCGAGAGTCAGATGCTATCACTTTTTCAAGACGTTAGCGAATCCTTAGACCATGGAGTTTCAGTCGACGCCGTGGTTATAGATTTTGCGAAGGCATTTGATGTCGTGCCGCATGACATGCTACTCCATAAATTAGCTTCGACGAAGATTGATAGAAGAGTAATTTGATGGATCCAAGAATTTTTGACGGGTCGTTCCCAGAAAGTGAAAGTCGAAGGCATATTCTCGGATGAAATTACCGTAACGTCGGGTATCCCTCAGGGCAGCGTAATCGGAACTTTGTTATTTTTGGCGTTTATAAATGACTTACCAAATGGGATTCACAGTGACTGTCGATTGTTTGCGGATGATTGTGTAATATATCGAAAGATACATGACTCACAAGACAATGCAGTGCTTCAAGAGGACCTGAACCTGGTCTATAAGTGGGCGATTGTAAATAAAATGAAAATAAACACAAGAAAATGTAGTCCCTTAAAAATAGGGAAAGCGCGAAGGCAGGATTTTCAATATAACATTGGCTCGGAAATACTTGTAGAAGAAGATTCTTGCAAATATTTGGGCGTTCACGCAAGGAATGATATGAAATGGAGTAGTCATGTAGGATGTGTAGTTTCAAAAGCTTACAGATCTCTGCACTTTGTAATGAGGGTATTAAAAGGAAGTAGTACCTCTGCTAAAGAATTAGGCCATTTGTCACTTGTAAGACCTATTCTGGAATATGCCTCGGCGGTTTGGGATCCATATCAAGTAGGGCTCATCAATGAGTTGGAAATGGTACAAAGAAAGGCCGCTAGATTTTTGCTCAGTGACTTGAATCCCAGGAGCAGTGTGAACCGTATGTTAAAGAAACTTGGGTGGGAATCACTGGAGGCTAGGAGGATGAAATCTAGACTCTGCGCTATGTACAACACGTATACAAATCAACCAGCATGGGGTGAGCTTAGCAAACGATTGGGAAAGCCCACTTACATGGGTAGGAGCGATCATCCTTTCAAAGTTAAGGGCCGACCACAGCGAACAAATTATGGTAAATATTCTTTTGTAAACCGTGTCATTGATAATTGGAACTCTCTACCTGCCGCAGTCTTAGAGCCTTTTCCCAAACATATAGGTGTGTTTAAGAAAAGACTGACTATTTGTGTAAATACTCCAGTTTAATTGTTGCATAATTGTTACGGTATTGAATTGTTATGTATAATTATTTATTTGTTATGTATATCCAATTTGCCACCGGGGGACACAGCCCCCATTGCAAATAAATGAATGAATGAATGAATTATCTGGCTTTGAAACAGTCAACTGAAACAATATAGGAGACATTCTCGGGTCGGAGAATGCAGACGATTGACTTAAAATCCAAAGAAAATGCAATTTTTAGGAGTTGAAAAGTAAGACTCTTTATTCTAAATGTGTACCTCAAATTTAAGTTACGATTTCTCTCACTTCATTTTTTTCAATAATTGTCTTGACTTCGGCAATTAAAATGTCCACTTAGAATGCACATATTAGTTTCATTTAAGAACTAAAATATAGACAAATAATGCAGATATGTTGTAAAGCACAATGAAGCTGTTAAATTGAAATTAGGGGTTGCGCCCCCCACAATTAATTTATTTTTTCAATCAAAATAACGTAAATTGTAAAACAAAGCTAATATATTTGCCTCAATCAATGATACAAAAACGATTCTGCTATACAACATTCTGAACATACAGCAGATCAATTTGCGACAACAAGAACTCAATTAAGTTGAAAAAGAGCAAAGATATCGCGTCCAAAAATGCACGTTATTGTTGTGATTAATCTTTGAAAAAGACCCCCCCCCCTCAAATTAATTTAATTTTACTTTTTTGGCAAAAAATCCACTAGTTTATATTCTTGGAATCAGTGATAATATTTCAAGAAAATAAGATAACTTGTAATGAAATGTCTTCAGTAGTGTCGATGAGTAGGCCTACCTTAAATCGCGAGAAAAATCTCTATAAATCTTTCAAAATCGCTTGGCTGCCATGTTCGTTTAGTAGTTTACAGGTTTTTGAATGTCTCATATGTAAACTTCGAGTAGTGACCTTTATCACCGTACACATTGTCAGGGTGATATGAGTAATAGTTTTAGAATGCCGGTGAAATATTTCGCACAGCCGCCATGTTGGATTGGTGAGACGTAATAAAATTTAAAGGGCACCGTCGGGGTCGACCGAAATTGTATTATATCCCTACCGTGTTTCATTGAAATCGCTCCAGCCGTTTATAAGTTATTAGGGGAGGGACACACACACATGGACGCACACACACACACATACACACACACACACGAACAAGAGGTGATCTCTTAAGCCTGTTTTTCATAGTTGAAAATAGGCTAAAAATATACCTTCTATAACCTCCAACCAATAACATCCATCGAACTTGCGACTCCTCGCATGCAAAAATACATTCTTATCAAGCTTGTCATGAAGTCGTGAATGTTTGTCAAATATAAAACAGAAGAATCACTACAGTTCAGCTGTGTTACAAAACACGTCAAAATAAGGTTTACATTGTAGCATTGCGGCTGGCTCAAGCCACTGCTTCCTATACAAGAATTAAGTTACAGAATCACGCTGCGTAAGAATAAACTCTCCTCTGCATTTGTGCACCTACACAATGTTATCAAGTCAATTTCCGGCCGTGCTGGCGGCCCTGAAAACGACGCTACTACACCAAAGACCTTACATAGAAAATCTCTAAGATTTTCAGCTGTATATATAAAACACTGCTAGTCTTGCAGTTTTAAAATGATACGGCTACACTAAGCTATAAAAAGGCCTACCTGAAAGATTGTGCGTGTATGGCCATCCAATCTAGTCCACGTTTCGTTAGAGCCCTTACAAATTCCTACTAAGTATTGATGTGTGTAACTCACATGTCTTCAGCTCAGGGAAGAAAAATCGAGCCCCGCTAATGGCAAAAGAAGGAAACTCCTGATTTGAGCTATTGCATTCTCTTTCTGAGCCACATACCACCTCTTCCCCATGGCATTAGGAAATTAGCTCATCTCACGGCCACGTGTAAGTGAGTACACTTGAACCATATGGGTGGCGTCTGGATCTCGTACAGTCGACAATTTGTCGAAAATGTTGCATATCACTGATTTTAATTTACGATGAATATGATGCAAAAATAACACTCCCTCGTGACTGTGCGGATCTTATCAAAATGACTTTTTCACTTCCGCTCTCTGACTCTAAAATGCCAGTTATGTGACATGTGCTCACATTTACGTTGCGGCCATGCGAACACAGAAAATGTTATCGCAGAATATCGCGGTGATCGTTTTCTCGATACATGAATTTTACACAGTTCTAGTCCTTGTATGATTACGGATAATGTTTTTCGACAATTAGATACGTCTATGTCAATCTCTACTTAGTATAAACAAAGTCCCCGTTTCTTGGTTTTCACGGGTAACCTGGAGAACCTCTGGATGGATTTTGATGCGGTTTTCACCATTCTGTAAAGGGTATCTCGTGGATGATTTCAGTATAAAGTAATTTATTTATGATCAAAGGAAGCCAAGCAGTAACGATTTCAGAGAAAAAGTCGAAAAAAACCTGGCTTCCGAGCGCTTTGTAAGCTTACGCTGGGCAAGCCGTTAAAAATATCTAAATACTATGAGTGAAAGAATTGTTCAGCATGAAAAGTTCTACAAAGAAGTCCGGGAGAGCATATCTCTATCTTCAATACATCGCCCACTATAAGTGTTTTTACATTTTCATTTCTTCCAACCATGTCCATTCAAATGCTGGGGCGTCAATTTACGAGCTAGCTTAGGGCGAGTCTATCACCCCTGATAGAGCCCAACTAGCGGGCGAACCTATTGCACCAGATACAACCAGCAGCAAATCGTCGAGTCGTGTTGAGTTAAGACTTCAGAGAAGGGTGGTTGTGTTTGGAGTTTCCCTGGAAGCGCAACTCGGCTTTTCTTCATTTTGCCTGTGAACTTTTCATTCCGCAAAATACACAGCCAAGTTAAGATTGGACGGAAGGGGGATTTGTGTTTCATGCACCTCGCCATTCCCTGGAAGTGCAACTTGGCTTTTCTTCATTTCGCCTGTGAACTTTTCGTTCCGCAAAATACACAGTCAAGTTAAGATTGGACTGAAGGGGGATTTGTGTTTCATGCACCTCGCCATTCTCTGGAAGTGCAACTCTTCATTTCGCCTGTGAACTTTTCGTACCGCAAAATACACAGTCAATTTAAGATTGGACGGAAGGGGGAATTGTGTTTCATGCACCTCGCCATCCGTAAATTACGTCTGACAAGAATTCGTCGTAATTAAGAGTCCAGTCAGTGATTTTAAGCCAGCATGTCGAGATGTAAAACGGATCACAGGAAAAACGTTCTTGATTTATTTGTTGCTCCCCTAAGTGAGGCCTGGTGGTAATATTGCTCTTGCCGTCACATCATCTGGATTTGCAGCCACTCTTTTGGAAGGGGAAGAACAGCAAATTCAACAATTAAACTTACTTTGAAAGTCAGCAGTAATGCTGGAAGCGTATGCAATATTTCAAAACAAAGTAACACTGCCAGTTCAATCCAAAATTGTTCTTTAGTTGTGTGGGATGAGGCTACAATATTGCGCAAAACTTCCGCTGAAGCTGTAGACAGGACCTTGCGTGATCTAAGGAATCGTAACACACCTACGGGTGGCTGTAGAGTTTTGTTCGCCGGAGATTTTCGTCAAATCTTACCAGTTGTTACCAGGGAACGAGAGCCGACGAAGTGAACGCTTCATTTTAAAAAAATCTTACATCTGGCCGGATATAACAAAATTGGCACTCAAAACTAACATGAGGGTACTCTTATCTTTAGAAGATAATAGTCTGTTTGCTAATTTGTTACTTAGAGTCGGAAATGGAGATTTGCCGGTCATTGACGGGAAAATTACCCTCAGTCACGATTTCTGTGTTTAAGTAAGCAGCAATCAAGAATTGATTGAAAGCGTTTATCCTCAAATCTATGACCTATCTAATAAGTCTCATTCATGGTTTAAAGAAAGAAAAATATTATCGCCGACAAACGAACAAGTTGTCAAAATTAATGACTTGGTGTTCTCCAAATTCACTGCTCAGGCTCAAGTAGGCTATATTAGTCAGTAGACGCAGTAGTCGATAGTGAAGGACCTGATCATTACCGTACAGAATTCCTAAATTCTTTACTTCCTTCTGGCTTGCCATCACACAAGCTTATTTTAAAATGGGTGTGCCTAATATATTGCTACGTAATTTACACCCACCGAAGTTATGCAATGGGACGGGATTGGTAGTGAAACCTTTGAAAAACTGTTTCATTAAAGCAACTATCGTAACTAGCTGTGGTATAGGAGATACGGTCCGAGTACTCAGAATTCCTATGATTCCATCGGATTTGCCTTATCATTTCAAACGAGTACAATTCCCAGTAAGAGTCTGCTTTGGCATGACTATAAACAAAGCACAGGGTCAGACACTTAGCGTGACTGGAGTTGATCTCAGTGGAGAATGTTTTTCTCGTGGGCAGCTTTACGTGGCTCTATCGCGTGTTACATCAAACCTAAATCTTTTCGAGTTCACTGCTGGAGGGAAAACGACTAATGTCGTCTACAAGGAAATCTTATAAGACCTCATTTTAAAGTAGTCTATCACCTTGCATTCATAACTGATCCCGGGCGAAGCCGGGGTGAGTTGCTAGTTCTATAATAAATATCAAATAACCCCTGGCACTAGAGCCCATTAAGGGCCAAGGCCTACCAAGTGACCGCTGCCCAGTCATTTGGCCTGCAGATATTTGGGTGACGCGTAGTCAGCGCATCGGGTCGCCCCGACCGATAATCTTGGTTTTCGTGACCGGGGCGCTGCCTCACTGTCAGACAGCTACTCAATTGTCCTCACGAGGCTGAGTGCACCCTGTTCCAGCCTTCACGTCAGTTTCTAAAATTCCTGACGAAACCGAGAATCAAACCTGGGGCCTCCGGAAGAGAGTCAGGCGCTTTACCCCAATACCACGCAGCCGGCATGTCAATTCTATAACTCTTCTAAATTCACTAGCTGCCATGTGCTTAACAAATTCTTGGTTCATCAACCATCTCTTGCAAAAATAAGCAAATACTCAAAAAATTACTTGGAAATACTCCCAAACGTTCAATAATTGTTTGCACTGCAAACTTGATGCAAAATTACACTTGATTGACTCCTATAATCTCAGATTAAGGTCTGATTATAAAATCAAGTTTTCTTCTGCTCGGATTCAAACTTGAGTCATGTTAACTTCCAAAACTGTCGTTCACATATCAGCGAGGTTATCAATCATTTTAATATGTTTCAAAAATTCCAAAATAATTATTAGTATTTTTCCAGAATCACAAAATTTTATAACAAGTGCCATAATTATAAAAATCGAAAAAATCACATCCTGGCAGGCAAAGACAAGCATGAGCTATCCAAACAACTTAAATGGCGTATTCAAACATGGAAAGTTTGAAACCATCCAGCTCACTGCTCTTCCTGTGCAATCTTCTTTCAATCGAACACAAGGATAATAATCGATTCCTGAATCGAGAATGAGCATTTGGGCTCAGTTAGACGATAATTTTGTAGATTCATTTCGTGCAACCCATTCGTAACAGTGTTAGTTAGTTAGTTATTGTTGTTTTAAGGGGCGGAACTACAAGGTCATCTGCCCCTTTGTTGCCAACATATTTTTAGCGTGCTGATATGTTCAATGTTAAATTACATCTAATTGCCACAGTATTAAATGGAAAATTGTATATATTGTGTGTTAGCCGTAAGGTATATATTTTCACGCATTTTCCGAGGTAGCAGTCCTACCAACTAATAACTCTGTGTATTTGAGCCATTGATTCTCAGTATCACAGAATTCATGGATGGAAACCATTTAAAACAAATTGTAGTTCTCCATTAGGCTACAAAATGCCCGGTACATTTAGAACAAATCATAAATGCCAGTATTACCAACGTAACTTTGTCTTTATTCTAGATAGGTCTATAGAGATGAATCATTGGTATGAATCTCATATTTGATTAAAAGTAGCTCCTTAGTTCTGTCACGGAACTAATTGTTTGAATTTCTGCATAGATTTCGCGAGAATGCTGGGGTTAATTCTGATACTGTTGATATCATAATCGGACCACTGTATATAGCAATGCACATAAGGGGAATTAGTCCGCCGGATTCTTGATTGAATTAGAAAAGGCCATCGATATTGCTAGTCACCAAGTGCTTGTGTATAGACTGCAGTAGACATGTGGACAGATTTGGAAATGTCAGGAAATTGGTTCTCGTTTTTTAGCACGCATCCATTACCCGGCACTAGATGGTCCATCAACCGTATCCCAGCATTTGACTGACATCAGATTAGTATTTTCTGTGAGTTACAATGGTGGTGTGCCCGTCTGTCCACCTGGGATGGACAGGTGACCACATGCAAGGCAACATGAGTACAGTGTCAGCACGAGATTATCTCAGGGCGTCCGGGGCTGGGCTACGTAATAACTGCACACTGCACCCATGCTTCTCGTAAAGGATAAGGAAAAACTTCACAATACAACAGAAAGTGAGAACACATATTAAGATAAAAAACAAATTAACACAAAAAAAAACTCTAAGCAAAAATAGTAATAATAATAATTGTAGCGTTTATCAAAGGTGGCCTCAAATATCTCGCCATAATTCTCATAATTATGATTTAATGAGAAGATATGTAACACTGAACATGAATTAAATACCAGCCGTCACAAAAAATAGGCATGAGGTTGGACGTGACGTCATCACATTCATAACAAATCACTGATTTTATATTAGTGAATTTCAAGGGAATTCTTAGTAATTGGACTGACATTTGAAGCACTGTTACCACTATGGGACAGGATATCCCTTCCGCATGCATCCCATTTTACTTTCAAAGCAAGCAGTATTATGTGGGAGAGGATATCACTCCAGTATGAATCCCACTCCTTCGAGGATCAACACCTCAATCTACCTGAACTAACTTTAGCTAAGTGCATTAACACATAATTATTATTATTAGGCTTCCTTTCAAAAATGCCCAATATTATTTGAAGATCGTAAGATCCCAGATTTTTACACAATTAAACAATTTGTTTATAATCATAATTCAACATATTTATCATTATCATTCACTGTTATCAAAATGGAATATTATTTCATTGTTGTTTATCAACATTCGGTGTTCTTCCAATATAAATTTGTAGAGATTTTTATTATTATTATAATCATTAGAAAATATTTTCTAATTATTCAGAAAAATAATTCAAATGCTTCTAACGTATCATAATTCTGCTGCAAATGGGGTAGGACATCCCCTATTATTTATTATAATTAAGAGTGAAAAATTTTGAGGATCCACCTCGCCTACAAGTCTAAGCGACTAATAGAAATATACGCCTAGCCTATATGCAACCAACTATATAAGAAAGAAGATTATTAACGATTAGGAAAGTGAATAGATTTAGCGGAAATTATAGAAATTCATGGCCCAAGAATAAGATCTACATAAGTCGGAAGGCTTCTACCTTAGATGTTCTGTGGCGGTGGATCATCCCTCGGTGCGGATCGAACCATGGCACCACGGACCCGTGATGGCTGCACACTAGGAAAGAGACATATTCCAGTATTCGCCTCACGCTGCGTCCTCGTCCACAGAAATATGCCCCTGACAGGCATTGCTCCGGGTCCCCATCCGGCAATCCTGGTATCGCTCCCCTCACACAGTGCCACTCTAGCCGATCATCATGTTTGAACAGTGGGGTAGCGACGTCACCATCCTATGGGGTCGTTCCGAACTCTTCCACAAATGCACACTCGGCATTCTGATAGTGTAGCCCACAGTTTTTGGAATATCCACTTATACTGACTGTCACAAATATGATCGGGTCGATCTTACGGGGCTGGATGATAATAATAGTAACATCCCCTGGTTAGAATGTCTCAACTATGCCTGATCTGATTCTAACACGAAATTTCCATGATATTACATAAGCTCTCAGGGTCGCTCACTGTCACTCTGCATTCAGTTATGATGCTAGTTCGAATTGGACACAATTCCAGTTTATAAACATTGAGCACTGGGTAGAAGTTTACACACAGTAAAATTGTCAGTCACTTGCGTGAAACAAGTCCATATTTACATACCTGTAATTCCTTAAAGTATTTTCATAACGATGAATTTTCACAATCACCATAATAATAATGATAAAAAGTTCATGGAACACAATGGCACTTTACTTTTCACGCACTGGTGTGATAATGAGACTATGTCTTCTGACACAATATCGGAGTAACATGGAGATGTTATTGTGAATGCCTAGCCTCGCGGAGTAATTGCACAGTATAACCACAACGTAGCGTAACAGCGTAACGACGATTGAGCACCACCAACCATATGATCCACACAGGCAGATCAAAACAGACAGATAGCCTGGCCTCCTAAGAGCCGGTTTATATACTGCCACAAGGTAACATATCGATAGCTGTAGTTGCATTACGTAATGCGATATCTTCTCTTCTATTGGTCCCCACCGTAGAACATGCTGGAAGGTTATTGATATCAATTGAAACTTGTTGAATTAAACGGGAGAATTATTCCAAATATAATTCTGAAGTGCTGGTGCCTTCCTCTTCTTTATCCAAATGCAAACAAGTATATTGAGTTCCGACATTTCCTAGCGGTACTCAGAACACGCGCCTGTTTCAAATCATGGTGAGTCAACAGCTTGCCGCATCCTTGGTGGTGCCTCAGTGCGCTCAATTCAAATCACACCATCATCCATTCCGTCGTATAAGGGCCCAGTGGATATATACTTAGGCCTGGTGATCCCGACCTGATTTTCAGACGTAGCTCTAAATAAAAAATGAGCCCAGTCGGACATCAACTAGAGTTGATTGTTGTGTTTGTTTCGTTTGAGGGACTCGGACATCGTGGTCATTTAGCCCCGTGCACTTGGGTAGAGTGCAGAATGTATCTGCTAACCTGTATTATTTTGGTGTCTGCAGTTATATGTTTATTTGAAATTTTAGGTGAGTATTGGGAATGAGGCCAACATGGCCTTCAGCTAGGAACCATCCCGGCATTTGCCTGGAATAGAAATGGGATACCACGGAAAACAACTTCCATGTTGGCTAAGATTGTAATCGAACCCACCCCTTATCAGTGTTTCCCCACGAGGCTATGTATACCCCATTACAGCCCTCAAGCCAGAATTGTATTTCTTGGCAAGATCAGGAACTGAACCCGGACCTCCAGGACGACAGCCAAGAATGCTAGCCGCTACACCGGGTAGACCAACAAGAGTTGACACAGGGAAATAGATGTGTCATTGTATTCCATCAATATGCTACGCGCGTTCGCCAATGGCATCCGCACATAAACACAGGCTACAAAGGAAGTAACTGTTGTAGTGAGAGCGCATCGCATAGCTCATTGGAGCTCCAGCCAGTTTAAAGCCATTAATCACGTGTAAAAATGCCTTAAAGTCTCGTTCTTATTTCCTCGATTCCCACCTGTCTCGTAACCAACATTTCAAAATTCTAGTCCCTTGTATCAAATTTACATTTATGACGTATTTTAAGATTTTCATGGGCAGTTGAATGCTTTGTGGTTTTTTTTTTCATTATAGAAGTGCCTTCCTCTCCTCACTCTTTCGAATTTAATTCGATGCCTTAGCTTCAATCTTGTATTCAAAGAATATAATGAAAATGACAATCCACAGCCTGCTTCCAATCGACCGACTGGGTCAGGGAATGGAATGAATGAAGCCCCTATCTAGCGGCGAGGATATGAACTGTGCTGGCAGCCTAAGCCTGTCGCACTCCTGTGGGGCAATGATTCAATGAATGACAGATGAAATGATAGTGGAGAGAGTTGCTGGAATTAAATTGTAACATGGAAAACCGGAGTACCCGGAGAAAAACCTTTCTCCGCTTTGTCCAGCACAAATCTCACATGGAGTGACCGGGATTTGAACCACTGACCCAGCGGTGAGAGGCCGGCAAGCTGCCACCTAAACCACGGAGGCTAGATTCAAAGGATATAATAATGCTTTTTATAATAGTAATACGAATAATAATAATAATAATAATAATAATAGTACCAGCCACGGTTGCCAAAAGCAGTACTGTGCTAGCTCGTTTCTCGCTGGCATCGGGAGCGCCTGGGTTCCAATCCCACCTCGGTCATCCAGAAAATGGTTTCCTTGGTTTCCCATTTTCACCACCAGGCATATGCAGCGACGGTTCGTTTCAACAGGTCCACGCCGACTTCCTTCCAAAATCCCTTCCCTGACGCTTCCTTAGTTACATCCAAGTTAGCCATCCCCAGTTGTATATGCAGACATAGTGTTTTCAGCTCGCAGACACCTCGAAAAGTCCGTGGGTGAAGCCCAGCTGGGAGTATAAGCGATAATAGTAACATTAATAAAAATAATAATGGTATGATCATAATATTCACTCACACTTTTGGAGACATCATAGTGCCAAACTTGCTGTACAGGAGGAAATCTTTAATGTGCCAGTGAATAATATGACGTGTGGCCGCCGTATTTAAGGACCTACATATACCAACAGACTCTGCCGGGATTTGATCCCGAAATTATGAGCTCATGGATTGACTTCTACAAAGAGCCGGCGGAAAGCAAAATATAACTAACGGAATTGTGTATTGTTTCATCCTAATGATTGCTACCAGGAATCGAAATAGGTTCTGTATTCGGCTGTTCTTGGCAAGCTCTATGATTTCTCAAAATCATGATATTGTGCCCTTCCAGCAAGAAATATGCAAATCACAGTATGCCAGCAATGCTCAAATCGGGATTTTCGGGGTTTTGGTACGTTTTCCCACTCTGTGACTTACACATTTTGGATTAAATAGAGGATACACTTCCAAAAATAACAACAACAGCAACTCCTATTTTAAAACATTTAATTAACCAAAATTATGGCGCTGCAAACAAATAAAACAAATAAACTATTGACCAAATCCTTCTAAACTTGTTCAAAGTGAACAAGGAAGATATAAAAATTAAACAAACATTATATTAAAATGAATGGTTTCCATCAAACCAACAACTCATAATTATTTTCACTTCCATAAAGTATCTATCTTAAAGTTCAATATAATCACGAGCTCTAATGGCTCGATACTTTCCAATAATAACGGTGTCATTCTTTCATACACCTCAAGAACTATTTTATGAGTTTCTTATCATCAAACAATATATAATCATATTCAAAGTACATGTTACTTCTCTACTTAAATGTTTGGGCATTCAACAATGTTCTCAACATTACCATCTCTCTCAAGTTTAACAAATTCACTACAGTGATCGGGAAAATACTTGTGTACTCCAGAGTTACCGAAGATTACTTGACAAAGTCAAAAACTATGATTACTCCCGGAATCTAGTTATCTTCATTGAACTCATGGAATCCTACATCCATACAACATTACATTAGGGATTTTATTTATTTGTCTTAAAAGACCATTATTACATAAGAAAGCTACGATCAGAACTGGCAAGCGGTACTTTCATCTACAAGGACCTCGGTTCAAATCCCGGGTCATTAACAACTTCTAAAACTCACGGTGTATTATTACTTCTCCCAGACGGTTCTCTCCGACCCTACTACCACAAGGGGTCTGACCGTACACTTGACTTGATTTATGGCCCGGGAGGGATGGCTCTATGTCTCGCCTACGCGTGGCCGCTATACTCAATGCTTTTAAAACAGATCTTTCTCCTCTTCAGTTCTCTGGGGAGACCTGGCGTTTCTTTCATTTACTTTCAACAACATTATTAGGTTCATAAACCACTTTCGTAACCTTGGCATTTATTAATTATGAAGTGTCATCATTGATTGGTAAGAGTAATTCACATACAACGACTAATATTTAGGGGCTTCAACAACTAGACGAGTCTGGGTTTGACTCTCTTAACATGCCTCGGGAACCATTCCCATACTGGAGGACTTACATAAATGCGACTTAGGGTCGGCCGTGGCCTATATTACCTGCGCTCATAATACCATACATTTGCTCCCTATTACAATACAACCTAACACACGTGGCCTCGTGATCTACGTCACTATTGGAGGACTTTATCATGACTCAATTACCGCAAACAATTGTCCCTCAAAATTAACTTGCCAAGTATATTTAGATTCAACGCCTTCCTAGCGTGATAAATTACTTTAATACGCGACAATGCGCTACACATTACTTTAAAGCCTAGCGTCTTCCAAAGAACTGATAAATTCAACATCAACAATTAATTCATATCTCAATTTTATATTAATCCTCTCCCGTGACGATAATCACTATATTTTAAGAACATGCATTAACACCATGTCTTTATACTTTTATTAAGGCTCAAACGCTCTCACTTTCATATCATTCAATTTAATCTTTATTTATATTTCTTTTATATTATTATTATTATTAGTACGCTTGCTTTTATAACATTTGTCAAATACACTGACATTTTATTCCATACATTTCCTCTACAGGATTTATTCTTTTCACATAATTATTTATAATTTCTCAAAATTTTATTTGTTCAGACCGCGCTCTTATTCTGTTATTTGTTATTTAAAAACATCCCTCTATCTCAAACTCCGGTGGATTGTACACAAACACTTCCCCAACACAAAACATAATGAAAATATTTACTCACATGTTATAGGTCGGTCCCTGACCTTCCTTTTTCTTGCGATGTTTCATTTTTGCCCACTATTTAGTGATTACACCATCTTGTACAAATTCATTTCATGTACTGACATATCTTGACACACATTTAACTCAAATACATTTAGCACTGATAACATTTTAAAATACACTGGTGTATTCGTTTATAATACACGATAAAAACACTGAAAATATTACTTTTTAACACAAATTTTATCTATTTACACTTCACAGATTCTAATCACTAAGGCTGCTATTAAGCCTTTCACACGTGATTTCTTGACCTCCCGTCTCCAAGGGTGAAATTTAGTAAATGTTGGCTTCCTATCTTGCCAGAATGTGAAAGTCTCGAACCATCTACCTCCTCCCTGGAATAGTAATCCTTGAAATCCCGTTTCCTGACGATCAGCTATTATTATTAGCTCGAAAGGCTCCTTTCTAGACCCTATTGGTTGGTCTAGCGAAAGTCTGTTCTGTCCACGGTCCCCCAGATAATCTATCGGTGACCTATTGATTTATAGCAACTAATACTCCTCGTAACTTAGTGCTTTTAACAGTTCATATGTTTCCTTGAAACAAGGTCTAGAGTTTCCTTCTCCTTTCCGCTTATTCGGTTCTCGAATTCCTATCTCTCCAGAATACTTTGCGAACCTTGTTCTGTCCGTCCCTACTCGGGTTCTTTAAAGTTGATAGAATTTTTATCTCGCTGTTACGGTATTTCAATACGTTATGATACTTTTGGTCGTTTAATTTAAGACCTATCGCCCTGGGCTCTAAGTTTGCAGCCTACTTTGACTGTAATAACTGAATTTTTCACTGTAAACTTTGTACTGTCGGAACTAAATCCTGTAACTTGGATTTTCCTAATTCTCAACACGGCGATACTGTAATAGTACTTCTTGGCTACTGCTTACGGATGCACGTTGGTTATCGATACCGCGACGCCCTTGGCTGTCGGATACTGTCTATACGATGTGATACAGCGTTTCCCCTCAAGGAAAGCTTGTAGACTGTCTTCGGTGTGATGTAGCACAATAACGCCCCCTGGGCTATCGGAAACTGCATTTACTGCTTATACTTGTTGTACGGTATGACCTCCCCTGAGGTTCATACGTTTGAATACGACGTGATGTAGCTTCACGTCCCCTGGACGGAATAATACTGCATGATTGGTCTGGCTTGGCCTGGACTTTTATACTATTTAGTCAAAAAAAGATAAAATCCTAGTCCTTTTCGTGACCAACTTTTGAAATAATTGTCGCACAATTATAAACATTATATCTCCAGAAAGCTCGTTTTCTAAACGTCAAATGACCTCACTGCACATGAAAATCGATCGTGCATTTCTGAGATATTAAATAATTTTTAGTCTTCAGCTGTGTGGGTGTTGCTGTTGATTTTTAAATTCCCCACTCCTCGGGTCTCAGTAAATCCCCGATGATGTATGCTACGTTTGCACTTCTCCCCTGGGCAATTATTAAAAGCTTTTTCTCTACACAAAAATCTCTAATCCGAAATCATTCACAATACTGTATTTATTTACTTACTTTTATTCTTGCAAATGGGTTAAATTTAATTATTCTTTTTCTGGCACAGTTGCGCTGTTGCCGTTTTAATGCAAGGTAAGGGCGATTTCCGAACGTGCTCCTTGTCACACGCCTGGACATTTCCACTGCTTCTATTTATATTCGTGACCGGCTCCTTATCCATGAGTCAGGCATGATCTCATTTCCTGGCCACCTGGGTCCAACTTCTTACCCAACGTTATGCTAGCATCCTTGCTTGAAATCTTTCTATGTTCCATTTAAGACTGTATATTTCTTTCCTTCCTTTTACAAATATACATGGATTCGACCCCTTTTGAGCCAATGGTACATGGGTTAATCTCTCCCCTCCTTAGGTAAATAAATTTTCGAAAAATTTTGAGGAAATTTATTTCAATTATTCATAAAATCTTATTTTTCTTTAGTGTCGAAGCCATCATAACATTTATCCGTACCTTCTAATCTTTATTCCTTTAAAATTCCACGATATTTTGTTTTTCCTCCATTTAAGTCATATCCGTAATAATGTAGGTTGGGTACGTTCTGTCCCTACCCTTTCTTTCTTTCTTTCTTTCTTATTTGTCTGGACTACAAGTTTCCAGAACATCATTCTTCATCACGGGTGTGGTCTATCCCTACCCGTCTCTTTATTTCATCATTCTCCTTTCTTAAATTGAAATTTTCTTCTTCAACCAAATCAATTATTTCTCTTATTTCACAATACAGTTTCTCCAATTCGCATTCGCACTCGAATGGTTGAACTCTGTTTCCTTTTTCTACCTTACTATCGTTTGTATCAAAAGTGGATTCATCATTTCTAAACTGTTCCATGACCAGGGCTTGTTCATTTGCTTCATCGAAGTCTTCGGGAGGGTAATATATTTTTAAGTTCGCTGAGTTCATGGTCACTTCGTGATTCGTTTCACAGTGCCGAATTCTATAGGCATTATTTCTCAAATCTCTTACTATTTGATACGGTCCGTGGTACATTTCCTGGAACTTTTTGTACACACGGTTCCCTGGATCCGAAATGGCTGGTCTTTTTACTAACACCATTTCCCCTGCTAATAGTGGTCGATGATACCTCTTGTGCCTGTTTCTTCTTTGCCTTCTAACGGCTTGAGCTTTTAGATGCTCAAAGGCTCTTCTAATACGTACATCTCTTCCAGGCTGAGCGTCTGCTGGCCTAGGAATTACCAGACTCCAAGGTCTCTCTGGTTGCTCATTCCGATGTAACGTTATTGGTATCTCTCCCGTAGATTCGTGGATTTTATTGTTTATACAAAATTCGATAATATCCAGGATATCTATCCATTTCCAATTTTCTTCGGCACAGTATATCCTACAATACTTGGCCGTCTCCCTCATCACTCTTTCCACAGGATTTGCCTCAGAATGGGGAATACTTGACAAAATCTGACGTATTCCAAGTCTTTCTAATTCCTGTCTGAACTCTACACTTGTAAAACAACTACCGTGATCCGACAAGAAATTCTCGGGTTTTCCCAGAATCGGTATCACTTTTTCTTTGAGTCGTTTTAACACCTATTTGGTACTAGTCTTCTGTATGGGAGCAAGGACAACCATTTTTGTGAACACATCCATAGCCACCATTATGTGTCGATTTCATCGCCTAGCATTTGGCAAAGGTCCGAAATTGTCAATAGAAATGATTTGACCTGGCCTCTCGGGCAACAATGGTATAGGCTTTTGTCTCATCAAAAATGCTTTTGGTTTAATCCTTTGACATAGATCACATGTCTTTAGCGTAACCCTTACAGTTTCTCTCAGTCTCGGCCATACAAATGCTTCTTTCAGCATCGAGACTGTTTTGTCGACTCCCATATGTCCGAACGATCTATGGGCTAACCATACCATTTTTCTCTGCAAAATCGCAGGTACAACGATCCTTAATCGTGTATGGTCAGAGTCCACAAACTTATATAACAATCCATTATAATATGTGAAATCTTGAGCTATCTTATTAGCTTCCGTGTACGCCGGTGTTCCCCTTATCAAACTCCCTTCAAGGAAAGATATGAGCATGTTCATCCATGGATCCTCACGTTATCGTTGACCAATGCTTCTTAACTCATTCAGAGTACGCTGATCCCTGTCTTCCAAATCAATAGTCATTACTTCCTCTTCTGTGGACTCTGGCTGTCTACTTAAAAAAATCTGGAACTACATTTTCTTTCCCTGGGCAATACTCTATATGTACGTCAAACTGTTGAATGTATAAAGCCCAACGCATCAACCTTTGACTGGATAAATCAGTCTTCATCAAAAAGGTTAAGGCTTTATGATCCGTCCTTAATGAGACTTGAAACCCATATACGATCATTCGCCAATATTGCAGCGCGTGCAATATCGCTAACAGCTCGATTTCGCTGATTGTATAATTTTTCTCGTGTGGTTTCAGTCTCCGACTTGTGAAAGCTAGATAATTTTTCCTATCAGGGTTATCCGGGTTTTCCTGATATAGCATTGCCCCTATTCCAATCTGGGATGCATCTGTTTGTATGATAAATCTCTGATTAAAATCAGGATATCCTAGCTTCACATAGTTTAAGAGCATTTCCTTGACCTCTATAAATGCTTTTCTCTGTCCTCCGTCCATTTCCACTTGCCCCCCTTCTTCAGAAGGTCCTGTAGTGGTGCAACAGTTTTGGTGTATGATGGACAATGTCCTGAGAAAAATCCAATCAATCCCAAAAACTGGCGAACGTCCTTCACCTTCAAAGGCCTGGGAAAATCTCTTATCGATTCTAATTTGCATGGATTTGGTTTAACACCATCCTTATCAATCACATGCCCCAAAAATGTTACTTGTCTCTGACAAAAATTTGATTTCTTCAAATTAATCTTAAAGTTAGCCTTTCTTAAATCTTCCAATAATTTCTTTAACTTTTCCAAATGTTCCTCAATGTTTTCCGAGGTAAGCAAAATGTCATCCACGTAACGGATAGTGCAATCTTTCACTTCCTCTGACAAGTTTCGATCAAGCGCTCTTATTAAGGCAGATCCCGCGGTCTTCAATCCAAACGGACATCTCCTAAAGCAGTATGATTGTTGGTCGAACTGAAATCCAGTTAAAAGACTGGTTTTCTCTTCCAGTTCGAGATGATGATACGAAGAAGTCATGTCAATATTTGTGAAAATCTTCTTGCCTTTGAATTTCCTCAGTATTTCTTTTATGGGTGGTGCCGAATCATTTTCTGGTATGATTTTTGCATTTAAATTCCTGGCATCTAAACACACCCTTACTGAGCCATCCGGTTTACTCACAATTACTAATGGACTAACATATGGTGTCGCCATCTTTTCTATAACACCTGCATTCATCATCTCCTGCAGTGTTTTCTTCGTTTGTGGGTAATGTTTTTCCGCAACCGGGCATGGTTTTTGTCTGAACGGTGCCCAATCATTGACTTGGAACGCGTATTTAAAATTTTCAATCTTCCCTGGTTTGGAATCAAATACGTCCCTGAAATTTACTAGAAATTCCTTTAATTGTTCCTTTTTTTCGAGGTTAACTTTGGCTTCCTCTATTTTTCCTGACAGGTTGGTTTCGAACTCAGTTTCCGAACTATCTTCAAGTTCTATATTTAGGACTTCAAATATCTTTTCTATGTCCTTACAACCTTCTTCTGTTACTTCTTCCAGATGCCATACCTGTTCTCCTATTTTCACATCCTGTTCCTGTAAATTTATATTTTGTTCATCCACATCCTCTCTTTGAATCCTAATGCACTTTTGCGCTAGGTCTATGATGACCTTGTTCTCAAGGATAAAATCAATACCTAATATGACATTATATGGCAATTGATTTACCAGCAAAAAGCATTGCGAAATTTCAGCGTTACCCATGATCAGATCAATGTATACCTGAAATTTACATGTTAAAGATTTTTCAGGAATAATCCCCTTAATCTTTACACTTGATGTGGGAATTTTCAATACGCGGCCTCTTGTTTCCAGTTCATTTAAGAGGGTTTGCGTAATTAAACTTATAGTTGATCCAGTATCAATTAATGCCCTGACCAGTAATCCTTCTATCCTTAGCATAATGATAGGCAGTTCTCTTCTAATAGGTGGGATTCCTTCCACATCCTCGTTAATTAGCTCATCTGGTCTTGCTATCCAATTCACAATCTCTATCTCCTTCCAGCTCCTGGTATGTTTACACTTTTGATGATTTAATTTTGAAGTTTTTTTATCCCGAGGGCTTCCTTTCCCCTCATTCTTCAATTGAGCTTGTAGCTCCAAGCTTTGAGCTCCGTCTAGTCGGTCGGGTGATTTTCGGTTCTTTATTGCCTCACTCCAACGGACTTTTTGCCTTTCAGGTTCGTCTGGTCGTTCATTCATGTAACGAAGACTTTCCTGATATCTATCTTCTATTTCGGCCCGATATTCATCATCCCTATCATCTGGCCTTACGTTCCTTCTGGGATAATTTTCCCATCTCTTTCGGTTATCTTGCCTCTGATTGTTATTGATATAGGGTCGGTTCTCTTGTTGCCTATAACCCGTATTCCTAGGATTTCTTCCTCGATATCCTCCTCTATAGTATGGTTGTATTCCCCTAGGCTCTTGGTGTCCATACTCTCGACCTAGTCCCTGAGTATCAGTACTAGTGGACTGATTTCTGGTCGATGGTTTCTCTCTGTTTTCTTGACTGCTGGCCATGTGTACCTGTTCAGTCTGTCTTTGATGCCTGGGAGTAACGTGTGAAGTCGTCATATCTAATTGACGTAATACGCTCTCCACTTCCACAGCACTTCTAGCTTTAGACGAGATTAACAGCCTTTGGATCTCATATGGAAGTTGTCTTGCAATGGCGGCACACAGGTCGTTCTCAGCAGGAGCAATGTCAAGTTCCCGGAATTTACACAGCTGAGCGGTGAAAAATTCTGAGTACTTAGTTGGGGCATTTGTGCTATACTTCCTAGAGTACAGATCTAGCCTCAGATTCTCCTGGACATCCGCTGCCCAATATCGTTTCAGAAATGCTTCTCTAAAACCTTCCACCGTGTCGAATGTGTACCTGAAACTCCTGAACCAGGTGAGACAATCACCTGCCAACAGCTTCTCAATTGTTCTCAGTCTCCGATCCTGAGGAACCTTCATTTCATTCAAGTACTCTGCGACTTCCTTTAACCAGTATTTAGGAGTAATAGACATATTATTACCCGTAAACTTCACCGGTCTGTCCTCATTTGACTTGATGATATTTATTATCTGACCATTTGTCTGATTCATGTATGGGGTTGACATCGCCATTGGATATCCTGGGTTCTTATAAGGGCTCTCCCCTCCTAAGTCCCTATCTTGATCTGTGCCTCGTTCATGGGGATCTACCCATCCTGTCTTTGGAAACTCATCCTGACTCTCAAATTCTAACTTCCTTTCTCTTCGGGCACTTTCTTCATTAGCCATGAGTTGAATTTCCATTTGACTGTTCTTATGTTCAGTCCTCTCCAACCGGGATCCTAATTCATTTTGATTTCTTTCCTGATTTTTCTTACTGGTTTCCAGTTCTGCTTTGAGTTGGAATTTCTCGTCCCTGACGCTATCCTTGATTTCATTTAAGTGTTCTTGTACCTCTTTCTTGATGACCATGACCTGTTCTTTTATAATTTCGGGTTTAACGTCACCTATGGTATCTAAGTCCTCTCGTATCTCCTTGATTTTTTTCTCCATCTCTCCCTTAATTCCTTCAAGCTTTTCCTCAGTTTTCCCTTGACTCTTATACAATCTCCTCAAGTTGTCTTGGACCTGGTTTACTTCAGTATTGGTTTTTCCTACGTGAACCTTTAATGTTCCTATGGTGTCCTGAACCTCATTAATACCCTTACTTATCTCATCTATCTTATGGGTATTTTCCTTAATTTCTTCATCTCGTTGCTTCCTTTCTCCCTGGAGATGCTCTTCGTAAGTCCCTAATCTCTTGCTTATTTCTTCCTCGTGCTTCCTCAATTTATCATCTACCTGCCCGGTAAAATGATTAATCTGATCTTTCATATCCTGTACATCTTTGTGATTCTGACTTTCCATCTCATCAACTTTGGTCTGAATTTTATCGACCTTTCCCTCGAGTTGTCCTACTTGGTTTTCCACCCCTTTAAATTTTTCTCCTAATTCCTTAAAACTTTCTTTTATCTCATCCCGGGATGTTTCACAAATCTTACTGTTAGATTGTATATGAGCTTCTAACTTTGCCTGCACACCTTGGATCTGGGTTACAAGTTTCTTTTCACATGCATTTACATTCTCTTTACAGGTTTTTTCCATGTTATTTAATTTAGTTTTTATAGAACCAAAATTACCTTCTAAATTCTCAAAATTTTCTTGACATTTAGCTTGGGACTTTACCGTACTTTCCTTTAAGATATTTATTTGGGCTTGCAATCCTGACTGAAGTGCCCCATTTTCCTTTTCAATTTTACTTGTGATTTCCCCTTTTAAATCATTTAACTTATTCCCAAACTCAGTGTCAAAACCTTCGAATTTGGTATTCATTGTCTCTTTTAATTTCTCATTTATATTACTTTGTATTTTAGTCTCCATGACATCTAATTTGGTGTTCATGGCTTGACTTTTCAAAGAATTATCAGCTATCATCTCCTCCTGAAATGAATGTAATTTATTTTCAAGTTTCACTTCCATTACTCCTAGTTTATCCTCCAAAACCCTGGATTGTGCTGAAAAATGATCTGAATTCTCTGTTTTCATACTATTCAATTTACTTTCTATCTCAGCCTTCAGTTCACTGTTCATGTTTTTACACTTGGCCTGGATAGATTCTAATTTAATGCCCATGTTATCACTATTAGTTTTTAGAGATCCTAAATTGTGATTTATGGATTCGAACTCTTCTTTATTTGTACTCTGTTGGCTGTCCAATTTATTGTTTATAGCCGCCAACTTTTCCTTGCTATCGGCTTTTATAGCCTCCAACTTTTCATGACTATCGGCTTTTATAGCCTCTAAAAGCCCCTGCCTCTCTTCCCTAATCTCTTCTTTTGCATCTTTATTACTTTTCCTACTTATTTTTACCATCTCCTCCCTATTCTTTTGGAAATGCTCATCCAAACACTCCTTTAGCTCCATCATCATCAACATCTTATTCCAATGTAAGAATACAGTAGGCTACTCATGCCACATCGCTGGAACATGCTTGAGAGATGGTAATCTGAACCATTGTGTCCCAATTTCTTCAAAAAATTTACTTTGGTACGGGTGTTTACTAAAACGTACCTTTTGATATCTTTATTCAATCTCATAAACCTTTATGGAAGTATTTAAAAATTCAAAATTTCGAAAAGTCATTTTTTAATGAAAATTTTGATTTTTCGAGAAAACTCGGGTTTTCCTAGGAAAACTCATCCCTGCGTACTGGGCGCCATAAAGAAGTGTTTGCAAGGGGGTATTTAATTCAGGGCTGCTCGGTGTGAGTTTCTAGGGACCCATGCAGCCAGTTAACTTTATATGTTGTAGCTATTCCTATCATTATTTTACTTTTATATGAAATGACCGTCTTAAGTGTTCCTCTAGTTATTAATCCAAGCACAGTACTTCTATGCCCCCCTGTGCCCTTCCAGCAAGAAATATGCAAATCACAGTATGCCAGCAATGCTCAAATCGGGATTTTCGGGGTTTTGGTACGTTTTCCCACTCTATGACTTACACATTTTGGATTAAATAGAGGATACACTTCCAAAAATAACAACAAAATCAACTCCTTTTTTAAAACATTTAATTAACCAAAATTATGGCGCTACAAACAAATAAAACAAATAAACTATTGACCAAATCCTTCTAAACTTGTTCAAAGTGAACAAGAAAGATATAAAAATTAAACAAACATTATATTAAAATAAATGGTTTCCATCAAACCAACAACTCATAATTATTTTCACTTCCATAAAGTATCTATCTTAAAGTTCAATATAATCACGAGCTCTAATGGCTCGATACTTTCCAATAATAACGGTGTCATTCTTTCATACACCTCAAGAACTATTTTATGAGTTTCTTATCATCAAACAATATATAATCATATTCAAAGTACATGTTACTTCTCTACTTAAATGTTTGGGCATTCAACAATGTTCTCAACATTACCATCTCTCTCAAGATTAACAAATTCACTACAGTGATCGGGAAAATACTTGTGTACTCCAGAGTTACCGAAGATTACTTGACAAAGTCAAAAACTATGATTACTCCCGGAATCTAGTTATCTTCATTGAACTCATGGAATCCTACATCCATACAACATTACATTAGGGTTTTTATTTATTTGTCTTAAAAGACCATTATTACATAAGAAAGCTACGATCTGAACTGGCAAGCGGTACTTTCATCTACAAGGACCTCGGTTCAAATCCCGGGTCATTAACAACTTCTAAACACTCACGGTGTATTATTACTTCTCCCAGACGGTTCTCTCCGACCCTACTACCACAAGGGGTCTGACCGTACACTTGACTTGATTTATGGCCCGGGAGGGAAGGCTCTATGTCTCGCCTACGCGTGGCCGCTATACTCAATGCTTTTAAAACAGATCTTTCTTCTCTTCAGTTCTCTGGGGAGACCTGGCGTTTCTTTCATTTACTTTCAACAACATTATTAGGTTCATAAACCACTTTCTTAACCTTGGCATTTATTAATTATGAAGTGTCATCATTGATTGGTAAGAGTAATTCACATACAACGACGAATATTTAGGGGCTTAAACAACTAGACGAGTCTGGGTTTGACTCTCTTAACATGCCTCGGTAACCATTCTCATACTGGAGGACTTACATAAATGCGACTTAGGGTTGGCCGTGGCCTATATTACCTGCGCTCATAATACAATACATTTGCTCCCTATTACAATACAACCTAACACACATGGCCTCGTGATCTACGTCACTATTGGAGGACTTTATCATGACTCAATTACCGCAATCAACTGTCCCTCAAAATTAACTTGCCAAGTATATTTAGATTCAACGCCTTCCTAGCGTGATAAATTACTTTAATACGCGACAATGCGCTACACATTACTTTAAAGCCTAGCGTCTTCCAAAGAACTGATAAATTCAACATCAACAATTAATTCATATCTCAATTTTTATATTAATCCTCTCCCGTGACGATAATCACTATATTTTAAGAACATGCATTAACACCATGTCTTTATACTTTTATTAAGGCTCAAACGCTCTCACTTTCATATCATTCAATTTAATCTTTATTTATATTTCTTTTATATTATTATTATTATTAGTACGCTTGCTTTTATAACATTTGTCAAATACACTGACATTTTATTCCATACATTTCCTCTACAGGATTTATTCTTTTCACATAATTATTTATAATTTCTCAAAATTTTATTTGTTCAGACCACGCTCTTATTCTGTTATGTGTTATTTAAAAACATCCCTCTATCTCAAACTCCGGTGGATTGTACACCAACACTTCCCCAACACAAAACATAATGAAAATATTTACTCACATGTTATAGGTCGGTCCCTGACCTTCCTTTTTCTTGCGATGTTTCATTTTTGCCCACTATTTAGTGATTACACCATCTTGTACACATTCATTTCATGTACTGACATATCTTGACACACATTTAACTCAAAAACATTTAACACTGATAACATTTTAAAATACACTGGTGTATTCGTTTATAATACACGATAAAAACACTGAACGCCTTTCTAGCGTGATAAATTACTTTAATCCGCGACAATGCGCTACACATTACTTTAAAGCCTAGCGTCTCACATTTTAACATTTTAACACAAATTTTATCTATTTACACTTCACAGATTCTAATCACTAAGGCTGCTATTAAGCCTTTCACACGTGATTTCTTGACCTCCCGTCTCCAAGGGTGAAATTTAGTAAATGTTGGCTTCCTCTCTTGCCAGAATGTGAAAGTCTCGAACCATCTACCTCCTCCCTGGAATAGTAATCCTTCAAATCCCGTTTCCTGACGATCAGCTATTATTATTAGCTCGAACGGCTCCTTTCTAGACCCTATTGTTTGGTCTAGCGAAAGTCTGTTCTGTCCACGGTCCCCCAGATAATCTATCGGTGACCTATTGATTTCTAGCAACTAATACTCCTCGTAAATTAGTGCTTTTAACAATTCATATGTTTCCTTGAAACAAGGTCTACAGTTTCCTTTTCCTTTCCGCTTATTCGGTTCTCGAATTCCTATCTCTCCAGAATACTTTGCGGACCTTGTTCTGTCCGTCCCTACTCGGGTTCTTTAAAGTTGATAGAATTTTTATCTCGCTGTTACGGTATTTCAATACGTTATGATACTTTTGGTCGTTTAATTTAAGACCTATCGCCCTGGGCTCTAAGTTTGCAGCCTACTTTGACTGTAATTACTGAACTTTTCACTGTAAACTTTGTACTGTCGGAACTAAATCCTGTAACTTGGATTTTCCTAATTCTCAACACGGCGATACTGTAATATTACTTCTTGGCTACTCCTTACGGATGCACGTTGGTTATCGATACCGCGACGCACTTGGCTGTCGGATACTGTCTATACGATGTGATACAGCGTTTCCCCTCAAGGAAAGCTTGTAGACTGTCTTCGGTGTGATGTAGCACAATAACGCCCCCTGGGCTATCGGAAACTGCATTTACTGCTTATACTTGTTGTACGGTATGACCTCCCCTGAGGTTCAAACGTTTGAATATGGCGTGATGTAGCTTCACGTCCCCTGGACGGAATAATACTGCATGATTGGTCTGGCTTGGCCTGGACTTTTATACTATTTAGTCAAAACAAGATAAAATCCTAGTCCTTTTCGTGACCAACTTTTGAAATAATTGTCGCACAATTATAAAAATTATATCTCCAGAAAGCTCGTTTTCTAAACGTCAAATGAGCTCACTGCACATGAAAATCGATCGTGCATTTCTGAGATATTAAATAATTTTTAGTCTTCAGCTGTGTGGGTGTTGCTGTTGGTTTTTAAATTCCCCACTCCTCGGGTCTCAGTAAATCCCCGATGACGTATGCTACGTTTGCACTTCTCTCCTGGGCAATTTTTAAAAGCTTTTTCTCTACACAAAAATCTCTAATCCGACATCATTCACAATACTGTATTTATTTACTTACTTTTATTCTTGCAAATGGGTTAAATTTAATTATTCTTCTTCTGGCACAGATGCGCTGTTGCCGTTTTAATGCAAGGTAAGGGCGATTTCCGAACGTGCTCCTTGTCACACGCCTGGAAATTTCCACTGCTTCTATTTATATTCGTGACCGGCTCCTTATCCATGAGTCAGGCATGATCTCATTTCCTGGCCACCTGGGTCCAACTTCTTTCCCAACGTTATGATAGCATCCTTGCTTGAAATCTTTCTATGTTCCATTTAAGACTGTATATTTCTTTCCTTCCTTTTACAAATATACATGGATTCGACCCCTTTTGAGCCAATGGTACATGGGTTCAATACATAAAGTAAGCTTTCTGTCCGTACATTTTAGATTTCTCGATAAATCTGTGTATTTATGCTGGATGAGGTGTATTTCGTCCGTTTGTCTGTTTGTTATGTGTTGGCGTCTAAACTACAGAAGCGATTGGCTTGAAAACTGCTGAGTGGAAGGCGACACATTATTTGGGGTGAAAAGGGGGCGGGGGTTACGAGGAAGACTCAAATTTTGCAAGAAAGGCAATTGTGCAATTGTTATCCACCTCTTGACATGCATCTCTGGGCTAAGTTATGATTTCTTGGAATGTGCTTGAGATGGCTCATTCATTCCGCGATGAGGCGAGAAGCAAGTAATGTTGATATGGGTGTACCTCCATCATGCAGTAATGAAGTGATATAGAATAGGGTGATATAAATTCTAGCCAGTGAGTCCGTACGCACGCTACGTAAACTATCAATTGATTAACTACGTGGCGCTGCGTTAACGTCCTCACCTGCTGTTCGCAAGGTTGCAGGATCGAATCCTGTCGCAGTCGGTTGGTGGTCACTTTCGTGACAGTATACGTTTATAATTGTTCTTCGCGACAGCCCTGTTTTACTGATCACATTTTTTCTTCCCGAAAACTTCAAAACAAATTAATATACTGCTCAAAAAAATTAAAGCACCACTTTTTTCAAAGGCCACCAAATTTTGAAAAGTTGACCTACAAGTTCGAAATCTCAGTATGACGTTTGTCCTGACGCCTACCAAGCATATGCTTCAGCACAACTCCCCAACTTGAGTAGTTTCGGGGTAGCACCCCGAAAACCAGCCCATTTTCGAAAACCGCAAATTGAAGTTTGCGAAAAACGCCGCAGGACTTGTCGCAGGTTGCCAAAGCAGTCGAAAATGAATGAGTCTTGCTCTTAAAGGTTCCACAAACACGTAGAAATCGTTACATTTGACGTTTGGGCATTTTCAACCCCCTTCATCATCCCCTAAACATGGACTACCATTGGGGGCGTCTGAGAAGGTACCCGGTGTGTTAAACCATCTGAAAACCTGCACACCGTCCTCAGTTGCTGATTGCAGTAAGTTCTTAAGGCCTCCGGCAATGTCCACACCCCCTAACACCCTCAACTGACATGGGACCAAACCACCCCCTCTCGATTCACCCCTAAGGAAGGTTTTAATCGAGATATTTGTCAGTGCTGTGAATGCGGGGGTCTTCCCCTACCGTTTCAAAAAAGGAGCTGTGCCTTTGTCACCACCCCTTCCCCTGCAACCCCCGTTTGTATGATTTTTCAAATCAGGCCCTTTTTAAGGGCTGAAACGAGGTCTTAATCGCTGAAAGGGCTGTAAAGGTCCTTAGAAGTAGTGGTGACACGAAATCAACCCCTTCCGATCGATGATTGACATTCCGTCCCCGAAATTCGAAATTGTTGCACCCCCAACCCTCCCTGTCTGGACGCGTAACGCGTCATGGCAGAGTTTTCAGAGTTGGATGGAAATGAAGCTTATGGCCTGACATGGAGCCCAAAACAGCAGGTTGGATGGAAATTCATCGGTATGGTGGGAAACGGGACCAAAAAGTTTTCAAAAAAGTTAACAGCTTCTAGTAAGTACGCCAATGCATAGGCAACCCACATCACGTCATTCTTCTCTCATTGCCAAACTTTGTAACCTATTGCCGATCATAGGCAACCCACACGCACGGACGTGATGTGGGTTGTCTATGCATGGGCGTACTTACTGTAGGCTGTACACTTTTTTGAAAAATTTTGGTCCCGTTTCCCAACCTACCGATGAATTTCTATCCAACCTGCTGTTTTGGGCTCCATTGCAGGCCATAAGCTTAATTTCCATCCAACTCTGAAAACTCTGCCATGATGCGTTACGCGTCCAGACAGGGAGGGTTGGGGGTGCAAAAATTTCGAATTTGGGGGACGGAATGTCAATCATCGATCGGAAGGGGTTGATTTCGTGTCACCACTACTTCTAAGGACCTTTACAGCCCTTTCAGCAATTAAGACCTCGTTTCAGCCCTTAAAAAGGGCCTGATTCGAAAAATCATACAAACGGGGGTTGCAGGGGAAGGGGTGGTGACAAAGGCACAGCTCCTTTTTTGAAACGGTAGGGGAAGACCCCCGCATTCACAGCACTGAAAAACATCTCGATTAAAACCTTCCTTAGGGGTGAATCGAGAGGGGGTGGTTTGGTCCCATGCCAGTTGAGGGTGTTAGGGGGTGTGGACATTGCCGGAGGCCTTAAGAACTTACTGCAATCAGCAACTGAGGACGGTGTGCAGGTTTTCGGATGGTTAAACACACCCGGTACCTTCTCAGACGCCCCCAATGGTAGTCCATGTTTAGGGGATGATGAAGGGGGTTGAAAATGCCCAAACGTCAAATGTAACGATTTCTACGTGTTTGTGGAACCTTTAAGAGCAAGACTCATTCATTTTCGACTGCTTTGGCAACCTGCGACAAGTCCTGCAGCGTTTTTCGCAAACTTCAATTTGCGGTTTTCGAAAATGGGCTGGTTTTCGGGGTGCTACCCCGAAACTACTCAAGTTGGGGAGTTGTGCTGAAGCATATGCTTGGTAGGCGTCAGGACAAACGTCATACTGAGATTTCGAGCTTGTAGGTCAACTTTTCAAAATTTGGTGGCCTTTGAAAAAAGTGGTGCTTTAATTTTTTTGAGCAGTATATGTTAAACACTTTATTGTATTTTAATTAAATTATTAATTTATTTATATATATATTGTGCCCGATAATCTGGCTTTGGATTGGGTGGCCCGACATACACTTCAACCCTCACCCAGAATTCGGTACAACGCGAAAGAAAAAAAAAATCTTGAATGTCCGAATCAATTTTGGCCAAAAAAAAACTGTGTCGGGAACGAGATTCAAGCAATCCCGGGGTCCTTACAATGATGGGTACAACTGGGGTAAAATCTCAAAATTGATCCGGTGGACACACAAGTATGACAACGAACAAGAATGACAAAAACTCCGCTGTTAAGATAAAACTCATCCACCATTTATTACAGAACCACACCACTAAATACATAGAATCACACACAGAAGCCTACCTCCGCTCGGAGACTTCTCAAAATTACTCTTGATGTGCAAATAAAAAAAAATGACGCAGAAGCAAAATTCAAATTAATGAGGACAAAAATCTCCGGGCGTCCTAATCTTTGGATACAACATAACTTACGGAGATCAGAGCTATATCATTCTAGTATTACAACCATTACTTCAAAATGCTATGTCACCTCTCCGCTAATAGTCCATAAATGAGCAGGTGCATAAATCTGAAAAGATATTCAAAGAAAAAAAATTGTTGCCTCATTCGATCTCCTTCTAACTAAATGTAATCACCAAAATAGGAAAAAGAATATTTTTATGTATGGATGTCACTGGCGTTAAAGAATTTATTTTCAGACCTTTTATTCATGTATTAAATACTTTCATTATTATTTCACTGGTTTTCGTTCAGCTGTGCCTCACTCAGAAAAATGACTGGCTGTTGGCTTTTACATTCATCACTTTACATTTTAACATCTTTATGATCCCAGATATATTTTTTTTAATTTATTAATCACTGCATGCTCTTCACATATTTATAACTACACCATAAACATTTAAGTAGATGGCCTCCGCCTATCTGTATTATTTTTCAACTGACAATTGCCTCAAAATTTCATCTACTTGAACCTATCACGTAACATTAATTATAATCATTTATTTTATTCACCTCGCTATATCGAGAACCTTTAGTTTCATCATAACTTCGTATTATGCAACCCTGCTATTTTATCAATGCAGTATCATTATTTACACAACCTTGTATCAGTCACCTACCAAACGCATCTCCTCATGTTAGCATGTAAAGGGAAACCTCAGTGACGTGTGAGTGTTTAATATTAATGTGATGTGCGCACAAAAAGTGGCCCATTAAGTGTAAATGAATCCCCTGTAATTTAAGCCTGTTCAAACCATAATTTGTCATCCAGGTTGCACCAATTCAAAGAACACAGCGACTTAACACGCTGAAAGATCCCTGTACTCAAATTATATTTTGAAGCATCCATACATTTATTTTTAAACCCTAAATATGACTGCATTAATCTCTCAAAATAAATTTTAAAATTTACTATCCTATTAATCATGTCATTATATCGCATTTTATCCTTATTGATTAACTTCTATTTCGATTTTTGCCCAACTGTCCAAATCTTTGTAACCACTACCCATTAACCACTACTTAAGAATTAACATGGTTTTCAGTACCTTTCGGCCACCTCAGTCTTGGTTTCGCTGACACGTTTCCTGGGGGTTTGGGTCCACGTTCTTCCCATTGAACATCCTCCCCTCTCGTCCTGGATCCAGCTCGCGACCCTCGGGGTGTCCATGGTCCTGGCTCGCCTTCGTTTCCACGTCATCGTAACAGCTTCCACATACTAAACTTAGCTTGCCATCTCTTCGCTCGTAAAGTTCTTGACACAAAACTCGCACTGGTCTGTACTGATAGCCTTTATGTCCGTCCAATACATCGCTGCAATCTTCATGTCGACTATGCCAAGTAATATCAACTCATGGCCGTGAAAATAACTCTATAACGACACAGGTTATATCGTATGCGTCTACACAAGCATGTACTCATAAGGTATTACGTCCGTCCTTGACCTAGAATGTCGCTCTATATTTGGACTGCACTCAGCTTATCTCTCATAGTTCACTGACCCTGGACACTCATTTGTCTGGTCGTCAAACAAAAGCACATCGCTTCGTTCATATGTTCTGGGCGTCAGTTATATAGCGCACGGCCCATACAGTCCCGTACCTGGTAAAAGCTTGAGACACCACGTGTGTCTGCTCGCACTTTATTGTACAAAATGACTAGTGTCTCACAACATAATGCATTATGATCTGCGTTATAATATCACCTCGCCACATTCAGCTTTAGTATTCGTTAACACAGAGCTGTCCACGCAAGAAATAATACTGATCCTTTCAGCTATGTCCCAAAAACTGTCGGAATACCACACTGGTTCCAAGCGGCCACGATGCGACTGCTACTACACACTTGTTAGGAACTTCAGCGTGCGGCGACACAAAAATAAAGATGAACTTCGGCGTACGGCGACACAAAAGAAAGTGAACTTCGCTGGACGGCGATGCAAAATAAAGTGACCCGCTTCTCCGGTGTGACCTTTCCACCTCAACTTTTCCTGGAGCTCATCAGCGCCCTCTACACTTCTGGAAACTTCGCCGAAACTTCGCCTAGTCATGCTGTCGACTATGTTCATGACGTAAAAACATCAACCTCAGGTTACTTCCGCTTGCATCCTTCCTCCTGCTATGCGACGTTGCCAGAGCTCTCAAAACCATGCGATATCGGTCACAATATATATATATATATATATATATATATATTGTACCCATGTGAGTAATCTCGTTGGATAATATGCATCCGCCTCCAACTAGCATCAGCTCTCAGGCGTGTACGGTAACCCCAATTTTGCAGTGCATATTTTGGATTTGAGGCTAAAAGGTATCAACTCTACAATGATAAGGCACAACTCTATTCTAAAACTTTAATCCAGTAAAATAAATCATGGCTTCAAACACAAAACAATACCCAAAAAAGCATAAATAAAAGCAAACAAAATTTTTACTTCCACAATCCACAAGTAAACAAATATGAAATCACAACAAAGTCATACCTAGCCATAATGCTTTACCCTTCTGTGAACTTCACAAGGATATACTAATGCGCTGATGCACCTACGACTTCAAAACAAATTTACATTAACATAACAGTCATACAATGTGACTTCTTTAATATTACAACAAGGATTATTCCTTAAACCTCTTTATGTTAAACAATTATGTGTGCCGTGCGTGTTTTAATATTTTTCTTCTCACCAATGAAATGCTTTGCATGCATTTACCTATTTGGACGTTGCACCAAAATCACCGTGCAACTCCATAATTATGTAAGCTACCCCCTACATATCCTTCAATTATATGGTTACACCGCATGCTGTCTGTGATTCCTAGATAAAACGTTACGTTATAGCTTATGTCGGATTGTACGATAGACTGCCTCGCGCTCAAGGCGATTGGCATCTAGTAACCAACTACATGACTTGGTTCCAGTGACGGTACAAATATATCATGTAACTATTCGTCAGATAGCTAAATTAATGAACCATCAGGATTAACTATAATTATCCATGTGTTCACAAACCACATGGCTAGAATACTCAACATAACAATCTCGCATTATATGTCATTTTAACAAGGTCTAGAATCTCTTCCCTTTATAACTTGCCTGAGCGGTTCGAGTGGTTGGCACCGACCCTCGGCTAAAGAAATCGCTACACAATAGAAAGTGGGATGGGTCGTTCCACCAATTATCTCGACCTTTCTAAAAGTTTGAAAGCTTCCCTCTCTAAGCAGTGGAGATTTACAAGACAAATACTGTGTCCTAACCGGCACACATGTTCCCAAAGGATCTTAATTGACTATTATGCCAACAGGTATTGAATGAGCTTTTGTAATTATTCCTACGTCGAGGATAACGATTAATTAATGGCCTCACATGGGTCCATTCAACATGAAGGTTCGGGGTTCGTAATGCATGAGCCTGGCGGTTGACCGATGTCTCAAGTATAATATAGGCGCACAAAACCACTGTCGCCATGAGTTTTCGCTGCCCACGAGCGTAAATAACTCATCATAAGTTCTCGGGAAATCATAGAGCTGCGAGGTGTCCTTGTTTCCTCGACTCTTACAAAGATTCCAGCCCGGAACACATTTCAATCCTTTTCTTCAGAGTTAGGGTCCATTCACTAAAACTCCGGAATAAATAATGTCTCCAACAATGTCCACGACATAGGAGAATTCATACGTAGAATAGACTATCTGGCCCCTAATGCTCCATGCTACGACACACCGACCTCTAATATTAAGAGAAATCTAACATTTACTCTATAAGCTTCTCAATTAAGCTGCAAATTCAATTCACTAAAAGCTCTTTCATTACTGGTATCATTACCGAATATATGCAATATTCTGATATAAAACTTCTTTCCATAATTACTGAAATGTAATCTCACTGTAACATCTTCCTGCTTAGATTGATAAGTCTTGCGATTAGCGTTAATAATTCTCGCTTACACCAATTTATTTGTTTCCTGATGTGTTCATTCATACTCTTAATAACCATTATTATTATTATCAATCTCATTGACATAAATGACCAAAATCATTATTTATCATTATTATTATAAATCTCATTGACATAAATGACCAAAATCATCATTTATTATTATTCTCATATAAATTACCAAAATTTCCGACATAGCTAGACGTTTTAAACTCGAACAATCGCGTTCGTTACATTTACATAACTGATTGCCATTCTTAATTCATAGTGGGAAAAATTACTCCACTTAATGATGCAAATCATCATTTCAACTCTATCAAAATCAACTCAATACTGATTAAACATGGAGGATCAGCCTCCTAACTGACTTTTACTGGCATCTATAAGGAATTCACAATACCTTTACGGAATCACAGACATGCATCGGTCCATACTTCTACATAATTATAACCATAATTTGTGGGGTACTTACATCTCTATAGGCATCTAAGGTGGCTCCAACCAATCATATTCTTCCATGTCGCCCGCCATAATGGGTTTAACGCGACATATTTCTCTTGTTTACACACATTTGATTATACATAATTTCTATCACCAACACGACACGTTGCATACCTTTCAGGAAGTGATCACTCCCCAAACATGTGAAACGCTTCATCAAACACTACTTTAAATGACATTTTTACATATACATTACACTGAACACTCGTCACTTTATACACACTTCAATGCTGAGATTCCCTAGCAGAGATCGAAATTGCAGGTGTCGACGGCATCTTACGTTATCAACTCCTGATTGAAAGTCTGGTTATCTGCTCTCGGAACTCTCCAACAGTTTTTGTGACGATCATTACTCCTACAGTAAGCGTTACCATCTGGTACTCTCATGGCAATACCAAACACTTAGTAAGGTTTCTTTAGCGCATTCTATCGTAGTTACACATATACGATTAGTTAATACAATACACACTGCGCTTAATAAAGTTCAACACTTTCACAAATAATTATATACAATAATGCTACCGTTAGTCTATACGGTGCTTCATAACTGAACACGTCATAGTTCGTGCGGCTGATTATGCCTGTATCACGACTATTATTCATACAAACATATTTTCTGTTTCTTTTACACATACCAGTCTTTGTTCGGCGTCTCGATGAATAGATCCGTCATGCGTTATGCCTTGACGAACTTGCTTCACCCTGGCTGTAGCTGACTGAAGTTTCACTCGAAGACTGCACGTAGCTTATTTGAAGACTTCTGTCTGCGGCTTACACGCTGTCTCGTACTGCTGCATATTTGCTGCATACTGATTGCAACTTATTGCCATTGTGCTACAATTGACAATTGAGTAAAACTGTAACTGGCTGTAACTGCGCTTGGCGGCATGTAGACTGAGCTTGGCTGCGTCTCGACTGGCTTACAACTGGGCTTCAAGTGAGGTTCAACTGAGTAACAGAGATTCAACTGAGAACAGAGTAGGACTGAGGTTCAAGTGAGAACAACTGAGAACAGAGTAGGACTGAGTAACAACTGAGAGCTCCTCCTGGGGTCTACTCCCTTATATCGGATTTCCACAGAAAGTAGAGCAACATCTTCCCGCGTAATCTTCGCTCCTCTCACAGCATGATTCCGGTCTTCAAACCATGATCATTGTGTTCCTCTCTCTTCACAGGTCCCAAAACTATATGTGTGCAAAGGAATCGCTCGTTCAATTAATTTATATTAATTCCTTTCTCCATGGCGTGGGACGCTACCTAACCGGGAACTCCCCGTCAACATCTTCACATCCCTCCGCGAACAATGGTCGCTTCACAGTCCTTACGCACATCACTAAATATGCACCAATTTCGCATGTAAAAGACTCTAAAATTATCTTCTTGCCAAGATATTCACCTGTGTGCAACTCTCATCTCGATTCGTTACTCCAATCACGAGTAATCAATGATTCTTCTGGGCATTTCACCGCCCCTCCTCTACATCTATTCTCCGTCGGGGAATAACTGTGTCATTTTTCAGGCCTCTCCCCTGCTCCAGACGACATAATGGGGTGACAGAGATGGACGTGGCTCCACTGGGACCAACCCACAATTCTGGGACGATTAGTAAATGTCAGCTCTGCCCTCCTCTCTGCTTCAAACTCCCAATAGCTTACACCAAATCGTCTTATAATGATATAATCCGCTCATTATTTCCTACATTATTCTAATAAATAATGCCATTTCATCAAAAATCACACCAGTGATTAAATATACATCTCTTTCGAGGGGTTTTCACCAAGAAACTCCCTGTACAGATCTCTGGTTCGCTCCCTGGCGGAACCTTTTTACTGGGATCACAGTCTCTGAGAATCATGTTCGATTCCAGTCAGCATAACCCCATCGGGTTCATGTTCCCCTTGCAAAACTTATAAAAGTCCAATGCAAGTGGCTTATATAAGTAACCAGCTGACTGTCGACCACCGTCTGTGTTTACGTCTGGGGTCCTTCACCTTGTCTGGCTGCGAGTGGGTTAGTAGTGTTCCCCCTTCCACACTCGGCCTTGTTTCTGAGCTGTCTATTCTCCCTGCGAAGGGTCGCGTTTACAGCCTCAACCTCTCTAGCTACTCTCACCATTTCTTCATAGAGTTCTTGCAAACACTGGCATTCTTTCTGCTCTCCGCTTACACTGGGTAAACTGTCTGCTTCTCGTCCCGTCTCGCCGTTCCAACATTCAGGTCTGCCTGCTTGGCTGCCTCCGCTCTCCACGTTGAGTTGGGTGTGCGTTACTAATTCTTCTTCTGGTTCATCGAATTCTTCTGGCGAGTAATAAATTTTTAAGTTGGCTATGTTCATAACGACCTCGTTTCCATTCTCTAAATGCCTTAACCTGTATGCATTGTTCTGGAGGTCTCTTATCACCTCGAACGGGCCGTGGTAAGAAAAATTAAACTTCTTATACTTCCGTGCCTCTGGATCTGAACTGGCGGGTTTCTTAATTAAAACTTTCTGTCCCACGAGAAGCGGTTTATGATACCTCTTCGCACGATTCCTTCTCTGACGTCTCTCCGCCTGTGCTTTGAGATATTCAGAGGTTCGTTGGATCCTCAATTCTCTACCGAGCTGTGCGTCTACTGGTAATGGAATAACACCATTCCACGGTCTCTCTGGTCTCTGATCCAGATGTAGAGTAACGGGAACCTGACCTGTCGCCTCATGTACAGTATTATTTATACAGTATTCAATGACTTCTAGAAATTCAATCCAACGCCAATTCGCTTCAGAACAGTAGATCTTCATGTATTTCTGGATCTCTCTCATTACTCTTTCAACGGGACTTGCCTCAGGATGGCGAATGGTAGATAAAATCTGCCTAATTCCTAGAGTTTCCAGTTCTCGACGAAATTCCGCACTAGTAAAGCAACTTCCGTGGTCCGAGAGAATGTTATCCGGCTTCCCAAGAATCGGAATAACTCTCTCTTTCAGGCGCTTCAAGACCTGTTTTGAACTTGTCTTTTGAATGGGGCACAACACCACCATTTTCGAAAATACATCCATGGCTACAAAAATGTGTCTATTGCCTCTACGTGCTCTAGGCAATGGTCCAAAGTTATCGATACTCAATAGCTGCCTTGGCTTCTCTGGTAATAACGGGATAGGTCGTTGCCTCATTAAAAAGGGATTCGGCTTTACCCTTTGGCAAAGATCACATGTTCTAATAGCATTTCTCACCGTTTCTCTCAATTTTGGCCAAGTAAATGCTTCCTTCAACAGAGCACAGATTTTATCAATCCCCGGATGACCAAATGCTCTGTGGGCTAGCCATACTAACCTCCTCTGCAAAGATGCAGGAATTACAATCCTTTGACGTGTGTGATCCACATCGTCCCACTTGTGTAATATCTGATTATACCATATATAATCTGTTGCCAATGCCTCCGCCTCTCTGTATATCGCACTTCCCCTTGCTAAACGTCCCTCAAAGTAATCGATTATCATCTTCAACCATGGGTCTTCGCGTTGTAGGTTGGTAATGTTCCTTAAGTCATCCAACGTCTTCTGATCTCGATTCTCAATCTGGACCGCTAGTACTTCTTCTTCTCTAGGGTAACGACTTAATATGTCCGGTATTACATTCTCTTTCCCTGGACAGTATTCTATTTCCACATTAAATTGCTGGATATACAGGGACCATCTTGTCAATCTCTGACTAGACAAATCTGTCTTTAACAAAAATGTTAAAGCTTTATGGTCTGTTCTCAGAACTATTCGGAAGCCGTACACGAGTTTGTGCCACGATTGCAACGCGTACAAAATTGCGAGCAATTCTATCTCTGTGATCGTGTAATTTTTCTCATGGGCTCTCAGTCTTCTGCTTATAAAGGCGATAAAAACTTTCTTCTCAGGCTGGTCAACATTTTCCTGGAATAGCATCGCTCCAATCCCAATAAGTGATGCATCCGTCTGTATGATAAACTTCTGGGTATAATCTGGGTATCCCAGTTTCACATATTCCAAAAGCATTTGTTTTGACCTCACGAATGCTTCCTGACATTGCTCCGTCCAATTCCATCTGCCGCCTTTCTTCAATAGGTCCTGCAGTGGTGCTACTGTCGCAGTATAGTTTGGGCAGTGGTTCGAAAAGAATCCAATTACTCCCAAATACTGTCGGACGTGCTTAACTTTCGTGGGTCGAGGGAAATTCCGAATTACCTCCAATTTATCTGGATTAGGCTTCACTCCATTTGCATCAATAACATGCCCTAGGAATTTAACTTCCCTCTGACAGAAGTGCGATTTCTTGATATTGACCTTAAAATTCGCTTCTCGAAGGTCATCTAGCAACTTCTTCAGGTCTCTCATGTGCTCCTCCAGAGATTCTGATGTGAGTAGAATGTCGTCTACATATCTGATGGTACTCTCTTTAACCTCATCTGATAGATTGCGATCTAACGCTCTTATCAGGGCTGAACCAGCTGTTTTCAACCCAAAAGGTAGCCTTAAAAATGTGAATGTATGTTGATCAAACATAAATCCTGTCAACAGACTAGTTTTCTTCTCTAATTCAAGATGGTGGAAACTGGATGTGATATCCAAGTTTGAGAATATAGTTTTCCCTTTAAACTTCCTGAGGATCTCTTTAATAGGTGGCACTTGGTCAAATTCCGGAATAACTCTCAAATTTAAGCGTCTCAGGTCCAAGCAGACTCTGACAGATCCGTCTGTCTTTGGTACAATTACCAATGGACTTACATAAGGCGTAGGTGTTTTCTCAATAACACCGGCCTCCAACATCTCCTGAATTGCCTCTTTCACTTTAGCATAATGCTTTTCAGCTATAGGGTAGGGTTTCTGCCTAAATGGTGTCCAATCACTGACTTGAAAAGCATAAGTGAAGTTCTTTATCCGACCAGGTCTCGAATCAAAGACTTCCTTCTGTTCCAGCAATAACTGCTTTAAATTTTCCTTCTCTTTTAGCCCAATTTTCGCTTCTTCTAGCTTCTCCGAAATGTAGTCTTCCAATTTGGGTTCCAGATCTTTTTCCAAGTCTGTGGCTAGTGTTTTGAGCTCCGCTTCCAACTGCTCAATAGCTAACACTTCTTCATCAGCCACATCTCTGTATGTATGCCATACTTGTTCACTGGATCCTGGTTCAATTTCATTGAGTGCGACCTCTAAGCCTTCAGCTTCTTCATTCACATGGAACATAACCCTGTCCTGTGCTAGGTCAATTATCACTCTGTATTCCCTTATAAACTCTGCCCCAATAAGTAGGTTATAAGGTAGTTTGTTTACTAACAGAAAACTCTGTGAGAAAATAGAGCCTCCTATCTGTAAATCTAGGAATACCTGGTATTTACATATCATTGTTTTGTCTGGAATTACCCCTTTAATTTTGACACTGGAGATCGGTATCTTCAAAATGTTCTCTCTCCGGGCTATTTCATTATATAGAGCTTGTGTCATCAGGCTCACTGTTGATCCTGTGTCTAGCAGACTTCTGACTTTTAATCCTGCCACTCTCACAATTATAATAGGCAATTCTCTCTTGACCATGACCTGTGGTCCTCCTGTATCCTCAATCAATTCTTCTGGTTTGGCTATCCAATTGACGATGTTAATAGACTTCCATCCATCAGTCTCGAGCTCTTCTAATTTTGGCGTTTTTTTTTTTCTTCAGCGCCCGCCCCTTTGGAGTTCCTTCTCTCCTGTTCGCTGCGCTGTAGTTCCAAACTCTTAGCTCCATCTCCATATCTGTCTGGCGATGTCCTGTTCTGCATGACTTCTTGCCAGCGGACTTGTGATTTCTGGGGCTCATCTCCCCTTTCTTCGAGGTATCGCAAAGAAGCATGATAACGCTCTTCTGCCTCGTCATCGAAGTTATTTCTTCTCTCTTGGGGTCTCCAATTTCTATTATTGCCTTCCTGGCCATTATTACCTCCATTGTTATGGTACGGTTTGCCCCTGTTATTGTGTTTATTCCACGAACTTCGACCTCTTCCTGCTTTATTAGCATTTCCTTTGTACCTTGACTGCCATTTTCTGGGTTCCTGTTCCCATTGCCGTCCATAGGAATCTAAAGTTTCTGTGCTCGTGGCCTTGTTGTTCCTTGGAGCTTGCTGTTGGTCAGTCTGTGTGTTGGTCACGTGGACTTGTTCCACGGTTCGACTCTGACGCATAGTATTTGCTGTGGTGAGGTCCAGTTGCCTTAGAACTGTCTCCATTTCCATAGCCGTTTTCGCATTAGCCGAGATTAGTAGCCTTTGGATCTCGTATGGAAGCTGTTTGGCGATAGCAATGCATAGCTCCAGTTCACTAGGTTTTTGATCCAGCTCTTTAAAACGACACATCTGCGATATGAAGAATTCTGCGTACTTCGTCGGGTTGTTCGTGCTGTACTTTTTGGCATACAAATCCAGCCGTAAATTCTGCTGAGTCGCGGCGTCCCAATACCTCTTCAAGAATGCCTCGCGGAATTCCTCAACAGTATCAAAAGTGTAACGGAAGCTGCGAAACCATAATGCGCACTCCCCCTCTGTTAACTTCTCTATAGCACGTAGCCTACGCTCCTGCGGTATTCGTGCATCATTGAGATATTCGGTCACTTCCTTTAACCAATATTTTGGTGTCATACTACAGTGACTACCTGAAAACTTCCTAGGTTTTTCTTCGCTTGCCCTAATGACGTTTATCACCTGGGTGTGCATCGCATTTTCATGTGGCGTCGATGCCGCAATTGGTACACCTGGCGTCATGTAAGGACTTTCTCCTGCGCCTGCAGCGTTCCTGCTTATAGGTTGGGTTTCTAGGTCTGCCCACCTTGTTTTTCTTATATCCTCAATGCTGCCTTCACTTGACTTAGGATATTTCAGAAGTGTCTCCTCCTGTGCTATTATCCTAGTCTCCATTTGGTTATGGCGCATTTCTGCTCTTTCTAGGCGAGTAATGACTTCTTTCTCTATTCTTGTAAGCCTATCTCGGTTTTCCTCGGCTACTTGAAAGATTTTCACCTTGTCTTCTTTCAGACTTTGTTTGATATGGGATATTTTATCCTCTACGTCCTCTTTAATTTGAGCAAGGGTCTTGTCGCTTGCCTCTGTTTTCTGGCCTTCTCTTATTTCGAGTTCTTCTCTCAGACCTTTAATTTCATCTTGAATGTGTCCATTGACTTTAGACAATTCATTCCGGACCTTGGTGATCTCGCCTCTGTTTTCCTCTTGTCTTTTATTGACTATGACAATATCACTTTGCACTTGGTCCAGTTCTTTATGAACTTTACCCATCTGACCTTTCACGTTGCCTACCAGCTCCTTATTTTCCTGAGCGATAGCCTTAATTTCGCCTATTTCCTGGCATTGACCTAATATATTCTGGTCCTGTTTCTTGAGGTCACCGTTAATTGCTCTAGCGTAGCTTTTCAATTTCTGGTCCCATTTGGAGTCGTTCTCCTCTAATCTCTGGTCTACTGTTTTCGTAAACTCTGCGAACTGTTTCGCTTGGCGTTCGAGATTCGCCTCATTTTGGATCTGAATATCCTTAATATCGTTAGACAACGCCTCTAATTTACTGTTGGTTTGCTCCTGAGCATGCCTACACGCTTGCAAATTACCCTCAAGTTTGGCTTCTATGGCCTCGAAACGTTTGTCAGTATTTACCTGCATTTCCGATACAATGCTTACAACAGTATCTGTTACTTCGGTCTTAATGACTTCTTGCATTTGACCTAACTTATTGTTTAATTCATCTTTATATTCAACCTTATTTGCCTCTAAACGGTTGTTTATTTCAATCTGGTTATTGTTCATTGCAACCTGATTGGCATCTAAACGAGCATTTATACTATCCTGGAAAGCTTTGGTTTCCAGTTTGTTCTGCTCGTTAGCAGCATCAAAATGTTGTTTCAGTCCTGCAATAACTTGCAAGATCTCCTCCGTACCTGGCATTTTACAATAACACACTTAAATATGCAGGCAGGCTTCCTGGAAAAATATGTGGATACGTTTCGAAGAGAAACATCAAACACTGCACACATATTGTGAAGTCGTACAAAACCTGATAATATTTTAGTAGATTGTGGATTGGGTATGTAACGCTAGTACCCTTAGGCCATTCTCTTCTCAATAGAGAGATTCTGCGTTACCTCAAAAAGCCTACTGAATTCAAAAATCACTCAAACACAGTTTGAGGCAAAACAATTACTATGGTTTTCCCCATGAAATACCATAAAAAATCTATGGGTTTTCCCTAAATCCCATAAGTTCCACGTATTCTGGGCGCCATGATAAATTAATATATCTGACGTGGTATTAGTAGGACATCGGCCATATTCTAATTTACTATAAAAACTGTTCAGGGAGTGGTTTTTACTGCCGAAAGCCCCACTTGGGCCACGCCATGATAAATTAATAGAGCTTTTACTACCATAGACTCCACAGATGGGCGTCATGATAAATTATATCTGTATCTATCGTTGCCCGGTTCGTGCAATGCCAACATCGCTCATATTGCACTGACGCAGGCGGTTCCATAAGGAGTTAATACCGTCCCACGCTGCTTGGGCCAAGATAAATGAGTAGAGAATAAGCACAATCTATCAAAATTTATATATACGTATCGGAACTTAGCTATGGATTAGGAGCGGTCACACCCTACTTCGTTAATTCTTACTTTAATAGAGTTGTGTGCATTAAATCTGACCGACTTTAGTCGTACCTTTAGCTCAAATCACCGTATAGGACATCAAATCCCATGTACCCATGTGAGTAATCTCGTTGGATAATATGCATCCGCCTCCAACTAGCATCAGCTCTCAGGCGTGTACGGTAACCCCAATTTTGCAGTGCATATTTTGGATTTGAGGCTAAAAGGTATCAACTCTACAATGATAAGGCACAACTCTATTCTAAAACTTTAATCCAGTAAAATAAATCATGGCTTCAAACACAAAACAATACCCAAAAAAGCATAAATAAAAGCAAACAAAATTTTTACTTCCACAATCCACAAGTAAACAAATATGAAATCACAACAAAGTCATACCTAGCCATAATGCTTTACCCTTCTGTGAACTTCACAAGGATATACTAATGCGCTGATGCACCTACGACTTCAAAACAAATTTACATTAACATAACAGTCATACAATGTGACTTCTTTAATATTACAACAAGGATTATTCCTTAAACCTCTTTATGTTAAACAATTATGTGTGCCGTGCGTGTTTTAATATTTTTCTTCTCACCAATGAAATGCTTTGCATGCATTTACCTATTTGGACGTTGCACCAAAATCACCGTGCAACTCCATAATTATGTAAGCTACCCCCTACATATCCTTCAATTATATGGTTACACCGCATGCTGTCTGTGATTCCTAGATAAAACGTTACGTTATAGCTTATGTCGGATTGTACGATAGACTGCCTCGCGCTCAAGGCGATTGGCATCTAGTAACCAACTACATGACTTGGTTCCAGTGACGGTACAAATATATCATGTAACTATTCGTCAGATAGCTAAATTAATGAACCATCAGGATTAACTATAATTATCCATGTGTTCACAAACCACATGGCTAGAATACTCAACATAACAATCTCGCATTATATGTCATTTTAACAAGGTCTAGAATCTCTTCCCTTTATAACTTGCCTGAGCGGTTCGAGTGGTTGGCACCGACCCTCGGCTAAAGAAATCGCTACACAATAGAAAGTGGGATGGGTCGTTCCACCAATTATCTCGACCTTTCTAAAAGTTTGAAAGCTTCCCTCTCTAAGCAGTGGAGATTTACAAGACAAATACTGTGTCCTAACCGGCACACATGTTCCCAAAGGATCTTAATTGACTATTATGCCAACAGGTATTGAATGAGCTTTTGTAATTATTCCTACGTCGAGGATAACGATTAATTAATGGCCTCACATGGGTCCATTCAACATGAAGGTTCGGGGTTCGTAATGCATGAGCCTGGCGGTTGACCGATGTCTCAAGTATAATATAGGCGCACAAAACCACTGTCGCCATGAGTTTTCGCTGCCCACGAGCGTAAATAACTCATCATAAGTTCTCGGGAAATCATAGAGCTGCGAGGTGTCCTTGTTTCCTCGACTCTTACAAAGATTCCAGCCCGGAACACATTTCAATCCTTTTCTTCAGAGTTAGGGTCCATTCACTAAAACTCCGGAATAAATAATGTCTCCAACAATGTCCACGACATAGGAGAATTCATACGTAGAATAGACTATCTGGCCCCTAATGCTCCATGCTACGACACACCGACCTCTAATATTAAGAGAAATCTAACATTTACTCTATAAGCTTCTCAATTAAGCTGCAAATTCAATTCACTAAAAGCTCTTTCATTACTGGTATCATTACCGAATATATGCAATATTCTGATATAAAACTTCTTTCCATAATTACTGAAATGTAATCTCACTGTAACATCTTCCTGCTTAGATTGATAAGTCTTGCGATTAGCGTTAATAATTCTCGCTTACACCAATTTATTTGTTTCCTGATGTGTTCATTCATACTCTTAATAACCATTATTATTATTATCAATCTCATTGACATAAATGACCAAAATCATTATTTATCATTATTATTATAAATCTCATTGACATAAATGACCAAAATCATCATTTATTATTATTCTCATATAAATTACCAAAATTTCCGACATAGCTAGACGTTTTAAACTCGAACAATCGCGTTCGTTACATTTACATAACTGATTGCCATTCTTAATTCATAGTGGGAAAAATTACTCCACTTAATGATGCAAATCATCATTTCAACTCTATCAAAATCAACTCAATACTGATTAAACATGGAGGATCAGCCTCCTAACTGACTTTTACTGGCATCTATAAGGAATTCACAATACCTTTACGGAATCACAGACATGCATCGGTCCATACTTCTACATAATTATAACCATAATTTGTGGGGTACTTACATCTCTATAGGCATCTAAGGTGGCTCCAACCAATCATATTCTTCCATGTCGCCCGCCATAATGGGTTTAACGCGACATATTTCTCTTGTTTACACACATTTGATTATACATAATTTCTATCACCAACACGACACGTTGCATACCTTTCAGGAAGTGATCACTCCCCAAACATGTGAAACGCTTCATCAAACACTACTTTAAATGACATTTTTACATATACATTACACTGAACACTCGTCACTTTATACACACTTCAATGCTGAGATTCCCTAGCAGAGATCGAAATTGCAGGTGTCGACGGCATCTTACGTTATCAACTCCTGATTGAAAGTCTGGTTATCTGCTCTCGGAACTCTCCAACAGTTTTTGTGACGATCATTACTCCTACAGTAAGCGTTACCATCTGGTACTCTCATGGCAATACCAAACACTTAGTAAGGTTTCTTTAGCGCATTCTATCGTAGTTACACATATACGATTAGTTAATACAATACACACTGCGCTTAATAAAGTTCAACACTTTCACAAATAATTATATACAATAATGCTACCGTTAGTCTATACGGTGCTTCATAACTGAACACGTCATAGTTCGTGCGGCTGATTATGCCTGTATCACGACTATTATTCATACAAACATATTTTCTGTTTCTTTTACACATACCAGTCTTTGTTCGGCGTCTCGATGAATAGATCCGTCATGCGTTATGCCTTGACGAACTTGCTTCACCCTGGCTGTAGCTGACTGAAGTTTCACTCGAAGACTGCACGTAGCTTATTTGAAGACTTCTGTCTGCGGCTTACACGCTGTCTCGTACTGCTGCATATTTGCTGCATACTGATTGCAACTTATTGCCATTGTGCTACAATTGACAATTGAGTAAAACTGTAACTGGCTGTAACTGCGCTTGGCGGCATGTAGACTGAGCTTGGCTGCGTCTCGACTGGCTTACAACTGGGCTTCAAGTGAGGTTCAACTGAGTAACAGAGATTCAACTGAGAACAGAGTAGGACTGAGGTTCAAGTGAGAACAACTGAGAACAGAGTAGGACTGAGTAACAACTGAGAGCTCCTCCTGGGGTCTACTCCCTTATATCGGATTTCCACAGAAAGTAGAGCAACATCTTCCCGCGTAATCTTCGCTCCTCTCACAGCATGATTCCGGTCTTCAAACCATGATCATTGTGTTCCTCTCTCTTCACAGGTCCCAAAACTATATGTGTGCAAAGGAATCGCTCGTTCAATTAATTTATATTAATTCCTTTCTCCATGGCGTGGGACGCTACCTAACCGGGAACTCCCCGTCAACATCTTCACATCCCTCCGCGAACAATGGTCGCTTCACAGTCCTTACGCACATCACTAAATATGCACCAATTTCGCATGTAAAAGACTCTAAAATTATCTTCTTGCCAAGATATTCACCTGTGTGCAACTCTCATCTCGATTCGTTACTCCAATCACGAGTAATCAATGATTCTTCTGGGCATTTCACCGCCCCTCCTCTACATCTATTCTCCGTCGGGGAATAACTGTGTCATTTTTCAGGCCTCTCCCCTGCTCCAGACGACATAATGGGGTGACAGAGATGGACGTGGCTCCACTGGGACCAACCCACAATTCTGGGCCGATTAGTAAATGTCAGCTCTGCCCTCCTCTCTGCTTCAAACTCCCAATAGCTTACACCAAATCGTCTTATAATGATATAATCCGCTCATTATTTCCTACATTATTCTAATAAATAATGCCATTTCATCAAAAATCACACCAGTGATTAAATATACATCTCTTTCGAGGGGTTTTCACCAAGAAACTCCCTGTACAGATCTCTGGTTCGCTCCCTGGCGGAACCTTTTTACTGGGATCACAGTCTCTGAGAATCATGTTCGATTCCAGTCAGCATAACCCCATCGGGTTCAATATATATATGTAAGCTTCGTTTTCTAAGATCTTACCTCAAGTGTTCCAGTGCTCACATCCTCAGCCTTCCACACCCTCGGCATACAGAGCGTCTACTATTGTGCTTTGGGCTTGCTGCGTGCCGGTGTTGACTGACATCAGCTTGACCTTCATTCAGCCAATAGCAGGACTCTGTGCTCAGGTGGCCTTCTTGTTCGAGATTGTTCTATCGCCCCCGTATATAAGAGACGCTGCCTGTTCGAGTTCTTCATCATTCAGATCAACGCATCATTCTGATCAGCGCCCATTGTGATCGCATCTCTTCTTCATCACCGCACTTCTGATTAACGCTGCATTCTCTTCGGATCACTTCGCACGCTGCCATTCCTCATGGCGCTACGTCACCTCGCTACTATGTTACGAGGCTTCACGCTGAACACATCGCTCTAGTTGGCTGGAATGTTTGCAACCCGCAGTACTCTACCAGTCAAACCTCAGACGGTATTCACGGCAACAGCAGTTTCTTGGCTGCTAACTAGTTCATTGTTTTACTGAGTCATCGCCTAGACACTACAGGTGTCATCTCCTTCAAGATAAGAAGAAATGAACGTTCATGTATCTCGAGGCCATGAACGCCTCCTGCGGAAGAAATCGAAAAGGACTTCTTAACCAACATTATGTCAGCTGAGATTTTATGGAGCGGGCTCTTTGGAAGATAAGTTCAAGTTATATCAAGAAGCTAATTTTTTTTATAATTCTTTTATCATGGTATATTATACTTGAATCTTATTCTTCTTAAATTAAGGCAAGCCTCATCTTAGGTTTCACTTACTCGAATTCTGTAAAAAGACCCTTCCTATTTGTTAAGCTTATAAATAGTCATTTCTGCTTTACCTTTGTGTGCATTTAATGTGTATTTTTGACGTTAATATTTAAAATCTTGTTATTATAAATAAACATATTTATACCGTGTTATTTAAATGTGGTTTTCTGGTGATGCACCTTAATGCCCACTGTACCGCACTGCTTCAGTCTATTTTCTGTTTCACAGTAGCTATTTTGGTCAGGCTTACGTCTGATTCGCGTTCTCCCTTTATGGGAAAGATTACGGCAGATTTTTTCTCCATAAACTTTGGTGCCGAAACCCGGGATTTTACCCATTTCGAATATTGCGTACCAGAAATCAAATAATAATAATAGTTAAACTATTTCATAATGTATTAATACATGTGCATTTTTCAGTTCATGTTTGAATCGAGCAGCAGCAGGGAGAACTTTGGAGAGGGGCCGGTTCTTCCTCCGCTGGTGTTTTCTTTGGCTGACGTAAGACACGCAGGTCAACATAAAGGTGGTGAGTTTTGCCTCAGCTTCCAACATGCCTGTCGATAACACAAGTATCAACACTCTCGCTTCATATAAGGGCAAATTAACTCGTTTCAGAACTTTTCTTACAGAGCTAACAGAACAAGAACGTAACTTAGATATAATATCTCAAAGATTAAAAAACTATGAACAAGCTTTTGAAAAGTACGATGAAATTCAATGCAGTATTGAAATTCAAAGCCCCGAACAACAGACTGATCGTAATGAAACTGAACGTTTGTATTATCAAGGCTATGCAGAAGCAAAAGCTTTACTTAGAACTCTAACACTTGAAGCTAAGAAAGAAGATTCAACTCCTTTTTTTCTCTTCCTCCGCACCAAACCGAACTATTCTCCCTAAAATTGAATTACCCACATTTCGTGGCGACGAAAGTTCATGGGAACCATTTTTTGAATTATTTACTTCACTAATTCATGACAATGAGAACCTTCCGCCAATACAAAAGTTCCATTACTTGCGTTCAGCCGTTCAAGGCCAGCCACTTAAGCTAATTCAGGCATTAGCCCTGACAAGTGACAACAACGAAGTCGCTGTAGAATTACTTAAAGATCGCTATGGAAATTCAAGGCTTAGGACTCAAAGATATATACAGGCTTTGTTTAATCTTACGAATATTCAATCTGATAATGTTATAACCCTTCGCAATTTAATTGACACAGCAGAGCTTCACTTTCGTGCCTTGGCGAATTTAGGTCAGCCTGTGCAATTTTGGGATTTTTTCATAATTCATCATGTAACCAGTAAATTCGATTCTGCTACCCTAAAAGCCTGGGAGATGGAGCTATCTCAGCATTCGCAATGCACTACGAGGCCCTTGTTAAGTTTATAAAGGCCAGGTTCCAAGTTTTGTCCCCTATAGCCTGCCAAAGACGTGCTATTGTTTCTGCTAAAATTCCTTCAAACCAAAAGGTCAATAGTCATGATCAAAGAGTTTTGAGATCTCACGCCTTTGCCGCACATAGTCAATCGCCTAGTCAGATGCAAAGTTATGTTTTATGCCAACCGTCCCACAACTTATATCAATGTTCTGATTTCAAAGCCTTGTCTGTGGACGAGAGACACAAATTACTATCTCAAAAATAACATTGTTATAATTGTCTCTCGAGAGACCGTTCTTTGAGTAACTGTCGATACGAACGCCTGTGCTTTCATTGTAAGGGCAAGCGTCATACTTTGTTACATAGACATGAGAAACCACGATCATCTGCCCCTGGCTGTTCTCCTCAAAAGTCCAATTCTGAAATTCCTTCTACTAGTGCTCAGTCGTTTACTCAAAGTTCCACTTCCCTTAGTAAGGTTCAAGTATTGCTACCCACTGCGGAAGTCTTACTGAAGAATGCTCATGGTAAATGGATTACTTCTCGTGGGTTACTAGACAATGCTGCCACTAACAACTTCATCCGTGAGCATTTAATTCATAAATTAGGTCTGCAAAAACATCCTACTTCAATTGAAGTTACTGGAATTAATCGTTCAAAGTCCAAATCTTTAAGTTCAAGGTCGTCTTAACGGATTCTCATAATTTTGGCAATTGTTTTCAACTAGATTGCTTAGCGATTGATTCCATAGGCAATGAAACTCCTAGTTCTTTTTTCCCAGTTAATAAATGGCATATTCCGAATTTCATAAAATTTGCCGATCCACGCTTTAACGAAAGGCTGCCCGTTGACATTCTTCTCAGTTCTAGCATTTTCTGGCAGTATTTGCATTCTGAGAAAGTCAAGGTTGCCCCTAGCGTCTTTTTTCGAAAAACTGGATTCGGATGGATTGCGACGGGACAAATACATCGCAGTCCTGTTCAGTCTTTCTCAACCTGTTATCAAGTTCACTCTGATTTGGGCCATGACTTGACAAAATTTTGGGATATAGAAAATATCCAAGCCGCAACTTCTTCTTCCTCGAATAACGAGATTTGCGAAAAGGTTTTTCTTGAAAGTACTGTTGGTACCCCTCAAGATAGATTTATTGTAACTCTTCCTCGAATTTCAGATCGCCCTATCATTCTTGATTCTTACCCTAGGGCGCTTAAAGCTTTGTTCGCTGTCGAAAATCGCTTCAAGCAAGATAAGGCTTTGAAAACTCAGTACACCTCTTTTTTGGAGGAATATGAGTCTGCTAATCATATGGAGGTAATTTCCAAAATTGAAGATGCAAATAATCCTTCTAAAAATGTAGTTTACTTAAAACATTACGCTGTCTGGAAAAACCCTTCCACGCGGGAACAGATGAGGGTGGTATTTAATGGTTCTTCTCCTGACATCAATGGCATTTCGCTCAATGACACTTTGCATTCAGGACCCACAATTCAGAATGATCTCACTTCTGTCTTATTGAATTTTTGTCTTCGCCCCATTGCAGTCTTAGCTGACATCAAACAGATGTATCGACAAATCTTGGTAAACCCCGAGCAGCAGGATTTGCAAAGGATTTAGTGGTGGGACGAACATTCAAAACCCATAAAAATATTTTGCCTAAGAATAGTAACTTATGGTTCAAAACCCTCTTCTTTTCTCGCAATTCGCTCTCTGCATATGCTGGCTGAACTAGATGGTCATCAGTACCATCCCTTAGCTTCTGAGATACTTAAAGATTCCTTTTACGTGGATAATTTCCTCTATTCCTTTTCAAATTTAACTGATGCTTGTATTACTTCTGAAGATCTTAAATCTTTATTGCTTGGAGGTGGTTTTCCGCTCCATAAGTGGAGCTCAGTTTCAACTGAGTTTTTGTTAAAGATATCATCTGACTCGCCCACCACTAAGTTAATTGAACTGCCTACTGAGGAAGCTACCGTGAAAGCCCTAGGTATTTTCTGGTCGCCTTCTTCTGATAATTTTTCATATAAGGTTCAGTTGTCAAATTTGAATCCTCAAACTAAAAGGGAAGTCTAATCAGAGATAGCCAAGATCTTTGATCCACTTCAGTAACTAGCCCCTGTTGTAACTACTGCAAAAATCTTTATGCAACGATTTTGGTTATTGAAATCAGGATGGGATGAATTAGTACCCACTCCCTTTCTGAAGGAATGGTTGGAATATCGAATCGTGTTTCCCAAATTAAGGAAATCTCCCACCCAGAGCAGTGGTGTCATGTTCCTAGTAAAGAAAATCCCGCAGATATGATATAACGTGACTGTTCACCTGCAAAATTGGCTTCTTTTGATTTATACTGGCATGGGGCGCCATGGATTTTGCAAAGTTCCACATTCAGGCCTCGTCTTTCATGTAATATATTGACAGAAGTACCAGAAACTCGCAATGTTTTCGCTTCCAATTATGTTGTTTCAGTTACGATTAGTCTCTTTCAGCGCTATTCCTCATTCTCTAAATTAATTCGAGTGATGGCATACCGCTTTCGATGGAAATATTACGTGATCAATCAACCTCTCAAACATCCAGGTTTTCTCACTGCAGTAGAACTGGAATTCGAACGCGAAGAATTCTACTGTGAACCCAACAAGAAGTGTTTTCTTCCAAAGGGCAAATACTTTCAATTGGTCAGGAATTACCCAAGTCTAGTTGACTTTCAGCCCTTACTCCCTTCCCTGATAAGGATGGTTTGATAAGAGTAGGAGGTAGATTGTTATTTTCAAACTATTCTGATGAAAAAAGGCATCCCTTAATTCTTCCACAGTGGTAAAAGTCTATATGCCTACCAGTCAAGGTGATGATGAAGATGTTGAAAAGGTCTACTAAGAAATAGATGAAATTCTGAGGTATATCAAGGGTGATGAAAATGTTATAGTGATGGGAGATTGGAATGCTGTGGTAGGAAAAGGGAGAGAAGGGAAGATAGTAGGAGATTTTGGATTAGGTGAAAAGAATGATGGAGGAAGCAGGCTGATGGAATTCTGCACCGAGCATGAGTTGGTCATAGCTAACACCTTATTGAATAACCACAACAGAGGAATATACACATGGATGAGACCAGGAGATACAGGGCGTTACCAAATCGACTTCATTATGGTCAAGCAGAGGTTTCGAAACCAGATTTTGGATTGTAAAACATATCCTGGTGCTGACATAAACCCTGACCACAATCTGGTTATTATGAAATGCAGATTAATGTTGAAGAAACTGAAGAAAAGTCCAAAGTCCAAAAGGTGGGCAATAGACAGACTGAAAGAGAATGATGTAAACGAAGGATTCAAGAAGAGTATAAAGGAAGGACTAATGAAAAACCCTAAATAAACTTCAAATGCAGACGAATGGACACTTTTGAAGAATGAAATAACAAAATCCGCAGAAGAAAACATTGGTAGGAAAGAAAGAATAGGTAGAAAACCGTGGATCACTCAGGATATACTAGAATTGATGGATGAAAGGCGGAAACACAAGAATGTATGAGATGAAAAGGGGAGAGCAGAATACAGACGTCTGAGAAATGAGGTTAACAAGAAGTACAAGGAAGCGAATGAAGAATGGTTGAAAGAGAAATGTGCAGGTATAGAAAATTGTCTGAAATTAGGAAAAGTAGACACAGCTTACCGAGTGATTAAGAATACTTTTGGGGGAAAGGAGATTAAGTGCTGTATTATTAAGGACACAAATGGAAAGCCTGTAACAGATAGGGAAGAAAAGGTTGAGAGATGGAAAGCTTACATTGTGTGTTTGTACAAGGGAAAGGAGATTAAGAAGCATGTAATGGAAAGGGAGGAGAAAATTGATGAGGATGAAAAAGGAGATTTAATATTGAGATCAGAATTTGACAGGGCATTGGAAGACTTAAGCAGGAACAAAGCACTAGGCATAGATGATATACCGATTGAGTTGCTACGCTGCATAGGAGATGAAGGTCTGATCAGGTTATTTCACTTGGTGTGTAGGATTTATGAGACAGGTGAGGTACGCCCTGAATTTAAGAAGAATGTTATTATCCCTATACCAAAGAAAGCGGGACCTGACAGATGTGAAGATTACCGTACAATCAGCTTGATTACTCATGCTTCAAAGATCCTGTCTAGAATAATTTACAAGAGGATGGAAGGCCAGATAGAAACGGAGTTGGCTGAAGACCAGTTTGGTTTCAGGAGAAATGTAGGAACAAGGGAAGCTGTACTAAGTCTTAGACTGATTTTGTAAGGTAGAATAAGGAAAGATAAGAGAACGTTCATGGCATTTGTAGACTTAGAAAAGGCTTTTGATAACGTTGATTGGACTAAATTGTTTGACATTTTGAAATCTATTGGAATAAAGTACAGGGATAGGAGGGTGATATACAATCTATACAGAAACCAGACAGCAGTCATTCGAGCTGAAGGACGTGAGAGAGAAGCTGGTATTCAGAAAGGTGTAAGGCAAGGCTGCAAATTATCACCCATACTTTTCAATCTTTACATTGAACAAGCAATGAAGGAAATTGGAGAAAAATTTTAAGTGGGAGTGAATATTCAAGGAGAAATCATTTCAACTCTGAGTTTTGCTGATGACATCGTCATCTTGGCCGACACGCCCGAGGATTTGTATTAGGTTTTGAATGGTATGGACTCCGTCTTACGGAAAGAATACATGATGAAAATTAATAATTGTGAAACAAAAAATACTGGAATGGCGCCGAAATAAATCAGAAACCTCTATGGACATCAAATTGGCAGGTGAAAAGCTGAAGGAAGTAGGAGACTTCTGTTACTTATGAAGCAAAATAATTAGTGATGGACGAAGCAAAGAGGATATAAAAAGTCGCATGGCTCAGGCAAGGAAAGCATTTCTACAAAAAAGGAGTCTGTTGACTTCGAATATAAATTTAGGTATTAGGAAGTCATTTATGAAAGCCTTTGTCTGGATCGTGGCACTCTATGGAAGTGAAACTTGGACTATTGGTGCAGCAGAAAAGAGGAGAATTGAAGCATTTGAAATGTGGTGTTACAGGAGAATGATGAAAATGAGATGGGTAGATAGGGTTACAAATGAAGAGGTATTAAGACGAGTGGGAGAGGAGAGATATTTCTGCTAATAAAGAAAAGAGATAGGTTAGTAGGAGACATACTAAGACACCCAGGAATAGCAAGCATATCTATGGAAGGAAGGGTTGAATATGTTAAACAGATTGCCTCGGATGTAGGGTGTGGTAGCTATGTAGAGGTGAAACGATTAGCTCAGGACAGCGAGGCATGGAGACTGCATCAAACCAGTCAAAATGCTGAAGACTCAAACAACAATTCTTCCATCAAAACATCATGTGACCGCTCTCATAATTTGGAAGTTTCATTACCAGCATTTACATGCAGGAACTCGTACTTTGTTGTGTTTGATTAGAGAACACTATTGGCTCATTAATGGAGCTCATGAAGTGTCATCTGTTGTTCGCAAGTGTATACCTTGTTTTAAGGCTAAACCGCGTCCTATCACTCAGATTATGGGTCAGCTTCCTTCGTTTCGATCTGAGCCTAACAAGCCCTTTGCACTTACTGGTGTTGATTATTCTGGTCCTTATACTTATAAAGTGAATTATCCTACTACCAAGCGCAAGGTGTTTAACAAACTATACATAGCTTTAATCGTTTGCATGGTTACAGTAGCCATTCATCTCAAATTAGTAACCAATGCATCCACTTGATATTTTTTGGCCGTCTTCTCGAGGTTCACCGCTAGACGAGGTGTACCTTCTGAAGTATTCTCCGATAATGCGAAAACTTTTATTAGTGCTTCTAATCTTTTAAGAAAGGCACTAACCTCTCCTTCCTCTAAGGAACAACTCTCGAACGTTTCATAAAATAAGGGTTTCAAGTGGCATTTCACCCCTCCTTACGCCCCTAACCATGGTGGTCGCTGGGAATCATGCGTGAAGCTTACTAAGAGGCAATTACGGAAAACTCTTGGTCCTTCTCTACTTTCCTATAAAGAATGAAATTCCCTCATAATTCAAATTGAAGGAATTGTTAATTTTATACCGATTACTCCCTTATCCAATGATCCTAATGATCTTATTTCTTTAACGCCCAGTCATTTTTTAATTGGCTGCGCTTTAGCTTCCACTCCTCCCTTGTTGATTCGACGCTTTGATATCAATCTGCCTATATATTGGAGAAAGATAGAATCTTTCCGCAATGCTTTTTGGCGCCGTTGGAAGCTGAAGTATCTCAGTTTACTTCAGCGTAGGGAGAAGTGGCGCCTCTCTCATCCTAATGTACGTGTGGATGACATGGTGCTCTCCCCCTCGTATGGAATCTCGGCAGAGTGACCCAATGCCACTCTGGTCGGGATAATCATGTTCGAGTGGTAGATATTCTTACCAGTAATGGTCATTATACCGGACCTATTTCGTTGATTGCTCCCTTGCCACTCGACTCTTAGTGTTTTGCTTCTTTGTTGATGTTAGCTTCTTGTTTGTTTGTTTGTTTTGGTGGTTTTCGGAGCATTCATTCATTCATTCATTCATTTATTTTCAATGGGGGGTGTGTCCCCCGGTGGCAAATTGGATATACATAAGAAATAAATAATAATACATAACAATCCAATAACAATTATACAACAATTAAACTGGAGTATTTACACAAATATTCAGTCTTTTATTAAACACACCTATATGTTTGGGAAAAGGCTCGAAGACTGCGGCAGGTAGAGAGTTCCAGTTATCAATGGCACGGTTTACAAAAGAATATTTACCATAATTTGTTCGCTGTGGTCGGCCCTTAACTTTGAAAGGATGATCGCTCCTACCCATGTAAGTGGGCTTTCCCAATCGTTCGCTAAGCTCACCCCATGCTGGTTGATTTGTATATGTGTTGTACATAGCACAGAGTCTAGATTTCATCCTCCTAGCCTCCAGTGATTTCCACCCAAGTTTCTTTAACATACGGCTCACACTGCTCCTGGGATTAAAGTCACTGAGCACAAATCTAGCAGCCCTTCTTTGTACCATTTCCAACTCATTGATGAGCCCTACTTGATATGGATCCCAAACCGCCGAGGCATATTCCAGAATAGGTCTTACAAGTGACAAATAGCCTAATTCTTTGGCAGAGGTACTACTTCCTTTTAATACCCTCATTACAAAGTGCAGGGATTTGTAAGCTTTTGAAACTACACATCCTACATGACTACTCCATTTCATATCATTCCTTACGTGAACGCCCAAATATTTGCGAGAATCTTCTTCTACAAGCATTTCCGAGCCAATGTTAAATTGAAAATCCTGCCTTCGCACTTTCCCTATTTTTAAGAGACTACATTTTCTTGTGTTTATTTTCATTTTATTTACAATCGCCCACTTATAGACCAGGTTCAGGTCCTCTTGAAGCACTGCATTGTCTTGTGAGTCATGTATCTTTCGATATATTACACAATCATCCGCAAACAATCGACAGTCACTGCGAATCCCATTTGGTAAGTCATTTATACACACCAAAAATAACAAAGTTCCGATTACGCTGCCCTGAGGGATACCCGACGTTACGGTAATTTCATCCGAGAATATGCCTTCGAATTTCACTTTCTGGGAACGACCCGTCAAAAATTCTTGGATCCATAAAATTACTCTTCTATCAATCTTCGTCGAAGCTAATTTATGGAGTAGCATGTCATGCGGCACAACATCAAATGCCTTCGCAAAATCTATAACCACGACGTCGACTGAAACTCCATGGTCTAACGATTCGCTAATGTCTTGAAAAAGTGATAGCATCTGACTCTCGCATGAGTAACCTTTCCGAAATCCATGTTGCCTATCATTAAACCATGATAATGTTTCCCACTGTTCCCTCAAGTAGTCGCAAATGAGATGCCCATCTGTTTACAAACGATGGACGTAAGGCTAACCGGCCAGTAGTTGCCCAATTCAAGTCTGCTCCCTACCTTAAATATTGGGACTACCGTAGCTCTTTTCCAGTCATCTGGGATTTGCGCATTGTTTATTCATTCATTCATTCATTCATTCATTCATATATTTGCAATGGGTGGTGTGTCCCCCGGTGGCAAATTGGATATACATAACAAATAAATAATTATACATAACAATTCAATAACAATTATACAACAATTAAACTGGAGTATTTACACAAATAGTCAGTCTTTTCTTAAACACACCTATATGTTTGGGAAAAGGCTCTAAGACTGCGGCAGGTAGAGAGTTCCAGTTATCAATGGCACGGTTTACAAAAGAATATTTACCATAATTTGTTCGCTGTGGTCGGCCCTTAACTTTGAAATGATGATCGCTCCTACCCATGTAAGTGGGCTTTCCCAATCGTTTGCTAAGCTCACCCCATGCTGGTTGATTTGTATACGTGTTGTGCATAGCGCAGAGTCTAGATTTCATCCTCCTAGCCTCCAGTGATTCCCACCCAAGTTTCTTTAACATACGGCTCACACTGCTCCTGGGATTAAAGTCACCGAGCACAAATCTAGCGGCCTTTCTTTGTACCATTTCCAACTCATTGATGAGCCCTACTTGATATGGATCCCAAACCGCCGAGGCATATTCCAGAATAGGTCTTACAAGTGACAAATAGCCTAATTCTTTAGCAGAGGTACTACTTCCTTTTAATACCCTCATTACAAAGTGCAGAGATTTGTAAGCTTTTGAAACTACAGATCCTACATGACTACTCCATTTCATATCATTCCTTACGTGAACGCCCAAATATTTGCAAGAATCTTCTTCTACAAGTATTTCCGAGCCAATGTTATATTGAAAATCCTGCCTTCGCACTTTCCCTATTTTTAAGAGACTACATTTTCTTGTATTTATTTTCAATTTATTTACAATCACCCACTTATAGACCTGGTTCAGGTCCTCTTGAAGCACTGCATTGTCTTGTGAGTCATGTATCTTTCGATATATTACACAATCATCCGCAAAAAATCGACAGTCACTGCGAATCCCATTTGCTAAGTCATTTATAAACGCCAAAAATAACAAAGTTCCGATTACGCTGCCCTGAGGGATACCCGACGTTACGGTGATTTCATCCGAGAATATGCCTTCGACTTTCACTTTCTGGGAACGACCCGTCAAAAATTCTTGGATCCATAAAATTACTCTTCTATCAATCTTCGTCGAAGCTAATTTATGGAGTAGCATGTCATGCGGCACGACATCAAATGCCTTCGCAAAATTTATAACCACGACGTCGACTGAAACTCCATGGTCTAACGATTCGCTAATGTCTTGAAAAAGTGATAGCATCTGACTCTCGCATGAGTAACCTTTCCGAAATCCATGTTGCCTATCATTAAACCATGATAATGTTTCCCACTGTTCCCTCAAGTAGTCGCAAATGAGATGCCCATCTGTTTACAAACGATGGACGTAAGGCTAACCGGCCTGTAGTTGCCCAATTCAAGTCTGCTCCCTCCCTTAAATATTGGGACTACCGTAACTCTCTTCCAGTCATCTGGGATTTGCGCATTGTTAATGGACACATTAAACATCACCTCCAAGTATCGTGCCACGGCCCTACCTCCTAGTTTAAGTACTTCACTAACAATATTATCAGGACCCTTTTATACATTGAAACGTAATTTTTGTATTAGCTTTGCAATTGCTGACTGGTTTATTTGGAACAGGGGAGCCCCTGATTCGTCGTTAAGATCCATTGGATTTATTGAATACACTATCGTAAAAGACATTTAATTCATTAGCAATGGCCTGTTTCTCAGTAATTAGTTTACCGTCACCGGACATTATCATCGACAAATTATTTGAATTTCCCTTTCTTCTCCTAACATAACTGTAAATTTTTTTCCACCCATCACCGCCCGAACCAAGTAAACCTTGCATATAACTGTCATGAGCAGCCCTATTTTTTAAGACGAGCTCTCTTGATAAGGATTTAAATTTCAACATATACTTGTCACTATCATGTCTTTTATTGTATAATTTCCTAATTTTCCGTTTTAGACTCCTAATTTCTCGTGTGTAATACTCAGGATCTGGGTTTTGTTTCAGCAATTTAAATGGGACAAATTTATCAACAGCGCTATTTAAAATTTTCAAAAAGTTTGTCCACAGGATATTAATGTGATTTCCTTCCGATGCCCACCCTACAAATAGCTCATTCAAATACTCCTGAAACTTGCCTTGATCCGCCCTGCGATACTGGAATATGATCTTTTTTGCTACATCAGAGTCTAATTTTGTAATGTCACCATATCTAATATTTAATTCAACCCCAGAATGGTCACTAATTCCTGGTACTTTCAGACAGTTAATATACAGCTCTACAGGCCTTACGAGATAAACATCTAAGGTATTATTGTCTCTAGCTGGGAAGTCAACTACTTGGGAAAATCCCCCCTCCCTTAAGAATTTATTTGCAGCGCTCTGAGCTTGACCACAGCTAGTTGACTCACCAGACCAGTCTACTTTGGGGAGGTTTAAATCTCCAGCAATTATTATGCTCTTTTTCATAGCATTACCCGTACAAGTTTTATCATACAGCGTTTCGAGGAGAGAAAAGTTATCTTTCGGTGCTCTATACGCCCCTATCCCCTGAAGAGGGAATTTATTTCCTTTATCGGAAATTTGTACACATAACATTTCATGATCCGTATCAGCCCACTTTAAGAAACTAGCTATATTTTTGCGCACACAAATAAATAGCCCACCACCTCGCTTCCCCCGATCCCTTCTGTACATTTCGTAGGTCCCTTGAATTATTTCGCTACTATTTATGTCCTCATATAACCAAGATTCAGTTGCAATGACAATGTCCGGAGAATACGTCTCTGCAAGATTCCAAAATTCAATTAATTTATTTCCTAAACTCTGACAATTAACCTGCAGTAATCTTAGAGTCTTACCTCCACAGCAAATATCTCGAAATAGCTCCTTTTGTTCCCATCGGCTGGCTACCTCTGGATCTGCTCCTCCTCACAAAAGCCGGCACGAACCGATGACCCTGTCATGTAGGCTCCCTAGGTTGAAAGCGCCCCGTCGATTTAGATGCAGCCCGTCTCGGGCGAAGTCACGCCCACCAATCCAGCAGTCAGCTTCTGCATACACTAATCCCAGTTGTGCACATACCCAGTCCATGCGGTCATTTACAGTCTTAACTCGCCATAACAGAACATCTCCCCATCGAACAATGCCACTCATTATAATTTTTGCATTTCTAAACTTGCTTTTAGCTTTTCTGCCTAGTTCGTAGAGCTCCCCATGATGTAATCAGCTGTAGCCCTCTTCTTCAAATCGTTCGTCCCAACATGTAGCAACAAAACTTTAACTTTTTCACATGCCTCTACATTTGTTTCTTCCACTTGTTGGGCAAGCTGGTCAATTTTAATCACTGGATAACACCGCACTTTCGCACCTGATTTCCTCGAGATATTCGCACTCCATCGTATCATAGAATCACCCATTATGATAACGTCATGCTCAGTTTGCTCCTGCACGCCCTCTTCCACACTGATCCCAGTAGAAAACCGTTCAGTCACATCCTTCACCGTTTCTTCTGATTCACGAAGTTTTGCTCTAAGTTCCTGTATCATTTGGTCCCTTGCTTTGATTTGCCCCCTCAAACAGTCCGGCGCATCACATACTTTACAAAACCAATTTCCGACATCACAATCCTCCTTCTTGACCTTAATACAGCCGAAGTGAAACCATTTCTCACATAGTCCACACTCAACACCATTCATCAATGTTTTACTGCACGTCGAACACTTTAAAGCTGCCACTGGATCATTTGCCTGATTCAAATTTGGAGTAACAGGCCCTGGATTCACTTCCACTCCACCAATAACTAGCAATGCAGCTATCACTGCGGCTATGAAACACAAGTTGCTAGGTCCCGTACGCACACACAAACACCGGAAATCCCGACTACCCTTCACATACCACAGTCCGATCCTCGCCCGATAACACTCCAGAGAACAACCCATTTCAGCACACCTGAGAGCTCGGGAAAAACACGACCTTTCACTTTGACTGCCAACTGATAACTGGTCACTTTCGTGACAGTATACGTTTTTATTTTTTCTTCGCGACAGCCCAGTTTTACTGTTCGCTTTTTCTCTTCCCGAATACTTCAAAACAAATTAATATGTTAAACACTTTATTGTATTTTAATTAATATATTAATTTATTTATATATATATATTGTGCCCTTTTAGCAAGAAATATGCAGATCACAGTATACCAGCGTAGCTCAATTCGGGATTTTCGGGGTAGCGGTAAGTTCACCCACTCTATGACTCACATATTTTGGATTAATTAGAGGAGACACTTCCAAAAATAACAACAAAATCAACTCCTATTTTAACACGTTTAATTTATCAAAATTATGGCGCTACAAACAATTAAACAATTAAATTACTAACCAATAATCATCTACTTGTTCCAAATGAACAAGGAATAACATAAGAATAAAACAAATATTGTATTAAAACATATGGTTTCCATATAAACCAACAATTCCTAATTATTTTTACTTCCATAAAGCATCAACTGTAGGTTTCATATAACTCCGAGCTCTTTTGGCTCAATGCTTTCTATAATAATGGTGTCATTCTTTGTACACCTCAAATACTACTTTTTATATTTTCTTAATCATCAAACAAATGTATAATTACATTTAAAATTACATGTTAATTATCTAACTCAATATTTGGGCATTTCACAGGTTTTCAGCTTTTATCATCTCTCTCTAGTTTTACAAATACATTAAGGTAATCAGGAAATTACTTGTGTACTCCAGAGTATGAAGATACTTGACACAGTCAAAAAACTATGGTCACTCCCGAAACCTAGTTGCCTTCAATTAACTCATGGAATCCTACTTCCGTACAACATTACAATAGGGATTGTCATTTATCTCATATGTCTTATAAGACCATTATCACATAAAAAACTACGATCTGAACAGGCAAGCGGAAATATCAATCTACAAGGACCTCGGTTCAACGCCCGGGTCGTTAACAACTTTAAACACTCCTGGTGTATTCATTACTCCTTACAAGACGGCCTTCAGACACCCCTCGTACTCCGAGGGTCTGACCGTGCTACTTGAGAGTTATTTATGACTATGCGGGAACCCTCCCGTCTAGTCTAAGTTAGAGCTCTCTTTAATGCTTTTACAAACAGCTTTTCGTTCATTCTCAATTCTTTGGGGAGACCTGGCATTCTACTCCTCGTGTACATTCAACAATATTATTTGGCTCATAAACCACATTCGTAATCTTGGCATTTATTAATTATGAAAGGTCCTCATTGATTGGGGAAGAGATATACACATTCTACGACGAATAATAAAGGGGCTTTCACTATAAGAGGATTCTGAGTTCGAATCTCTTCACATGCCTCGGGAAACATTCCCATATAGAGGACTATACAAAATGCGATTTAGGGTCAGCCTATAGCTTATAAGACCTACGCTCAATACCATACATTTGCTCCCTTTCAATACAACATACACAATGGCCTCGTGATACTACGTCACAAATAGAGGACTTACACCAATTCTCAATTCGCTACAATCAACTACCTCTCATAAGTAATTTACCAAGTACATTAACTTTTACGCGTTCCTAGCGTGACATTTTATTTTAATTGCGCTCCTTTTTGCGCTATACTTTATTTTTAAGCCTAGCGTCATCCAAAGAACTGATAATACCATATTAACAATTGATACACATCTCAATTTTTATATTATTCTTTTCCTTTGACAATAACTTTCTCTCTTTTTAAGAACATGCATCTGAACATCATGTCTATACTTTTTATTAAGGCTCTAACGCCCTTATGTTCACATCAATTAATTTGATCTTTATTTAATATTTCCTTACTTGGTTATTATTATTATTATTTCATATCTTCATTCTTTACACAAGCTCAAAAGCTATTTCTTTCATATAACTCAAATTTACTTTTATTTAAATATCTTCCATGATAATTATTAATATTTCGTTTGCTCTTTTGACATTCGTCAAATACACTGACATTTTATTCATATATTCCTCTACTGGATTTATTCTTTTACATAATTATTTATAGTTTCTCAAATTTCTATTATTGTTCAGACCGCGTTTTTGTTTTGTTCAGTATTTATTTATTTAAACACATCCCTTTTACTCAAAAACTCCGGTGGATTTGTACACAATCATTTCCCGACACCAAAATATAATGAAATTCATTACTCACATGTTTTTAAGGTCGTCTCATGACCTTTATCCTTGTGCGGTGTTTCATTTTGGCCCACTTGTTAACTTACTCCATATTGTAGAAATTCATCTCATGTACAAACACTTCTTGACACATATTCAATACACTTAACATTGACAACATTTTTAATACACTGGTGTATCCATTTAGAACACACAATAAACACAAAAAAATATTATTTTAACACACAATCTTGATAGATTTACACTTCACAACTTTTGATCACTAGGCCGTATTTTCCTAGCCTATCACACGTGACCTCTTAATCTCCCGTTTCCAAGGGTGAAATTTATTCAATGTCGGCTTCCTATCCTGCAGAATACAAAAGTCTCGAATCATCTACTTTTCCCTGGAATCCTAATTCTTCGAATCCTATTCTGGATGACCGGCTATTTCTCTAGCTTAAACGGCTTCCTTTTTAGATCTAGTTTATCGATCCTAGTGAAAGTCTGTTCGGATCGAGGTCCCCTCGATAACCTATCGATGATCGATGGATTTATTTTATAGCAGCTAGTACTTCTCGAGTCTAGCGCTTTAGAATGGTTCGTCTGCTTTCTGGAGATAATGTCTATAGTCTCCGTTCTTCTTTATTTATTCGGTTCTCGCACTCCTACTTTTCTGAAATACGTTGCGAACCTTACTCTATTTTTCCCTATTTGGGTTCTTTAAATTAGATAACTGTTTATCTTTCTATTACGGTACTTCCGTACGTTATGATATTTTCGGTCGTTTATTTAAAGACCTATCGCCTTAAGTCCAACGTTCGCAGCCTGCTCTGACTATATTTTACGAACTTTTCACTGTAAACTTGTGTACTGTCGGACCTAAATCCTGTAACTAGGATTTTCCTAAATTTTCCACACGGCGATACTTTAATATTTCTTCTTTACAACTCCTTATGGAGGCACGCAAGTTGTTAATATTGCGACGCCTATGGCTATCAGATATTAATTCTGCGGTGTAATACAGCGTTTCTCCCCTCAAGGAGTACTGGTAAACTGTCTTCGGTGTGAAGCAGAGTAACGCCCCACACGGCTGTCTGAATACTGATGCGTAGCAACTCCCCCTCGGGCTGTTTGGAACTGCTTGTACTGATGCGTAGTAACACCCCTTCACGGGCTGTCAGAATAACTGTATGTTTGGCTTGGTGATGCCAGGAGCTTTATACTCTTTCGCTACAAAAAGATAAAACTCTAGCCCTTTCCGTGCCCAACTTTTAAAAAAATGGTTGCACCATTATAAAAATTATACCTTCAAAAAGCTCGTCTTCTCAATGTTAAATAATCTCATTGCGCATAAGAATCGAACGTGCAATTCGGAGATATTAATTAATTTCTCGTCCTCAACTGTGCGGGTGTTGCTGTTCATTTGCATTCTCCCCTCTCCACAGGCCTTGGTAAATCCCCTATGACGTCTACTTGCGTTTGCAGTTTTCTCCTGTGCAATTATTAAAGGTTTTTTTAACACAAAAATCTCTAATTCGAAATGATTCACCGTACTGTAATTGTTTACTTATTTTTATACTCGTAAACGGGTTAAATTTAATTATTCCTCTTCTGGCGCATATGCGGTGTTGTCGTTTTTAAGCAAGCTCAGCTCGATTTCCGAGTCATGCTTCCTTGTCTAACAACCGAAATTTTCCACTCGGTTATTAATACTCATGACCAGCTCCTTCTGAATGTCAAGAGGGGCGATCTCATCTCTCGAACACCTGGCTCGTGCTGCTTGCACAATGTTAGGCTAGAATCCTGGCTTGATCTTTCTCTATGTTACATTAGAAACTGTACGTTTCTTTCATTTCTTCCCCAAATACATGGATTCGACCTCCTTGGACCCTATGGCACATGGGTTCAATATATGTAAACTTCCTTTTCTAAGATCTTACCTTAAGTGTTCCAGTGCTCACATCCTCAGCCTTCCACACCCTCGGCATACAGAGCGTCTACTATTGTGCTTTGGGCTTGCTGCGTGCCGGTGTTGACTGATATCAGCTTGACCTTCATTCAGCCAATGGCAGGAATCTGAGATCAGGTGGCCTTCTTGTTCGAGATTGTTCTATCGCCCCCGTATATAAGAGACGCTGCCTGTTCGAGTTCTTCATCATTCAGATCAACGCATCATTCTGATCAGCCCTCATTCTGATCGCATCTCTTCTTCATCACCGCACTTCTGATCAACGCTGCATTCTCTTCGGATCACTTCGCACGCTGCCACTCCTCATGGCGCTACGTCACCTCGCTACTATGTTACGAGGCTTCACGCTGAACACACCGCTCTAGATGGCTGGAATGTTTGCAACACTCAGTACTCTACCAGTCACACCTCAGACGGTATTCACGGCAACAGCAGTTTCTTGGCTGCTAACTAGTTCATTGTCTTACTGAGTCATCGCCTAGACACTACAGGTGTCATCTCCTTCAAGATAAGAAGAAATGAACGTTCATGTATCTCGAGGCAATGTACGCCTCCTGCGGAAGGAATTGAAAAGGACTTCTTAACCATCATTATGTCAGCTGAGATTTTATGGAGCGGGCTCTTTGGAAGAGAAGTTCAGGTTATATTAAGAAGCTAAATTGTTTTATAATTCTTTTATCATGGTATATTATACTTGAATCTTATTCTTCTTAAATTAAGGCAAGCCTCATCATTGGTTTCACTTACTCGGATTCTGTAAAAAGACCCTTCCTATTTGTTAAGCTTATAAATAGTCATTTCTGCTTTACATTTGTGTGCATTTAATGTGTATTTTTGACGTTAATATTTAAAATCTTGTTATTATAAATAAACATATTTATACCTTGTTATTTAAATTTGGATTTCTGGTGATGCACCTTAATGCCCACTGTACCGCACCGCTTCAGTCTATTTCCTGTTTCACAGTAGCTATTTTGGTCAGGCTTACGCCTGATTCGCGTTCTCCCTTTATGGGAAAGATTAGAGCAGATCTTTTCTTCAGTTGGCATTTGAGGGTGCTCAAATGAGAGGAATGCTTGTAGGTAAAGTTACTGGTACCGTATGCTTAAGATTGGAGACGATAATCCAGACGTTAGGCCCTTAAAATCAACAATTATCATCATCACTTCATCCTCATTACGACGGGCAGGTCACCCACGGGCGTCAAATAGAAAGACCTGCACTCGGCCTCTCCAGAGGCCACACGATCATTCATTCATTCATCATCATCATCATCATCATCACGTTTAGGATCCCCGTTTGCGGCGAAATTCAGGAAACCCGGCGTGGCGTCACGAATAGGCTCTGTAGATAAATAGCAATAACATTGCTTTTATTCCAATTTAGTCCTCTTTTACCAATTTAGAAGGCAATAATAGTAATGTTTTTGTTATTGGTTATGCGTCTCTTTTATCAACCATGGCTTTTAGAGACGCCGAGGTACCAGGACTTTGTCCCTAAGGGGATGGAAAACGTGCCAGTAAATCTACTGACACGGCTCCCTCGCATTTACGCACCCTTAACTGTCAGCTGACTGCGCCAGGATTCAATCCTGCATACTTAAGCACAGCAGGCGAGCACGTTACTGCTGAGCCACGCAGCCAGTCGACGTATGAGGCAAGGCTGTCCTCCATTCTTCTGTCGCAGGACTTTTGAATCTTTCTTCGGTATCAGGGAAATGACCTAGACGTTGACGTCACATCCTTTACTCTATGTACCTGTCAACGACAGTAAGGATACCGTATCTAGTTTGATAGGCTATAAGGCAAGTCATGAAGTGAGCTTCCAGGTCACGGGTCCTAATGTCGGCTGACGACACTGAAATAAAAGGAATCCCCGCCGCGCCTGACACACGTGGTCTATTGTTCCCACCGGTAAATATCAGAATTAGATTACGGAAATAATTCAAAGGCTTATGTCAAATGGAAGTGCCGATATCAAGTCACACTTGATATGGCCATCCTTTGTCCAGTGAATGAATTATCGCCAGTAATTACTAATTATGGGGCTCTATTCCTTTCCGCGTCACTAAATCATATCAGAGTTTGACAGTTTATAACAACGGGCGTTAGCTGCAATTCAGTTTTTTATACACCATTCGATTAGTTGGCATTATAACGTAAAATTACAGCCAATTTAATAGGTCGCGCATCATATGAAATGTATCGGTCACTGCAGGAAATATGGGGCAGATTACTCTTCTAATAAATTTACTTCGATTATATGCTGAAATATACGGTAAAATTGTGATCCGTAACTATGTGTTAAGGATGAATGTCATGGTGAACAGGTTACTTGTTTTTTCTATAGACTCGTGCTTTTCCTGAAGGAAAGGAAAACGTTAGCTTGTCTCTACTAAGATAGATTTATTTTGTCTGGTAAGATTAGGGTCATTGGACCCTCTCTTCCATCTAACCAGATGATTCAATTGATACATCATGAACAATACAATACTCATAAATCTAACAAAAATACAAAGTTGTTACAATATAAAATACATATGAAACAGATTAGGTTTGTATAGGCAGTAAATTGTAGTATTGCTAATTTATTGCTAGGGTGAATAAGTAAGATACTTGAAGTAAGTTTAAAATTAGAGTAAGGAAGGTTGGCCAATGAGACTCTCTGGTGTTAGATAAGAAAAGACAGTAAGATGGAAAGCATGCGTACCGAGTTTGCATTATTGGGCAAGGAGATTCAGGATCGTATAGTGGGAAGGGGAGAGGAAATACGCACATGAGTTCCTGTTGTACAAGTCGTCAATACGTTAATAAGACAGTTAAAATGCCTGATGTGGGCGGGAATCGAGCCTGAGACTATCAGAATCTCGGCAATATGCTCTTTCCAAATGAGCTACCACACTCAGATGCAAAGGTAGATCTTCTGTGGCCGTCTCAAAGTACTGTATCGGTAAGGCTTGCTGTGGTGCATATTTGAAACATTGTAATGTTTGAACACTCAATGAAGATTTGCACATATTAGATAATGTACAAGCATAGAACCAGATATCGAAAGGCTCCTGCTTCGGATCTACGTCACGCCCAGGTGTTATAACATTCTTGTTAACATGGCTGGCACTTCGTGTACACAGCGCAACCTGATAGATGAAAAGCGTCATTGAGCATTTCTAACGGTCATGAAACAAGTAGTTCCGTGAAGAATAAGATAGCCTATTTTCATATATCCCACTAGTCTTTTGCATAAAAATGCTCATGCTTATTACAAGGATTCTCTGAGAAACATCTATATAAATATTTAAATTTTGTATCGCCGTCGTGTTGGAATTGTGTTCATCAGGTTATTGAACAGCCCATAGGTGAACTTAAGTTAATAGCCTCTATCAACATACCAAATTTCAGTTTGATTGCTGTAATAGATTCGGATATATCGAGAACTGTCGAAATATATCGGAGATTGCCATGTTGGATTGTTATGTATGTAGGCCATAGAGTAATGTACCCTAGATTAAGAATATTACATAGGTTTATTATTCAAACGTTCACTTCAATCGCATGATTAGGAAATCAATAAATAACAAATGAAAAAATCGCACAACCTCCATCTTTTTGTTATGAGGAAATTGAATTGAATCAGATGTCAGTATATTAATTCTTGTATAAACATTTATCCTACCAAATGTTACTGCAATTGGTTCATTAAGTCTCGATAAAATGCCATTTAAATGTTTTAATTCACTTGGTCGCCGTAGATGAACGTAACTAGGTATTCTCTATCATCGTACAAAATTTCAGAGTGAAATTATTCGCACAGCCGCCATGTTGGATTGTTGAGACTTTTAAAACTATGAAGGGCACGATCAGGATCGGACAAAATAGTACTATATACATACCGAGTTTCATTGAAACCGCTTCCGCGGTTTAGATTTTATTAGGGACACACACATACACTCACGGTCAAAATGTGATCTCATATGCCTATTTTAGCCTACTTTATTTTTTTTAATGAAAGTAGACATGAGATCTACACATTGCCTAAAATTGAGTGTCTGTCTGTGTGTCTGTGGGTCTGTGTGTGTGTGTGTGTGTGAGTGTGTACACTAAATGTCTGCCCCCCCCTCCTATCAATTCAAACACGGAGAAACCGAATTGAACGAAATTTGGTTCAGAGGTAGAACTAGCAAAGGGCACCTCAGTTTCATGTTTCATATCGCCGCCATCTTGACGGAAACGTAATGGCGGCCACTCAAAAGTTCAAAGCTTAAATAAAATTACGACTAACCTAAACGTCCAATCTCTACCAAATTTTGCAACAACATATATCTATATGGCGAGCGTCTTTTGACTAAATACAAGGTCATCAGACCAATAGTTTGCAGATGGCGGCCATGTATGTGTGCAAAACGATTCTCCCTATCAAATCAAATACGGTGAACCCGAATTGAATGAAATTTGGTACAGAAGTAGCACTAGCAAAAGACATTTCAGTGTCATGTCTAATATTGCCGCCATCTTGACGAAAACGTAATGGCGGCCACCCAAATGTTATGAGCTTAAATCAAATTACGACCAACCTAATCATCTGATCTCTACCAAACTTTGCAACAACATAACTTTATGTGAGAACAGTTCTTTGACCACACTACAAGGTCATCAGTCCAATAGTTTGCATATGGCGGCCATGTATGTTTGCAAATCGAATCCCCATATCAATTCCAACACAGTAAAACCGAAATGAACGAATTTTGGTACAGAGGTAGCACTAGCAAAGGGCACCTCAGTGACATGTTTTATATCACCGCCATCTTGACGGAAACGGAATGTCGGCCACCCAAATGTTAAAAGCTTACATCAAATTACGACCAACCGAATCATTTTATCTCTACCAAATTTTGCAACAACATACCTTTTTGTGGGAAGCATCTTTTGATTGATCTAAAAGGTCATCAGCCTAATAATTTGCAGATAGCGGCCATGTATGTGTGCAAATCGATTCCCCATATAAATTCAAACACGGTGAAACCGAATTGAATGATTTTTTTACAGAGGTAGCACTAGAAAAGGGCACCTCATATTCATGTTTAATATCCGCATAGCACGTTGTATTTCAACAAGCTACTACAACCATCATTCAATTATACTTCTCGAAAAGGAAAAAGAGTTATAACAATACCCATGCGCTTAGGATAAAGTAGCTATATGTTCATTACTGAACATCTTGTTTTTTTTTTCATAAATAAAAATAGGATAAAAATATAATAAGGGGAAATTGATGAGGATGAGGAAAGAGATTTACAGTAATATTGAGATCAGAATTTGAAAGGGTACTTGAGGACCTAAGCAGGAATAAGGCACCAGGGTTAGACGATGTGCCGATTAATTTGCCGCATTGGGTAGGGGATGAAATTCTGATCATGTTATTTATTTATGATTTTAGAAAGAAAGTTATCCACTAGCCACGTTGGCAGTAACGCGATAGCTCGTGTCTCGCTGGCATCGGGAAAGTGTGGGTTCAAATTCCACCTGGGCCGACTGAATTTGATTTTCGTTGTTTCCCAGTTTCCCCACTAGGCAAATGCTGTGACGGTCCTTTCAACAGGTCCACGCCCAAATTCCACTTGGATTCATTTCACGCACCCTTCCTTAGTTAAACAACGCAGGTTAGCGGCCACCTAGGCGATATCGGCCTATCACCATCCCGAGTTGTATCTGCAGACAAAACGTATGTAGCTCCCAGACACTGTCCTTGCTACGGTAGAGGAATGATCCCTCACAGAGTGCGTGGGAGAAACTGAGTTGGGAGGCAAGCGATCAAAAATATGTTATCATCCTCATACCTAACAAATGTGACGCTTAAGGAGCACATGCTTCAAACACAGTAAACTGACGAGAATCCAGTAGTGCACAAGAGGATGTAATGGCACAGGTACAATGGAAGCTGTACTAAGTCGTCGCCTTATCTTCAAAGGTACAATAACAAAAATCAGAGCGGTGATAACATATTTTGTAGACTCAGAACAGGCTTTTGATAACTATGATTGGAGAAAATTGTTTGAAATTTTTAAAGTTGGCGTAAAGTGCAGGGATAAGAGGATCATCTACAATCCATGCTGACATCACACTACCGTTATAAGAGTTAATGAACATGTGAGAGAGGCTGGTATCATGTTAGGAGTAAAGAAAGCTTGCAGTTTAACACCAATACTTATCGATCCATGCATTAAAAAGGCAATGAAATGAAGTAGCTCCGTGGTGAAATAAATAGCCTATTTTCATATAAATCCAACTGCCCTTTTCCATTAAAGCTCTCCTGCCTCTTAAGATGATTTTCCATTTGATATACTAAATAGCTCTTGGTTCACGACAACCATCTTCAGCAACGCCATTATAATGAGAATTTATGTGCTAGAATATATATGGCTTTCAATATCGGTGATTAAGACTCCTCCCACGAGATTGGAATCTTTGTGTGACGTTAAACGGGGATCAATCTTTAGAAAAATCAAATGTACGGCTTCTATGATTTACAAAACTTAAGTACAGAATTTGGCGCCGTTAGATAATTTTTATCATAGCCCATCCAGCACACGAATCATCTTTTCAGTTGCCAGAATAAAATAGGCTACGAAAAATAAATAAAAAATAAGGTTCTAATTTTTCGAACTGATGCATCTTGAATGTTTAATAACAATTGAGCGCCAATAGATGTCTCTACACTAAGTTCTGAATAAAGATTCGCTGTACCAAGTTTTATTGCAGACGGGTGATTAAATTGCCGGAAAAGTCATTTAAAATATTTGAAAATCACTTGGCCGCCATGATGATTTTGTGATCCTCAGGATTCGGAAAGTCATATATTTGTCCTTACATAACAGTCTCCTAACACCATAAAAAATTTCAATTTGATCCTTTTGGAGATATTGAGAACCACTATATCCTATAGACGCAATATTAGATTTTTTCATATATATGTTATAAAATTATATGCCAGTATATAAATACAGTAATATAATGGTGGCTCATTACACGAATACATATCTATCGCTTATTTAAGAACGAGAAATATAAATGTCATTTTAAAAAATTAGCATGGCCACCATTTTTGAGTTCTCGTAGTAATTGAATTAAATTATAAGGCAATATATTAAGCTCTGTATGGAGATTTACTGTGCTAAGTTTCGCTGTGCCCGGATAAAAAAATATAAATATTAAAATTTTGCGTCACCGCCATGTTGGATTTGTGTTCATCAGGTTATTGAAAGGCCCATTGGCGAACGTATGGTAACAATGTCTATCAACATATTAAATATCAGCTCGGAAGCTGTAAGAGATTCGCAGACACAGACACTGTTTAAATATTTCGGAAGATCGCAATGTTGGATTGTTCTATATGTAGACCATAGAGTTATGCATTTTCAGATGAAAATTATTGCGTATGTTCATTATTCACGCGTTTACTTCGATCGCATGAATAGGTCACCAAAAGTTAAAATTTAATTTTAAAATTTCGCACAGCCACGTTCTTTCTTTTATCATTTCAAACGATCTTGTCGACTTCGTCGTTATGCTTGAGTCTAAAGTTATGCGTTACGGAGACGGAAGTGACGTCATGCATCCGCGCGGGAAGTGACGTCATGCAGCCGCGCGGGAAGCTAGTGCGTGACGTCATGCAGCCACGCGGGAAGCAGAAGCTAATGGTTAATTGAGTCTGTTGAAAGAGTCCTGGGGCGTCGAGCGACCTGGGTCTTTGAGCGAAGCGAAAAGAATACAGGGTGATTCCTAAAGAGGTGTGCAAGATGCCAGATAAGAATACAGGGTGACTCCTAAAGAGATATACAAGACGCCAGATAAGATTACAAGGTGACTCTTAAAGATGTGTACAAGATGGCAGAGAAGAATACAGGATGACTCCTAAAGAGGTGCACAAGATGTCGGACAAGAATACAGGGTGACTCCTAAAGAGGTGCACAAGATTTCACACAAGGATACAGGGTGACTTCTAAAGAGATATACAAGATGGCATATAAGAATACAGGGTGCCTCCTAAAGAGGTGTGCAGGATGTCAGAGCAAAATACAGTACAAGATGCCAGATAACAATACAAGGTGACTCCTAAAGAGGTGCTCAAGATGTCAGACAAGAATACAGGGTGCCTCCTAAAAAGGTGTGCAGGATGTCAGAGCAAAATACAGTACAAGATGCCAGATAAGAATACAAGGTGACTCATAAAGGGATATACAAAATGCCAGAAATAATATAAGGTGACTCTTAAAGAGGTGTACAAGATGGCAGAGAAGAATACAGGGTGACCCCTGAAGAGGTGTACAAGATGTCAGACAAGATTACAGGGTAACTCCTAAAGAGGTGTACAAGATGTCACACAAGAATACAGGGTGTGCAGGATATAAGAGCAAAATACAGTACAAGACGCCAGATAAGAATACAGGGTGACTCCTAAAGTGATATACAAGATGCCAGATAAGAATACAAGGTGACTCTTAAGGAGGTGTACAAGATGGCAGAGAAGAATACAGGGTGACTTCTAAAGAGGTGCACAAGATGTCAGACAAGAATGCAGGGTGACTCCTAAAGAGGTGTACAAGATGTCACACAAGAATACAGGGTTACTTCTGAAGATATATACAAGATGTCAGATAAGAATACAGGGTGCCTCCTAAAGAGGTGTGCAGGATGTCAGAGCAAATTACAGAGTAACACTTAACGAGGTGTACAGTATGTTACATTCAACTCAAATACAGGGTGACCCTTAAAGAGGTTGGCAAGATATCAGATTCAAATAATGGGTGACTCTTAAAGAGTTGTAAAAGATGTCAGACTCAAATACAGGGTGACACTTAAAGAGGTGCCCGTGCGGGAAGCCTAAGTTAATGGGTAATGGAGTCAGATGAAAGAGTCCTAGGGTTTCGAGCGAAGCGAGAAGCCCTCTTGAGCCTTTCTAACATGTGTAGCATTTGTAGCATGCGTCATTTGAAATGATACAACGTCTAGTCTTTCAGACTGACTAATTATTTATACCAAAAATTGAATTGAATTAGATGCCAGTAGATTAAACCTTGTGTAGATATGTAGGGTGCTAGGTTTCACTACGTCTGGTTGATTAAATCTTGATAAAATGCCATTTAAATATTAAAATTTCTCGTGGCCGCCATCTTTGTTTTGTACTTAACATGTTTTAAAGAGTCACATAGCAATACTTACCTTAGTATTGTCTATCATCATACAAAAGATCAGGGTGATATCAATAATAGTTTCGGAGATAAAGAATTCCATTGAATTAATTCGTGTGGCCGCCATATTGGATTGGTGAAACGTATTTAAATCTGAAAGCCACGTGTTGAGTCCTTACCGAGTTTCATTGAAATCGTTCTAGCGGTCATGCAGTCACTAACGACAGGAGTACAGCCAGTAATAGACACCATTAGGGATTTCCTAGAGTCTCAGCATTGTAGCATATAGGGAGCAGTTGGCGTAGGATAAGCAGTCACGCCAAGAACAACATTCCATTCGAAACATTTCACCTTGCACCAAGAAAGCACGAGTCATGAAGTGGGCAATATTTGTCCAAAATTGCCATATTGCTGCATGTGGTTCGTGGACACTCTGGAGGCTAGTGAATGATTTCTATCCCTTCTATGAAATTCAATTCTGGTCTGAGGGCTGGAACGACGTACACGAGGTTGTTCAAGCCGAGCTGCCCGCCAGTAAGCAGCGGAGTACTCGCCGCCTTTCGTGAGTAAACCTGCAGCATGGAATACAGCTCTGGTGTGGGGGCTGACATCACTGCGCGGTGGATACATCAAGGCTGGCAGGAAGCGCATGGACTTGTGTTATGACCTTCGCCCAGTGACGTATTGCCTATCACCCCCAGTCCCTCTCTAACCGTGCTCCGAGCATTACTGCTGAGTGCTCGCGTGTACACATACTCAACTCGTGGATTTGGAACAGTCTGACGTACACTAAGTCTCGTGAAGCAAAATTGAGATGAGATGACGTCTGTTCCCATCTCAGCCTTTCTTGAAGTGGCTTCCGTGGTTCTCCAGCTCTCCTGCAAGCAAACGCCAGGATGGTACCCAATTTAAGCCCACGGCCGTCTCCTTCCAAATTCCCTCCTGAGTTACAAAAATACACATACAGACAGTACGCAGCCATCACAATGATACAGGTTATCAGCAAAAAGGCCGACATACGTACACGACCACGATGACATATAGCCCATAATTGAATCAACTACAGCACTGCTCTATTAAGTCATGCCATTAGAAGATCTTCTAGGATATCTAAAATATATTTCTGTTAAATTGAGAAATCCTTGCTCCATCTTGTCTTTCTGTTGTCGTTGTTTCATGTGAATGGCTAGGGCAACGTGGTCATTTTAAACCGTGTAGAATTTGTCTGGTGACCTGTATTATTGTGGTGTATGTAGCAGTGAATGTATTTTATAATCCTATTGGGGATTAGAAAAGAGGCGACCGTTGGCTCTGGCATTTGCCTGGAGTAGAAATGGGAAACCACGGTAAACCACTTCCAGGATGTCTGAGGAGATAGTCGGAGGAAAAATGAGGATGAGTGTACCCTGTTCCAGCTCTCAAGTCAGAATGAAATTTCTTGGTAGAGCCGGAAATCGATCCCGGACCTCCGTGTTGACAGTCAAGAATGCTAGCCACTGCGCCTTGAAGTGTTCCTCTTTCCATTCTCTTCATGCTTCTATTTTTAACAAAATTTCAAGCTCGTAATTCTCCATCAATTTCGCTGTAATATCTCTCTTACTGCAAGATACGTAAAGTTTGCTTCAACTTGACCTTATCTCACCCTTTTGCTAAAATAATATCACTATTTCCTCAAGCGGAAACATGACTCGTGAAGATATATCAGAATCATATTTTACAAAATTAATCTTAGTCGCGTTTATCGTTAATGAGAAAATTTCACGCTTCATGAAACACGTTAAATAAACAAATAAATAAATGAATGAATAAATGAATATTCCTAGGCTACTTGGTTGAGCCAACAAGCACGGCCCGAGAATGACGAGAAGCTCCAGGAGGCCACCCACAAAACTGATAAGCAGTACAGGTTGCGTGATTCGGAAGGGAAAGGAGAGGTAAGCCCGTGCCTACTCATGCTCACAAGGGGGGATACGATGCATGGATCACCGATTCCAACCATCTTTAGTACACGTGTTGGACATGACCAGGTGTATATCAGGTGCAAGTAGAAACGTGCGCTTCTCAGCCGTTTCCCAATAGTTAATTAATTACAATTGCAGAGTGGCGTCTATGTACGCACATAGACGCCGCACTGCAATTACAATTAATTAATTTCTCGGAAACGGCTGAGAAGCGTACGTTACTACTTGCACCTGATACACGCCTGGTCATGTCATACACGTGTACTAAAGATGGTTTGAATCGGTGACCCATGCATCGTATCCCCCCCCCTGTCAGTACACTTTATTTCTTTATAAGCCTACCATACCAGCAAACTTCTGGAGTAAATAGCACTTTGCATTTGCGGTAGGTTTGCTTTGACATTCCGTTGTGGCTTACTGCATGAATGAATTCCACACACTTTGTACGAGCTGCTACTGAGAATAAGAAGTCAAAATATAAAGCGAAATACGTTTTAGGAGGATTACGTATGGAAATCTCTTCTTGCTACTCATGACAATCATGATGAGACATTTCACTGCACCGTAAAAGCAGCCCACATTTGGAAACATGTGCAATGCTGCCGAGATCATCAACGTTTCAAAACTTGTTTTGTAACAATACCTAGCTTCTTTCTTCATTCCAAGACAGTAGGGGATTCAAGGAACAGCTTTTAAATACATTATCTATTGTATATTCCGTGTTGTTTCATTTAGGGGCTCGGGACATCATGTTCATTAGTCCGGTCCACCTTGGTTCTGACTTGATCTATGATGGCTGTAGCAATATGTGTTAGGTTGTACATTGGGGAAAGTGCTTTCTATCAAAATAATAACAAAAATAAACATATATTGATTTCCCTCATCATTTAATTTCCGCATCAATTGAATAAGGCCATGAAATTTCCTGTCCAGGTTAAGAGTAAATGGAATTCATATCTAAACTGACAATCACTCTGAAGGAAGTAGAGGACAGTTTAGAAGAATCTCAAATCAACTGGTTACGTGACGCAGCTGTAACGTTCCCGCCTGCTGAGTCCTAGGTTGCGGGATCGAATTCTGGCGCCGTCAGTTGGCTTCTGAGGGTGCGTAAATTTGAGGGAGCCATACCAGTAGATATACTGGCACGTTTACTTGCGCGGGGCAAAATTCTGGCACCCCGGCGTTTCTTAAAGCCGCATTATTGAGAATCTCCAATCATAGTTCACTGATTTATACCCACGGATACTCTAAATATAGAGTAGACTAAGCAAACAACTTGTTTAGTCTTGTGGTTTGTCATAAATAGTTTTTCTGTACATTTATTATAATGGGAATATTGTCATTATTGAACTTTTTAGGCTTCATTTTTTTCTGGGACTTATGACGTCCTAGACGTTACAATTTATATAATGGCATAATTATATAAAACAGCTTCCTGAATCGTACCTCATTCCTGTAGAAGGACCTATTTATAGCGTACTATATCCATGACGTGGTCGTCATGTCGCAAAGATTGCTTAGAATAATAGAAAGTCTGTGAGTGGAGATGGCAGAACTCCAGGTAAAGTGATGGACAATTACATCTATACAACTATAGAAGTTTCATGGTCGTCGGGTGGTGTATTCTTGGAATACACGGTACCTGAGATATAATTTTTATTGCTCCTTGCATGTTCATTTCTTCCTTCCTCTTTGTCAAACACCAACAGTGATCTTCTGTTTTCTCCTTGATAGGCAAATCTCTTATGTCTTCATAAGTCTGTTCTAGATATATAACTTCTGTGACCCACCTAGCGTCATCTCGCAGCGAATCTCTGAAGCTCCTCAATTCTTCCTGGTGCTAGAGGACTTACTTATCCATTTGGCCACCAGATCCTGTTACCATCGCCAGCTATTTTCTCCTTGAGCAAGAGGACTACGTCTACTTCTATACTCACCATGCTGCGCTAGTATCATCTGTTGTCAACTCTTTGAAGACCAGCTCACCAAGAGAAGATCATTTTTTGTTGTAACATTGGCAATGTTTATATGTTCTCCTTTTGTTTCCTACCCCCCACTCTTTTTCCCTTCCTTGGACCCTCCGTGCTCCGTTGAGCAGGTCTCACTTCTCAGTCGGCAGTTGACTCGATCAGTTAAAGCTCCTCTCGAGCTAGCCTCCTCAAACCAAGAGGCACACACTCTTCTACGCCATGTTGGCAAGGTAGTTGTCATCCAGGGAAACTTCGCCTTCAACATGAAATCAAGATAAGTACCATTTTAAAAGTTTTAACCTCATCTTCATGGTTTTAACTTCCACGTGCATTTAATGATACTTTTATAGACAGTGTGAAATTATTTACTTTGGGGCAAAAATCATTCTTGGTGGGATTTGCCATGTTGAGCTTTTGCTTGTATAAGCCAACTTTACTAAAAAGAGCTTTCTTAAGCTATTCAAATGAGAAATCCTCTCACTAATTGGGATATTACCTAATACCCGCTGTCTATAATTCATCAAGCTAGTTCCTCCGTGGGATTTTCTCAACCCGTTTTTCTACTAAAGTCGTTCTGGAACCTTCTAGATCTTGTACTCTATCTGCGAGTCTTGCCATCAGGCATTTTTCACTCACATGTGAAAATAATATTCAAAATAAGGAGTTTTCTTTATCAATTACTGCAATAGCTAACTTTCGTCCACCGTTGGGATGTTCTATGGCGCATTTAACTGTAATCCACCATTTTCTCCAGCAATAGACTCTCGCCTACCTAGTGCAACCAGTTCTTTTCAGCATTGTAAAAACTTTCTTTCTCATGAACTTTCGAGTTTCTACAGTGAACTTTGCATCAATCTTTACAGACTATAGTGATAATCAGTGCTTGCTCCACTTTTCTACCGCGTCGCGATCGTCCGTTTATATTAAATACGGCCATGAACATTTTTTCCTCCATCCATATTTCTCTTTCCTAAACCTCTTACTAACAATCTGTAATAAACTTTAAATTTAGGTCTGTTTTCTATAAGGTGTCACTCACGAAGTGCCCTTACAACTTTGCTAGTTTAACATTAATTCAATTCTGTATAATTACGTGTGTGACACACGATTCAAATTCACATTGTTCCTTTCCTATAATCAGGGAAAACAATTCCTTAAACTCTTGAGCGAGTCATGTTCAGGTTTCACGAAATGGAAACTGTCCCATTTGGCTCGTGATTCCTGCTCAAACTTGGGAAGTCTAGAACCTTCCTTTTAACTTTCTTCAGGTTTCACAGTAAGTGACCTGCCCTTATTTGCATAATAACCAACATTAATTCTGTATAAATATAAGAAGTTGTAGGAACTTCTATCTTATTTTTCATGTTTTTATTATTGTTATTTTCGAAGTTGTCACTTTCTCTAGAACATTCTCTCAAGAATTTCTTAAGGTACACTCTTTGTACTCCAATTAACGTTCAAACTTTAATTACTTCATTGGTTATTTGTTTAAATCTTATAAAGATTTTAGAACCATGTAAGGTTTCAAACCTCATAAATTGTCAATTGCCTGGAGCAATCGTTTAATGTGAGGAGGTCTGCGACCCCATTTGTTAAAAAGTTCAAATGAACTATGTTTGTCAAAATTATATTACATGCTTGTTAATTTCCTCAAACTTCTTTGCATTGTTTAATAAATTAAATATTTGCTTTTGGATTCATCATTTCTCTGATACTACAGTTAGGCAAGATCCTGGCTTTCCTAGCTCTTCCTAGGTTTATGCCCTCGTTCATACTCAATAAAGCTTTTACTATTTGTCTTGCCAGACCATCACCCTTCCCTATAGTACTTTTATGCATGCTTGGGAGGAAATACACTAAAGCCTTTCTTTGGCAAACCGCCCAAATCTTAGTTGCGGTTCCCGTTAGCTTCGACCAAGCTCGTACCTACTTTAGGTATCAGAGAGTTAATTTGCAGTTGCAACTGCCTCTAAATGTATTGAAAGTCAAATTCATAACTTTTGTGGAACTCTCCTCCTATTTTTCTATCCTTTTTCTCCAATCCAAAATCTACTTCCTTCTCTTAATCATCTTCCCTTGGTGGGTGGGTTATTCCTCAGCCAATAAACTACCCAAAATTTGGTCCCAGAAACCCGGGAGAGTCCATTCGTCATTTTTCTGTTTGACAATACTCTGCAAATAATTAATATCTGCTTTGGATTTTTCAGCTATAACTACATCATGCAAAGCCTGTGAACGGGAAAGAGACCGCTCCTGTCTCCTTTGGTGTGTCCCGTTCTTTCTACTCATTCGCTGCTGCAAACTTGACAGCATCTCCAAGGTTCTACAGTTTCGTGAGTTGTATTTCAATTTATTCTCTTTATCATGGCTCCTACTGAAAAAGATGAAACTCTCATTGCTAGACGTTCTTCCTATAAAGGGCAACTCACTAGATTCAGAAATTACATCAGCAAATTAAATCCCGCCGAGTGTGATTTAGACATCTTGACACATCGCCTTAAGTTGTACGAACGGTCTTATGATTATTACGATCAAATTCAAACCGAGATTGAATCCGCTTGCCCAGACCTTCAATCGGATCGGGACGAGGTCGAACCCTTGTACTTTGAAGGGATTGCAAAGGCCCACCAACTGATCCGCAATATCTCAGAACCGGACACTAGGGTCATCAATCCGGCCCAGTTCGCACCCGCTTCAGTTCACGAGAACAAACCGAAACCGTTACTTCCTAAGATAAGCCTACCGCACTTCTCAGGCAAGGAAGGTGAATGGTATTCATTTTACGAACTTTACTGCTCCCTAATTCATGAAAATACTGAAATCACCGATATTCATAAATTTTATTTCCTCCGCACGTCTTTGGAAAGCGAGGCCTTAGCCTTGGTGGAGTCACTGCCTTTAAGCACAGACAACTACCACATCGCCTTTAATCTCCTTAAAGAGAGATATGGCAATTTACGTTTGAGTGTAGCTCGCCACATACGCTGTCTCTTCAACCTACCAGCCGTCAAACCTAATGACGTCACCTCTTTAAGAGACCTCTTAGACTCTATACAGTTGAATGTCAGAGCATTATACCAACTTAAGCAGCCTGTCCAAACATGGGACACCATACTCATTCATCTGGCTACATCAAGATTCGATTTTTCAACTTTAAAGGCTTGGGAAATTGAACTCGCTCGCAAGGAAGAATTTTCCTTCGAACACTTAATCTCGTTTCTTAACAGCCGATGCCAAGTTCTTACAGCACTCGCATTTCAGTGCGAAAAGGTCGAAACGAATCATCAGTGTCAAATTTTTGAAAAAAAAACTTGCTTCTTCAAAGGGACATCAGCCCCCATCTGTCGAGAACAAGCAAACCCGTTCTTCTTTCAATCATTCTAGAGAACATATCAGGCCGCTTAACAAATCTTTAAAATGCACGCTCTGTAAAAAGCTTCACACATTGTATTCGTGCAAATCCTTTAAAGAATTGTCTGTCGAAGATCCAAGGAAGTTTGTCTTCAATAGCAAACATTGTTTCAATTGCTTGTCACCTAAGCATTCTTCTTCAAATTGCACGTCATCCAATCTCTGTTTTCATTGCAAAAAACCGCATCATTCTTTATTGCACGTTCACGATAAATCGACGTCATCAGTACCTGCCTCTTCAAGCTCCTTGCAGAGCAGCTCCGAACAAACTAATGCTTCTTCCTGCATTTCTAACGCCGAAACTTTTCATAGTGCGCAAACCCTTTTGACCACTGTACAATTCGAAATCCAAGATAAATTTGGAAATTGGTTTAGAACCCGTGGTATTCTTGATTCCGCTTCAACTCATAACTTTGTTTCGCAATCGTTGATTAAAAAACTAGGTCTTTCGTCATCGCCTACTTCTATCAATGTGACCGGCATTGACAATTTGAAAACTCGAGTCTTGCAGTCTTCAAAATTGAAAATCAGAGACGTTTGCCAAAGAAACACCAATCTTAAGTTAAACTGTCTCATTCTTACCAGTATTGGCAAGGACACTCCTAGCAGCTGTATTAATACCTCCGGATTAAAGATTCCTTCGCACTTAAGGTTAGCTGATCCTCAGTTTAATGCTCAAGGTCCCATTGATGTACTTTTCAGTGCCAATGTTTTTTGGAAGTGCATTCGCAAACAAACACGCAAGTTATCTTCAACCGTGGTCGCCAGAGACACCGATTTTGGTTGGGTTATTACTGGTGAAATCCAACATCCCAGTGTTCAAATCAAAGCGCAATGTCATTTCGTTACAGCTGACATAAATCCCATTTCTGAAAAAGAGAACGCTCATGTTTCAGATCTCAATATTTTTGAAAAACACTTGCCGAAACGATGTCTTCTCGTGAACAACTACACTACCTCTGTAAGTCGTTTAAATGGTTTTTCCTTCTTCCCGCACAAGATAGCAATTCAAGTTCGCCTTGCTTTGTGTTACTTCGTCTACCTTCTTATGTCATTTTTTATAGCAGTTAATTGCTCAAACTCTTTCTCGAAAACTCTCTTCCCCTTGTGTAAAACCATGGCTATCAGTCACCATCACTTTGCTGTAAGCCATGTTTCACTTCTTTCGTTATTTAGAAGGATGGCCACGGTCGGCTCCTCCCTCCTTCCTCACAATTGGAAGCCGCTTTTGAAACTGCTTGAACATCTGAATTCTCTAACATCAAGAATAACTATTCTTATGCATAACCTTCTTCTCAATGTCCCGGCTTCACTTCCTATTTCGGAAGAATCAAGCTTTTTCCTGTCGAAAATTGTCGGATTCCGTGATCCTCTCAATCATGCGAAATTGATTTCCTACGCTGTTTCATACGTCTTTAAATTGTTTGTTCACGTCCAAGTTACGATTGACTGTTTGCCGTCCAACCTGAATATCTGCTTTAAGTTACAGCTGATTCAACTAGTGTTGTTTGTGTACTTTGAACTGCTTGTTTTTCAAACTTGTTTGTATACAAGCCTGGATAACGCCAAGTTGTTGTTTATTTCCTGTACGCTTGACAAAGTTCAAAGCAAGTTTCTCTTATCTCAACTTTGGCTGATTGCCAAGCATTGTCTAGTGAGGCGCTCCTGCAAGTACAGAAGCCGCTCACCTATTTCCCAAAATAAACTTGTTCTAGTCAAGGACTCTTTCAGATATTTATATTCGTTATCTCGCTGTACTCTGTGGGTCAAGGCCGCGCTTGCTTACGTCTCTCACTTACTCACGCTCGTATCTTACAATTGCTTCGATTCTTGCTTCAAAACTTCGTTGCGTATTTCTCACGCGCTCATGTATTGCACTCTGCTCACATATTTTGCGATCTTATTGTTCATTGATGAACAAACTTACTTTTTCTCGTCGTTACATTCGATGTGTTTTTGCATTCATACTTGTTATGTCACGTTTCTCGCTGACTTAAGTATTTTTCTGAGTAACCCCTTTGATGCTTATTGTAACTTAAGGTCATTGTTTATGGCTACTCGTTTGTTACCCATGGCGTTCTTGCTTTCTACTCGCATAGTTTCTTTGTTTATTTGGTATATTCTTGTCCTGAATAGATGTACTTGGTTCCCGACGCTTTGTTTAAACTTGTCAATTCTTCTTTCTCATCGTATCGTAATCTTTACTAGTGCTTTATTTCCCTCAGCTTCTAGTTATTTTGTGATTGAAGATGTCGTTAATTCTCGTTTTTTCACTCCGATTTCTAATGACCCTGATGACCTCCTTCCACTTACACTTGGTCGCTTCCTTACACGCACTTCTCTCTCTGCCCATCTTCCCCTTCCTAATTCTTTCAGGGATTCTGATCTACCTATCGTTTGGCGTAAACTTGAAGCCCTCCGTAATTCTTTTTGGAAGAGATGGAACTTGGAATACTTAACTTCCTTGCAACGGAGGCAGAAGTGGTTTCTTTCCAGTCCCGACATTAAAGTGGGGGACTTGGTCTTGGTTAGGGATGTTTCTCCCCCTCTAGTCTGGACTTCCGGTAGAGTGACCAAGTGTTATCCTGGAAGAGATGGGAGAGTCAGGGTGGTCAGAGTTTTGATCACTAATGGTCAGATCATAAGACCACTTCTCTTCAATTACTTTATTACTCTTAAATGTTTAATTGCTTATTTGTTCCCTGTTGGTGTTTTCCCCTCCCAGTATGGTGCATTCTTGGAATACACGGTACCTGAGATATAATTTTTATTGCTCCTTGCATGTTCATTTCTTCCTTCCTCTTTGTCAAACACCACCAGTGATCTTCTGTTTTCTCCTTGATAGGCAAATCTCTTATGTCTTCATAAGTCTGTTCTAGATATATAACTTCTGTGACCCACCTAGCGTCATCTCGCAGCGAATCTCTGAAGCTCCTCAATTCTTCCTGGTGCTAGAGGACTTACTTATCCATTTGGCCACCAGATCCTGTTACCATCGCCAGCTATTTTCTCCTTGAGCAAGAGGACTACGTCTACTTCTTTACTCACCATGCTGCGCTAGTATCATCTGTTGTCAACTCATTGAAGACCAGCTCACCAAGAGAAGATCATTTTTTGTTGTAACATTGGCAATGTTTATATGTTCTCCTTTTGTTTCATACCCCCCACTCTTTTTCCCTTCCTTGGACCCTCCGTGCTCCGTTGAGCAGGTCTCACTTCTCAGTCGGCAGTTGACTCGATCAGTTAAAGCTCCTCTCGAGCTAGCCTCCTCAAACCAAGAGGCACACACTCTTCTACGCCATGTTGGCAAGGTAGTTGTCATCCAGGGAAACTTCGCCTTCAACATGAAATCAAGATAAGTACCATTTTAAAAGTTTTAACCTCATCTTCATGGTTTTAACTTCCACGTGCTTTTAATGATACTTTTATAGACAGTGTGAAATTATTTACTTTGGGGCAAAAATCATTCTTGGTGGGATTTGCCATGTTGAGCTTTTGCTTGTATAAGCCAACTTTACTAAAAAAGAGCTTTCTTAAGCTATTCAAATGAGAAATCCTCTCACTACGTGGGATATTACCTAATTCCCGCTGTCTATAATTCATCAAGCTAGTTCCTCCGTGGGATTTTCTCAACCCGTTTTTCTACTAAAGTCGTTCTGGAACCTTCTAGATCTCGTACTCTATCTGTGAGTCTTGCCATCAGGCATTTTTCACTCACATGTGAAAATAATATTCAAAATAAGGAGTTTTCTTTATCAATTACTGCAATAGCTAACTTTCGTCCACCGTTGGGATGTTCTATGGCGCATTTAACTGTAATCCACCATTTTCTCCAGCAATAGACTCTCGCCTACCTAGTGCAACCAGTTCTTTTCAGCATTGTAAAAACTTTCTTTCTCATGAACTTTCGAGTTTCTACAGTGAACTTTGCATCAATCTTTACAGACTATAGTGATAATCAGTGCTTGCTCCACTTTTCTACCGCGTCGCGCTCGTCCGTTTATATTAAATACGGCCATGAACATTTTTTCCTCCATCCATATTTCTCTTTCCTAAACCTCTTACTAACAATCTGTAATAAACTTTAAATTTAGGTCTGTTTTCTATAAGGTGTCACTCACGAAGTGCCCTTACAACTTTGCTAGTTTAACATTAATTCATTTCTGTATAATTACGTGTGTGACACACGATTCAAATTCACATTGTTCCTTTCCTATAATCAGGGAAAACAATTCCTTAAACTCTTGAGCGAGTCATGTTCAGGTTTCACGAAATGGAAACTGTCCCATTTGGCTCGTGATTCCTGCTCAAACTTGGGAAGTCTAGAACCTTCCTTTTAACTTTCTTCAGGTTTCACAGTAAGTGACCTGCCCTTATTTGCATAATAACCAACATTAATTCTGTATAAATATAAGAAGTTGTAGGAACTTCTATCTTATTTTTCATGTTTTTATTATTGTTATTTTCGAAGTTGTAACTTTCTCTAGAACATTCTCTCAAGAATTTCTTAAGGTACACTCTTTGTACTCCAATTAACGTTCAAACTTTAATTACTTCATTGGTTATTTGTTTAAATCTTATAAAGATTTTAGAACCATGTAAGGTTTCAAACCTCATAAATTGTCAATTGCCTGGAGCAATCGTTTAATGTGAGGAAGTCTCCGACCACATTTGTTAAAAATTCAAATGAACTATGTTTGTCAAAATTATATTACATGCTTGTTAATTTCCTCAAACTTCTTTGCATTGTTTAATAAATTAAATATTTGCTTTTGGATTCATCATTTCTCTGATACTACAGTTCGGCAAGATCCTGGCTTTCCTAGCTCTTCCTAGGTTTATGCCCTCGTTCATACTCAATAAAGCTTTTACTATTTGTCTTGCCAGACCATCACCCTTCCCTATAGTATTTTTATGCATGCTTGGGAGGAAATACACTAAAGCCTTTCTTTGGCAAACCGCCCAAGTCTTAGTTGCGGTTCCCGTTAGCTTCGACCAAGCTCGTACCTACTTTAGGTATCAGAGAGTTAATTTGCAGTTGCAACCGCCTCTAAATGTATTGAAAGTCAAATTCATAACTTTTGTGGAACTCTCCTCCTATTTTTCTATCCTTTTTCTCCAATCCAAAATCTACTTCCTTCTCTTAATCATCTTCCCTTGGTGGGTGGGTTATTCCTCAGCCAATAAACTACCCATCGGGTACGACGGCTAGTGGTTAAACCAAACTCTAGGCTCCAATGCTATCAACAATAAAAGCGATGCTTGAATAAGGGCTTATAAGTGCTAGCGATGATTAATGGAACTAGTAAGAAGGCAGTTTGTAGTTTTGCGTGACAGTTAATCTCGCGATCATGAGCCACAGGACCTCCTTCTTACATGGAATCCGAACCAGAGGACATGGAAATTATCTTTGAAAATCTCAAATGGATTGACCGGGAATCGAACCCGGTCTGCCGTGGTGAGAGGCCAGCAGCTTGATGAACTGCGCGGTTAATAACATCAGCATGTAAAGGTGTCTGCCCCAATAATGATCAACAAAGCAAGTTTCATGGTCGTCGGGTACGACTCCTAGTGGTTAAACCAAACTCCAGGCTCCAATGTTATCAACAATAAAAGCGATGCTTGAATAAGGGCTTATAAGTGCTAGCGATGATTAATGGAACTAGTAAGAAGGCAGTTTGTAGTTTTGCGAGACAGTTAATCTCGCGATCATGAGCCACGGGACCTCCTTCTTACATGGAATCCGAACCAGAAGACATGGAAATTATCTTTGAAAATCTCACATGGATTGACCGGGAATCGAACCCGGTCTGCCGTGGTGAGAGGCCAGCAGCTTGATCACTGCGCGGTTAATAAAATCAGCATGTAAAGGTGTCTGCCCCAATAATGATCAACAAAGCACTTGATATCACGTAATGATGTTCTAATGTCTAGTGCTAACCAAATGAAACATCATTACAGGAGTCCTGCAAATAATTTCATCATATGAGTAATTGGTTGCGTGCGCATGCGCGCGTGTGAATGTGCCTGAAGGTTTACTGTCGGCGCAGAAATTATGTGCACCCGAGTTTGGAGATAAATAACAACACAACCTAAAGGCCTACAGAAAAACAAGTGACATTACCTTTTTCCTTGTTTATTTCTACGTTGATTGATGATAAAGGTAGTTTTTAGGAACTTATTTTAATATTCCTTATGGCAGGTATAACGTAAAATGTACCGTTTCTTTTTTTGCGGGGTTCGAGCGAAGTGTCGACTTTAGAGACTCACAACTCTTAACTCAATTGTGCTATAGCACCCAACGTCGGATATGTGTTAGTCAGATATGTTTTCGGTGTATATGTGAAGTTTAAAAATTTTATATCCAATACAAACGACGCAACAATCAATTATGTGAAAGGCTCGTATTTCGAAACTGGACTCCCGCAGAAGTTCGTTCTTGGGTGCGTTGTATTCCACATACAGTATAATAAGCGTTTGCGATATGTAAATATCAGTGATCTAAATAAATGGGTTTAGTTTATATGGATTGATAAGTATTATGCGTTTGGTGACTGTTGTTGGCAGGCGAAAGCCGCAGGAAAGTTCGTGCGCTGTTGCCGCATTCACTGCCCGTTTAGCGCTGTCTCGGCACAGAGCAAGTTCAAGTTAAATGTATTTCGTTTTCACATTTCCCATCAGCTTTTCTCAAATGGGCTTTGGATCTTCAACGGCAGCTTTTAAAATGTTTTTTTCTCATTTTTTTTAATGTTCTATTTATAATTTTATAAAATATACAGTATTAAATGACAAACGTCTCGGAAAATTATCAGTTATCGTCATGTGATTGAATGTGATCATCCAAAGTAAAATGTTGTGTGACCTCATCCTCACTATCTGAAGAGCTGTTCAAGGCAATTATTAGGGGTTCGACTTGAGGTATTTCTTGAGACAGGTGATATTTTTCCCAGTAGAAATCTTCAATTTTTATAGCGTGCCCCATACATTTCTGGAAACTACACATTAAGACAATGCCAGAGATACTAAGATAAACAGTGACTCACTGATGTGTATAAATACTTCCCTTGACACATCTTAAGGCCCGAGTTGAACAGTGGATATTGACACTGACGAAGAATGCGATCCTTCCGTTATTCAAGGCCACTCATCTAAGGATGACAAAATATGTCTTTGATATAATTTATTTATTTTTATTGTTTTATTTTGTACCCGCTTAATATTCAGAGTTCGTCTGAATTAAATTGCTTCCTTTACTAAACACTAATAAAATAAATGTTATGAACAGACATGCTACAATATAATAACATATAATTTCCTTTTCTTATTCATTGCGGTACGAACGTGTGAATTAATTAGTGAATGCATGTCTACCCCTTATTATTCCCGTGTTCAACAGGTTCGGGGATGAGATGCGATGAAATTGTATGTGGCCAACGGTTTTTACGGCCGGATGTCCTTCCTGACGCCAAACTGATGAGATGAGTTAATGAGAGCAGAAATGAATGAATATGAATGTAATTGGGCAAGAATGTGGAAGGAAGCGGCCGTGGCCTGTCAGAACGTACCGTCCCAGCATTTGCCTGGAGTTGAAAAGGGGGATACTTGTGAATTAATGAGTAGTTCTTAATTATTATCAATATTTTATTTATTTATATATTAATTATTTTATTGATTGATTGCCACGTCATGGTCCTGGGACTGGCTTTCTCTGTTTTACTTGTATTTTATTACGGCCGAGATTCGTCTTAATAGTAATTAATGTACTGTATATAAAATAAAATTTTAAATGACTCTCCACCACTAAAATCCACGGAACACAAAGAACAACTGAAAGGGTATACTGCCAGACACCATTCACAAAACGTTCTACAGGTGGCGCAGTACAAGTATTTTCATCTACTTAATATAAATGTAGGTACAGTACTACATTCCAAAACATTTAGCCTACTGCATGACGAAGCAGAGTGATGATCAGTCGGTGGCATTCTCGGGCGGGTCAGAGCAAGCTAACGCGGCAACACAGCACGAGCTTCCCTGTGGACCTCGCCTTTCAACTACATACACCAAAATCATAATAAATTTCAATCCGTATAAACTAAACCCATTTATTTAGATCACGGATAGTTACATATCGCTAACGCTTATTATATGTGAATTACAACGCACCCAAGAACGAACTTCTGCGGGAGTCCTGTTTCGAAATACGAGCCTTTCACATAATTGATTGTTGCGTTGTTTGTGTTGGAGATCAAATTTTGAAACTTCACATATACACAGAAAACATATCTGACTAACACATATCCAAAGTCGGGTGCTGTAGCACAATTGAGTTAAGAGTTGTGAGTCTCTAAAGTCAACACTTCGCTCGAACCCAGCAAAAAATCGGTACTTTTTACGTTATACCTGCCATAAGGGATATTAAAATAAGTTCCTAGAATCTACCTTTATCTTCAATCAACGCAGAAATAAACAAGGAAAAAGGTGATGTCACTTGTTTTTCCGTAGGCCTTTCGGCGGTGTTGCTATTTATCTCTAACTCGGGTGCACATAATTTCTGCGCCGACAGCAGTGTTTAACATCACTTCGTTTGTTTTAGATGTTCCTCTTTGACTATTGAAGTACGATATTGGTTTTGTTGTGTTGTTGTTAATTCATTTAGGGATTTTGTGACATCGTGGTCATTTATCCCCGTGTACTTAGGTGTGTATAAAATATACAAAACTTTTCAGTCGGTCTACACAAATTGTGCCTAATTATATTAGGCGGTAAAAAAGTAATTAAACACCCTAACCTGAAATAAATATCACATGAGAGATTTATGAGAAAATAACATGTTTTTAAGTACAAAAGGAACTAGGCAACACTGAAAAATGGCTTCCATTACTTCGATGTGTGAAGAATTTGTCAGATAATCTGTGTTATCGTGGTGTATTGAACCCGCTGAGCTATGGTTCATGTGATATTTTTTTTATGACAGAGCATTTATGAGGGGATGTTGTACTTTTGAACACACCCAGGAAGCCACGTGAAGCTGAGAGATCACGCGATACTTTGAAGTAGCGGTGAATCGCACTTTTGACTTTGGTGTAAACTGCTAATTATTATCTGAGGTCTTATTAATTATTTTTATCTTTCCTACGAGACTCAGAATATTCCATTTCGTCATGCTGCATTATTAAAACATTTTGGAGAATGTTTATTTTTACTTTAGGTAAGGTAATACCCTTGCAGATACGCAAAAAGGAACGTAAGTAGTCGCTCAACGTTTTCGTTTTGACGACCTACTTTCTAGAGACACCCAGTACCGGAGCACTGCGTCTTGAGAATCCGCCTTGTGTAGGCGTGGAATTACATTTGTCCTACGAGACGTAGAAGAATATCCGCTGTTTAGCGATAAAAGTGATTATAAGGTGCCATCGAGCAAGCAAATACTAATATTCACTGTCGATGAAGTCCAGTGAATTAAATAAGAAGCTTGGGAAATAATTATTGGCAAGTATAGTGTATTGCACAACATTGCTGTGACATCACTTATTACCCACGCGTATGTGGAGGGCAGATGCCTAGTGGAAATATACAGGTAATAGTGTTACACTTATCCTGAATAAGTGTGATTATAATAGTATGAGATATTTAAATTGCCAAAGTGGAAATTTCATCTTTGAAACGTCGTATAATTCACGGATGCTGCGTGATACAAAAGTAGCGTCACTAGCACGTGCAGCATTATAAAATAGTATTAGCTCACATGCTAATCCACATCTGCAAGATTAAGGCTGTGTCGTATTTTATAATTGAAGCCTATAATAGTCACGACGGACATTATAATTTTGGAAGTGAGAGGATGAATAATCACGCAACATATTTCGCTACCCACGTGATTGGACTTTTATTCACCATGGTTGAAGCAGTCACCATGGGCTAATACCATCCCAGTATGGGGGGGTGACGTTTCTACAGGAACCAGCGTGATGGTGGAACTTCAAGAACGATGAACGAGAGGGAAGGAGCCAAAATGCCATTTCCAGGCATATCCACGAAGATGTCGACAGGGACAAATCGAACCCTGGTCTTTGGGGGAGTCCAGATGGGAATCCTGATGAGGAGGATACCGATCCAGAGAGCCAGAGAGGTTTATGTACAACCCTTGTTGTGGAATAGAGAGCTGAGTGAGAGCTCCTCCATTTCGTGAGTTTTTGTCACACCCCTTCTTTGTTCTAGTTTCTGGTGGTATAGTAGTTTTAATGTAGTTTGTGAATCAACCACACTCAGTGTCAGCCATTTTTCTAGGTAGGGATGTAACTAGATTAGTTAGATGTCATTTATTTCAGTTTAGAGTGAGACACCCTTGGGGTCAGACATTTTGGTCAGCCCTGGTGCAGCTTGGTGAACGTCGTGGAACGTCAATGCCTACCTTTTTGCTGAACCTGATCGTAGTCATTTTGAGGCTATTTTGTTCAACCCTACTTGGGGTAATTTTCAAGTCTTTGCTGACTGTAGTTATGGCAATCAGATGCCTTGGTTATTAATTGACTGCATTCTTCGCAGCCATCCTTTGTTACACCCCTGACTGTCGTTAGAACGGTCGTATCATTTAGGTAGTCGACAGTAACTACCAGTTTGTAAATGCATTATATTTCATTTTGAATAAGCTCAGAAGCTATTCTTGGTCATGTTTGAACCTAACAACTAGAAGGAATGTTTCGTTGCCTAGCATCGAACGCGGTTCCCAACGTATCATTAAGCAGATCTAGTGTGTGAATCTGTGCCACTTTTATCATATTTTTCTTGTGTCGTGTGAGACACGTTTTTATTTGATGTTCTAGCAACTACTGAGTTGCATCTTTAAAGCAAAGAGCTTCAGTTATTGTAAGTTTACTTTCATTTAGACGTCTTTGGTAGAAAGACGGAAGTGTATTACTATACTCAGATTTATAGCGTGCATTTGATACACGGACTCTGTAGAGATCCGTAACATATGGTAATGTTTTTTATGAACCGGCCAAGTGCAGGTTTTGTATTGATTAAATCGCCGGCCTTGAATAAACTGGTTATGTAACCCAGTGACCTAGAGCACGCCTGCTTCATTGTGAGACAAAACTACTATAGACGAGGACAGAGTACAATTTGTATTCGCTTTTCCTTTCATTGCTACTTCGCTTATGGAAATCAGTTTCCACTCTTGTATTTGATAACTTGTTTTATGGATCGGTTTTTGTTAGTTTAACGCTCTGTTGCGTGTATTGTCGTATGACAGGTACAGTTATGTAAGGTTTTCTATAGGATGGTGAAGTCTACCCTGTTATTGCAGGATGTTATTGTATGCTTTGTCCGGGGATGATCCCGTTGACCAGATGTTACTGGAAGGTAACTGTTGTACAGGCCTATCCCAGAGTTATTGAACGCGAGCTTAGCGCCGCTGGTAACCCGTGTTATTGTGTGTCCGAGTTGTTATACTCGTTGATTATATTCCGAATGTTGAGTCGAGGCTTTTTGGTGGAGAATGATCTCAGTTGGAGACACTCGGTGCCCAGGCTATTGTCAATGTTATTCGCCATAAACCTACGATAAACCTATAAACCGACATTCTAATAATAAAATGCATAATTGTTGTAAAACAAGCCTAACTAACGATTCTTTCTATCTAACTTTGTTCTTTGCATTCTGGAACTGTTGACATAGCCGTGCAGTTGAAGATAATTTCCTTGTGAGGAAATGACTAGGACAGTTGACATTTTTGTAGCGACCTGAAGCATGTGCTAACCTAGAGTTCGTAGCTTGTGGAGCTCAGGCCATGCGATGTCAGACGTGGTCTCAACTGCGCATTCGTCACCGTAACTATACACATTAGATGACTATGGTTTACAAAGAGTAAACCAAGGTGTAGGCAGGAATTTATAATAAAACTACTGTGTCTATTTCGTTAAAATTTTTTATGATGTCAAGTGTATTAAACCCTACATGTTACTTTATCGTGTGCTGTTAGCACATAGTTATTAAGCATAATTAAATTGTTTGTTTTTCATGGCTGTACACTTAGCTTTTGGATGTAATTGTTTTCTTTTACGGACGTCATCGCCGTAAATTTTGTTAATTGATAGGACTTAGCTAGTTGAATTAATGTTAAATTTAAATGTCGAAATGGTACCATCCTAACCTAGATTTGTTTTGCTACCCTGTTAAATGTAAATTCAGATAGTAGCTTGATCTTGTAACTTGAACTAGGGACTTGCGTCGTGCCATATTCCTAGCGTTGCTGTTGTTGCTTTATCATTGTGAGTTAGATCTTTCGCGAGGGTTTTCAGTAACTTCTCAGGTAGGGGACCTGTTCTTTATCTTAGTTTATTTATTAATTTGCGGACTAGCCGATTATAACCCTCCGAACTAGGCTAGGGGCTTGTGAATTTTAATAAATTTTCACGGTGTTTTACATGAGTCTGGATGTTTATTTTCTCAGTCTAGTTTTATGGTGAACCTTTCCTTAGGCGGTCTATGACCATCGTCACCATGTACCACGATCCCTGTGGACTACGGACTCTCGTGCCGCTTTAGCCTTTTTGGAAGGTCACCTGATCCTCACGGTACTTTTTATTTGATTTATGTGTCGTTAGTTGAGTCATCGTGGTTGTTGACATAAACTAAACGGACGTCATAAAATGGCGCACAACGTTGTGGGCTTGACTTGGACGACATAAAATGGCGCCCAACTCATGTGCCGACGTTAACGTGGTGACCCTCAGTACCATGTTATTTTTTTTGAGGATCCTAATGTTGATTAATGGTAAATTGACAGGACTGGGACGAACTAAGAAAGTCGTACTGCAGATCAATTGACCGCATGGCATTCATGTTTGATAGAAGTCCATGGGGTGAGGCTTTAGTGTTGAATAAATGAAGGATAGGATTTTCTTTGATGATGCCTCATCCTAAGTAAATGTAATACTATGCTTTGCTCACCGTTGTCTTTGTAAATGTAGAAGCACTTAGTTTGCATACTCCAGCTGTACTCGTGATATTTATATAAATGAAGCAAGCTTTATACCACCAAGTAACTAATCATAGCTGTAAGTTCCAGTAGAAATTGATCCCTCACTTTCTCATATATTTCTTATCTATGGATGAGGAAACTATTCGTCGTGTGTTTGGAGAGATGATGGCAGGTGTGAATGCCAATCTTCAACAGAATACTCAGGCTATAAACAATGTCAGTGGTCATGTGGACCAGGTTAGACAGGAAGTCAACAATGTCAGTGGTCATGTGGACCAGGTTAGACAGGACTTAGAGATTAACACTCAGTCTATAAACAATGTAAGACAGGACTTAGAGATTAACACTCAGTCTATAAACAATGTAAGACAGGACTTAGAGATTAACACTCACTCTGTAAATAATGTTAGGCCTGATTTAACTCAAGTCAGGGCAGACATGGACACATATAGGATCGAAGCGAGAAATGATCTGACGACAGGTTTAGCAGCTGTTAGGGTTGATGTCATACGACACCATCAGGAGGCTAACCAGCGCGTAGATTGCTTAACCGACCAGATGAATAGAGCTAGGGAGGAGGTGCAAAACCGATTGGAGGAGCACACAGCTCAAATTCAGACAACCTTGAATAAAGTCCAGATAGACATGAGAGCAGATCTGGAACACACCAGGGAAGAATTCGGGACTCGACTAGATCACGTCGAGGGATTTATCGGAAATGTGAAGAAGGACATGGCAACCATGAACGTTGGTTTAATCTTGATGAGAGGAGCTGCCAATGCCGTTAATAACAACGTGAAGACTATCGTTGATGGCATGATGGAGATTAAAGAGGAACTTAACACCAACAGGAGAAACATTTCTGAATTGACGGAAACCGTAGCCAGTCTACGTGAGACAGTTGATGTTCATCATGAGGAACACAAAATTGACCTCATGTTATTGAGAGGTGACCTCAACGAACACGAAGCTACAGTCGAGGCTAAGGTAGCCGAGGTTAGAGACGATGTGGGTAAAATCCAAGAAAATATGTCCAGAGTTGAAGGAGATATCGATTCCTTACAAAAGAGATTTGAGGAAGTCGCGGTAACCGAGAGGTTAGACCTCAGTTATAACCTTAGGACGGCCATACGCGAGGTAGACACAAACCTCAAGGGAAAGGTTGACAGGATCGAGCTGCAATTGAACGACTTAGGCAACAAAGTCGCAGCCAGAACCATCCCAGGTCTTGAAGTAATAGAAAGACGCCTGGACAGACTCGAGACGACTCCAAGAGAGAGACACGTACACCCACAGATGGGAGAATCTCAGGAAACGCCTATATCTCAATCAGGAGGAATGATGCCTACCCATTTCCAACCCAGCGCGCCTATGGAACCGCAACCGTCACAATTCACTAATTTAGCGCAAGGTCAGACCTTGAACTTTAACGCTCACCTGTTTCAACCAGCATCTAATCGAATTAGTCATGAGACTAACACTCCTACGCAGAGTTACATGCAAGATACTTTCAGACCCGCGAATACGCAGGGAAATGTCACCATAATTCGTTCATGAGAGGAGCAACCAGCTCGCTTCTCGGGAACTGGGAGCGGTGTTACTCCAGTGGAATTCCTAGCAAATGTCGAAAGCTACTTACGTGATACTATGGTAACTCCAGAGAGGGAACTAAGAGTTATAGAGCGACTTCTTGAGGGACAAGCCGGTACCTGGTTCAGAGCATTCCGATACTCATTCACAGGCTACCAAGACTTTAAGGAAGCGTTATTAAGAACATATTGGTCGAGCGACATCCAGCAGAGCATCCGAGCTGAGATGTACACTCGAAGGTACAGTTCCAATACACCTACTCGTTATGCGAATTACTTCGCAATACAGCTCGCGAAGCTCCGTTGTCTTCAGCCTCCATTGTCCGAGCAAGATTTGGTGAACACAATTGTTTGGCAGTACCCTGCGGATGTACAACGTGTGTTAATCGCTGCAGGGGCATCCACTTTCCAGCAGTGTGACCAGATACTGCGAAGGTTGGACGCTAACACAGAACAGTTTCCTACACACCGTCAGCAGAAGGCTGATAGGCGCGAGGATAGACATATGAATCTGACGACTGTTGATAAAGTGAGCCAGACGCCACAACAAACACAAACCACAGAGGATTCTGGGCGACGTGATAACAATTACAGTTATAACAGGAGAGAATGGAACAACACTCCGTATACTCGAAATCAACATGATGACCGGCGAAGTCATTGGGACCGGCGATTCGACCGAAGGACGGACGACAACCGACGTCATGAAAACAACCGCCGAGGGAATGAAGGAAGAAATCAGCAACACGGACGTATCCGTAGAGACTATCGATATAGTGGGGGTTACGACAGAAATCGAGACCCTAGATACCAGCCAGACAGGGATTGGAAAGGAAGAGCGCGGGAGAGCCGTGAGTACCTCCAACAATTGAGAGAATTGCAGATCCAAGAAGAGGGAGAACGGAACCCTACTTCGAGGGAAAATAGACATTCGGCGCAGGAGACGGAGCAGAACCAGCCCAGTACTTCTCGCCATGACAGGAAAAAAAAACTCCGAAAAATCAATAGATTCTTGTTTGGTTGAGCACCGAGTAACTGCCTCTATATTACTCTGGGAGCCAATCCAAGAAGACTTGTTGGACGAACGACGAACGACGAACCACAATTATGAATTAACACGTCTACCCAAGATTGTAGCCACCTTGAATGAAGTCAGTGTAGTCATACTCGTCGATACTGGAGCGATGATTAGTGTAATTTCCGCCGATTGCCATGCCAGACTTAGAGCAAACTCTGAGGTGACGGAGTTGCCCATTTCAGCTATAAGAGTCAGAGGTGTCATACCTGACCGCGTTGTAACGTGCAAAATCCAGATTTTGTGTACTGTGAAGATTTCGAGCCACGTGTACTTGCACGAATTTCTCGTAATGAAGGGCCTGCATCATGATGCCATTTTAGGCGCAGACTTCATTAGAAAATATGATGGAATCATTGACATGGGACGGAATACGGTAGAGTTCAAGCCGAACGAACCCATTCAGATGAGCCTAATTGAAGAAGAACCGGAATTCCTATCCGAAGTAGACGTAGTCGAAGCATTAAAGGGCAAGGAAATTGAGGCGACACTAGATGCCGACGAAGAGGCAGAATCGTTATCAGCACCCACACATGAGGATCTTGAGGCAATACTGAACGAATACCGAGATATATTCGACACCACACCTGGTGAGATATTAGACTACGAGTATGATCTTGTATTACTGGACGATTCCCCATTCCAGAAAAGGATCTATCCGATTGCCGAGAAACATCTCGAAGAAGCTGCTATGAAGATCCATGAGATGGAAGCAGCAGGTACAATCAAGAAATCACCGACTCCTTTCTTGAATCCCATAATACCTGTGGTTAAGGTAGATGGAAGCTTGAGACTTTGTCTTGATGCCAGAGCCTTGAATGAACGCCTAGCTCCTGAGCACGACAGACCGCCCAAGATTAGGGTCATTCTCAGGAAGTTCAAAGGAAAAAGGATATTTTCATCATTAGACTTGGTTCAGTCTTATTACCATATCAGATTATCTGAGCATACTCAGAAATATACTGGATTCTTGTTTGATCAGACTACTTATGTATTCCAAAAACTACCATTTGGATTGAAAAATGCCGGAGCCGCATTAATCAGAGCACTTGATGCCAAGCTGACTCATGAAGTGAAGCAGAAAGTAATATGATATGAGGATGACATAAGCATAGCTTCGGGAACAGAAGAAGAGCATTTAAAGACATTGTGCCTTGTTTTTGAGAATCTCCGACAGGCAAATTTTAAGGTCAAGTTTGACAAGTGTCGATTTTTTCAGGAAGAAGTGAAATTCGTAGGACACATAATCAATGGAGAAGGATATAGACCGAATCCGGCAAAGATTAGAACTGTTGCTGCATTTCCAACACCAACCCGTGTGAAACACGTGAGACAATTCTTAGGAATTCTCCAATTCTTTGCTGCTCATTGTGAGAAGTATTCCGAAACTGTTGCACCACTGCAAGAATTATTGAAAAAGAACTGCAGGTGGAACTGGAATGGTGAATGCGAGATAGCTTTCAGGAGAGCTAAACAGATGCTTGTGGACTCAATTCAGTTAGAATATCCAGATTACTCTCGGAACTTTATTCTAGAAACTGATGCATCTGCCATTGGTATAGGAGCCATTTTACTGCAAGAAGATGATGAGAAGAAACGTCATTACATCGCTTTCTTAAGCCGACGTTTAAGAGCACATGAATCTCACTACTTCACGACCGAGATAGAAGCACTTGCAATTGTTTACGCACTTGAATACTGGCAGAAACTTCTGTTAGGTCATAGGATTATTGTGAGAACCGATCATCATGCGTTGACCTTCATCTTGAGAACAAGACTGGCAAGCGACAGGATCACACGTTGGACGCTGTTTCTCCAACAGTTCGATTTGGAAATAGTTTATCGACCAGGCAGAGAGAATGTGTTGGCCGACATCCTCAGCCGGAATCCTGAAGCTACTGTTAATGCCATAGACATCGAGGGAGAATGCGAGGAACACCTTCGCCGATTTCGTCATTTACCTGAAGGACAGCGACGTGAGGAGGAACTCAGACATATTATCCGTTTCCTAGAACGAAGAATGGATCCACAGGATGATCATTATGCAAGGATTGCTGCTGTTGCAGATGATTATTTGATTTATCATCGTGTCTTATACAAGTTTGTAGACGAGGACCACACTCAACTGCGTGCAGTTATTCCTAGGAGATACCAAGAATCTGTTATTCTTATGGTACATTTATCCATTGGACATGGTGGAACAGACAAAACCATTGCAACTATCAAGGAGTCTTTCACATGGAAAGGGTTAGGAGCCACCGTTAGACAGTGTTTACGTGCTTGCGACGCATGCCAGCGGAACAAATACACGTCACACTTGCTGAAGGAACAACCTAGACCAATACTACCAACTCAACCTAGAGAGTTGTATGCACAGGACCTGTATGGCCCAATACCTAAGGCTCGTCGTGGGAATCGATACATCGTTGTAACGGTGGATGTGTTCACGAAATATACGATGCTTCATCCGATTCAAAAAGCTACTGCACATCAGATTATTCAGAGGATTAGACGTCAAGTGATACCGGAGGCAGGAAAGCCACAATTCTTGTTGACTGATCACGGATCACAGTACACCTCAGCAGAATTTGCCAATGCCATGAATGAGCTTGAAATAGGTCATGTTTTATCATCTATTCGACATCCAGAGAGCAACCCAGCAGAATGCGTGATGTCTATTATCGCAAAATTCTGTCGATTATATTGTCAAGAAGAACACTGGCGATGGACTGAAGTCCTTGTTATTATGGCAAAATGTATTAATTCAACAGTACATGAAAGCACTGGTCAAATACCTATGGTCTTGCATTTGAACCAGATGCCGCTGAGAATATGGGATCGTGTGATTGTAAATCCACCTTGTTTACAACCATCACATGCCAGCAGACTTTTAGCTGCGAGAGAGACTATGGACAGACAAGCTGCCAAGCGCTTGAGAAGAACTAGACGCCAGAGGTTAAGAGAACCACTAGTAGAAGGAGACCTTATCCTTATAAGGAGACCCGGAATTTCTAGTCCTATAGACCGCATATATGGGAAATTTCTATCCTTGTATTATGGCCCTAGTCGTATCCGACAGCCTTTAAACAATGGAAGTTATGTGATAGAAGACATTAGGACAGGAGAACGCATTGGAACCTTTAATGCAGCCAATCTAAAAAAATATCACTCTTGAATGAATTTCAAAGCAAATAAAAATGTTATCCCAACATTTTATTTGAAACGACAGAGAGGCAGATGAACCCGCTGAGCTATGGTTCATGTGATATTTTTTTTATGACAGAGCATTTTTGAGGGGATGTTGTACTTTTGAACACACCCAGGAAGCCACGTGAAGCTGAGAGATCACGCGATACTTTGAAGTAGCGGTGAATCGCACTTTTGACTTTGGTGTAAACTGCTAATTATTATCTGAGGTCTTATTAATTATTTTTATCTTTCCTACGAGACTCAGAATATTCCATTTCGTCATGCTGCATTATTAAAACATTTTGGAGAATGTTTATTTTTACTTTAGGTAAGGTAATACCCTTGCAGATACGCAAAAAGGAACGTAAGTAGTCGCTCAACGTTTTCGTTTTGACGACCTACTTTCTAGAGACACCCAGTACCGGAGCACTGCGTCTTGAGAATCCGCCTTGTGTAGGCGTGGAATTACATTTGTCCTACGAGACGTAGAAGAATATCCGCTGTTTAGCGATAAAAGTGATTATAAGGTGCCATCGAGCAAGCAAATACTAATATTCACTGTCGATGAAGTCCAGTGAATTAAATAAGAAGCTTGGGAAATAATTATTGGCAAGTATAGTGTATTGCACAACATTGCTGTGACATCACTTATTACCCACGCGTATGTGGAGGGCAGATGCCTAGTGGAAATATACAGGTAATAGTGTTAAACTTATCCTGAATAAGTGTGATTATAATAGTATGAGATATTTAAATTGCCAAAGTGGAAATTTCATCTTTGAAACGTCGTATAATTCACGGATGCTGCGTGATACAAAAGTAGCGTCACTAGCACGTGCAGCATTATAAAATAGTATTAGCTCACATGCTAATCCACATCTGCAAGATTAAGGCTGTGTCGTATTTTATAATTGAAGCCTATAATAGTCACGACGGACATTATAATTTTGGAAGTGAGAGGATGAATAATCACGCAACTTATTTCGCTACCCACGTGATTGGACTTTTATTCACCATGGTTGAAGCAGTCACCATGGGCTAATACCATCCCAGTATGGGGGGGTGACGTTTCTACAGGAACCAGCGTGATGGTGGAACTTCCAGAACGATGAACGAGAGGGAAGGAGCCAAAATGCCATTTCCAGGCATATCCACGAAGATGTCGACAGGGACAAATCGAACCCTGGTCTTTGGGGGAGTCCAGATGGGAATCCTGATGAGGAGGATACCGATCCAGAGAGCCAGAGAGGTTTATGTACAACCCTTGTTGTGGAATAGAGAGCTGAGTGAGAGCTCCTCCATTTCGTGAGTTTTTGTCACACCCCTTCTTTGTTCTAGTTTCTGGTGGTATAGTAGTTTTAATGTAGTTTGTGAATCAACCACACTCAGTGTCAGCCATTTTTCTAGGTAGGGATGTAACTAGATTAGTTAGATGTCATTTATTTCAGTTTAGAGTGAGACACCCTTGGGGTCAGACATTTTGGTCAGCCCTGGTGCAGCTTGGTGAACGTCGTGGAACGTCAATGCCTACCTTTTTGCTGAACCTGATCGTAGTCATTTTGAGGCTATTTTGTTCAACCCTACTTGGGGTAATTTTCAAGTCTTTGCTGACTGTAGTTATGGCAATCAGATGCCTTGGTTATTAATTGACTGCATTCTTCGCAGCCATCCTTTGTTACACCCCTGACTGTCGTTAGAACGGTCGTATCATTTAGGTAGTCGACAGTAACTACCAGTTTGTAAATGCATTATATTTCATTTTGAATAAGCTCAGAAGCTATTCTTGGTCATGTTTGAACCTAACAACTAGAAGGAATGTTTCGTTGCCTAGCATCGAACGCGGTTCCCAACGTATCATTAAGCAGATCTAGTGTGTGAATCTGTGCCACTTTTATCATATTTTTCTTGTGTCGTGTGAGACACGTTTTTATTTGATGTTCTAGCAACTACTGAGTTGCATCTTTAAAGCAAAGAGCTTCAGTTATTGTAAGTTTACTTTCATTTAGACGTCTTTGGTAGAAAGACGGAAGTGTATTACTATACTCAGATTTATAGCGTGCATTTGATACACGGACTCTGTAGAGATCCGTAACATATGGTAATGTTTTTTATGAACCGGCCAAGTGCAGGTTTTGTATTGATTAAATCGCCGGCCTTGAATAAACTGGTTATGTAACCCAGTGACCTAGAGCACGCCTGCTTCATTGTGAGACAAAACTACTATAGACGAGGACAGAGTACAATTTGTATTCGCTTTTCCTTTCATTGCTACTTCGCTTATGGAAATCAGTTTCCACTCTTGTATTTGATAACTTGTTTTATGGATCGGTTTTTGTTAGTTTAACGCTCTGTTGCGTGTATTGTCGTATGACAGGTACAGTTATGTAAGGTTTTCTATAGGATGGTGAAGTCTACCCTGTTATTGCAGGATGTTATTGTATGCTTTGTCCGGGGATGATCCCGTTGACCAGATGTTACTGGAAGGTAACTGTTGTACAGGCCTATCCCAGAGTTATTGAACGCGAGCTTAGCGCCGCTGGTAACCCGTGTTATTGTGTGTCCGAGTTGTTATACTCGTTGATTATATTCCGACTGTTGAGTCGAGGCTTTTTGGTGGAGAATGATCTCAGTTGGAGACACTCCGTGCCCAGGCTATTGTCAATGTTATTCGCCATAAACCTACGATAAACCTATAAACCGACATTCTAATAATAAAATGCATAATTGTTGTAAAACAAGCCTAACTAACGATTCTTTCTATCTAACTTTGTTCTTTGCATTCTGGAACTGTTGACATAGCCGTGCAGTTGAAGATAATTTCCTTGTGAGGAAATGACTAGGACAGTTGACATTTTTGTAGCGACCTGAAGCATGTGCGAACCTAGAGTTCGTAGCTTGTGGAGCTCAGGCCATGCGATGTCAGACGTGGTCTCAACTGCGCATTCGTCACCGTAACTATACACATTAGATGACTATGGTTTACAAAGAGTAAACCAAGGTGTAGGCAGGAATTTATAATAAAACTACTGTGTCTATTTCGTTATTAATTTATGATGTCAAGTGTATTAAACCCTACATGTTACTTTATCGTGTGCTGTTAGCACATAGTTATTAAGCATAATTAAATTGTTTGTTTTTCATGGCTGTACACTTAGCTTTTGGATGTAATTGTTTTCTTTTACGGACGTCATCGCCGTAAATTTTGTTAATTGATAGGACTTAGCTAGTTGAATTAATGTTAAATTTAAATGTCGAAATGGTACCATCCTAACCTAGATTTGTTTTGCTACCCTGTTAAATGTAAATTCAGATAGTAGCTTGATCTTGTAACTTGAACTAGGGACTTGCGTCGTGCCATATTCCTAGCGTTGCTGTTGTTGCTTTATCATTGTGAGTTAGATCTTTCGCGAGGGTTTTCAGTAACTTCTCAGGTAGGGGACCTGTTCTTTATCTTAGTTTATTTATTAATTTGCGGACTAGCCGATTATAACCCTCCGAACTAGGCTAGGGGCTTGTGAATTTTAATAAATTTTCACGGTGTTTTACATGAGTCTGGATGTTTATTTTCTCAGTCTAGTTTTAAGGTGAACCTTTCCTTAGGCGGTCTATGACCATCGTCACCATGTACCACGATCCCTGTGGACTACGGACTCTCGTGCCGCTTTAGCCTTTTTGGAAGGTCACCTGATCCTCACGGTACTTTTTATTTGATTTATGTGTCGTTAGTTGAGTCATCGTGGTTGTTGACATAAACTAAACGGTCTCAGTATTTAGTACTATGAGTATTCGTAATGCAGGTGAAAATTGGGAAGTAGGCGACCGTGGCATCCTGGCATTTGTCTGGACCCCGTTGTAGCCCTAAGACCAGAGTTAAATTTCTTGGCAGAGCCGGCAATCAAGCCCAGACCTCTGGGAAGACAGCCAAGGATGCTAACCGCTCCACCAGAAAGTGTTTAATTGTTTTACCCGTACTGTGCCCGTTTAGACCGAAGTCCAACGACCACAAATGCACGTTACCGAAAATCAGCGAGAACGTGACTCAGAAATATCTCAGGGCGCCAAGCTGGGTGAAATTAAAACATAAAACAAAATCTAACTTGCTTCACTGATTCTCGGTTTAATGCAAAAATAAAGATAGAAGGGAGAATGAAAATATCACAATTTATAAAATATCTAATTTTATTACAATTAAAATATGAAATTTAAAATGCAAAATAGCCATCACATTTACAATATAGAAATATCAACACTTTAGAGAAAAAAACACTTGATAAATGATCGATGACCAAAATTCATAGTCCATTGGCATCGTCACTAATTATGAAAATACGCTGTTAGGCTGCTCAGCTCAAAATGAATTGTCCATCCTGATGCATCTAGTCTATTATTGACACTATTTATAATTCTTCACTTTCCATGAAAATAATTCACTGTCAAAAATCTGTATCCCGAATAATCATTATGTTGAGTAATTAAAAAGAAACATGAATATTTGTCAGACATAAGAGGAAATATTATTGTTTATCTGTATAATCATTAAGCAAGGATTTCTCAGAACTTGATCATCTGAAATTGTATTTGATGATTTGTTCAAGATCCATAATTTACATTCATTTAAAAAATGTTTCACTATGACTATGACGTCAAATTATTCTCATATTTCAAAAATATATATAAATAATGAAATCATTCATACTTTATCTTGATTTTCCACTTTATACAAGATGATTCTATTTATTTTATCATATAACAGTAGCAACAAAATTATCATAAAATAATAAAATCAGTAATTTATTCAAATCCAAAAATTTTATTTAATTTCACAAAAATGTAATTAATTATTCAGTTGTGGAACTCGTTCAGCATGTTATATAAAACATAATTATCCGTGATATTAATGAATGGCTTCTCATTAGTCAAGAATTTTCAATATTTATTTTTGGCACATACCCATTCTACTGGTGTGTTATATTTTCTAATATTATTTTCATTTTTCTGACAGACGGTATGGCATCGCCAAATCTAGGGTCTGCCATAAACAAAATCATATTGACAAATAAGTGGGTACCGGTAGTTGAAATACATATGAAACGTTAAATGTTATTAATAATAATAATATCGTATGGCCTCGGGTGCCAGGTGCAAGCTTTTTAATTTGACACCCAGAGGGTAGCTTGCAAGTCGAATTTCGTTGTTCCTTGAATCACTATGAAAGTCAAGGAGGTTAGATATCTAAGCTCCTTGAACACAATAGCGCTTTCCAATAGAGAAGTGAGGAACTTTGTGTTGGCGGAAACTCCCGAGATTAATTTTGCCATTATGAACACGGCCTACTGAATTCAAATGGGTTCTTTGACATGCCAACATCGTATGACATTCGTGTTGTATTTTTGCCGCCTTTCAAAAATCACTTACCACGGCCAGGAGCGAACCTGCAATCTTGGGGGTTAGTAAGCCGACACGCTCTCCACCCACCCACCGTGGCAAGCTGTTAAATGTTATTAAAATTTACAAGTGATGATTGCAGATAATAACCATTGGGTTTTTCACTTCGACGGTTTGTCAATCCGTAATTATACAGGGTGTAATTGATATAATGGAAGTCCTTTACACTGGTGATTGAAGAGACTATTCTAAGCTTCCTAGGGGGAAAAAATGTCACTTATCTTTAAATTGTAAATTAATCATTAAAAAGTCAATGTTTTTAGTTTTTTCAGAAACTCTTCAAACAGAAGGTGAGGCAAGCAGTCTAGGGGGAACGAAGCGGGGGCATGGTGGGACAATGCGCGGAGGGGAAGTTGTTACGTAATCGGAGTACTGACCTTACCGGTTGAGGGGTGGTATCAGCTGTTATGAGGATATCGAGCGATACCCGTCTCGTATGAAAATTTGTACTGCTGCTGCTGCGGTTGTTGTTGTTGTTGTTGTTGTTGAAATTGCACGCAATGGCTTGTGGCATTAGCACCGGTAGTATTGTGTAGCGTACCTTGTAAGTGTAAGTATAAAATAATTTTGATAATCAGCCCTGGTGTGTCATTGACGACCGGCATGTTAATGAAATAGAGTGTGACAAAAATTTCGACATCCCGTATTCTGTTCAGAACTAGCATTTAAGACGGAAGGAAAATACTTGATATTTTGTTTGAGTGGCTTGGCGATTTTGGTCATTTAGCCCCATGTGGTTGGGTGTGAGTAGAATTTGTCTGATAACCTGTGTTTTTTGGTTTCTTTAGTAATGTGGGTCTTTGTAATTCAGGTGAGGATTGTGAAGAAGGCGGCCGTGGCCTGAAGTTAGGAAACATATCAGCCTTTGCCTGGGGTAGAAGTGGGAAACCATGGAAAACTACTTCCAAGATTTAATACTAGTATGGTATCACATGTACATAATAATAATATTAATAATAATAATAATAACAATAAAGCAAATATAGCGAGTTCGTCGGCCCTATCAAAAGGCAATGGCACCTAGAACGGATAGAGACCATAGGTCCTACCTATCATTGTCTCAAGTACGGACGTGATCCCAAGTATCCTGCTCCAAAGTAAAAAAAACTGGATCTGGATACTCAACTGAACAAACTGAAACAGCAATTTCGACTTCCAGCTTATAAGTGGCTGTTTCAGTAACAATACTTTGGTTCCCTGAAGCCCGTATAGTTATGTTATGATGCACCAACAATGTGTTATAGGCTATGTATTGTATAAAACAATAAAAATAATAATTAAATGATAGAGAGGCTGTGTAGCTCATGTGATAGAGTGCTATCCTTCTCGGGGGTTCGATCTAAGCTCTGTCATGTAATACATGAAGGTGAACAAATACAACAGCTTTATGCCGATGGATGTAATGGCACGTACATGAAATTCTGTGAACGCAACATTCCGGAATGTCGACATCCCCGCAAAAAATGAAAAGGGTGTGTTATTATTGTTATCATTATAAGAGATCATATCTTTACTGAATGTTATTTATTTTTAAGTAGGATTCCAATTGTTTAGGACGTTCAGTAAATAAATATTTTTGATGACAATGATGATGGAAGAGACTTGAAAGATTGTTGTGATGGTTGTTGTTAATTCATTTTAGGGGCTTGGGACAGTTGTTTATCAGCCCCGTGTAGTTGGGTGAGTGTTGGATTTGTCTGATAAACTGTGTTTCTGTTGTGACTGAAGTAGTATGTGTAGCTGTAGTTATTAGGCTCGTGAATGAGGTTGGTGCCCCGAGACTCCAAGTACCGCACTCTCCCATCATGTGCTTGGAAAGCGCGTGGAAGAATCCAGGAAAATCCAAACTCAGGATAGCCGCTCTCGGTGCTGAGTTTTGGCCTCGAATCACCGGACTTGCTGCGATCGTGGTGCACGATTTAATGCGCATGCCTACACCGCGGAGGTAGGAAAGAAAGCAGCCGTGGTCTTACGAAGGGACATCCCAACTTTGGCCTCGTGCGAGGCCACGAGAAATCATCTTGTGGCTGCCAATGGTGGGAAGTAAGGAAGCTTGTGGTTTTATATGACCGTAAATTTCGTGATCATGAGCTACTGGACCTCCTTTTTATTTGTAATCCGAACCACAGGACATGGCATTTCACTTCAAAAATCTCACTCGACATACCAAAACTAAAAATTAAAAAAACATAAAAGAAGTTAGGTTAGTTCCTTAGTTTAGGGGCTGTGACAACGTAGTCATGTAGCCCCGTATAAAATAAGTTAATGTGTATAAAAGTATATTATTGCTATTATTATTACAGTAATAGTAGCCTACTATAATAATAATATTATTGTTGCACTCTCTTCACACAAAGATAGACCGACTGTTCCTTAAATTAATTTACCAAATCTTTAGGATTTCCATTTTCTATGCATAGGCCACGATGCTGGCAACATCCTTAAGGCTAAATGTCCCGTTTTTTAGTTTGTAATTCTGACACCACGTAGCAGCACCAATGTGAGCCAATTTCTTTTTCCAGTTTTCTCTTGAACGAAAGCTCGTATTTGCGATCTGAAAACCACTATGTATACTAGACTGCAATTGAATTGATATTAATTCAATGCATTTTCCAAAATGTGAAAAACAAAAAAGTTACTAACAGTTTTTTATATCACTGCTTAAAATATGAAAAAACCTGGTAATACGAAAACGGAGATTTATTTCCTGTTTCCAATGCATTTTTCAGAATTAAAATCGGGTGAGTGGAAGCGACAGCATTAGTTTGGGAATTGTTTCGAAAAGGGTGATAGGTGGCGCGGCTCCACAAGATCTCTTGCGCAAGGAAAATTATGAACACGCTGACAGGGCGGAGGGAGAAGGGAACAATTTGACGACAGGAAAAAGTTGTCTTCCTCTGGTCACAAATATTATAGTTCGACGAGTTACGTGTACAAGTGCCTAGGCGTGGAAAATATCTGAGCAATAAAATTATGCTGCCGTAGTGTCACAATATGTAACGTTGACACCATGTGTTCGTACAGATGCCTTTCTTACTTCCTCTAACATTCTTGTTGATAATAATACATTCTAGGGGCTTGGGACATCTTGGTCATCAGTACCTTTGGCTGGCTGCGTGGCTCTGCGGTAACGTTCTCACTTGCTGTGCCCAAGGTTGCAGGATCAAATCCTGGTGCAGCCAGTTGGCATTTGAGGGTGCGCGAATGTGAGGGAGCCGTGTCCTTAGATTTACTGGCACGTTAAAGAACCCCTTCGGGGCAAAATTCCGGCACCCCGGCGTCTCTAAAAGCCGCAGTAGTTAAAAGACTGAAAAACCAATAACGTTATTATTATTATTATTATTATTATTATTATCATCATCAGTCCCGTGTAGTTGATTGAGTGTGTAACTAACTGTATTAGAGTCAGGGACGGGACAGGTGCCCTGACACTTCACGTACGGTACTATCTCGGCATTTACCTGGAGGGATTGTGGAAAAACCGGTGAAAACACACTCAGGATAGATGGGGACAGCGTTGGATTCCCTTCTAGGTAACTGTTTTAGAATTATTTGAGGATAAACTCCCGAACAAAAAACATATTGTTCCGACACTAGTAATACGTTGTAGGGCATAATTCTTACCGCACAGATCAGCGACTGGTTTCACTCGATGCGACGTTGAATACTCTATAGAAAGATATGACTGGTTTGTAGTTAGCACGCTCATGATATTTTAGAAAAAAGACGGACAAGATATGTTCGTGTTCATGTTTATTGGGAATATCTATTCTAAAAACCATCCGATGCGGACGTCCAACTCTAGGTATCGTCTTCTAGACAAAACAAACAAGACCACAAACCGTGAAATATTCCAATCAATGGAGCCAGCTATTATCGATTTATAAGAGGCCAAATGCGCATGCACATAGACTTATATACATACATACATACATACATACATACATTTATTTTGGTGATTCGTGTGGTTCTTTTGTTCTCTAGACTCTAATTCCCTTTTATTTTCGTGAGATCTGAAACGACACCATGTGGCCAATCACTATAACTTACTTCAATTTTTATGGAGGTAATAATAAAAGTTCATTTATGTAGGACATTTTATTACAATAAACAAATTGTGAAAATGCATATCAAGAGCAAAATTGTTATGTACTGTGCCCGTTAGAGGCGATGATCTGGTCCGCCACCGATCGTATGTAGCTTTCCAGATAACCACATCCTTGAAAACATGTGGCCTAAGAGGATTGGAGTACACTCCTTGTGGGCTATTCCGGCACAAGACTCCTCGTCATCATAGGGATCAGGTTCCCATCATAGCATAGTCATAGACCCCTCAAGGAAATGCACCCCCTTAATACTATTAAATTAAAATCCAGGCTTAAGAAAATTTCACAAAATGATTTATTAAAATCATGAGCCCCTATCCTACAATCGGGGGTATGAGTCGGCTAATCCGTTAACTAAACACAGGTAAAGAAACAAAAATAAACTATTATCTTCTATGTAAAATCACCCCTCGATTGATCCTAAATACAATCAAAAAAAATAGCAAAGCTAGGGAAATGGTACAAAAGATTTTAAATTGCAATTATAATTAACAAGGCATGACGTTTCCAAGCGAAACGTCATGATGGCAAAATGTCAAACATGACATGAAACACAACAAAGTAAGCTGTGACCATCCCGTATTAACATTTAATTTTTAATTAATATAAACTCATTCTAAGTTAAACTAATCTACGGTGAGAGGCATCCGTAGTAAAAACTACTAAACAAAATCTAAAGTGATTTACAGTCATCCTTTACAACACAAATCAAATTTACAATCAACTGTACAACAAAATATCTACAAGTAGCAGAAGAAAGATGGGAATATGGGTTTACACAACAATTAATAAATAATTATCACACACAAGAGTATTCTTATTAAACCTTCCTACCACATGATGGTTACTGTTTGTTTCCATCGGTCATCTATCATGTGTAAGCTAGGAAATCGTTAACAGTAGAACAAAAGTTACATGGTTCACGACCCACGAGTTGAAAATTCTGGGGTAGACCAAATCCCTGTCAGTCGCATGTGTCAGCTGTCTAACGCTTAAACTAACGAAGAAATAAAACGACAGCTCAGTGCAATGGTCAGCGAGTTATAAATCGTGATCAAAGTTAAACAAGCGTTTAGTGATTAACGATAATTATTGCTTTCGTTTAAATTCATTACATAATTTTATTTAATGAGTGATTATTAGTTGTCTTTGTTTTAATATTTATAAATTATACGGATTGACCATCTGCACGGCTTCCTAACTGGTGGATAAAACCACTGGTGCACACCCAAGTACACGCGAACAAGCTAACTCCGAGCTATCAAAAATATCATAAACCAATCTAAAGTAACAGAGTGTCCCGCTGGATCACTTCCTTAACCTCGGTCTGTCAAACGCATGAGCTTTGTAACAAGGCCGGCAACCTCAAAAACTATGGGAAACCACCCCTTCATCGTGCATAAACACACGGCATAAACCTTCACAACATGTGGGAAAAATAACATAGCCTCAAATAAGTCAATCAGTTTCACAAGACAATTCCAAAATCTTAAACAATAAAGGTTGTTCAAGTGTGCTTCGCTCACAACAAATGCGAAGATCGTAAACATTATAGGTGACCTCCTGTCACACAATATCATTGCATTCTTAATATCGCTGTTAACTTGACCTAGATTTATAAAGCTTAATAAACACTGGCTACTGTAGATCACATCATTTAGAAAAGCATTAGCATTAAATCTGTCAGAAGTCTAGTCTCACCTGGGATTATGGGTTGGAACTACTGTGCGTAACCTTGAAAACACTTGTCTCCCAAAGTGACTTACATTTTGTTCATTCCCAAACTGTTACGAGTTGCATGGGCTAACAGTAAAGTTTCAAATGTTCGTTTCTTTAGCATATCGGATCCATAAAAATGTTCAGATTGTGATCCTCCATTTGCAGTTCACAAGACTTGGAGTACAAACAGAAATATATAACAATCCTTCACACTGTTAATTGATTCCTCTCGAATCTAGTGGTAAACTTTCCACTCTCAAATAAAAATGTATACCCAAAAATAGGTAATAAAATAACCTCTCCCATTGGAGAATACGCCAGCTCAGTGGCGTGCTTTACATATCACAAAATAGGGGTTCAAAATACTGACTTCAGCAACAGCTGATTAAAATTAGTTAATTACAGCCCCATTTAAATTACTCATACAATTGGTTCGTTCAAAGTGAACATAAAAATGACTTTGATTGCACCGTGTGATAAAAACACACACATATTAATTAGGTGTTCGTGATACATTTATAGTAGACAAAAAATGATTAACAATGATGTGTCTGCACGGGCAAAGCAAAACATACAAAACGCGAGATATTCCACTCGCACTAACGTGTTTGGAAGATATAACACTCCCAGCAAGTTTGTTAAAAATCAAACATGTGCATTCTAGGCACTTCCAATGCATTAAATAAACATTCACACCATATAAAACAGTGGCGTTAATTTTAAATGATACGTTGCTAGTGTGAACAAGACTTGGAGTACAAACAGAAATATATAACAATCCTTCACACTGTTAATTGATTCCTCTCGAATCTAGTGGTAAACTTTCCACTCTCAAATAAAAATGTATACCCAAAAATAGGTAATAAAATAACCTCTCCCATTGGAGAATACGCCAGCTCAGTGGCGTGCTTTACATATCACAAAATAGGGGTTCAAAATACTGACTTCAGCAACAGCTGATTAAAATTAGTTAATTACAGCCCCATTTAAATTACTCATACAATTGGTTCGTTCAAAGTGAACATAAAAATGACTTTGATTGCACCGTGTGATAAAAACACACACATATTAATTAGGTGACTAACTCACGATAAGGAAATGCATTGGAGACGTACGCTGCGATGTGCATTGAAACATGAAAGGTTACCATAGTCGGTAAACTAAAAGAAAAACCTACTCAAACAAAACCTAACTAGATGACTGTGAATTGAAGTACGATCGTTAAAACTACTCCACCAAAGACCATCACCTTACAAAAAGACATTAGTTAGACTCACGAAGAACATTGTAGCTCACCTCATTCCTACCGGAATAATTGAGGGGTAATTCCTTCCATTTCGAGCGTGGGCCATACTTCCAACGCTCGGATAGGCACATTGTAATCCGTTCTTCTGCCTCCATTTGATTATGCTGTTGTGGTGCTAGGTATCCCTCTCATAAGGTGTCTACGCCATTATCACCCACATGGTGAACGGTGGTAAAGTTCTTCTTTTCTGGTGGATCTCGTACATCGTGGTAACGTTGATAAATTAGACAAGAAATTCACTGCTTCTAGTGTGATTCGCTAACTAACACAGCATCTACACTTGGTAATTTGGAGACTCTATTCAACAAATGGCCATGTCTGCTCCACAGATTCTACTCAACACAATCACGTGTTGGCTCACTTTTTCCACTATCACACATGGTGAAAAATGTTATCTGATGAAATCTGCGACATCGGTCGTTCAAGAAAATTACGATTTCACACAACATGGATTATTTTATGCAATTCTCACTGGTGTGAAATATGACACTGGCACTTTCGAAATCACAGTTACTCACACTTCTTAATGGCACACACATCTGCCATGCTTCCGGTTAAATCACCGTAATATTTCACTGATTTCAAATGCTTACAAAGCAATACTTTCACGGAGTTTTCCACTGCACACATCTCGTGCGTTATCATATAAACTGGCTCACGTTTCCAACGGATTTATTCCTTCACTTACTGACGTCCCATCGGCCACTGAATGTGGTAAATTCAAAGGTCCACATTAGAGAATACCTTCTATAATCATGGTAAAATAAATATTGACAGTCTTCCAACGAAATCAAAAGTACAACTGCATCTCTCCGGATGCATTCAGAGATTCATTCTCTCGTGTTACCAACTTTGGCATATAAAAATACTCGCCAGCATGAGCGAATACGGGCTCAGTACATAATAGAATTAAAGTTCCTAAGATATTCTCATCTGCCTATTGTTAGCACAGGCACTAGTACTGCGTATTATAATCAAACACAAATATTATACCTAGTTATTTTCTGTTCTTGAAATCAATGCTTCAATTTTTTCCATATCAAAGTTAGCGTTTCATGATTTACACACATTCAGTATCTTACTTCATCTCAGATTCTCTTATTATATCCATTGAACTTGTCATCCTGGGATCTATGATCTCAGGCAACAATATTTTCTCGCAGCAGCATGTGAGTTACATAAGCATTTGTTCTCTCCAGAACTTTTCGTCCCTCTTTATTGTTTCCATGTGAATGTTCTTAGGCGTCCATACCACAAAATAACATATTTCCCGCTATGCTATTTCCAACTGGCCCTGGTTGTGGAAATAAAAACCATGTGAGTGTTAGAGAGTTATCAATCTGTTCTCTTCTGAAAGGCACTGTTCTTGACATTTATCGCTTACTTTCTGCCAAACAAAATCCCTTTAGCTTTTTGCATGCTTCCAGTATGGTCATATTCCGTGCAGAATAAGGCACTTGACTTCGACTACAGCGTCGTCTCCTATTAATCCGTCTGGGGAGGCACCTAAATACCCGTAAGTTTTAGGTAGGAAATACCCCATTCTTCGACTTTTCTACCGATTTCTCCTCTAAATTTCGTTTTACAATTCGCTCATTATCACAGTCATACTGCATTGCTTTAGAGTGAGATTCGCCGTACAGAATGTTTTTTGCTAATGGAGCCCATTTCGAAGTAGGTTTCCTCTTGCATACATAGCCAAAATTGGATGCCGTAAGTCTGTCCTTTCTAGCTGTGTGCCGCTTTTCATTTTCCCTCTGGCCCTTTGTTTCCTATTCCAGTTTTTGTATATGGCCTTCACTAAGCGTTAGTTGCTTGATCTTATCGTAACTAAACTCTCTGAACAGTACCTCATCGAAATCCAACTGCATTGATCGGTTTCTATAATCACGTGAGACAATGCGTTTCATTTCATTAGACTGCTGTCGGGACATCCTTTTCCCTTCTCGCGACGCAAATAAACTTTTTGGGAAAGCTGCTCTTCTTATCATTCTGCTGAGTGCAGTGTCCTTCACTATTGTGGCAGTTTATTTTACTAAACGGATTTCATTGTTTTATAGTGCCAGGATTGCCCAAACTGAAAGACCAGTCCGGCAGCTTTGGTTCTATGAGTGAAGGAACCTCGTTTCCCTTTATTGATCTGCTTACCTCCCGTGAATTTTGCAACAAGGGACATATAATTTTCGGCAGCATTGCAGGTGGTGTTTGATACTAGCTGGGAACTTTTTGCAATTAGGGGCTGTAAGCAATAACGCATAAGTTTGGTTGCAGTTAGCTGTTTGTCTTCACCTTGCCCACTGGTAGTTCAAAAGTACTGTTTGCAGTCTTTACGGATCCCAATCCAATCCAGTATTTCCGGAAACCAATTTTCCATTTTCACATTCGCTACGCCTTCATTTTTCCACACAACGCATTGTTTTCATTTGAAGTCGAACTTGCTTCCCTGAAAAAAGTTGACACTGAATAGTTCGTGATTTTGTAATCCTACACTTATGTATTAGAAGTAAAAAACAAACTACACCCGTAGCGCGACACCCCATGAAGGGCCTAGGCCTACCAAGCAACCGCTGCGCTGTTCAGCCATAATGTAGCCTGCAGATTGCGGGGTGACGTTTAGTCACCAACTTGTAGGCTACAGGTAAAATATAAGGGAAATCATAACTGCTCAGTGCATTACAGATTCTCTAATGCAAGCGTAAAGAATTATATAATTTCAAATATTAACTAGGAAAAAAACTTACGGGTGTGACGAGGGTGTTTTTTAAGGGCCTGGCTTCCTTTTCTTGGTACTTAGTCGTGGCTCAATTTTTCAACAAAAATGAAAAAATAACTCCACGTGATGACCGTAATGCTCTCCACCAGTCGCAGCCTACCTATATGTACATGTATCTATTCAACCTCCGTAGCGTAGCGGTCAGCATGGTTCGCTGCCGCCCAGGTGGTCCTGGGTTCGATTCCCGGCTCTGCCACGAAATTTGAAAAGTGGTATGAGGACTGGAAAGGGGTCTATTCAGCCCTGGGTAGTACAAATGAGTGGAGGGTGTTGATTCCCACCTCAGCCATCCTCGAAGTGGTTTCCCGTGGTTTCCCACTTTGTCTTCGGGCAAATGCCGAGATGGTACCTACTGTAAGGCCACGGCCGCCTCCTTCCCTCTTCCTTGCATATCCATCCCAATCTTCCTTTCCCATCCCATCCCTCATGAGGCCCCTGTTCGTTTTGCAGGTGAGACCGCCTGGGTGAAATGCTGATCACATATCCCCAGTTGTATCCAATCCGACCAAGGGTTCCCTGCTCTAGGACACTGCCTGGAAAGGCGGTAGTGGTGAGCTCCCTCGCTGAGTCCGTGGGAACTACCAACCTGGAGGGTAAAATTGACTAAAAGAAATAAATCTATTCTCCCAGAAATACTGTCCAAAAATAAAGTGCCGAAAATAGAACTCCTAACGGGCATTAAAAATAATACTGTTGCAGGTAAAATAAATTAAATAAAAAGTAATTTATGAGATCGATGAACTAAAAACAAGAAGTCGTAACTAGGAACTGGTAAAATATCAAAGTATCACTCATAAATATCCAGACCTTGACAATAATTCAGAACTAACCAGCACAGTCAATCGCAATATTGGACAAGAGGCTCGGGAATTCCGCGCCTTCTTGCAAATACAGTAACACTTATATTCACAAACTTCCCAAAATGATCCCGACGGTTCTATTCAACCGATTTAGGTTTTCGATGCGGCTTTGGAATCAGTGAGTAAAACTCAACTTTCGTATTACCCGTTTTCTTTCGAATTTTAATCAGATATCTGAAAAACAGACAGCAACTTTACTGTTTTTGAAATTAAAAAGTAAGCAATGAATTAATATCAATTCTGCTACTAGAGAGAGTGCATAGCAGTTTTCAGATCGCAGATCGGAACTCCCCTTCGATACAAAAATAAATAAATAAATTCAGCTTCGCTTGTGCTGCCATCTGTTGAAATATATTCTCACCAAAGTGTCGGGACATTTAGCCTTAACAGATCCACCATCACTAGTCATGTAGCCACTCCCCATGAATGAGCGAATCAACTGTTCATAGGCTCGGTTTGTGTATTTCAATGCCATTGGCAGACAAGACGAGGAGGTAATTCAACTTCAGACTCTAATCCAGATTCCTCAGCGTTGGAGGGGAGGTCGACGGGGAGAAGTCAGCTGTGCTGCTAAGGAGTACGCAGATTAAGCCCTTTTCCAAGACATTGACCGACGATTTTTGTGATTTAATTCCACCTACACTAATTAGGATACGACTAAATTTCATGAAGATATTTGCTTAGAACATTCGCTTCTATCACCAGTGTAACAGACTTCCATTATATCAAATACACCATGTATATATAATCCTGCAACATACACACATCAAAAAAAGTTTTGCATCACCTCGGTTCCAAGAGTTCCGGAACCTTTAAATACAAAGGGAATAGAGATCAACACAAACAACATTTCAGCTCGTTGTATTGCTCATGAGACCCACACATTGCATGTTGTACCATCATACAGCTAGACTTTCAGCATTTGTGGTCCAGATTGCAGTACACACCACTACCTCTAATACCCAGTAGCACGTCCTCTTGCATTGATGCATGCCTGTATTCGTCGTGGCATACTATCCACAAGTTCATCAAGACACTGTTGGTCCAAATTGTCCCACTCCTCAACGACAATTCGGCGTAAATCTCTCAGAGTGGTTGGTGGGTCAAGACGTCCATAAACAGCCCTTTTCAACATATCCCAGGCATGTTCGATAGGGTTCATGTCTGGCGAACATGCTGGCCACTGTAGTCGAGCGATGTCGTTATCTTGAAGGAACGCATTCACAAGATGTGCACGATGAGGTCGAGAATTGTCGTCCATGAAGACAAATGCCTCTCCAATATTCTGCCGATATGGGTGCACTATGGGTCGGAGGATGTCATTCAGGTATCGTAAAGCCGTTTCGGAGCCTTCCATGACCACCAGTGGCGTACGTCGGCCCCACATAATGCCACCCCAAAACATCAGGGAACCACCACCTTGCTGCACTCGCTGGACAGTGTGTCTAAGACGTTCAGCCTGACCAGGGTGCCTCCAAACACGTCTCCGACGATTGTCTGGTTGAAGGCATATGCGACACTCATCGGTGAAGAGAACGTGATGCCAATTCTGTGGGGTCCATTCAGCATGTTGTTGGGCCCATCTGTACCGCGCTGCATGGTGTCGGGGTTGCAAAGCTAGACCTCGCCATGGACGTCGGGAGTGAAGTTGCGCATCATGCAGCCTATTGCGCACAGTTTGAGTTGAAACACGACGTCCTGTGGCTGAACGAAACGCATTATTCAACATGGTGGCATTGCTGTCAGGGTTCCTCCGAGCGGCAATCCGTAAGTAGCGGTCATCCACTACAGTAGTAGCCCTTGGGCGGCCTGAGCGAGGCCTGTCATCGACAGTTCCTGTATCTCTGTACCTCCTCCATGTCCGAACAACATCGCTTTGGTTCACTCTGAGACGCCTGGAAACTTCCCGTGTTGAGAGCCCTTCTTGACACAAAGTAACAATGCGGACGCGATCGAACTGCGGTATTGACCTTCTAGGCATGGTAGAACTACAGACAACATGAGCAGCGTACCTTCGTCCTGGTGGAATGACTGGAACTGATCGGCTGTCGTACCCCCTCCGTCTAATAGGCCCTGCTCATGCATGGTTGTTTACATCTTTGAGCAGTTTTAGTGACATCTATGAACAGTCAAAGGGACTGTATCTTGGATACAATATACACAGTCAACGTCTATATGCCGGAGATCTGGGAACCGAGGTGATGCAAAACTTTTTTTTGATGTGTGTATATTTTTATATACAGGGTGTATTTGATATGATGGAAGTCCATTACACTGGTGACAGAAGAGACTGTTATAAGCAAATATCTTCATGAAATTTAGTCGTATCTTAATTAGTGTAGGTGGAATTAAATCACAAACATCGTCGGTCAATATCTTGGAAAAGGGCTTAGGCTCCGTTCCCCTCAGCAACACAGCTGACTTCTCCCCGTCACCCTCCCCTCCTACGCTGAGGAATGTTGACAAGAGTCTGAAGTCGAGTGACCTACTCGCCTTGTCAGCCAATGGCATTGAAATACACAAACCTAGAATATGAACAGCTGATTCACACCTTCATGGGGAGTGGCTATATGACTAGTGATGGTGGATCTGTCTCGGATTTTGCCAGCCTCATGGACTATGCATAGAAAATAGAAATCCTAAAGATTTGGTAAATTAATTTAAGGAACTGTTGGTCTATCGTTCTGTGAATATAGTGCAACAACTGTAATAAAACTATTAATAATACTAATGATATTAATAATAGGCTTTTAAACACACTAACTTCTTTTATGTTTCTTTTTGGTATGTCGAGTTGCCAGACTTTTATGTACGTAGGATTTCTTGTATGCACCATGAAATCCATGTACATGATCGTATTAGATCCCATTAATTTAACACATGACTGAACGTAGATCGCACCCTCTGGAAGGTTAGCATTCTACCACCAGAACTACACTTGCGGACTCTTATTATTATTATTAGACTATTATTATTATTATTATTATTATTATTATTATTATTACTAGCCTATTATTAATAATATTATTATTATTATCATCATCATCATCTACATGTGGTGCTAGTGCTTGGACAGGTTACCATTACCGGCCGATAAGCAAGTCTGGGCGTGATAGCGCAGCGGTCCAGCTGTTGGCCTCTCACCACGGCGGACCGGGTTTGATTCCCGGTCAATGCATGTGTGATTTATTCAAAGTGAAATGCCATGTCCTGAGGTTCGGATTCCACGTAAAACGGAGGTCCCGTGGCTCATGATCACGATATTTACAGTCTTGTAAAGCCACAAGCTTCCTTACTTCCCACCAATACCACAAGATGATTTCCCGTGGCATCCCACGATGCTCAAGTTGGGATGTCCCTTCATAAGACCTCGGATGTTTTCTTTCCTACCCCGCGGTGTAGGCTTGCGCGTTTAATCGCGCACCACGACAGCAGCAAGTCTGGTGATTGGAGGTCCGAACTGAGCACCGACAGTGGCTATCCTGAGTTTGGATTTCCCCGGATTCTTCCACGTGCTTTTCAAGCACATACCGGGACAGTATGGTACTCGGAGTCCCGGGACACCAACCTCATTCACGACCCTAATAACTACAGCTACACATACAACTATAGTCACCACAGAAACACAGTTTATCAGACAAATTCAACACTCACCCAACTAAACGGGGCTGATAAACAAATGTCCCAAACCCCTAAAATGAATTAACAACAACCATCACAACAAGCTTGCAAATCTCTTCCATCATCATTGTTACCGAAAATATTTATTTCCTGAACGTCCTAATCAATTGGAACCCTACTTAAAAATAAATAAGGTTCAGTAAAGACATAATCTCTTATAATTTGTTTAATAGTCTAATACTACTACTTTTTTACGAGGGAAGTGGAAAATTTTTGCATAAGACCTTGAGAAGGGACCGCACTCCTCAAGAGTGTGGGATTCTTACCCACTGAAAAACCACACCCTGTCCTCTTGACAAAACCCATCCCGGGACCTCTACTACTACTAATAATAATAATAATAATAATGGTATGTTAAAAGAAGATCCACAGATTAAGCTTAAGAATGGGCAGACCAAAGAGGTCAGAAGCTGCTAAACAATTACAAAGTCAGAAAATGAAGGAGATATGGGCTAGGAAGAAAACTCTTAAGACCGTGAAACCAATGACAACTCATCAAGCTGAAAACCATTTTGGTTAACCTACTGTACGTAGTCCATAGTTGGCTCTTTCGAAGAAAGATGAAGAATAAGTTGTTAGACACACTATTTTTATTTTTTTTCCGGCATGTCGAGATTCCGGAATGTTGTGTTCACAGAGTTTCATGTACGTGCCATTACATCCATCGGCATTTATATCATGACTGAGCCTAGATCGAACCCTCGAGAAGGATAGCACTGTACTACCTAAGCTACACAGCCTCGCTATCATTTAATTATTAGTATTGTATTATACAGTACATAACTTATAGCACATTGCTGGTACATCACAACATATCTATGCGGGCTTCAGGGAACCAAAGTATAGTTACTGTACTGAAAATGCCACTTTTAAGCTGGAAAGTCGAAATCGCTACCCAAGAACTTCCGGACGAGTCGGGTTGTTGAGAGAACTACTGCCTTCTGCATTAGTTTCTACAGTTGAGTATCCAGATCCAGTTTTTTACGGCTTTGAAGCACGGTACTTGGGATCACGCCCGAATTTGAGACAATGATAGGTATGGTCTATACCCGTTCTACTGCCATTGCCTTTTGGTAGGGCCGACCATCTCGCTATATTTCCTTTATTGTTATTATTATTATTATTATAATTATAACACTGTATTATAACAATGTGTTTATATATTATTTTCATTTTCGTATATTTTCATATGTATGTACATTGTTGATTGACCAATAAATCAAGACCCCCCTTCCCCCCCCCCCTCTCCAGTTTATGGCCACCCCAGGGCTGGAGATGGGATGGGACAATTCACAATTATGTACATGTGGTACCGTACTAGTATTAAATCTTGCAAGTAGTTTTCCATGGGTTCCCATTCTACCCCAGGCAAATGCCGGGATGGTACCTAACTTAAGGCCACGGCCGCCTTCTTCCCAATAACCATAACCGCTGGCAGTGCAGCCCATGAAGGGCCTAGGCCTACCAAGCGACCGCTGTCCAGCCATTTGGCCTGCATATATTAGGGTGACGCGTGGTCAGTGCATCGGGTCCCCTCGTCCATTAATCTTGATTTTCCTGACTGGGGCACTGCCTCACTGTCAGACAGCTACTCAATTGCCCTCACGAGGCTTAGTGCACCCCGTTCCAGCCCTCACGTCAGTTTTTAATATCCCTGATGGAGCCGGGAATCGAACCCAGGGCCTCCGGGTGAGAGGCAGTTGCACTGCCCCAACACCACGGGGCCGGCGCCTTCTTCCGAATCCTCACCTGAATTACAAATACCCACATTACTACAGAAACCACAAAATCACCGGTTATCACACAAATTATACCCACACCCAGCTACATGGGGCTAAATGACCATAATCGCCAAGCCTCTCAAACAAAACTTCAAGTATTTTACTTCCGTCTTAAATGCCTAGTTCTGAACAGACTACGGGATGTCGGAATTTTGTCGCACAGTATTTCATTAAGTGAATGTTTTTAGTATTTTCAGAAACTAGTCAACAGAAGGTCCGACACGGACGCCAATGATACACCAGGGTTGAGTATCGAAATTATTTTATACATGAACATTAATTAAGGAATTTCACACTTACAAAGTAGGCTACACAATACTACCGTCCTAACGTCCCAAGCCATTGCGTGCGTTGTCAACAACTACAACAACAACAACAACGGCAATACACATTTTCTTACGAGACGGTACCGCTTATCTTCATATCAGCTGATAGCCTACAACCCCTCAAGTCAATCGGTAAGGTCAATGCTCCGATTACGTAACAACTTCCCCTCCGCGCATCATCACACCTCGCTCCGCCTCGTTTCCCCCAGCTTGCCGCACGACTTTCTGGTTGATTAGTTTCTGAAAAAACTAAAAACATTGACTTTATAATAATTAATTTTCAATTTCACGATAAGTGACAAATGTTTTACCTAGGAAGCTTAGAATAGTCTCTTCTATCACCAGTGTAACGGACTAACATCATATCAATTACACCGTGTATAAAAATCCGACATGTTTAGACGTTTGGCAATATCTACGTATGTATTACAGCAATCAAACTGAAATAAACATAAATAGGATATACTAGTATGCAAATAGGCTCTTTAGGTCTTTACGGACATAATTGTTTACCTGTAAGTTATGATTTTCAGCTCATAGCTCTACTACTTTCGAAGATATTGAGTACGGGTAGAATACTACTAAGGCAATGCTATATTCGAGCGAGAGGTAGTTTCCCATTCCAACTCGTTGTATTGGTAACCACTTCAGAAATGAATGAATAAAAGGTATGGTCTTGCTACCAAATTAACTTCCCACCATTCCGGTCGAAAGTTATTTCGTGAGATGGTCTCATACAGCTAAGTAGATAAATAAATTTTTAAAAATAATAAATAATAATTTAAAGAAATATATAAATAAAATAAATGAATGGATAAATAAATAAATTAATTAATTAATTAATTAATTAATTTGGCTTAGCTGACATGTTGGATTAGTGGCCATCCTCGCAATATAATAGGCTCGATTGAAGTCCTCAGAGGTGGAGACTTAGCAGATCAAAAGTTATTTGGGAGCACGGACACACACACGGACTTAAGTCGATATCGTAAGCCTATATTTCGTATGCGGTAACGAATTAGTCTAAATATGAATAAACTTACTTTGTTGTTGTTAATTCAATTAGGGACTTGAGATGTCTTGGTCATAAACCCCGTGAATTTGGGTGTGTATTGAACTTGTCTGAAAACCTTTAACTATGTAATGACTAGTAGTGCGTGTAATTCAATTGCGGACAGAGAAGATCTAGGTGGAGCGGGACTTGAAGTACGGTACTATCCCAGCATTTTTCCAGGGGGAAACCCACACTCAGTTAACCGCTGGCAGCGCCGGGATTCCAACCCATGATCTACTCGCTGCAGCTGCCCTCGCGGCCATGGTTCACAGCTACGCCGCAGGTCTAATAGACTAATATTAGGTCAGAATCAATATTGCGGTGTGAGATGCGACGTTCCATGTCTGAATAAACCAATACGCAGTTCAGATTTTTTTAGCGTATGGCTTTCAGTTCCGGGAGTGTCCGAGGACATGTTCGGCACGCCAGTTTGTAGCTGCTTCTATGCGGACACCCATTGGGTGAGCAACAAGTACCTTCACGTGTGGAGTGTTGTCTGGGGAGGAATGTTTGATTGTAAGGTCGTGAGTTGGAAGGAAGCGGCTGTGGTCTATAGTTAGGGACCAACCCCGGCATTTTCCTGGAGGGAAGATGGGAAACCACAGAAGACCGTCTTCAAGGTTGCGGCGGGGGGATTCGAACCTCCTCGCCTCCCGGATGTGAGCGACTGCCAGCGACCACGGCTAACTCACCTGGTGCAGTTCAGTTAATATGTCAAATAATAAAAATGTGTCAAGTTACTGGGTGATCCTAGAAGCCATATACTAATCTTTTGTTCTGGTCTATCTAGCGTATTGCATCTGCTCACTCGCGTTAAAGAAAATGTGGTTATACAACCTATTTTCTTGCCTTCTTCCAAAGTACGAGGGGTAATTAGAAACTTAGGTTACCAAGCCTGCAGTGAAACGTGTACATTTTATTCCAAACAACCAACTGATAGTACATGCATTAGCCTTCATATCGGTTTGGGCACTTGTCGCCTCGTGGGATGAGTTTGATTATTCCCTCACGGTAAGAATCCTGTCCTGGCGTGTTCAGTCGCGTTGTTGGAAAGTGTTTTACCTCTTCGCCTGAAGTGAATCTTTGACTTCCTAGGTACTTCTTCAAGTGAGAAAACAGGTGAAAGTCGCTTGGAGTGAGGTCTGGCCTGTAGGGTGGATGGCCAATGATGTCCCAGCAAAACCGCTACAATAGCGTGGTCGTCATCTGGGCTGTACCGGGTGAGTTAGCTGTGGTCGTTACGGCATGACTGCTGGCAGTCGCTCACATCCGGGAGGCAAGCAGGTTCGAATCCCTCCGCCGGCAACCTTGAAGATGGTCTTCTGTGGTTTCCCATCTTCCTTCCAGGCAAATGCTGGGGTTGGTCCCTAACTATAGGCCACAGCCGCTACCTTCCAACTCCTTGTCCTTACATTCAAACTTTCCTCCCCCAGACATCACTCCACACGCGACGGTACGTGTAGCTCACCCATTGGGTGTCCGCCTCGAAGTAGCTACAAACCTGGCGAGCCGAAAATGTCCTCCGACATTCCCGGCACTCAAAGCCATACGATAAAAAAAATCTGGGCTGTATGAGATCGCGAGTTGTCATGCAGAAAGATGACGCCCTCAGTGAGAAGAAGTCCTGGCGCGGCTGCATGTTTCGCCCACAGAAATCGTATAACTGAGTGGATCTATTCGCGAGACTAGTTTTCCAAACGAGTCCCCATTAGTTGATTACCTATGACTAGCGCTGTAGGTAGCGGGTGGCTGAAACTCTGCAGAGTTGCCAACCGTAGACTATGTATTCGAATTACCCCACACTATTAATTTTTCTATAACACACGAAGCTCCAGGAATACCACCCTTGGAACCTAAGTTTCTAGCAGGCCCCGTGGTGTTGGGGTAGCGCGTCTGCCTTTCACCCGGAGGCCCCGGGTTCGATTTTCGGCTCCATTAGGGATTACAGAAACTGACGTGAGGGCTGGAACGAGTGCACTCGTCCTCGTGAAGACAAATGAGTAGCTGTCTGACAGTGAGGCAGCATCCCGGTCACGAAAACAAAGATTAACTGCCAAGAGGACCCGATGCGCTGAACACGCGTCACCCCATTATCTGCAGGCCAAATGGCTGGGCAACGGTCACTTGGTAGGCTTCGGCCCGTCATGGGCTGTAGTGCCTAAGTTTCTAACCACCCCTCTTATCTTCAGGGTCTCATATATTTGCCAACAATTCAGACATGAATAATATTCGAAAGCCACAACAGATGTTTCTCCAAATACACATTGTATACCTCCACTTGTACTTTTTAATGGAACTTTTTTATATTTTCAATTTTACAGTGTACATTACCGTCTTCTCGCAGAGCCATTAACTCACTTGCCACATTTTGTATTGATTTATCTAAATAACGGCTCTCATGGTTTCATAGAATAAAATCCTAAAATTGGACACACGACATACAATTTTAAAATTTTCATTAATACCTATTAGAAAATGCCTTTACCAAAGGTTGTTTTCAAATCGCAGTTTTCCATTAGTGACAACTTGGTTGATGATTATACAAGCCTTGACTTATTGGATCGTAGGTTATGGATTATAATGATGGGCACGACTACCGCCCTAAATTATTTAGCTGATGACCTTGCAATTAGGACCACGAACAATAAATTCACACACGAAGGTTTATTTTTTCAAGATTTGGTAGAGATCGTATGAATAGTTTAGTCGTAATGTCATCTAAGCCTTGAACACTTCAATGGCGGTGATATAAAACATGACACTGAGGTGCCTTTTAAGTGTTAACTCTGTACTGAATTTAACTGAATTCGATTTTGATGTTTGGGAATTCATAGCGGGGACATTCATACACAGACAGACGCACGGATATTTGGCACGTGTAGATCTCATAAGTCTATTTTTAAACCAAATTTCAAAACAGGCAAATATATAAAAGTTCTAAAATTAGTATTAATGTAGAGCTGTATATGGGCTTTGCTTGCCCAACGCAAAAGAACAGATGGTGGCTGAGTGTACCATTAAAAATTCAAAATCAATAACTCAGGATCCAATCGCGAAATCAGCACAAAACTTTGTTAGAGAGGAGCATTAATCATAAGACTATCACACTGCACGCAGAACGCAGCCACCATCCTCAATATATAAGATATTAACATTGACAATTCACTATATATTACAGTTACAATGAAGAAACGCAGCGAGTATGTAGTCTTACATGAGAGGCTTTCTCTGCAGAAGATACAAGATGAACAATTCCATGTGTTTAAGATGGTGGATGGATGTTCTTTTCTATTTTTAGAAGCAATTCCCCTGGATGCCAGAGTGGAATTACAACGAAACTTTGTAAGCATGGTGTGTTATACAGGGTGATTCTTATTAACGTTTAAAACTCTCCATAGCGAAGTAGATGGCATTGAGACAAGTGATTTGATACAGGACACTTAAGGTCGCAAGTGTCCGGAAATACCTTAAAAGTGAACCACAACTGTTAAACATATGACGTCATCAGATGACGGCTACAGGCCGGACATTTGTTTTAGACGAGTGAAAATTCTTAATGGAGGCCTGGAGGCGAGTTACTACAATACCTGTGTTGTTATCAGCTGCCCCAAGCGGTCCGATGATTGACAAAGCTTTTTCTCACTACTACTGAAGTACAGTCATTGGCAAATATAATGACGTTCTGTTCGTAACTACGTAACGTGTACTTCTGCGTCACACAATACCTCGAAGTGGACTGTACTGTCTGCTCAAGTCTGGAATTCCATTACATCAGGTCGGTGGTGACAAGTGTGAAGCGATAGGGTGAGAGAGTGAGTGAGTGTAGGCTCACCCACAGGCTTCAAGGTCAAGGGAAAACGTCTAAAACAAACGTCCGGCCTGTACACTCGAGTGGTCAGGCCCGTTCTCTCTTACGCATACCAAAGCATCCGAAGCATAGGTTGAATGGCATATCACTCTGGCTCCGAGTCTGCGTGTGCGATTCGGGCGCGTGGGGTTCGAGTTTCAAATTCGGGGCCTATCCACCAGCTTTCTTTGTTCTCTCTCTACTCCTTTCAAGTGGAAGCAGATTGTTTGTTGACATTAAGACACGGAACCAGAGTGATATGATATGCAACGTTTGCTTTGGTGTGCGTAAGAGAGCACGGGCCTGACCGCTTGAACTGAGCCGTCACCTGATGACGTCATATGTTTAACAGTTGTGGTTCACTTTTAAGGTATTTCCGGACACTTGCGACCCTAAGTGCCCTATATCAAATTACTTGTCTCAATGCCATCTACTTCGCTATGGAGAGTTTTAAACGTTAATAAGAATCACCCTGTATACGTCACAATTCTTAACGTTCCTCGCAAGATCATTCAATTCTACTGCTTGATAAAGACAAAGAGTTGTTACTACTTTACCCATACATTTAAGTGAAATTAGGCTACATATTCTGTACTGAACATCTGCTTTTTATTCTTTTAATGAAAGTTATCGCATGAAACTGTTTGATTCTGAATGAATGACAATTCTTCGATGTTTCAAAGATATTGAGGTAAATCACCCACACTGCCTCCTGATCCCTTAGAGTAAGGCAATTTACAATAAAAAGGTGATGTATCAATTAAGGTTAACCACACCCGTAATTGCCTTCGTAAGTTACTCCAAATGATCATTAGGTTACGGTAGTTATTCAACAAGTCGAAGAGAGTGAAAATTATGATACAATACCATGCAACACCAAGTGAGACTGAACCTGGCACACTCCAGTTCATTTTAACATACACCAGGGTGTAATTTGTTGTCTCTGGCAGACAGCGTGGCAGTTGTGGGATACAGCCCCTGCACAGTCGGTTGGGATTTGAGAGTACTTACATAATAATAATAATGTTATTGGTTTTACGTCCCTTTTAACTACCCTAGCTTTTAGAGACGCCGGGGTGCCGGAATTTTGCCCCGAAGGGGATCTTTAACGTGCCAGTAAATGTACTGACACGGCTCCCTCGCATTTGCGCACCCTCAAATACCAGCTGACTGCGCCAGGTTTCGAACCTGCAACCTTGGGCTCAGCAAGCGAGAACGTTACCCCTGAGCCACGCAGCCAGACAGAGTGCTTACAAGTAAGAGGTTTATGCTATAATATAAGATTTTAGACCACCTCGTGGTGTAGAGACTAGCATTGTTGGATGGAGTTCCGGACTCGATTCCGGCTCTGAAAATAAATTTTATACATTATATTAATGTAGCCAATGCCCATGTATTATGGATTGTGAAAGGAAACCGGCCGTTGACTTACTGGAAGGAACCGTCTCGGCATTTGCCTGGTAGTGAACATGGGAAACCACGAAAACCATTTTCAGAACGGTGGAGGTGGGATTCGAACACACGCTCTCCCGATGCCAGTGAGACAGGAGGTAGCACGTTAAGGCTGTGCGATCACCACCGCCATCAATCGCAAGGCAAGAGATGGCAGCACTATCACCGTTGGACAGCCGCTGCATTTGTGTTAGTGATCTGTCTACCCGTCACTTACCACCTACTTCCTCCCTACCTCTCCCCGTTACTCAATGTCTTCTCTCACTCACTGATAGCGTTAGACTGTAAGTGGATGTGTTGTACGGAGAGTGATGTTTTAAAAGAAATTACAATTTTAGGCTAGTTAAAACTCATTTTATTACATTTCTAGTTTCTAAACAAACCTCAACAAATAGGATAGGCCTAAGCATACAATTGGATACAGGAAGCACCTGATTAGATAAAAGCAACAAGCTATATCAATGGAAACCTGATATAATGAGCTAACACAGGTGATGTTTTGGCATAAATAATATATTATGGAAAACGAAGAATGTGCTTGATGCAATTTCTTACCCAAACGCACATCATTAATAATAATACGCAATCACGTTTACATATTTCAACATTTCTTCGGCTATACAGTTTTTCATAAACTAAACTACTAAAAGTGAAATAAGTCTACTTCCATCGATAAATATCAGCTGAACAGCCCCTTTGTTCGAGAAATAACATGGTTTACAAGGCAGGCTTTTATTTTTATTTAAAAAAATCTGTTTGACGTTTAGTATTTAGAGCTTTTTATTTATTTATTTATTTATTTGCGGGCCTTTGCTAGGGTAAAAGTGCTCATTAAATCGTTCATTTCTAATTTTTTGGCCCTTTCACATTCAATTGACAGAGTAGCCAAACCGTTCAGACGCTCCTGCGCCATCGTTGATCGCAAATAGTTTTTAGCCTATTTTCATTTATGGAAAAATAGGCTTATGAGATCACCTCTTGTCCGTGTGTCTGTCTGTGTGTGCGTGTGTGTGTGATTCGTGTGTGTGTGTCCCCCTAATATAATCTTAACGGCTGGAGCGATTTCAATGGAACTCGGTAAGTTCATAGTACTATTCTGGACGACCCCGACCGTGCCCTTCAAATTTTGTTACGTCTCACCAATCCAACATGGCGGCTGTGCGAAATATTTCATCAGCATTGAATATTTCCGAAACTATTACCGAGAATACCCTGGAATTGTGTACGGTGATAAAGGGAACTACTAGAAGTTCACCTATATGACTTTTGTAAACCTGGTAACTACAAAACCAACATGGCGGCCAAGTGAAATTGCGACATTTAAATAGACGTTTCTCGCGATTTAACCAACCAAATGCAATGAAACTTGCTACAGTATATGTTTATACACATCGTAATGCACTGACACCTAACTTTGTTCAATTGTTTACATAATCGCAATATGGCGGCTGTGCGAAATATTTCACCGGCATTCTATATCTCGGAAACTATTACCGTTATCACCCTGAAATTTTGTACGGAGATAAAGAGCACTACTGATATTTCACTTATGAGACTTTCAAAAATCGGTTAATTACAAAACGTACATGGCGGCCACGCGAAGTTGAAAGTTTTAAATAGACTTTTCTCGCGATGTAATGATCCAAACGCAATGAAACTTGGCACAGCAAATGTTTTTACACATTGTAATGTCTGTCTGTTAGGTAGTCAGCCCGAAGGCTGGTTGGATCCTCAAAAAGTACCGCCGTTAGGTTATGTGGGTAAATACCCACAAAAACCCAAGGCAGCACTATATTGAGGCGTACTAGGCAAGGCGAGGAGTGAGGTAGTTTGCCATTGCTTTCCTCACCGAGTTAGAACAGCAGTACTAACCCTATGAGTAGAACCTTTCACAGCATGCACAGGCACTGACTGTGCCCTGAATGTCATTACTAAGCACCACCCATACCTCAGTAGCTTCCATATAATCACAGCCATAAGTGAGACTGAGACATCGGTGAAAAGCCACATTTTACTCTAGCCTGTGCCAACAGACAAATGCAAATGTATTGCATTCATCAAGAGATGGCAAACAGGCCATACTGGTATTTAATTCAGTTCAATTGTTTACATAACCTCAAGATGGCGGCTGTGCTAATTTTAAAATTAAGTTTTTATTTCTTGTGTCGTAATCATGCGATCGAAGTGAAAGTTTGAATAATGAACCTACGCAATAATTTTCCTTTAATGGTACATGACTCTATGGCCTATACATTTAGCAATCCAACATGGGGAACTTCCGAAATATTTAGACGGTTCTCAATATCCACGAATCTATTATAGCAATCAAACTGATTTTTTAATGTTCATAGGGGCTATGAACATAAGTTCACCTATAGGACTTTCAATAACCTGGCGATCCCAAATCCAACATGGCGGTGACGCGAAGTGAAAATATTCACATGGACATTTCTCACAATATAACCATCCGAGTGCAGTGAAACTTGGTACAATAAATCCTTATACAAATGTTTCCATAACCACAAGATGGCAGCTGTGTGAAATTTTAAAATCTCGTTTTTACTTCTTGTGTCCTAATCATGCGATTGATGTTTGAATGCTACACGTACACAATAATCTTCATGTAACAGTACATAACTCTATGACCTACATATATAAAAATCCAACATGGCGACCATCCGAAATATTTAGTCGGTTCTCAATATCTACGAATCTATTACAGCAATCAAACTGACATTTTGTATGTTGATAGTGGCAATTAACATAAGTTGGATATATGAAAATAGGCTTTAGTTCTTCAGGAAACTACTTGTTTTGATTAGTTTCAAAATGGAAAAACTCCTTTCCCCCGATGCAACCGTTATAGGAATTGTAAGCCTAATTCGATATGCCGTCGTTAAATTAGGATAGGATTCCTTTATCGGGGCTAAGTACTCTAGTGCACCGCAAGCACTTTTTACAGAATGCGGAACAGCGTACCTAAATAATTGTTGCTCCAGAAAATGATCCTCTGCATCCAAATCTTCAAGCTCCCCGTCTTTTAGAAAATTAGAGAGTGTTTGACAGTGGTCTTTCAATTGACTTTCCTCCAAATTGGAATGCTTGGAAGGATCGAAAAGAAATCCAAAGTATTCCGAAAAAAAATAACTTCGTTAAATCTATTTTCTACGCAGGTCAGTGCAGTATCTATGACAGACAAAAAGTAATTTACCCGAAATTTATTTTCAGCTTCTTTTTAAAGTTCCTCTTCAGTGTTTTCCACTTGCTGAGCATTTTGCTGTTTTATTTTATCAAGGAACCTTTTGCGATTGTCTTGACGGCGAATAGAAAATTTATTTGCATAGTCCAAATTTTCCATTATTTCTCTAGCGGTGGACATTGCACTGTCAAAGCCAGTGTTGCGATAATTTTGAAAAAATGACTTTAGGCCCTGAAGTTCGGTTAAAGCCGTATCTAAGGAAGTATTCTCAGATTGGAGAGTTTTACTTGTTAAGTTTACAGAAAATTAAATATCTTACCAGATAACGAGGCTTAAAACAAATTCATACGAACTTGTATGAAGCAACAAAGATTGGGCCTCTGACCGGGTAACAGGATCTTTGGTAGTTTCAGCCAATTTTTCTAGAGCTTCGTTTACTTTGCCTAACTGGTACCTCATGGGCTTGGCACTGCCAATTCAACATTCCCATCTCGTGCTAGCTAAAGATTTTAGTGTGAGGAGGCCAGGACATAGTTCGCACAAAATGTCCCACCTTTCCGTGGAAGCTACAAAGAAAGTGTTCAGGCGCTGAACTTTACCAAAAAATGCCATAGCGTTTTTATTGCATTAACCATGTCACCAAAAAGTAAGTTAGCCGCGGTGGCCGAGAGCGCTAACGCGCTATCTCGTGTCTCGCTGGCATCGGGAGAGCGTGGGTTCGATTCCCACCTCGGCCGTCCTGAAAATGGTTTTCGTGGTTTCCCATTTTCACCACCAGGCAAATGCCGGGACGGTTCCTTTCAATAGGTCCACGGTCTATTTCCTTCCAATATCCCTTCTCTGACCCGTCCTCAAAAGAAAAATACATGACCATTGGCTGCATTAATAAAATTATTATTATGTGCAACACATGCCATGAACATTGCTCGTTTATTAGTATTTTTCACTCGCATCTGCACTCCCTTATACATAGCCTTTATATTAGCACCCTTGTCATACCCTTGTTCCCAACAGTCCATGATATCAAGATCATTATCCTCCAATACTCCTTCTAAAACCTCAGCTAACCCCTTTCCCTTAGTGTCGTGTACCTCCAAAAACTCGATGAACGATTCGACGATCCTTGGAGTTTCTGCTATCTTACCAACATAGCGGAGGACAAATTTTAATTTGGGCTGGACTGAATCAAACACACTATATTTATTTATTTATTTATTTATTTATTTAAATTTATGAAAAAAATGGCCTGAAGCGCGGGGCCTTTCTGAGCGTGGGGCCTGACGTCTCGCGACGGCCCTGCGTATTACCAATTTGTGAACTAGGCACTCTCCCTCCGTCCAGCCCAATAAAAAAGATTATATTATGATATAGTATGATATGATTGATGGAGAGAGCTGGCCGTGCGGTTAGGGTTGTGCAGCTGTGAGCTTTCATTCCGGAAATAGTGGGTCCGAAACCTCCCCCCCTGTCGGTAGCCCAGGAGATGGTTTTCCCTGCTTTCTCATTTTCACACCAGGCAAATGGGCGCTGTACCTTAATAAAGGCCACAGCCGCTTCCTTCCCACTCCTAGTCTTTCCTATCCCATCGTCGCCATAAGACCTACAGTATCTGTGTTGGTGGGACGTAAGACAAATTGTAATATATATATAAACTATTAGTAGTGCCCGGCTTCGCCAGGTGGATTTATTTGTTTTATGGATGATAATGAATACTACTACAGAACTGGCATATGATACTTCAGCTACCCGAAAGAAAAAAAAAACTTTTTGTGGTGGAGGTGGTGGTGTTGGTGGTGGTGGATGTAGTGAGGGTGATAAGCAGTACAGTATAATGGACGTAACATTTAGATCATTGTCCCCTAATGATAATAATGATAATAATGAATAGGGAAACGGCTATTTACTAACTACAGCACTGTCACATGTAATTTACAAACAAATTTCTAAAAATGATTAGAAAGAGGAATAAGCGAAATAAAAGACACTGCCTAGGGCCTATGTCTCATTGTCTGTTAGAGATGTAGAGACCAACAGTGTCGTCTTTTGTCGCATTTCGCAGTAGGAAAATAATCAGAGCACTTTGGCAAACTTCGGCTGTCCCGAGCTCCTGAGGTAGCAATAGTATCATTTACGGCCACATAGCGCTCAACGATAAGTTTCGGAATAAATTACGGTAAATTTGAAAGCATCAACGCTTATTGCAGCTGATAACCTCAATGTATTGCACCAACACCATTGCACTTACAGTATACAGATGCATAATATGTTCATGATGATAACTGTTTTAAGGGGCAAAAGAAGTCTTTTTGCACTAATTACTCCCCGTGACTGCAATTTATAAGCAGCGCAAGATTCAACAATTTTCGCAATTCTGCACCAGAACACTGGTAGGGGCGACGTGATGCAGCCCGAATTGCCAGTCAACATTAGACTTATTAAAATACTCTTACATTTACACTACTACGGACATGAATGATTCTAGGGCCTTAATACATGGTTTTCAAGTTAAGTTTGTTTGTTATTCTAAATGTAGGGAATGGAGAGCGTTGTCCAAAATATCAAGTGGACAGTGTTACCAGCAGGGTTTCAAAGTGTAGGTATAATTTGGTGCAATTAGGAGGAACGGTGTAGATATGTGATAAAGGGCCTAAATGCAGGAAATGGAGTGGTCTGTCCGAAATTTAAAGTGGACAGTGTCACCCGCAGGGTTCCAAAGGTTAAGTGTAAAAAATGTGATTCAGATCGGTGAAACGGTGTAGATTTATGCCAATGGACCTAATGCAGGGAATGGAGAGGTCTGTCCGAAATTTCAAGCATACGGTGTTACTCGTCGGGTTCCAAAGTGTAGACTAAGTATGTGAAATTTGGTCCAGATCGGTGAAACGGTGTAGATTGGTGCCAAGGGGCCTAAATGCAGGGAATGGAGTGGTCTGTCCGAAATTTCATGCAGTGTTCCTCGTAGGGTTCCAAAGGCACATTTTGGTTCAGATTAGTGAAATGGTGTGGATTTGTGCCGAAGGGCATAAATGCAGGGAATGGAGTGGTCTGTCCGGAATTTCTTGTAAACAGTGTTACCCGCAGTATTCCAAAGGGTGTGTATACAAATGTTGATTCAGATCGGTGAAACATTGTAGATTTGTGCCAAAGAGCCTAAATGCAGGGAATGGATGGTCTGTCCGAAATTTCATGTAGACTATGTTACTCGCAGGGTTCCAAAGGGTAATATTCAAATTTTGGTTCAGATCGGTGAAACGGTGTAGATTTGTGCCGAAGGGCATAAATGCAGGGAATGGAGTGGTCTGTCTGAAATTTCATGTAAACAGTGTTACTCATAGGGTTCCAAAGGCTATGTATACACATTTTGGTTCAGATCGGTGAAAAGGTGTAGATTTGTGCCAAAGGGCCTAAATGCAGGGAATGGACCGGTCTGTCATAAATTTCATGCAGACAGTGTTACTCGCAGGGTTCCAAAGTGTATGTATACAAATTTTGGTTCTGATCAGTGATACGGTGTAGATTTGTGCCAAAGGGCCTAAATGCAGGGAACGGAGTGGTCTGTCCGCAATTTAACATAGCCTAAACCATTCCTCTTGAATCTGGCTATCATATAAAAAAAGAATTTTTCGAATCCGACTGGTAGTTCCAGAGATTAGCGCGTTTAAACACACAAACAAACACACAAACTCTTCAGCTTTATTATATATATATATATATATTTATATATATATATATATATATATATATTTATATATATATATTTTGAAGATTGGTTGGTTGGTTCTTAAGTTTAGGTGCTGCGACAACGCGGTCATGTAGCCCCGTAATTTTTAAGATTACAACTCACATAAAGTTCCATTGATCAAAAACATGTTTTATTCTGCTAATATAACTTACAGAATTTTATAAAGTAACTGATAAATAATTTTTAACATTCTGTAAGGAGTAATGGGTGAGATAATAACACTTCTACGATTTCCTCTAGACTGTGGTCGTGTAGCCTGGCAGGATGAGTCAGGGAGGGAGGGAGGGGGGAGCTGCGATAGCAAAGGTGTTGAAGGAGAGGAAAAGGCAGGTGTCCGAGCGCACTCTTGCCCAAGACCTTGTTTTGTCACTGTGTGTGTGCGCGCGTCTGTGTATGTGTGTGTGACTGATTCAGCCAGCGTTTTTTTAGAGTCTGAAAGGAACATGCACCACGGGTATATCGCTGAACCAATTTTCTTTATCAACCTTTTCTACTGCTCAGAATAAGATCCACTTCAAATTAATATAACTTTGAAGTTAATATAAAACATTTTTCTCACCAAAAATTGTATTCAAATCTGAAGAGGTTAATACAAAATTTGAATTTCCAAATAAGGATTGTTCCTATTGCTGGTACTACTACAGGGATTGTTGTAGAGAAATTTCGGTGCTTTCCGATAATTAGTTTCGTCGTGTTGATCGTACCTTTAACGCTCAAAATAGCCTCTTTGAAGCCATGTCCTCAGCAAACGAGCCGTCGTTATTTTCTGCAAAACGCATATAATGTCTCACAAAGACCTACATTAGAGATTAAGAATAAAAATAAAAATAATAAAAAAAATAATTTTTGACCGCACAGCCTTAACGCTCTTCGCGACCGCAGCCGATTGTTTCTAATGTGAGAACTAGAACGGGGTACACTCTGCCTCGATAGGATAAACTGAAAAGAGGAGTGTTCAATTCTCACCTCAGCCATCTTGCAAGTGGTTTTCCGTAGTTTCTCACGTCTAATCCAGCAAATGCCGGGATGGTTTCCTTATTAAGGCCAAGGCCGACTTCCTTCCAATCCTCACCTAAAATACAAATACACACACGAGTACAGACAACACAATAATACAGCTTATCATACAAATTAGACACACACCCAAGAACACGGGACTACATGACCGTGATAAAGCACAGCCCCTAAAATAAGCAACAACAACCATTATATTTAGTGACACGTTTAGAAAAACCTTTTTGGGCACCCCGATATCCCTAGCGCTGACGCCGTTTGTGGCACACATGTCCTCCTCCTCATTCAGACCAGTTTCGAAATCTGGCGAAAGCTCCCCAATTTCAAGCAAAACTCCACCACAATTACCATAACGAATGACGTTGATCAATAAAACTAACGTTTGGGGAAGGAAGCAGTTCAGCAGGTGAATGACTGAAATGCTCCAGATTCTGTGGCTTGTAGAATAACGGTCTCAAGCAATAGACACTATTCAATGGAAGAAAATACTTAATGCTAAAATGTTCTCCTCTTACGCAGTGCCTGGCTTCATTGATTTTCAATTGCCTGGCCACCCGGTCTCTCTTAATGTGATAAAAGTAAGTGAAGGGAAATACATTTCAGCGTGGCCCCGCCTCTTAAAACGGCTATGAGGTTAAATTATCGCTCTGCCTTCTAATTTATTGCAACAGGGCAATTTACAATTAAAAAGTCACATTAAAGTTGCAATATTATCTAAATTATAAGGACATTTATCAATGAGTGAAATATGTAAGTGTTCCGAGGTAAGGTTATTTAAAGGGGAAATACTGATGGTTGGTTGGTTCCTTAGTTTATGGGCTGCGACAACGCGCTCATGTAACCCCGTGTACTCTGGGTGTGTGTTGAATTTTTCTGATAACCGGTGTTAATTGTGATTGATGTAATAGTGTGCTTTATCTGTGATTCAGATAGAAGGACTGCAGACGATTAATTGTTTCAAGTAGTTCCTACTTTTGCTACCAAATTATAACGTTCACGACACCTAGCAGCGGACGTGGCTGCTATATGTCACCGCAGTCAGCACCTAGCGGCGAACGTTGGAACTAATAAAGCGTTATCAAACTAACCAACAAAATTTTGCTTCCACAAAAGTAGTTAGTGGAAGGTTCGTTTTCATGCCATCAATCAATGACATGGAACCGCCGGCTTTACTTCCCCTCCGAAAGAAAGAATACTGAGGAATTTTTCACGCTCTTAAAAAATCCAACGACTTCGGCCGTGTTTGAACCCGCGATCTTGGGCATAGAATCTCAGCATGTTACCAACTACGTCACCGAAGGCGCTGGGAAATACTGTTCGGCAACTCCTAAGAGAGTTCCATATAGCTCCATACTTCGTGTTGTTTCCTTTCACTTCAATTAATATTAGGTCAGAGATGATTCTCAAAGCATAAGCCTAAATTTTACATAGCCATTACCACAGACATGCAAATATCAAAGTCGTGGGGCAAATAAAAGATCACTTTCCAAGATACAGTACTAGTAAATATTGAAATAGTTCCTCAACTCTATCTGTGCAGAAATGATGTGCACTTGAGTTCGGAGTTTGGCTGCTTTTATTAACCAACAGGCCTACAAAAATTGCACTACACCAAACTTTTCCTCGTTTATATTTGAGTTTGTTGATGGAAAACATAACACGCTAGTAGTGGTTTTTGGTGTGTTCTACAGCCACATCCACCTCCCCACCTCACAAGATGGCAGCGACGCGATATCTCTCGAACCCTTGGTTGGATTTTGACGAATGAGGTGTTGTTGAACTCGGGCTGACACCTCCATTCCAATGGACAACATATTTCCATCCCAAAATAAAACCTACCCCTAATAGGGGGTGAAATTGTATTTTTTTTTTAGAGAAACTACCTGTCCAAGTGCAACATGTGAGAGTTTGAATGCCAATATGGAATTAAACGTTGTTCTACACAAGAGACATATATACGATGGAAAGCCAATATGAATTAACATGCTTGTTTTTTCTTTTTACGCATGTCCACTCATAGCGTTTGTAAGAGGGCGGGATTTTTAAAGATGACGGCCGTAGTGTAATCCAAACGAACCTAACCCAACCCACGAGGGGTGATTAAAAAGCATTCCAAGCAGCGCTTGTCGATAGGCAAACCAATAATAAAAGAGAGTCGTGTCAGGTCTTGAGGCCAGAGCACCTTTTGATTGATCCCTGTTGATTTGTCCCTTTGGACTGATCCCTATTGACTAGCCCCTTGGACGAGTCCTTGTTGGCGGATCCCTATGGACGAGTCCTTGTTGACGGGTCCCTGTTGACGGGTCATTGTTGACGGGTCCCTATGGACGAGTCTTTGTTGACGGGTCCTTGTTGACAGGTCATTGTTGATGGGTCCCTGTGGTCGGGTCCCCGTGGACGGGCCCCTTTGGCCTGGTCCCTATGGACTAGCCCATGAATTTATTCAAATTGTGCCAAAGGGCCTAACTACATTTATGTGCAAAGCAGTGTGTTCGACTGACGTTGTTCGCCAGCCCTCACTACTATAATGTGATAACGATATGAAAGGAAAGTGACGAAATACATGTGAACATGTGCAAGATAACATTATTACCGTCCTCCTTGTGATATTCACATGTAAGCTAACAAGTCACATTCTGTTTTGGTTCGTGTAAGTGTAAAACTTGATAGATAGAGGACATGTCAAGTGGTAAGTGCAAAATTTGGTGGATGAATATGTTCTAGTGCTAGGGTTAATGAACTCACCATAGTACACGGGCCACATGTAATTTGTGGATAGGCCAAGAGACCTAACTTAGTGGATGGATGTGTCATTTGTAGTTGAAAGAGAATAATGCACATTCTTAAGATGTTAAAACTGAGGAGATGACACGTGCAGTAAACCGACTTGTTATTTCCTGTGTCATATTACAGACATGACAGAGAGTGCACAGTTCTGTTGCTATGACTAACGCTCCAGTAATTTGAAACCCCCAGGTGTTCATCAAGACAATGGGTGATGATCATGCAAAGTTAGCAGTCATTGGATATTACACAGGTGTTCCTTCCGGTGTCATGTTGCTGACATGGCAGAGAGCGCACAGTTCTACTGCTATGACTAACGCTGCAGTAATTTGAAACCCCTGGTGTTGATCAAGACAATGGGTGATGATCATGCAATGTCAGCATTAATTGGATACCACACAGGTGTTCCTAGTGTACTTTGGACTCTCAGCTGTACTGGGAAAGGAATTGCAATGATCTGCAAAAACTGGTGACACAAGCGATGAGAGCTTATATAAGAGAGGTGTCATATATTTCCCTACTGTCAGTCTTTATTACTCGTTTTGAGTGAACAGTGCTCTATTACTGCTCAAGAGTTGTAAAAAGCCTTTCGATAGAAAATCATTAAATTATTTTGCAAGGTAAGTACTTATTATTAATGGATTGTAGTCTTTTATTACTAATTGATGTTGAAGTTATTGATTGGAATGTATTTATTGATTGATTGATTGATTGATTTGTTTACAGATAATTGGGTACCTGTAGGTTACCAGATTCCTATAATCTGTTCATTCAGTGGCAGCAGTTGATAAATTATAAAAAGGTAAGTGCCCCTTTAATAACTTTTAAACAGCTAGAGTGATATTTTCCAATGTTCACCACTACATGTCAGTGAAAATTGTATATTTGGCAGTCAAAAGTGGGAACTACTTAACCATGATGTGTAAAGTTAAATTTGTAGGTTAGATTTTGATTACCGCTCTATTACGTCCGAATGTTCATTGCTAGGTGTCAGTGACAGAGGGAATATTTAAAGACTTAACCTCAGTTCACCTAACATAACCTAACTTTACCTAACTTAACCTTGTCACGTGGCATATGGGCCGATAACCTAGATGTTAGGCCCCTTAAAACAACAATTATCATCATCATAATTGTCACGTGACATGTTTTACAAGTTTAGACTTGCTTTATGACTGACTATGACGTCACACTTAGCTCACTTAACTGGTGGCTGCTAGTTTCTATCACGTGACATGTTCTACAAATTTAGACTTGTTTTAAGACTGGCTATTACGTCACACTTATCTCACTTAACTGGCGATTGCTGGTTTCTATCAGGTGACATGTTCTACAAGTTAGACTTGTTTTAAGACTGGATATGACGTCACACTTAGCTCACTTAACTGGCGATCGCTGGTTTCTATCACGTGACATGTTTTACAAGTTCAGACTTGCTTTAAGACTGGCTATGACGTCACACCTAGCTAACTTTACTAGCGACCGCTGGTTTCTACCACTCTATCAAGTTCCAATGTTCACCGCTAGGTGTCAGTGACATTGGTATATAGTAACCCCCAGTTAGAACTACATGAAGATAAACTTGCTAGGAATTCACAGATGATCGATTTAAATACCCTGCTATAACCATTGACTGGAATATAATTAAACTATTTATATTGTACTTTGTTTTATCATTTATTAACATTTATGATTTCTTTCTTTTATAGGTAATTTCGAAAGCGATCATCATGTTCAAGTGTGTTGACTGTAAGAAACAGTTCTCAAGACCTGACAGCCTTCAACGGCACGCAAATGTTAAACATGACATTAAAATGTTTGTGTGCAGTCATTGTGCTACCACATTTAACAGACAAGATAATCTTGCACGTCGTGTAAATTTAATGCATGTTAGTTCAGCACCATTTTCGTGTTCAGTTTGCGAACTTGGTTTTTCTGCTGTAAAGCGATATCAATCCCACATGGTTGAACTGCATGGGGAACAACAAGAATTGAAATCTGTAAAACCATCAACTAGCACTGAACCTTTAAACAAATGTGATGCTCAAAAGCGTAAACGTTCTCAAGATTGTGAAAATAGTTGTGCAACAAAAAGAAAGAAGAACGGTGAACCTTCAATAACTCATTGTGATGTATGTAATATTGATATACCTTCTTCAATCATTCATGGACATTTACGCAGTATTCATCATAAAAATAACGCTTGCCATGAAAGAAATTCTGGAAATATTCAACAAATTGGTAGTGCGTCAAAAAGTCGAATTGCTAGTTATAGACTTCATAGTGAAGAAAAAACTCAAAGTATTGAATCATTTTTAAGAAATGTCCAACCTAGTGTGTTTGGCTTGGTAGAAAATGTTTTAGTGGAGCATAAGACATTTAAAATGAATTTTGAACTCTTTGGACTATATGTAAAAACTGGGAGCGTAGGTGAAATTACAGACATCAAATCTTTTAATACAAAAAACATAATTGTTAGTGAATCAGCTAATATTAGTGATATATACCAAAATATTTCAAGTGCTATCATTGTGAAGAGTGAAGAGTTCCAAGAAAGGGAGTCAGGCTGGGCGTTGGTTGAAGTACTTTATTTAGAAACCAACATGAATAAATTTAACCCCTTTCGTGCATCATCATATATTGATTTGCCAGCATGGATCACACGTAAGCATGCTTGTGTAAACGTTATGAATAGTGACCATGCATGTTTTGCGTGGGCTGTAACCGCAGCTCTCCATCCAGCAGTGTTGAATGAAAAGAGAACATCATCTTATCCTCACCATTCCTCAGTGTTAGATTTAAAAGAAATGGAATTTCCTATGGCGATAAAAGACATTAAACGTTTTGAAGAGCTGAACAATGTAAGTATTAGTGTTTATGGAATTGAAAATAAGAATATAGTAGGTCCTCTATATTATACTCAGGAAAAAAGGATGCTCATGTAAATTTACTGTACGTAACTAAAGGTGAAAACACCCACTATTGTTGGATAAAACATTTAAGTAGATTCGTCAGAAGTCAGCTATCAAAAAATAAAAGTAAGAAGTGATTATGTGATGGTTGCTTGTTATATTTTAGAAAAGAGGATCAACCATCTCAACATCAAAAATGGGAATGTAATCATGTGTGTACGGTATTACCAACTCCTAAGAATAACATTCTGAAATTTAAGGACTTTGAGAAGCAGCTTCGAGTACCATTTGTTATACATGCTGACTTTGAGGCTTCGCTAAAACCATTTAATACAAGTCCATCAAATCCATCCAAACCTTTTACCAACACCACTCACATTCACGAAACTTTTAGCTTTGCATATTATATTAAATGTAGTTACGATGACTCGTTAAATAATTTTTAGCTCTATAGAGGACCTGATGCACCTACAGTTTTTATGGAAAGACAAGAAAAAGATGCCATCCGTATATCCTCTATTTTAAATATGATCATTCCAATGAAGCCACTAACATCATCACAGAAAACGTGTTTTGAAACTGAAACTTATTGTTTTATATGCGGTGAATGTTTATATACAGATAGGGTTCGCGATCATGACCATTTTACAGGAAAATATCGTGGTGCTGCTCATCAAGAATGTAATTTAAATTATAGAGTAACTAAATTCATTCCAGTCATTCTACATAACGGTAGCAAATACGATAACCACTTTATCGTTAAAGAATTTGGAGCTTCAGATGTGAAAATTGATGTGATTGCAAATAATAAGGAACAATACATATCGTTCACAAAATATATCAAAACTGACACTGAAAAACTATAAAACTGAGATTTTCAGATTCATTCCGCTTTATGTCAAGTAGTCTTGATAAGCTGGCTAGTAATTTAAAATCAGATCAGTTTCATGAAATTCAACGTGTCTTTCCTAAAGAAGATGATTTTAATTTGATTCGTCGAAAGGGTATATTCCCTTATGAATATATTAACTGTGTGGAACGTCTTGAGGAGTGTTCTTTACCACCAAAAGATGCATTTTACTGTTCCTTAAACACAAGTCATATTAGTGACCAGGAATATTTATATGCACAACGTGTATGGACACAGTTTGACATTCAAACTTTAGGTGAATTTTCAGACATATATTTGAAGACAGATGTGTTATTATTAGCAGATGTTTTTGAAAATTTTCGGAATGTTTGTATGAAAACTTATGACCTTGATCCTTGTCAGTATTTCACTCCTCCTGGGTTAAGTTTCAGTTCAATGTTGAAAAAAAACGAAAGTAAATTTAGAATTAATGACTGATATAGACATGATCAATTTTATAAAATCATCAAATCAAGGTGGATTAAGCCAATATAGTGGACGGTACTCTAAAGCGAATAATAAATACATGCCTAGCTACAACCCTTGTGAAGAGTCAAAGTATATTGTCTTCCTCGATGCAAATAACCAGTACGGTTGGGCTATGAGTCAATATCTACCGCTGAAAGATTTTCGCTGGCTGACACAACCTGAAATTGATGTCCTACATGTTAACACTCATAATGATAACGATGAAAAAGGATATATTTTAGAGGTAAATCTTGAGTACCCTAAAGAGTAACATGATGATCATAATGATTTACCATTGTCCCGAGAATATGAAATCTCCGTACATCACATCACGAACAAAAATTTTAATTGCTAATGTAAATGATAAATGTAAATATGTAATACATTATCAAAACTTGAAACAGTGTCTACAGCATGGATTGAAATTAACTAAAATTCATCGCGTATTACAATTTCATCAGTCAGCATGGCTCAAACCATATATTGATCTAAACAATAATTTAAGAACACAGTCAACAAACGCTTTTGATAAAGATTTTTATAAGCTCATGAATAATAATGTTTTTGGAAAGACTATGGAGAATGTTGATAAGCGAGTTGATGTAAAGCTGATAATAAAGTGGGAGAATGATGGTAAAAGGTATGGTGCGAGCAACTTAATAAGCAAGCCTAACTTTCATAGCTGTTCAATTATTCATGAGGGTTTAGTTGTATTACAAATGAATCGTCTTAAAGTAACTTACAACAAACCCATATATGTGGGTTACACCATTCTGGAATTGTCAAAAACACTTATGTATGAATTTCACTATGATTATGTAAAGAAAATCTATCATGATAATGCTAAATTACTGTACACAGACACTGATTCTTTTATTTATGAGTTTAAAACTGATGATTTTATGAGGATATCAAAACTGAGTTAAATAGGTTTGATAAAAGTGACTATCCCGAGGATAATATTTACCATTTACCTCTAATTAACAAAAAGGTTCTTGGGAAATTTAAGGATGAATGTGCCGGTGTTGTTATAGACACCTTTGTAGGCACAAAATCTAAATCATACAGCTATATGACAATTGATGACGTAGTAAAAAAATTAAAAGTAGTGAAAAAGAATGTTGTTAGTAAAGAGTTAAATATAAGTGATTATAATAACTGTACAGTTAGTAACCCACCTGTATTATATAAGAAAATGTGTGTATTTAGAAGTTAAAACCATCAGCTACATACCAATTTGCTGAACAAAGTCACTTTAAGTAATGAAGACAACAAACGATTCATTATACCCAACACATTTGATATTCTTGCTTGGTGGAACAGTCGCATTGACGACTATTACTTTACTTAAGTCTAATGATCACTATATTGTAATATTTGTAGTGTGTTTTATATTGTAATATTTTTTTGTAGAATCTGTAAGTAGACTGTATAATGTTAGGCTACTGTAGTTTAGTAAAAATAAGATAAGTAATACATTTTAGTGTAAAATGTCTGCTTTTTGTATATTACAAAAAAGATTTTAAAAAATGTAGAGAATGTGTGAACTAAACAAGGGGAATGTAAAAATGTCAAGTGGAAATTGTAAATATCCATGTGTGAAGAAAATGAAATGGCTATCACCATTTTAAAATTAAAAGACATAGTGATCTGGTAAACCTTATTTTTATTTCATAACAACAAATGTACAGAATGTGTAAACTAAACAAGGGGAATGTAAAAAACGTAAAGTGGAAATTGTAAATATCCATGTGTGAAAAAAGGAAATGGCTATCACCATTTTTTTTAAATTAAAAGATATAGTGATCTGGTGAACCTTATTTTTTATTTCACAACAAAAAATGTACAGAATGTGTGAACTAAACAAGGGGAATGTAAAAAATATAAAGTGGAAATTGTAAAATATTCTTGTGTGAAAAAAAATTAAAATGAAGAAATGGCTATCACCATTTTTAGAATTAAAAGAAATTGTGATCGTGTAAACCTTGTTTTATTTCACAACAAATAGAGCTTTGCAATAATAGAATACAAAGAAATACCAATTCCTCAATCCTTTTTTGTCAACTTTCAAATCATATCATTCGTGTCAGATATGTTGGATTTTTGTTGTTTATATGTAAACCTATTAAATACTGATACCTGATTGGTTACACAACTCTTTCATAATAAAAATCTTGAGCTCTGATTCATTGGAGAACTGTTTACGTTTGTGTGAACAAAGACTATCTGACTACTCACTGCTAAGGTTTAGAAATTACATTTACTCAAATCACATTCTGATAAAGAATCGTGACTAATATAAACTGCTACCACTCTTCCATCACTTTACTAACACTTTTCTACCATTTGGCTCTCACTTTTGCTCTTACTTTAAACTACACATACTACAACCTATCATTTTTATTATCGAGTTAACTTTACTACTAATTTGTAGAACATGCCACGTGATAGAAACCAGCGGCCGCCAGTTAGGTGACCTATGTATGACGTCATAGCCAGTCCTAAAGCAAACCTAAACTTGTAGAACATGTTACGTGACAAGGTTAAATTAGACTAAGTTAGATTATGTTAGGTGAGCTGAGGTTAAGTCTTTAAATATTTCCTTTCTTTTGAAATAATTTCCAAGACCAAGAAATAAACCACTAAATTCATTGACAAAAATAACTTGTCAAATATGCCAACACACACAAAACCAATATAAACCAACACAAAAGCCAATACATAAGCCAATACAAAAGCCAACGCAAAAGCAAACACAAACGCCAATACATAAGCCAACACACAAGCCATTGTTTATTTTGCATGTCATAATCTCCTTTGATACGTCGTAAGCTGTATATATCAACATACTTTTTAGTACATGCATTTGTAGAAAAATAACTTGTCAAATAAGCCAACACAAAAAAAGATATAAGCCAACACAAAAGCCAATACATAATCCAATACAAAAGCCAACACGAAAGCCAATACATAAGCCAACGTAAAAGCCAACACAAAGGCTAGTTACAAAATGGCCTAACCTAACCTAACCTACGAGGTGGGATTAAAAAGTACCAAAATGGCTGCCGTAGCTTAACTTAACCTTTAATTTCTGAACTTTAGCAGTGAGTAGTCAGTTAGTCTTGGTTCAGACAAACGTAAACAGTTCTCCAATGAATCAGAGCTCAAGATTTTCATTATGAAAGAGTTGTGTAACCAATCAGGTATCAGTACTTAATAGTTTTACATATAAACAAAAAATCCAACATATCTGACATGAATTATATGATTTGAAAGTTGACAAAAAGGATTGAGGAATTGGTATTTCTTTGTATTCTATTTTTGTAAAGCTCTATTTGTTGTGAAATAAAACAAGCTTTACATGATCACTATATCTTTTCATTAAAAAAAATTGTGATAGCCATTTCATTTTTTCACACATGGATATTTACAATTTCCACTTTACGTTTTTTTACATTCCCCTTGTTTAGTTTACACATTCTGTACATTTTTTGTTATGAAATAAAAATAAGGTTTACCAGATCACTATGTCTTTTAATTTTAAAATTGTGATAGCCATTTCCTTTTTTTCACACATGGATATTTACAATTTCCACTTGACATTTTTACATTCCCCTTGTTTTGTCCACAAATTCTGTACATTTTTTTAAAATATTTTTTGTAATATACAAAAGCAAACATTTTACTCTAAAATGTATTACTTATCTTATTTTTACTAAACTACAGTAGCCTAACATTATACATTCTACTTACAGTTTTTAGAAAAAAAAAATACAATATATAACACACTACAGATATTACAATATAGTGATCATTAGACTTAAGTAAAGTAATAGTCGTCAATGCGACTGTTCCCCCAAGCAAGAGTATCAAATGTGTTGGGTATAATGAATCGTTTGTTGTCTTCATTACTTAAAGCAACTTTGTTAAGCAAATTGGTATGTAGCTGATGATTTTTACTTCTAAATACACACATTTTCTTATATAATACAGGTGGGTTACTAACTACACAGTTTTTATAATCACTTATATCGAACTCTTTACTAACAACATTCTTTGTCACTCCTTGTAATTTTTTTAATACTACATCATCAATTGTCATATAGCTGTATGATTTAGATTTTGTGCCTACAAAGGTGTCTATAAGAACACCGGCACATTCATCCTTAAATTGCCCAAGAACCTTTTTGTTATCTAGAGGTAAATGGTAAATATTATCCTCGGGATAGTCACTTGTATCAAACCTATTTAGCTCAATTTTATATCCTCATAAAAATCATCAGTTTTAAACTCATAAATAAAAGAATCAGTGTCTGTGTACAGTAATTTAGCATTATCATGATAGATCTTCTTTACATAATCATAGTGAAATTCATACATAAGTGTTTTTGACAATTCCAGAATGGTATAACCCACATATATGGGTTTGTTGTAAGTTACCTTAAGACGATTCATTTGTATTACAAGTAAATCCTCATGAATAATTGAACAGCTATGAAAGTTAAGCTTGCTTATTAAGTTGCTCGCTCCTTACCTTTTTCCATCATTCTCCCACTTTGTTATCAGCTTTACATCAACTCGCTTATCAACATTCTCCATAGTCTTTCCAAAAACACTATTATTCATGAGTTTATACAAATCTTTTTCAAACGCGTTTGTTGCCTGTGTTCTTAAATTATTGTTTAGATCAATATATGGCTTGAGCCATGCTGACTGATGAAATTGTAATACGCGATGAATTTTAGTTAATTTCAATCCATGCTGTAGACACTGTTTCAAGTTTTGATAATGTATTACATATTTACATTTATCATTTACATTAGCAATTAAAATTTTTGTTCGTGATGTGATGTATGGAGATTTCATATTCTCAGGACAAAATGGTAAATCATTATGATGATCATGTAACTCTTTAGGGTACTCGAGATTTACCTCTAAAATATATCCTTTTTCATCGTTATCATTAAGAGTGTTAACATGTAAGACATCAATTTCAGGTTGTGTCAGCCAGCGAAAATCTTTCAGCGGTAGATATTGACTCATTGCCCAACCTTATTGGTTATTTGCATCGAGGTAGACAATATACTTTGACTCTTCACAAGGGTTGTAGCTAGGCATGTATTTATTATTCGCTTTAGAGTACCGTCCACTATATTGGCTTAATCCACCTCGATTTGATGATTTTATAAAATTTATCATGTCTATATCAGTCATTAATTTTAAATTTACTTTCGTTTTTTTCAACATTGAACTGAAACAACCCAGGAGGAGTGAAATACTGACAAGGATCAAGGTCATAAGTTTTCATACAAACATTCCGAAAATTTTCAAAAACATCTGCTAATAATAACACATCTGTCTTCAAATATATGTCTGAAAATTCACCTAAAGTTTGAATGTCAAACTGTGTCCATACACGTTGTGCATGTAAATATTCCTGATCACTAATATGACTTGTGTTTAAGGAACTGTAAAATGCATCTTTTGGTGGTAAAGAACACTCCTCAAGTCGTTCCACACAGTTAATATATTCATAAGGGAATATACCCTTTTGACGAATCAAATTACAATCATCTTCTTTAGGAAAGACACGTTGAATTTCATGAAACTGATCTGATTTTAAATGACTAGCCAGCTTATCAAGACTACTTGACATAAAGCGGAATGAATTTAAAAATCTCAGTTTTATAGTTTTTTCAGTGTCAGTTTTGATATATTTTGTGAACGATATGTATTGTTCCTTATTATTTGCAATCACATCAATTTTCACATCTGAAGCTCCAAATTCTTTAATGATAAAGTGGTTATCGTATTTGCTACCGTTATGTAGAATGACTGGAATGAATTTAGTTACTCTATAATTTAAATTACATTCTTGATGAGCAGCACCACGATATTTTCCTGTTAAATGGTCATGATCGCGAACCCTATCTGTATATAAACATTCACCACATCTAAAACAAAAAGTTTCAGTTTCAAAACACGTTTTCTGTGATGATGTTAGTGGCTTCATTGGAATGATCGTATTTAAAATAGAGGATATACGGATGGTATCTTCTTCTAGTCTTTCCATAAAAACTTTAGGTGCATCAGGTCCTCTATAGAGCTAAAAATTATTTAACGAGTCATTGTAACTACATTTAATATAATATGCAAAGCTAAAAGTTTCGTGAATGTGAGTGGTGTTGGTAAAAGGTTTGGATGGATTTGATGGACATGTATTAAATGGTTTTAGCAAAGCCTCAAAGTCAGCAGGTATAACAAATGGTACTCGAAGCTGCTTTTCAAAGTCTTTAAATTTCAGAATGTTATTCTTAGGAGTTGGTAATACCGTACACACATGATTACATCCCCATTTTTGATGTTGAGATAGTTGATCCTCTTTTCTAAAATATAGCAAGCAACCATCACACAACCACTTCTTAAGTTTATTTTTGATAGCTGACAACTGACGAGTCTACTTAAATGTTTTATCCAACAATAGTGGGCGTTTTCACGTTTAGTTATGTACAGTAAATTAACATGAGCATCCTTTTTTCCTGAGTATAATATAGAGGACCTACTATACTCTTATTTTCAATTCCATAAACATTAATACTTACATTGTTCAGCTCTTCAAAATGTTTAATGTCTTTTATCGCCATAGGAAATTCCATTACCTTTAAATCTTACACTGAGGAACAGTGAGGATAAGATGATGTTCTCTTTTCATTCATCACTGCTGGATGGAGAGCTGATGTTACAGCCCACGCAAAACATGTAATGTCACTATTCATAACGTTTACACAAGCATGCTTACGTTTGTTCCATGCTGGCAAATCAATATATGATGATGCTCGAAGGGGGTTATATTTATTCATGTTGGTTTCTAAATAAAGTACTTCAACCAACGCCCAGCCTGACTCCCTTTCCTGGAACTCTTCACTCTTCACAATGATAGCACTTGAAATATTTTGGTATATATCACTAATATTAGTTGATTCACTAACAATTTTTTTTGTATTAAAAGAATTGATATCTGTAATTTTACCTTCGCTCCCAGTTTTTACATATAGTCCAAAGAGTTCAAAATTCATTTTAAATGTTTTATGCTCCACTAAAACATTTTCTACCAAGCCAAACACACTAGGTTGAACATTTCTTAAAAATGATTCAATACTTTGAGTTTTTTCTTCACTATGAAGTCTGTAACTAGCAATTCGGCTTTTAAACGCACTACCAATTTGTTGAATATTTCCAGAATTTCTTTCATGGCAAGCCTTATTTTTATGATGAATACTGCGTAAATGTCCATGAATGATTTAAGAAGGTATATCAATATTACATACATCATAATGTGTTATCGAAGGTTCACCATTCTTCTTTCTTTTTGTTGCATAACTATTTTCATAATTTTGAGAACGTTTACGCTTTTGGGCATCACATTTGTTTAAAGGTTCCATGCTAGTTGATGGTTTTACATATTTCAATTCTTGTCGTTCCCCATGTACGTCAACCATGTGGGATTGATATCGCTTTACAGCAGAAAAACCAAGTTCGCAAACTGAACACGAAAATGGTGCTGAACTAACATGCATTAAATTGACATGACGTGCAAGATTATCTTGTCTGTTAAATGTGGTAGCACAATGCCTGCACACAAATATTTTAATGTCATGTTTAACATTTGCGTGCCGTTGAAGGCTGTCAGGTCTTGAGAACTGTTTCTTACAGTCACCACACTTGAACATGATGAACACTTTCGAAATTACCTATAAAAGAAAGAAATCATAAATGTTAATAAATGATAAAACAAAGTACAATATAAATAGTTTACTTATATTCCAGTCAATGGTTATAGCAGGGTATTTAAATCGATCATCTGTGAATTCCTAGCAGGTCTAACTTCATGTAGTTCTAACTGGGGGTTACTACATACCACTGTCACTGATACCTAGTGGTGAACATTGGAACTTGATAGAGTGGTAGAAACCAGCGGTCACCAGTTAAGTGAGCTAGGTGTGACGTCATAGCCAGTCTTTAAGCAAGTCTAAACTTGTAGAACATGTCACGTGATAGAAACCAGCGATCGCCAGTTACGTGAGCTATGTGTGACGTCATAGCCAGTCTTAAAACAAATCTATACTTGTAGAACGTGTCACGTGATAGAAACCAGCGATCGCCAGTTAAGTGAGCTAAGTGTGAGGTCATAGCCAGTCTTAAAACAAGTCTAAACTTGTGGAACATGTCACGTGATAGAAACCAGCAGCCACCAGTTAAGTGAGCTAAGTGTGACGTCATAGTCAGTCATAAAGCAAGTCTAAACTTGTAAAACATGTCACGTGACAAGGTTCAGTTAGATAAAGTTTGGTTATGTTAGGTGAACTGAGGTTAAGTCTTTAAATATTCCCTCTGTCACTGACACCTAGCAATGATGATTCGGACTTAATAGAGCGGTGATCAAAATCTAACCTACAAATTTAACTTTATACATCATGGTTAAGTAGTTCCAAATTTTGACTGCCAAATATACCATTTTCACTGACATGTAGTGGTGAACATTGGAAAATATCACTCTAGCTGTTTAAAAGTTATTAGAGGGGCACTTACCTTTTTATAATTAATCAACTGCTGCCACTGAATGAACATATTATAGGAATCTGGTAACCTACAGGTACCCAATTATCTGTAAACAAATCAATCAATCAATCAATCAATCAATCAATAAATACATTCCAATCAATAACTTCAACATCAATTAGTAATAAAAGACTACAATCCAATAATAATAAGTACTTACCTTGCAAAATAACTTAATGAATTTCTATCGAAAGACTTTTTACAACTCTTGAGCAGTAATAGAGCACTGTTCACTCAAAACGAGTAATAATGACTGACAGTTGGGAAATATATGACACCTCTCTTATATAAACTCTCATTGCTCGTGTCACCAGTTTTTGCAGATCATTGCAATTCCTTTCCCAATACAGCTGAGAGTCCAAAGTACACTAGGAACACCTGTGTGGTATCCAATTACTGCTGACTTTGCATGATCATCACCCATTGTCTTGATCAACACCAGGGGTTTCAAATTACTGCAGCGTTAGTCATAGCAATAGAACTGTGCGCTCTCTGCCATGTCAGCAACATGACACCGGAAGGAACACCTGTGTAATATCCAATGACTGCTAACTTTGCATGATCATCACCCATTGTCTTGATGAACACCTGGGGTTTCAAATTACTGGAGCGTTAGTCATAGCAACAGAACTGTGCGCTCTTTTTCATGTCTGTAATATGACACAGGAAATAACAAGTCGGTTTACTGCACGTGCCATCTCCTCAGTTTTAACATCTTAAGAATGTGCATTATTCTCGTTCAACTACAAATGACACATCCATCCCCCAAGTTAGGTCTCTTGGCCTATCCACAAATTAAATGTGGCCCGTATACTAGGGTGTGTTCATTAACCCTAGCACTTGAACATATTCATCCACCAAGTTTTGCACTTACCCCTTGACATGTCCTCTATCTATAAAGTTTTACACTTACACGAACCAAAACAGAATGCGACTTGTTAGCTTACATGTGAATATCACAAGGAGGACGGTAATAATGTCATCTCGCACATGATCACATGTATTTCGTCACTTTTCTTTCATATCGTTATCACATTATAGTAGTGAGGGCTGGCGAACATCGTCATTTCAACACACTGCTTTACACACAAATGTAGTTAGGCCCTTTGGCACAATTTGAATAAATTCATGGGCTAGTCCATAGGGACCAGGCCAAAGGGGCCCGTCCACAAGGACCCGACCAAAGGGACCCGTCAACAATGACCCGTCAACAAGGACTCGTCCATAGGGACCCGTCAACAATGACCCGTCAACAGGGACCCGTCAACAAGGACTCGTCCATAGGGATGCACCAACAAGGACTCGTCCAATGGGCTAGTCAATAGGGATCAGTCCAAAGGGACAAATCAACAGGGATCAATCAAAAAGGGCTCTGGCCTCAAGACCTAACATGACCCTCTTTGATTATTGGTTTACCTATCGACAAGCGCTGCTTGGAATGCTTTTTAATCACACCTCATGGGTTGGGTTAGGTTCGGTTAAATTACACTACGGCCGCCATCTTTAAAAATCCCGCCCTCTTACAAACGCTATGAGTGGACATGCGTAAAAAGAAAAAACAAGCATGTTAATTCATATTGGCTTTCCATCGTATATATGTCTCTTGTGTAGAACAACGTTTAATTCCATATTGGCATTCAAACTCTCACATGTTGCACTTGGACAGGTAGTTTCTCTCTAAAAAAAAAATACAATTTCACCCCCTATGAGGGGTAGGTTTTATTTTGGGGTGGAAATATGTTGTCAATTGGAAAGGGGGTGTCAGCCCGAGTTCAACAACACCTCATTCGTCAAAATCCAACCAAGGGTTCGAGAGATATCGCGTCGCCGCCATCTTGTGAGGAGAGGGGTGGAGGTGGCTTTAGTACACACCAAAAACCACTACACACGCTTTTGAATATCTTTTAACAGGAGGGCCTATAACATATGAAAATGAAAAGTAATGTTTTTCGTGATTTTTAATCGTAACGCCGACTTAAAAAAATGCAATCTCAACTTTATTGTGCTTGAGTAATGAAATTCAAATAGTCAGGCATATTTTATATGCATATTTAGAACTTTTAAATGTTATCCTCAACACTAAAAGCCAAGATAACATATATGTAAAACACCTGACTTTGGAAACTGGGCTTTCGAAGAATTTCGTTCCTGTGTGCGTTTTAATGCACATATCCTAAGCGTTTGTAATGGGTAACAATTTATCGGTTTTGGTTTGTATGGATTGATACTGTATTTAGTATGATTTGGCTGAGTGATGGCGGTTAGCGAGGTGCGGTGTTGCTGCGTCCTCACACTCTGACCAGCCAGCGCATGTCACTGCCTCATCAAACCTCTCTCGGCACAAAGCATGTTCACATCAGATTTGTTTGTTTTTTCACATTTCCCATCGGATTACCTCAAAACGTTGGCAGTTTTGAAAATGTGTTTTTTCTTCTTCTTAAGTTTTGACTTCTGTGGTTTGTCTGAAATTAATTTTACAGCCTTTGGTTTCCGGATCTATTTCACCGGCCAACAAAGAAATAAATTCACGTTTCCAGGGAAATTGCAGCGAATATGGGGTATATTGTTGATGCTGAATATGAATCTCTCATTGCATTTTTTAGATTGGCTCTATGTTTTAATGTAATACATGTTCCCCTTGTATTATGACATTACCTGTATCCACTGACTTATGGAGGTGAATATTTTTTTAAAAATTTACGTCTGATTGCTTATTGTTATGTAACATTATATTAAGTCAAATTAGACACTTTTTCTTTATTTAGCGTATGACTTTACAGATACAATAGGTAATTTTCCACAGAATAAATAGTATACACAATAGCATATCCTTGCAAACATCTCTCTTGAATTTCCCCTTTTTCAACAACTGACAAAGTATTCCAAGTTATGCTATTAATTTGGTTTTACACATTTTAAAGCAACAAAACAAACATAATATTGCTTATATTTATATTTATATTTGAAGACCATTAATTCACACCAGGGCACTCCAATAAGTACACTATAACCTCCAACTTGAAGTTTTGTCGTCTTGCTGCATTTAAAAGACAAACCGAAGCAGCTATTTAAATTGATAAAATTCTGACGATGTTGTTACTGGCGGTTCTTTGGTTATATTCCATATCCATTATTGTATCTTGACTGGGAGAGAGATATGTCCGGTCGCCTGTTCGCTGTTGCTCGCTTAGCACCACCCAGGGGTCACGTGTACGGTACTTTAAGGTGAGACCTACAGACGCACAGGGGTCCTTTTAGCATATCTGGCCGTGCAAAATTCCTTTGCATATGGAAAAGGTCTATAAACCTTAAAATAACTGTTCAAAAGTATGTTTTTTTTGTCGTGTAGCCTCCTGAGAGGCCGAGTGCAGGTCTTTCTAGTCGACGCCCGTGGGCGACCTGCGCGTCGGGATGAGAGATGGAATTGATGAAGATGAATGAGACTGGGCAAGGATGTGGCAGGAAGCGGCCGTGGCCTGTCAGAAGGTACTGTCCTAGCATTTGCCTGGTGTTGAAAATGGGAAACCACGGAAAACCATTTCAAGGACAGCCGACGGTGGGGCTCGAACCCACGCGTCTACCGAGTCAGCAGAGAGCTTGGCCCCTTGACCTAACGCAGCGCTTTAGCCCGCGTAGCCACTACTGTCGGTAAAAGTATGTTAAACATTATCCTTATTCTTATTTATAATAATTGAAGTTTAACTTCTCTAAATAATAACAATAATATTAATAATGCTCAACGGGATGAAGGCTTTCCTCAATGCTGCTGAGGGTAGGTGATTTAGTGACTATAGGTTTTTGAAAAATACTCCAGATTAAAAGAATTCAGCAACAATTTGTATGCTCTCTTGGACTCCTAGCTTCATACAATCCATAGATATTTTAATTGAACTATTACAGATATTATGCCACAACAGGCTAATTTTCATTAGAGAATGCACTGCATTACAAAATAGTATTTGATGTGTAGGTACAGTAATAACAATTGTACTCTTTTAGTAACCATAATAATATACTGTGCATGAATACACAAAACATATTTAACCTCCCTTGTCCTTACAATCTCTATATCTCTGGTCAACACAGTAATACATTAACTTGTCAATGAAATGCGATTTCATGAGTCAGGCGGAACACACGCCGTTCCTTCCATCTGGTTCTTATCACAGCTAAACGTGTGTTGCAATGAAGCACTTAAGAAGGGAAGGAATTAACAAAATATATGATCTTTCAGGGGTGTACAGAATTAAACTGAAGTACCACACATCTATTCAATTGAAACATTAGGACGACAAAATACTTGCTTAATGTCCTGTGACTTGCAACCCACTTTCTTCTTAATTGCGCGGAAAAAAATAATAATATTTTTCTAAGAATATCTTTAAGAGACTGTCCAAGGCTTTTCAGATTAGTATTTTCTATCAAATAGTTTAGTAAGACATCACTTTCTTTCACAGTCCCACTTGCATAGCGCAAAATATCGAAAAGAACTTTCCGCGAAATTCCTTCCGACAGCACTAAAAAGAGGAAAATAGCCAAAGTTGCAAAAAGTAGCAAGTGGTTTTTACACAGACAACACAATAGGGTATAGGCTATAGTCTAATGAACAGAATTTCAGAAATGGTTGACAATTGAGAATTTCTGGGTCTAAAAACCCATAGAGGAAGGATAAAATATATTTTAAAAGTCACTATTTTCAAACGTTTATCACATAAACACAGCAATTTGTATATGATTTTGCAAATTTAATAAAGGAAGAGCATACCTTGTTCTGTCATATCCAGTGGCAAACGTTGTAGATAGCTCAACAAACACGTCTTTACAAGCACAAGATTAAAACACAAATAATCAGCCCCGCTTCCAACTGAGGATGCGATAAGAAACATACTAATTCAGCGGTCTCTCACTCTCCAGGGGGTGAACAAATATGACATATAGGCACTGTTCTGAGGTCATCGGACATTACTGATACTAAAAACGTCATAAATCATGAAAATACATAACATTTATTTTTTACATTTTGAGCGCCCAGATTGGGCAAAAGGACCACTGTCGGACGTGAGCAACAATGGACCCCCCAAAATAGACATTAACCTTATATTTAATTTGTTAGTTGTAGTGAAATATGAAATATGAATTCTTCATGATGAGGTTGTGTAAACTGTCCTTGTGAGTTCTGTTATGTGTGTGGTGAATGCAGGATGTTTTCAGACTATTTGTGAGTAGATTATACTTTTCATATTTATTTTCCTGTTTTTAAAATATTTTCTGTTAAGAATTTCAATATCTAAAAAACTAGAGCCAATTAGGCACAACCGTTAACATATTCGGAATCAGCATCCAACGTCAACCTAAAATCACTCCGATCTGCCTGGAACCAAAATGGTTGTTGACCAGTGTTTTAATACAGTATTTCATTAAATGCACTGTATATTTACGTGACAAACATCTTGGAAACATCTTCGTAACGACTATGAGATTGAATGTTGTAATCCAGTGTTAAGTTCTGTGACCGCACCCTCCCTAGTAGAGGACCTAGTAAAACCATTAGCCAGGTACTTATTGAGACAGATGATCGTTTTTAAGTAGTAATATTTGTTGTGTGGGGTTTCACCTATGAACACCAAGCTGGCTCATCAGCGGGCTCTAGGTGTCCGAACCAGGACCCACACAAGAGTAGGAACTGTGCACTACCAACATTCTTATGAAGCGCATATGCACCACTTAATTGCGAGAGCTATAAGCTCAAGCAGCCTTTCACCCCCACCCCCCCTATAAAGGCTTCCCAAAAGATGGTATATTGGCAATTTTACCTTCCACTGTCACCTCAGATATCACAAACATCATACGAGCGATCCTCGTCAGCTCAAACTCCTATATGGCCTTCTACAGACACAACAATATCACTGCCCTATATTGTACACATGGTCATTAAGAAATGGTAAGCGATCCTTTATTCATCCAATAATAATCATAGGTAAAACTCACATCAAACATCCTAAAATAATCGTCGTTTCCAAACACACTTGAATGCTGTTATAAGATTCTAATAATCAGCTCCTACAAGCTAAAACCATCTACATCTCTTTATCGAACCCGCACCCCCAGGGCAATCAAAACATTCTATTCTGATTGTCATTGTAGCGACCTCAACAGTCGCTTGAAATATAAACTAAGTTCTACTACACTCTGCAGCTGTGTTCATTGACACGTTATCAAAACAAGTCTTCTCAAACTTCACGCTCTCTTCCCAGCCTTGTACAGGGAGTCCGGGAATGTTCTCCGCAGTGGCTACGTGTAGCTGGGAGTGGTTGCATCACCCGTTTAGTTTGCAGCACAGTGTCCTTGATAGGGTGGTGGCCACATGTGTGGGCTGTAGGCTGTCGAATTCATCAGTGTGTATTGCAATAAGCGAGCATGTGTGTCATCAGCACTTCTAGCATCAGTTATGAATGGCTGTGGTGAGTATGAAGTTAACTGTTTGATTGTTATGATACAAGCGACAGCCATGCTGCCAACGTAACTGGTGACGTAATCTCTCGCAGCAGCTTGTAGGCACTGCGGAGAACATTCCCGGACTCCCTGTATATCAACTACATGGCAGCAATATCAATCTAGCTTCCTTAAGTTGCAGTCACTCCACTGCCTAGCCTTCAAATAAATGAATTAAGATCATCTCCGGCTTGCTTCTCGCCTACTCACAAGCTTCACGCGGCTCTCTAAAGCCTTCATAAATTCGGTGCATTTCCAAAGCACACTAAACAAAAGATAAAACAATTGCATGATGTTTGCAGTAATGAAACGATACGAAAATATGCTACTATGTTAATTAAATTGCCTACCTAACAGTTGTGCAAGTGCAACAACTTAATCTACTCTGAAAAAAAACTCAACCATTACAGAAAGATGCATTTCATTAGCTCACATTAGCGACAATGTTGGCGTCTCTTGGTTTGAGCCTCAGCCATGGTGTTAAAGCCTAAACTCAGCTTCATGAGCTTACCAGTGTCATTTTCTGGGTTTCATAATGTAGCTCCAACGTTAGCTTCCCTAAAACACGTTGTTCTACGCCATATCAGCTCTTCTTAAAATAGTTGGAATGGTTGCCATGTGGTCGGCTATAGTAGCTTGGTGAACGATTATAATGTTGAAATTTTATACCACTGATTCTATGTTTAACTGTTTTATACTAGAAAATCAACTCACATCTCCTACATTTCGCGGATATTATAAAATTGCCCTTTTCACTTCCGCTATCACAGATTTCAACGTTAGACGTTTTACATGTTTCACAGAATTAACTACAAACATTTACCTTCAAAAATCTATAAATATCGACGTAATCTTTCGTGTAAAAAGTTCAGTTCTTGTTGTGAACAATATTTGTTCGTCGTGATGCAGAATATTTTAATATCATGTGACAGTTTTACTAATATTCCAAACACACCATGTGCTGGTACCAAGTCCTTAGTTTGGCGTTTGCGAAAAATATAACTTTTCACCCAATTATTAAAATAATTATATTACTGACTCAGCAATGTCTTCAGCGTTCAATTACACTCACAATTTGAGTAGAAAACCCACTTTGATAAATTGCACCAGGTTTTCCTCACACAAAACTATACACGTCCACCGACAAGCGGCATCAAAAGCGGTGTGTCGTGCAGCGACTTGCACTTCCCTTACCCATTGTTCACATCTCGAGTCGTGCAGTGACTAACAATTCTTCTTCGCCTTTCTGCGATGTGTTTGATATTTTAAATATCATAAAAAATCCTAAAATAAATTATAATAAATTTCAAAATATTCATAATGCCTAAAAAGTATCAAAATCACATGAATTCAGAATTAATTTCATGGGCTTCTGCTATAGTAGTATTCTGTTATCGGAGCATGAATATCTTCTTTCCAAGTCATAAAATTGGATTGGAGCAACTTCAAAATAGTTATAGTGCATCTCGAAATTAATTTAAGTCGATATCAATGGAAAGTAGCATTAATCATATAATTATCAGGTGCTTGTAAGATACACAGTTCATCAAAACATTCTGGTCATTGTGTGAAAGCCAGATATCACGTATAGTATAGGCAAAACGAATTGTTTCATGTTTGTTCCAGATAGGCATTGGTAGTTTCATTGTTATATTTTCAGCGAATATGCTTTATTTACGAATTTGACAAGATTGTCTTAAAATTTAATTTGTGTATCTAATATTTCACATATGCCTTACGCCCAACTGAGTGGGTGGAATGTATTTCTATGTTTCAGACGATGTATTCCATTCATTCACTGTTAATGTCAACTGTTTTGTCTTTCAACGTCCAGTCTTATCTGCAAGCCTCTATGTGATGGAGTCATCTCCATGATCTTTTAATATCAGTCAGAACTGTGACCTCCTCTGCCTCTTCATCTCTTATCCTGAAACAACTAAAAACTGAATCTAACCATCGCCTCTTAGGTCAACCCCTCCTTCGTTTACCTCTATGGCTTCGGTGGTGCAGTCGGTAGCATGCTGGGCTTCTATGTCCAAGGTTGCGGGTTCAAACCCGGCCGAAGTCGTCGGATTTTCTGAGAGCGTTAAATATCCCTCAGTATGCCTTCCTTCGGAGGGGAAGTAAAGCCGGTGGTCCCATGTCATAGACTTATGGCAAGATAAAGAACCTTCCACTAATTACACCTGTGTGAAGCTAAATTATAGGTAATCCTTGAGTACGCTCTTAGGTTCTAAAGGTCGTCGCCGGGAGCCGACGTCGCTGGCACCTAGTAACAAATTGCAGAACTAGTTGGACGTTGAGAGTGGGGTGTGGTAGCAAATGTTGAAACTACTTGAAAAATCGAATGTATGCAGTCCTTACTTGAATTAAAAACAGACAACACACGCTAATACAGCTATCACAATTAACACCTGTTATCAAACAGATTCAACACACACCCAAAGTACACGGGGCTACATGACCGCGTTGTCGCAGCCCCTAAACTGAGGAACTAACCTCTATGGCAGAGTTCATTAACCACTAAGGCAACCTCTACGCCCCCAGTCTCATCAGCAAACAGCATTACTGTTATGGTGTTCATTTCTAATATAGCGTTTATCTCTTCAGTAAGCGCATTCATGAGTTTGCTCCCACCTATTTGTCCCAACAATCATTCGTACTACCCCCATATCAGTTTCCTCTGGCTTATGTATGACATATTTTGAATCAAATCAGCTCTCAGTGTCATACTGCAAGGGCGGACTGAATACTGAGCTAAGTGGAGGGAGTTTCATCGCTACACTTACTTCATTCTTGCAGAATACTGTAGATCACAACTGAGAACTAACTTCACTTTTCTACACCTTGAATCTACCTCTCACTCTATACTACCAACCTAAGGGAATACAGAGCCCAAGTATTCCAAAATGGTCCAACTACTCCAATTTAGTTCCTCCTACTCCTTCTGTCGTCTTGTGTTTCTTACCTTCGTTTCGCGCAAAAATACATATGTAAGAAATAAAAACAATATAGCATATTTTGAACATTACTTGCCTTTATTCATATTGAATCGGCCAGGATAATTGACAATTGCACCTGGAATTAAACGATTTAAATCTAAGGTTGACGAATTTTACCAAACACACAGAACTGGTCTTTAACATCGTCACAGCTCTGGTGGTCTTAATTCAGAACAAGTAGGAAGTAGTTCGGATTGTATCACCGTAATCTGAACGAAATATTTCTTGAATTATTCATCATTTAATTAACACACATTTTGTACAAATATTACCCCACTTCTTGTACCGACGAAAAAGCATTATGTTAATAGTGATTATACTGTCCTCCAAGAGTAGCACCCATCACAATGTCATCATCGTATTGTTAAGATTATTGTATTGCAGGGAGCAGGAACTCCGCGATCCTTACTTCAGTAAGTGGTCTATTACTCCCATTGACAGTCATGTAACGTGTGGAAGACGATATCTAAACACCCACTCCTTCTTGTTGCTCGTGACTGGCTGCCCGCCAGAAAATCTGTTGCAAAAGTTTTTCTTTTGACAGCTACTGTGTATTTAGCAACACAGCTTCACTGCCGGGGGAACATCTCTTGCACATCAAAGTGTAGTTGATACAGCTACCTCACAGTGGAAGACAAGTTACGTTCCACGCTTGTCCAACAAAACACTTGTTAATGAGTGTAGTTGATACTGCTACTACACAGTGGAAGACAAGTTACGTTCCACAATCCTCGAACAGAGCACTTGCTAATAAGAGTACTGTAGTTGATACTGCTACCACCATTGAACTGTGGGTAATACTGGAATTCCGACTGAATGGGAGTAAACTGCGGCATTTGGTGCGACTACATAAGTAGGTAATATAAGCCGGAGCTGGTGCAGGGCCTAATGCGCAAGCTGGCCGCCACGCGCAACAGCACTCTTAAATGGCGGGCTTTTGAAATCATTATTTATTTATTATTAGCTGTACATTATGTATTAATTATTTATTTATTATTTATTTCATGTGTAATGTATTATGTATATAATTTTTAAATCATTTTTTATTTTAATATTTAATTTATGATTTATTATTTTTTATTGTGTCAAAGCACTAAACAGCGAGGTCATTAACAAAACTATTATCTAACCCACAGAAACTTCAATTAAAGTTTTAAATTAATGCATGTAACATTATTTTTATTTTACCATTTTAGATTTTTCATTTTAGATTTTAGATTTTTTAGATTTTTGAATTTTACATTTTTACATTTTTCATTTTAGATGTTTAATATTTTTTTATTTTAGATTTTTTATTTTTTATTTTTTCATTTTAGATTTTTCAATTTACAGTTTTAGATTTGACGTTTTACATTTTAGATTTTAGTTTTATGATTTTAGATTTTACGAAAAGAGTAAACTATAAGGCCACATACCTAACCTAACCTAACCTAACTCCACCTAACCTCAGTTCACCAAACCAAACATGTCCTCATATAACTTTACCTAACCTAACTTTACCTAAGCTAACTTTACATAACCTAACTTTACCTAACCTAACCTAACCTAACCCACAGAAACGTCATTTAAAGATTTAAATTAATGTATAAAAGTTTTCTATTTTTACATTTTAGATTTTAAATTTTAGATTCTATTTTTTAGATTTTTAGATTTCTTATATTTTACATTTAAGATTTTAGATTTAAGTTTTAATTTTAGTTTTTTATTTTAGATTTTACATTTTGCGAAAAAGACCAAACTACAGGGTCACAGACCTAACTTTTATCTAAAAATTATTTTTTTAACTTATACATTTTTATTTACTTAATATTTAATTTACTATTTTAGGACAGAACTAATGCACAAAATGGTCACTGCACGCAACCATTTACACATATGCCATGATAACCTAACCTAACCTAACTTTACTTAACCCACCTTTACCTGACCCAAATTTACCTAACCCAAATTTACCTAACCTAACTTTACCTAACCTAACCTATCTTCACCTAACCTCAGTTCACCTAACCAAACATGTCCTCACCTAACTTTACCTAACCTAACTTTATCTAATCTAACTTTTTAAGCTAAGCCAAAGGCTAATCAACACACTCAACGTATATAAGGCCACACGCAACTTTCTTTATGCTAGTCTTATAGAGAGTAAGAAAAAGCAAACCCTTGCACTGTGGCTACTGTACAAGATGTTCGCTCCGCACAAAAAGCTTAAGATTACAATGTCAGTTAAGTTTTAAAAAGTAAAAGCTTTTATTCATTTTTAGCCTACTTTTCACATTTTGCAAAAATGAGGAAAAAGTAGTCTTATGAGATCGGGCAAATGTCTGTCTGTCTGTCTGTCTGTCTGTCCTTCTGTCTGTCTGTCTGCCTGTCTGTCTGGATGTGTGTGTGTGTGTCCCCCTATCAACTCCTAAACGGCTAGAGCAATCGAAACAAAATTTGGTATGAGTAAAGATCTATACCTGAATATCTCACGGCCATATTTGAAAATGATATCAGTGCTACCAACTGCAAAAAAAATAGCATTTGAAATTTGAGCTCCATGTTGGATATCTTGGAAGGTATGAATGGGAGCTATTTCAAAATTGGCACACGTATAGACAATAATATTGCAGTTTAATTTCCAGGAGGTCATACATGGCAGTGTTGCCAAAATGATTACAAGCCTGCTGATAGGTCCAATTTTTAAATGCATATAACTTCTACACTATCAATCGGAATTCAACCAAATTCCGTATATTGTATGTGTACATAACCAGATATGACTGAGCTTATTCTTTAGACCCACCAGGGCTGCCAACTGTTAATAAATGTTCTTAATTTATTTTATCCAAAATACCAATATATCAGAAAGTATGCAAGCCGACAGCTTTAAACTATACACGCGTATAGTACCTGACATTCTATATTAGTTTGGAGTGACATATATACGTCAGTGCTACCAACATGATTCTAAGCCTGCTGAGAGGTCCAAATTTACATACATGTAACTTCCATACTATCATTTGGATTTCAACCAAATTTCGTATGTGCTATGTGTACGATAACAGATATGAATATGCGTATTCTTAAGAGCAACCAGGGCTGCCAACTGTTAATATGTGCTGTCCCTATTTTTGTTACCCTAATATCAATATATCAGAAAGTATGCAAGCCAATAGCTCTAAACTTTGCACACGTATAGTACCTGGCATTCTAGATGAATTTGGAGTAACTAATATACGTCAGTGCTGCCAACATGATTCTAAGCCTGCTAATAGGTCCAATTTTAAATTGTATGTAACTTCTATACTAACTAATGGATTTCATTCAAAATTGGCACAACAATAGACCATATTATTTCAGATTATTTCTGACCATTACATGCATGACATTGTTGCCAACATGATTTTACGCGCGCTGTTATATCCAATGTTTAACTGCATGTAACGTCCATGCTATTCATTGGACTTCAACCAAATTTTGTATTCTGTACCTTAAGAGATGGAACTAAGAATATATTCAGTCACCAGGGCTGCAATCTGTAGTGCTCTATTAGGCTACATTATGCCAGGTATACAGTATTTCGAATTAACTAGAAATTTCGATATTAGCAACTTAATTTCGTCGTTATTCTAGATAGATCCATATAGATTAATCATTGGCATGAATCTTACATTTTAAGAAAAGTAGGCTCTTTAGTTCGTCACGGAACTTCTTGTTCTCTCTTCATTTTTCATACTTCACACATTGCAATTTGCCAATTTACATTTACACTTTTTAAAATTTCAGTTTAAAGTTTTTGAATTTTGTCAATATTGAAGAATGGATTTTCCAATTTTGTTGTTTACACGTTTTTGATTTAATCCATGTCGAAGGTCTATATTTGCGAAAGACAATTTTGCATTACATATAACAAGGCTGTATACCATATCCCAAAGCATATAGGTAATACATGGGTTATACTATACTTTTGGCTACCTAGTTTCAGCTACCTAAGGGCAATTTCACAAGATTAATAGAGGTTAACAGTATGTAATAAGTGTGGGAGGTGGGTAGTAATTTGAAAAATGTACAAGCAGTGTCCATACAAAATTATTTATTCATTTCAAATTTATTTACAATATCTACACATAATACATTTTTTCATTTATTTTTTGTTATAAATTGTACAGTTTTTTTGTTGCCTATTTTTTCTTGAGTATGATTACAACTTTTTCCCTTTGCTGGTTATAGTTTTTAAAAACACAACGCTTGTTGTAGATCTTTTTTCCATGGCGAACAATAGGCATGGAAACGTCATCCTCTTCCTTTTCATCATTATCACTATCATCATCATAAGCAGCATCATCTTCATCTTTATCTCTATCATCATCATAAGCATCATCATCATTATCATCTTTATCACTATCATAAAAATCACCATCATCATCCTCAACATCACTAGAACTATCAAATTCCACTTGTTCCCTTTCCACAGGGACCTCTTGTAGAGTCTGCTTTGCTTTTGATGGTGTTGAGAGTTTCTTGGACGTTGACAACCATCCTAACATGACTTTTTAGGACATGATAAGTGCTTTTTAACATACAATGCACCATCTTGAGCAGCAATATTGTTTTCTCGTACTTGCATTTTAGTATTTTCATGATTGTTTGTGAACAGCAACTGTTGTAAGTTTGGGGCTGTACATTGATGAACACCCACACTTAAAACCTTCCATTTTTACTTTTTAGGTCACCGCGACACCCTTTTGACATCTATTTTGAGCATCGCCAGAATATTATTCCATACACATACTGGCGATTATAGTTATAAGAGTAGTCTTGATAGAGTGCACTTTGGCTTCCCTTGTTGGTTGTAGTAGGTTCCATAGTAGTAACTGACTGCCAGTATGATGTTCGCCCTACAATGTTTACAACTGTTCTGGTAATGGAGTGATGGTATTCTTGCTGAGGGTTACAGTTACAGCTGTTTACTGCTTATGACAAGGCTGTTCACTGGTCGGTGAGACGGTATTTTACGATGTGAACACTGTAAGACGTAGTATTCAACTGATTTTATTCTTGTTAAAGGTCCTCTTATATAGCCTAGTCAAGGATAACAGCTGCTTCAACTTTTAGAAAAATTTTAAAAATATAATGTTCTCGACTAGGCGTTGGATAAATGTAAATATATGAGTTGATGGTCAATGATTAACCTTAGAGTACATGGGATTTTTGGAATTTTAGTGTGTTGTTGGTGGTGTTCTTGTTGCTTACAAACATAGTGGTAAGCATTATAATGCTATTAAAATGGCTGAGATACTTTCCAAGACCAAAAGAAAAATCCACTCAATACATCACCAAAATAACTTGGAAAAAAGCCAATACAAAAGCCAACATAAAAGCCAACAGAAATCCAACACAAAAGCCAACATAAAAACCAATACAAAGGACAACACAAAAGCCAACATAAAAGCCAACACAAAAGCCAACATAAAAGCCAACTTAAAAGCCAAAACAAAAGCCAACCTAAAAACCCAATAAAAAGCCAACATAAAAAGCCAAAATAAAATCCAACATAAATGTCAACATAAAAGCCAACATAAAAAGCCAACATAAAATCCAATACAAAAAGCCAACATAAAAAGCCAACATAAAAGCCAACACAAAAGCCAACATAAAAGACAATACAAAAGCCAAGATCAGAGCCAATATAAGAAGCTAACATAAAAAGCCAATAAAAAAGCCAACATAAAAGCCAATACAAAAAGCCGACATAAAAGGCCATCACAAAAGCCAACATTAAAGCCAATACAAATGCCAACATAAAGCCAGTCCAAAAAGCTAACATAAAAAGTCAACACAAAAGCCAATACAAAAGTCAATACATAAACCTATACAAAAAGCCAACACAAAAAGCCAACATAAAAACCCAACACAAAATCCAACATAAATGCTAATACAAAAAGCCAATTCAAAAAGCCAACATAAAATGCCAATACAAAAAGGTGACTTAAAAAGCCAACATAAAAAGCCAATACAAAAGCAAACACAAAAGCCGATACAAAAGCCAACTCATAAACCAATACAAAAGCAAATACGTAAAAGCCATTACAAAAGCCTATACAAAAGCCAATACATAAACCAATACAAAAGCCATCATAAAAAGGCCAATACAAAAGCCCACACAAAAGCCAATAGAAAATACAACATAAAAAGCCAACATAAAAACCAATATTGAACCCGCTGAGCTAAGGTTCATGTGATATTTTTCACGACAGCACCTTTATGATGGGATGTACTACCTTTGAACACACCCAGATAGCTACGAGAAGCCGAGAGCTTATACAATTCTCTTTGAAGTAGCGGAGAATCGCACTTTTGACTTTGGTGAAGTCTGCTAATTATTTATCTGAGGTCTTATTAATCAATTTTATCTTTCCACGAGACTCAGAATATTCCATTTCGTCATTCAGCATTATTGAAACATCTTGGAGAATGTTTTTTTTCGATTTAAGGTAAGGTAATATCATTGCAGATACGCAAACAGGAATGTAAGTAGTCGCTCAACGACTTAGTTTGACGACTTGCTTCCACGAGGAACGCAGTTCCTTGCACTACGTCTGGAGAATCCGCCCTGTGTAGGCGTGTAATTATATCCGTCGCATTAGACGTGGCAAACAGTCCGCTTTTCAGGGTGGAAATCATTATCGGGTGCCATCGAGCACAATTATACTACGAATCACTGTTGTTGATGTGCAGTGATCAACACGAATTATAAAGTGAATCATTTGGCAAGTATTGTGAAATTTACGACATTACTCTAGCACCACATTTTTTCACCTACGTGTTTGTGGAGGGCCGAGAGCCTGGTGCGAAAATATACAGGTAAACGTGATATTATTACTTTAAACAAGTGTGATTATAAAAGTACATTATACAGAGATTGCTACGGTGAATTTATCTATAATAAAACGACGCCCATTTCACGGATGCCACGTGATAGAAAAAGTAGCGTCTGTACACGTGTGGAACCGCAGAACAGTGCATGGCCATTTATCATTTACATCTGCAAAGTGTAGAGGCTGTGTTACCAGTTATATTTAATGCCTGTGATATCTGCGACGAATACTGTAATTTTCAAGTGATAATAATGAACTACTACAAGTCTTATACTACCGCCTAAGTGGTCAACTTTTTCAACACCATGTTCGAGGCCGAGACCATGGACTAATACCATTATGGTATGAGGGAGATGTCTCGGATGGGACCAGCTTGATTATGGAACTTCTAGAACATCGAACGAGAAGGAAGGAACCGAGGATGCCTTTCCTAGGCATGTCCAGTCCATTCACGAGGTCAACTACACGGACAGAGCGAACCCTGGTATTTGGGAGAGCCCAGATGGAAGTTCTGATTAGGACGATGCCAATCCTGAAAGCCAGATGTGCTTTTGTTCAACCCTTGTCGTTGGACAGAGAGTTAAGTGTGAGCTCCTTCATATCGGGAGTTTTGTACAACCCTTCCTTGTTCTAGTTTCTGGTGGTATAGTTAGATTAGTGTAGTTTGTGAACCAACCGAACTTAGTGACAGCCATTTCATAGGTAGGGAATGTAATTAGTCTAATTGGATGTCATTTATCTACAGTGATTGTGAGTCACCCTTGGGTCTGACATTTTGGTCAACCCTGGTGCAGCTTGATGGACGTCGTAGGACGCCAATTTCTGTCTATTGCTAAACGTGAATGTAGTCATTTTTAAGCTACTTTGTTTAACCCTATCTGGGGTGATTTTCAAGTCTTTGCAGACTCTAGTTATGGCAATCTGATGCCATAGTTATATTTCTTTAACTGCACTTTTTGCAGCCAGTCAATGTTACACCCCTGACTTCGTTAGAGTAGTCGTATCATTTGGGTAATCGACTGTAATTACCAGTTTTGTAACTGCATTATATTTCATTAGAGATGAGCTCTGATAGCCATCCAGGTCATGTGTAGACCTTATAAGTAGAAGGGACGTTTTGTCGTTGCCTAGCATCGAACCCAGTTCCCAACGTATCATTAAGCAGATCCAGCAGAGAGTGGCATTTGCGCCGCAATTATGATTTTGTTTTGTCAAGTGTGATGACACGTATTTATTTGATATTTGATACAAGCAACTACTGAAGTGTATTTTATCTTTGAGAGCAGAGAGCTCCAGCAATGAGTGACATTGCTATCTTTTAAACGTCTTTGATGTGAAAGACAGAGTTATGTAATTGTATTCAGATTTATAGCGTGTTTTTTATGCACATATTCTTCGAGGTTTATAACCTATGATAAAGGTACTATTATGAGGCCAGTTTTACAGTTATTATCTTGCTTAAATTGCCGGCCTAGTTAGTGTGTTATGTCATACAGCGCAGGAATCTTGTAGCCTGCGGCGACACGTACAGGTTTTGTGACTCAGCGCCCGTGTGAGAGCGCATGCTTCTAAGTGAGACAGAATGCTTTTAGCATTCACTTTCCCTTTCATTGCAATTATAGCTTATGGAACCCAGTGTCCATACTTGTATCTGCTCATATGTTCTGTAGATTGTCATTTGATAGTTAAACGCTGCTGCGTGTACCTTTGTTTTGACGAGTACAGTTATGTCAGGTTTTCTATAGTACGTTGTAGTCTAGCCCCGCTAGGGAGGTTTTTCATGTATGAAGGTATTTTTGTGTACCATGTCCGGGACTGTTCCCGTGGACCAGATATTTAGGGAGGGTAACTGCTTGTGTCCAGGCCCGTCCCAGAGTTATTGAACGAGAGCTGTGCGCCGCTGGTAATTTGTGTTATTGTGTGTCCGAGTTGTTATTGCTCGTTGATTGTATTCCGACTTTTGAGTCGAGGCTTTTTGGCAGAGATGATCTCAGGGAGACACTCCGTGCCCAGGCTTGTCAGTATTATTCGCCATAAATCAACGATAACCTAAACCAACATCATATTAATAAAACGCATAATTTTGATAAACAAAAGCTAACTAACGAATCCTTTCTGCTTAACCTTGTTCATTTGCATTTGGAACCTGCTGACATAGCCGAGCTAATGACGGTATTTCCTGGAGGAAATGACTTGAGGACAGCTGACACTTTTTGTTGCGACTGAAGCTTGCTCGAACTTTGAGTTCGTAGCTGGTGGAGCGCAGGCCATACGATGTTAGACGTAGTCTTCACTAAGCAGTCGTCACCGTAATTACACACATTAGATGACTATGGCTTACAAACAGTAAACCAAGGTGCAGGCAGGCATTTGAATAAAACTGTGGTCTTTGTTATTTACTTATTATGTAAAAGTGTACTAATCCTCTATGTTACCCTTTTGTGTGCTGATTAGCACCTAGTTACAAAAATGACTTAGATGTTTTTTCTATGGCTGGTCACTTAGCTTTGAATGTAATTGTTTGATATTACGGACGTCACCGCCGTAAATTTTGTTATTAATTGATAGGACTTAGCTAGTTGAATTAACGTTAAATGTAAATGTGGAGATGGTATCATCCTAATTTAGATTTGTTTTGCTACCCTGTTAAATGTAAATTCTGATATTAGCTTGATCTTGTAACTTGACCTAGGGATTTGCGTCGTACCATTTTCCTAGTGTTGCTGTTGTTGCTTTATTATTGTGAGACAGATCTTTCGCGAGGGTTTACTGTAACTTCTCAGGTAGGGACCTGCTCCTTATTTTTGATTATTTATTAGCTTTTGGATTAGCCGATAGAGACCCTCCGAACTAGGCTAGGGGTTTGTAAATTTTACAATAAATTTTAACGGTTTTTTACATAAGTCTTGATGTTTCTTTCTCAGTCTAGTTTTTAAGGTGAACCTTTCCTTAGGCAATCTATGACCTTCGTCGCCATGTACCACGATCCCCGTGGACTACAGTTTCTCGTGCCGCTTTGGCCTATTTGGAAGTCCACCTGATCCTCACGGCAGTTAGGTCCGACGGATGAGATGTTAGGGAAGTCATTGCGGTTGTTGGCTATCCTGGCAGCTCCTCTGTCGGGCTCATACACTAATTATTAAATGGCGCCCAACTCATGTGCCAACGTTAACGTGGTGACCGTCAGTTCCATGTTATTTAAGAGGATCTTAATGTTGATTAATGGTAAATTGACCGGACTGGGACGAACTTAGAAAGTCGTACTGCAGATTAATTAACCGCATGGCATTCATGTTTGATACAAGTCCATGGGGTGAGGCTTTTGTGTTAGATAAATGATGGATAGGATTTTCTTTGATGATGCCTCATCCTGAGTAAATGTAATACTTTGCTTTGCTCGCCGTTGTCTTTGTAAATGTAGAAGCACTTAGTTTGCATACTCCAGCTGTACTCGTGATATTTATTTAAATGAAACAAGCTTTATACCACCAAGTAACTAATCATAGCTGTAAGTTCCATTAGAGATTGATCCCTCTCTTTCTCAAATAATTTTCTTGTCATGGATGAGGAAACAATTCGTCGTGTGTTTGGGGAGATGATGGCAGGTGTCAATGCCAATCTCCAGCAGATTACTGCTGACTTAGGTACTGTAAGGACTGATTTAGGTGAAGTCCGAGGTGACTTAGGTGAGAATACCCAAGCTGTCATCACTGTAAGTGGTCATGTGGACCAGGTGAGACAGGAAATTAATAATGTCCGGGGTGATCTTGAAGTTAACACCCAGGCAATTAACAATGTGAGTGGTCATGTGGACCAAGTTAGACAGGATTTTGAGATCAATAATGTTAGGGCTGATCTAACGCAGGTCAGGGCCGACATGGACGCTCGAAGGGTAGAGGCTAGGAATGATCTTACGGCAGGTTTAGCAGCTGTTAGAGTTGATGTTATACGACACCATCAGGAGCCTAACCAGCGTATCGATAGTTTAACCGATCAGATGAATAGAGCTAGGGAGGATGTGCAGACCCGATTAGAGGAGCACACCGCTCAGATCCAGACAACGATTAACAGAGTCCAGATCGATATGAGGGCCGACTTGGAGCACACTCGAGAAGAATTCGGAACTCGTTTAACTCACGTCGAGGGATTCATGGATAACGTCAAGAAGGACATGGCCACCATGAATATAGGACTTATACTGATGAGAGGTGCAGCGAACGCAGTCAACAACAACGTCAAGACGATCGTCGATGGTATGATCGAGGTCAAGGACGAGTTGAACACAAACAGAAAGAATATTACGGAATTAACTGAGACAGTGACAGGGCTACGTGAAACGATTGATGTTCATCGAGAGGAGAATAAGATCGATGTCATGATGTTGAGGGGTGACCTCAATGAACATAAGACCACTATGGAGGCAAAGGTAGCCGAGGTCAAAGATGACGTAGGAAGGATCCAGGACAACATGTCTAAAGTCGAGGAAGAAATCGACTCCCTACAGAAACGATTCGAGGAATTCGCGATAACCGGGAGGTTAGACCTCAGTTATAACTTGAGAACGGCTATTCGAGACGTCGACACCAACCTCAAAGGCAAAGTTGAAAGGATTGAATTGCAGCTCAACGATCTGGGGAATAAGGTCGCAGCTAAGACCATCCCAGGGCTCGAAGTTATCGAGAGACGTCTCGACCGACTGGAGACGCATCCAAGAGAGGCACATTTATCCTCACAGATGGGAGACTCTCAGGCGACACCAGGATCGCAATCCGCGGGGATAATGCCTGCATATTTTCAACCGAGCGCACCCATAGAACCGCAAGCATCTCAATTTACCGGTTCAGCGCAGAGTCAAGCGTTAAACTTTGACGCACATTGTGGTGTTTGAAGCCATATTTTCAGTGTTGCCTTAGTAAACAAGAGTTTAGTGCTTTTCAGTCGGTCAACACGAATGTACCCAAAAGAGATGGGTTATGCCCTAATCCTGAAATAAATTACATGAGATTAATAAAACACCAGGATGACCAGTTTCGATCGTCAAGCGATCATCATCAGATCCAATACACTTAGGCTATAAAATCTATGTTTGAAATACAGGTGAAAATATTTACAATATGTACAATTATTTAGTTGCAGTATTGGTACTGCAACTGTCAGTGTATGCTAAATGCAGTATATATGTTAGGTGAAATGCTAAATGGTGATGGCTATCCGGAGATTGTACTTTAGAGAGATTATATGGTTGTAAACTATGGTTAAACTATAAAATTTTAGGCTAACTACTTATCTGATTGTCTTCCGTACTACAGCTATTCGCAGTTTCCGTGCTCACTTGAACTCGCTGTGTGGTCGACTGCGGTGGTTATCTTAACGACTGGTTTTTCCCTGCCTTCCCCCCCTGTCCCTACGTGCTGTGGGGAGTGATCGCGATGTGTTTATGTGAGGTGTTGCCAACCTAGATAAGATGTATGTTATTGAATGAGGTGGATCTACAACTATTAAAGACCGTGGATTAGTCCTCGCCACGCGTGGAGCATAACCCATTCGAACTAAGCGTTGACGGTCTTATGAGGACGTCCCGGCACCTTTAATACTGCCTCTAATATGGGCCTTGGTTTATTGCAGAAGAAATGTACATCGTACACCTGATCCAGATAACATTTACCTATTAAAAAAACCCTAATTTCCCCCCTTTTTGTTATCTAGCTTGGCTGTGTCGCTAAATTGTGTTTTGTTTCCGACAGGGTGTGTTTTTTAGTAGCGTGAAGAGGGGTGAGCTCTCCATGAACGTGTGTTCATTTAGATTGTTGGGATTGTTTCGTTTGGCTAGGTGTATCTCGATTGCTTCCTTTATGTCAAGAGTTCTGCCTTTCGATTCGTGATGGATTATTTTAAGGTCCGACTCTATGTTGGTAAAGCTATGCCCTGCGTCACACATATGTTCGCACACGGATGAATGTGTTCCGTATCTTATCGCATTTCTATGTTCATTATAACGTGTGTTTACTCGCCTTCCACTCTGCCCGATGTAATTAGCTTGACAATCGGTGTCTTGGCACGTTACATCGGGCAGAGTGGAAGGCGAGTAGACACACGTTATAATGAACATAGAAATGCGATAAGATACGGAACACATTCAGCCGTGTACGAACATATGTGTGACGCAGGGCATAGCTTTACCAACATAGAGTCGGACCTTAAAATAATCCATCACGAATCGAAAGGCAGAACTCTTGACATAAAGGAAGCAATCGAGATACACCTAGCCAAACGTAACAATCCCAACAATCTAAATGAACACACGTTCATGGAGAGCTCACCCCTCTTCACGCTACTAAAAAACACACCCTGTCGGAAACAAACCACAATTTAGCGACACAGCCAAGCTAGATAACAAAAAGGGGGGAAATTAGGGGTTTTTTAATAGGTAAATGTTATCTGGATCAGGTGTACGATGTACTTTTCTTCTGCAATAAACCAAGGCCCATATTAGAGGCAGTATTAAAGGTGCCGGGACGTCCTCATAAGACCGTCAACGCTTAGTTCGAATTGGTTATGCTCCACGCGTGGCGAGGACTAATCCACGGTCTTTAATAGTTGTAGATCCACCTCATTCAATAACATACATCTTATCTAGGTTGGCAACACCTCACATAAACACATCGCGATCACTCCCCACAGCACGTAGGGACAGGGGGGGAAGGCAGGGAAAAACCAGTCGTTAAGATAACCACCGCAGTCGACCACACAGCGAGTTCAAGTGAGCACGGAAACTGCGAATAGCTGTAGTACGGAAGACAATCAGATAAGTAGTTAGCCTAAAATTTTATAGTTTAACCATAGTTTACAACCATATAATCTCTCTAAAGTACAATCTCCGGATAGCCATCACCATTTAGCATTTCACCTAACATATATACTGCATTTAGCATACACTGACAGTTGCAGTACCAATACTGCAACTAAATAATTGTACATATTGTAAATATTTTCACCTGTATTTCAAACATAGATTTTATAGCCTAAGTGTATTGGATCTGATGATGATCGCTTGACGATCGAAACTGGTCATCCTAGTGTTTTATTAATCTCATGTAATTTATTTCAGGATTAGGGCATAACCCATCTCTTTTGGGTACATTCGTGTTGACCGACTGAAAAGCACTAAACTCTTGTTTGACGCACATCCTTTCCAACCCGCACCAAATCGACAAGGTCAAGAGACGAGCACGCCGACGCATAACTATATGCCGAATTCGTTCAGACCCGCGCACACGCAGGGGAACGTGACTATTATCCGTTCACGAGAGGAGCAACCAGCTCGATTCTCAGGCACTGGAAGTGGTATCACTCCAGTAGAGTTTTTGGCGAATGTGGAAAGCTACTTAAGAGACACGATGGTAACTCCGGAGAGAGAACTCCGAGTTATTGAGCGTTTGCTTGAGGGGCAAGCCAGCACTTGGTTTAGAGCCTTCCGTTACTCATTTGCAGGCTACCAAGATTTTAGAGAAGCCTTGATGAGGACTTACTGGTCAAGCGACATCCAGCAGAGTATCAGAGCTGAGATGTACACTCGCCGATACAGCTTAAACACTCCAACGCGCTATGCGAACTACTTCGCGACCCAGCTTGCGAAACTCCGTTGCTTACAACCCCCACTGTCAGAGCAAGGCCTGGTAAACACCATCGTTTGGCAATACCCGCCAGACGTGCAACGTGTATTGATCTCTGCTGGAGCATCCACTTTTCAGCAGTGCGATCAAATCTTGCGACGATTGGACGCTAACACCGAACAGTTTCCGACACACCGTCAGCAGAAGGCTGACAGGCGAGAAGAGCGACATGTCAACTTGACAACTGTGGACAAAATGTGCCAGACGCCACAGCAGACACAGACTCAAGAGAGCTCTGGACAGCGCAATGACTATAATCGTGGTCGGAGAGAATGGAACAACACTCCATATGCTAGCGAATAGAGAGATGACCGTCGTAGTCACTGGAATCGACGCTTCGATCGAGGTACGAACGAAGACCGTCGTCACGATAACGACCGCCGAGGGAATAATAGCCGGAACCCTCAGCACGGAAGTATCCGTAGGGATTACCGCTATAGCAGAGGTTACAATAGGGGTCGAGACCCCAGATACCAGACCGATCGAGACTGGAGAGGAAGAGCACGGGAGAGTCGTGAATACCTTCAGCAACTCCGAGAACGTCAAGAAATACAAGAAGGGGGAGATCAGAACCCTACTTCGAGGGAAACACGTAATACGGCGGAAGAAACGGAGCGAAACCAGCCCGGTACTTCCCGCCAAGAAAGGAAAAAAAAACGGCGAAAAACCAGTAGATTCTTACCCGATTGAGCACAGAGTAACTGCCACCATCTTACTCTGGGAGCCAATTCAGGAAGATCTATTAGACGAACGACGAACGACGAACCACAACTACGAATTGACGCGTCTACCGAAGATTGTAGCTACCCTGAATGGATGTAACGTAGTCATTCTCATCGATACTGGGGCGATGATAAGTGTCATTTCCGCCGATTGCCATGCCAGACTGAAAGCAAACTCTGAGGTGACAGAGCTGCCAGTTTCTGCAGTAAGAGTCAGAGGAGTCATACCTGACCGTGTTGTAACGTGCAAAATCCAGATTCTATGCACTTTGAAAATTTCGAGCCACGTGTACTTGCACGAATTTCTTGTGATGAAAGGCTTGCATCATGATGCCATATTGGGTGCAGACTTCATTCGGAAGTATGATGGAATCATTGATATGGGACGTAATACGGTCGAGTTTAGGCCGAACGAACACATTCAAATGAACTTAGTAGAGGAAGAACCGGAATTTGTATCCGAAGTCAACGTTGTTGAGAATTTAAATGGCAAGGAAATTGAGGAGACACAAGATGCCGACGAAGAGGCAGAACCATTATCAGCACCCATACGAGAGAAACTAGATGCAATATTAAGCGAATACGAGGATATATTCGACACCACACCTGGTGAGATATTGGACTACGAGTATAATCTTGTACTACTGGATGATTCCCCATTCCAGAAGAAGATTTATCCTATCGCAGAGAAACACCGCGAGGAAGCTGCTAAGAAGATCCATGAGATGGAAGCAGCAGGTACAATCAAGAAGTCACCGACTCCTTTCTTGAATCCTATAACACCTGTGGTTAAGGTGGATGGAAGCTTGAGACTTTGTCTCGATTCAAGGGCCTTAAATGAACGCTTAGCTCCTGAGCATGACAGACCGCCCAAGATTAGGGACATCCTCAGGAAGTTCAAGGGAAAGAAGATATTTTCGTCATTGGACTTAGTACAATCCTACTACCATATCAGATTATCTGAGCATACTCAGAAGTATACAGGGTTTCTGTTCGATCAGACCACCTATGTCTTTCGAAAACTACCTTTTGGAGTGAAGAATGCCGGAGCTGCATTAATTAGAGCACTTGATGCGACGCTAACTCCTGAAGTAAAACAGAAGGTGATATATTACGTGGATGACATCGTCGTAGCTTCGGAAACGGAGGAGGAACATTTAACAAATTTACGCCTTGTTTTTGAGAATCTTCGACAGGCTAATTTCAAAGTGAAGTTCGACAAGTGTCGATTCTTCCAGAGAGAAGTCAAATTTCTGGGACACATAATTAATGGAGATGGATGCAGGCCGAATCCGGCAAAGATCATAACCGTTGCTGCATTTCCATTACCAACCCGTGTGAAACACGTGAGGCAATTCCTAGGAATTCTCCAATACTTTGCTGCTCATTGTGAGAGGTATTCTGAGACTGTCGCACCACTGCAAGGTTTACTGAAGAAGAATTGCAGATGGGCTTGGAATGACAAGTGCGAGACAGCTTTCAGAAAAGCTAAACAGATGCTGGATGTTTCAATTCAGTTAGAATATCCAGACTACTCCCGGAATTTTACTCTAGAAGCTGATGCATCTGCGATTGGAATAGGTGCCATCCTACTGCAGGAGGATGATGAGAAGAGACGTCATTACATCGCTTTCTTAAGTCGACGTTTGAGAGCGCATGAATCTCATTATTTCACCACTGAGATTGAAGCACTTGCGATTGTCTACGCACTTGAGTACTGGCAGAAACTTTTGTTAGGCCAGAGGATTATTGTGAGGAACGATCACCATGCGCTGACCTTCATTTTACGAACAAGACTGGCAAGCGACAGGATCACACGTTGGACGCTGTTTCTCCAACAGATTGACCTGGAAATTGTTTACCGACCAGGCAGAGAGAATGTGTTGGCCGACATTCTCAGCCGGAATCCTGAAGCCACTGTGAATGCCATTGACATCGAGGGAGAATGCGAGGAACACCTTTGCCGACTTCGTCATCTACCTGAAAGACAACGACGTGAGGAGGAACTCAGGCATATTATCCGTTTCCTGGAACGACGAATGGATCCACAGGATGCTCACTATGCGAGGATTGCTGCTGTTGCAGATGACTATTTGATCTATCATCGTGTCTTGTATAAGTTTGTGGACGAGGACCACACTCAGCTGCGTGCAGTTATCCCGAGGAGATATCAAGAATCTGTTATTCTTATGGTTCATCTATCCATTGGACATGGTGGGACAGACAAGACCATTGAAACCATCAAGGAGTCTTTTACTTGGAAAAGGCTAGGAACCACCGTTAGACAGTGTTTACGTGCTTGCGACGCATGCCAGCGAACAAGTACACGTAACACTTGTTGAAGGAACCACCTAGACCCATACTCCCAACTCAACCTAGAGAATTATACGCACAGGACCTTTATGGCCCAATATCTAAGGCCCGTCGTGGGAATCGCTTCATTGTTGTAACTATTGATGTGTTCACGAAATATACGATGCTTCATCCGATTCAGAAAGTCACCGCACACCAGATTATCCAGAGAATTAGACGACAAGTGATACCGGAGGCAGGAAAGCCACAATTCCTGTTGACTGATCATGGATCACAGTACACCTCCGCACAATTCGCCAATGCTAAGAACGAGTTGGAGATAGGTCATGTTTTATCGTAAATTCGCCATCCGGAGAGCAACCCAGCAGAATGCGTAATGTCTACTATTGCAAAATTCTGTCGACTGTATTGTCAGGAAGAACACTGGCGATGGACCGAAGTCCTAGTTATTATGGCGAAATGTATTAATTCAACAGTCCATGAGAGCACTGGTCAAATAACCATGGTTTTGCATTTGAACCAGATGCCGATGAGAATATGGAATCGTGTGATTGTAAATCCACCTTGTTTACAACCATCACACGCCAGCAGACTTTTAGCTGCAAGGGATACCTTGGACAGACAAGCTGCCAAACGCTTGAGAAGAACCAGACGCCAGAGATTCAGAGAACCATTAGTCGCGGAAGACCTTGTCCTTATAAGGAGACCCGGAATTTCAAGTCCTATAGACCGCATATATGGGAAACTTCTGTCTTTATATTATGGCCCCAGTCGTATCCGACAGCCTCTGAACAATGGAAGTTACATGATTGAAGACATTCGGACAGGAGACCGCATTGCAACCTTCAACGCAGCTAATCTAAAAAAATATCACTTATGAATGAACTTTGAGTCAAATAAAAATGTCGTCCCAACATTTTATTTGAAACGACGGAGAGGCAGATGAACCCGCTGAGCTAAGGTTCATGTGATATTTTTCACGACAGCACCTTTATGATGGGATGTACTACCTTTGAACACACCCAGAAAGCTACGAGAAGCCGAGAGCTTATACAATTCTCTTTGAAGTAGCGGAGAATCGCACTTTTGACTTTGGTGAAGTCTGCTAATTATTTATCTGAGGTCTTATTAATCAATTTTATCTTTCCACGAGACTCAGAATATTCAATTTCGTCATTCAGCATTATTGAAACATTTTTGAGAATGTTTTTTTCGCTTTAAGGTAAGGTAATATCATTGCAGATACGCAAACAGGAATGTAAGTAGTCGCTCAACGACTTACTTTGACGACTTGCTTCCACGAGGAACGCAGTTCCTTGCACTACGTCTGGAGAATCCGCCCTGTGTAGGCGTGTCGCATTAGACGTGGCAAACAGTCCGCTTTTCAGCGTGGAAATCATTATCGGGTACCATCGAGCACAATTAAACTACGAATCACTGTTGTTGATGTGCAGTGATCAACACGAATTATAAAGTGAATCATTTGGCAAGTATTGTGAAATTTACGACATTACTCTAGCACCACATTTTTTCACCCACGTGTTTGATGGAGGGCCGAGAGCCTGGTGCGAAAATATACAGGTAAATGTGATATTATTACTTTAAACAAGTGTGATTATAAAAGTACATTATACACAGATTGCTACGGTGAATTTATCTATAATAAAACGACACCCATTTCACGGATGCCACGTGATAGAAAAAGTAGCGTCTGTACACATGTGGAACCGCAAAACAGTGCATTGCCATTTATCATTTACATCTGCAAAGTGTAGAGGATGTGTTACCAGTTATATTTAAAGCCTGTGATATCTGCGACGAATACTGAAATTTTCAAGTGATAATAATGAACTACTACAAGTCTTATACTACCGCCCACGTGGTCAACTTTTTCAACACCATGTTCGAGGCCGAGACCATGGGCTAATGCCATTATGGTATGAGGGAGATGTCTCGGATGGTACCAGCTTGCTTATGGAACTTCTAGAACATCGAACGAGAAGGAAGGAACCAATGATGCCTTTCCTAGGCATGTCCAGTCCATTCACGAGGTCAACTACAGGGACAGACCGAACCTTGGTCTTTGGGAGAGCCCAGATGGAAGTTATGATGAGGACGATGCCAATCCTGAAAGCCAGATGTGCTTTTGTTCAACCCTTGTCGTTGGACAGAGAGCTAAGTGTGAGCTCCTTCATATCGTGAGTTTTGTACAACCCATCCTTGTTCTAGTTTCTGGTGGTATAGTTAGATTAGTGTAGTTTGTGAACCAACCGAACTTAGTGACAGCCATTTCATAGGTAGGGAATGTAATTAGTCTAATTGGATGTCATTTATCTACAGTGATTGTGAGTCATCCTTGGGTCTGACATTTTGGTCAACCCTGGTGCAGCTTGATGGACGTCGTAGGACGCCAATTTCTGTCTATTGCTAAACGTGACTGTAGTCATTTTTAAGCTACTTTGTTTAACCCTATCTGGGGTGATTTTCAAGTCTTTGCAGACTCTAGTTATGGCAATCTGATGCCATAGTTATATTTCTTTAACTGCACTTTTTGCAGCCAGTCAATGTTACACCCCTGACTTCGTTAGAGTAGTCGTATCATTTTGGTAATCGACTGTAATTACCAGTTTTGTAACTGCATTATATTTCATTAGAGATGAGCTCTGATAGCCATCCAGGTCATGTGTAGACCTTATAAGTAGAAGGGACGTTTTGTCGTTGCCTAGCATCGAACCCAGTTCCCAACGTATCATTAAGCAGATCCAGCAGAGAGTGGCATTTGCGCCACAATTATGATTTTGTTGTGTCAAGTGTGATGACACGTATTTATTTGATATTTGATACAAGCAACTACTGAAGTGTATTTTATCTTTGAGAGCAGAGAGCTCCAGCAATGAGTGACATTGCTACCTTTTAAACGTCTTTGATGTGAAAGACAGAGTTATGTGATTGTATTCAGATTTATAGCGTGCTTTTTATGCACATATTCTTCGAGGTTTATAACCTATGACAAAGGTACTATTATGAGGCCAGTTTTACAGTTATTATCTTGCTTAAATTGCCGGCCTAGTTAGAGTGTTGTGTCATACAGCGCAGGAATCTTGTAGCCTGCGGCGACACGAACAGGTTTTGTGACTCAGCGCCCGTGTGAGAGCGCATGCTTCTAAGTGAGACAGAATGCTTTTAGCATTCACTTTCCATTTCATTGCAATTATAGCTTATGGAACCCAGTGTCCATTCTTGTATCTGCTCATATGTTCTGTAGATTGTTATTTGTTAGTTAAACGCTGTTGCGTGTACCGTTGTTTTGACGAGTACAGTTATGTTTAGGTTTTCTATAGTACGTTGTAGGCTAGCCCCGCTAGGGATGTTTTTCATGTATGAAGGTATTTTTGTGTACCATGTCAGGGACTGTTCCCGTGGACCAGATATTTAGGGAGGGTAACTGCTTGTGTCCAGGCCCGTCCCAGAGTTATTGAACGCGAGCTGTGCGCCGCTGGTAACTTGTGTTATTGTGTGTCCGAGTTGTTGTTGCTCGTTGATTGTATTCCGACTTTTGAGTCGAGGCTTTTTGGCAGAGATGATCTCAGGGAAACACTCCGTGCCCAGGGTTGTCAGTATTATTCACCAAGAACCAACGATAACCTAAACCGACACCTTAATAATAAAACGCATAATTTTGATAAACAAAAGCTAACTAACGAATCCTTTCTGCTTAACCTTGTTCATTTGCATTTGGAACCTGCTGACATAGCCGTGCTAATGAAGGTATTTCCTGGAGGAAATGACTTGAGGACAGCTGACACTTTTTGTTGCGACTGAAGCTTGCTCGAACCTTGAGTTCGTAGCTGGTGGAGCGCATGCCATACGATGTTAGACGTGGTCTTCACTACGCAGTCGTCACCGTAATTACACACATTAGATGACTATGGCTTACAAACAGTAAACCAAGGTGCAGGCAGGCATTTGAATAAAACTGTGGTTTTTGTTATTTACTTATTATGTAAAAGTGTACGAATCCTCTGTGTTACCCTTTTGTGTGCTGATTAGCACCTAGTTATAAAAATGACTTAGATGTTTTTTCTATGGCTGGTCACTTAGCTTTGAATGTAATTGTTTGATATTACGGACGTCACCGCCGTAAATTTTGTTATTAATTGATAGGACTTAGCTAGATGAATTAACGTTAAATGTAAATGTGGAGATGGTATCATCCTAACTTAGATTTGTTTTGATACCCTGTTAAATGTAAATTCTGATATTAGCTTGATCTTGTAACTTGACCTAGGGATTTGCGTCGTACCATTTTCCTAGTGTTGCTGTTGTTGCTTTATTATTGTGAGACAGATCTTTCGCGAGGGTTTACTGTAACTTCTCAGGTAGGGACCTGCTCCTTATTTTTGATTATTTATTAGCTTGCGGATTAGCCGATAGAAACCCTCCGAACTAGGCTAGGGGTTTGTAAATTTTACAATAATTTTTCACGGTGTTTTACAAAAGTCTGGATGTTTCTTTCTCAGTCTTGTTTTTAAGGTGAACCTTTCCTTAGGCAGTCTATGACCTTCGTCACCATGTACCACGATCCCCGTGGACTACAGTTTCTCGTGCCACTTTGGCCTATTTGGACGTTCACCTGATACTCACGGCAGTTAGGTCCGACGGATGAGATGTTAGGGAAGTCATTGCGGTTGTTGGCTATCCTGGCAGCTCCTCTGACGGGCTCAATATATAAACCAATACAAAAAGCCAATACAAAAAAGCCAACATAAAAATCCAACACAAAAGCCAACGAAAAGGCCACCTTAAACGCCAATATAAAGCCAATACAAATGCCAACATAACACTCAATACAAAAGCCAATTCAAAAATCCAACATAAAAGCCAACATAAAAAGCCAACATAAAAGGCAATACATTAAATCCAATACAAAAGCCAACATGAAGGCCAATACAAAAGCCAATACAAAAAGAATACATAAACCAATACAAAAGCCAACATAAAAGCCAATACAAAAAGCCAACATAACAAGCCAATACAAAAAAGCCAACATAAAAAGCAAATACAAAAAGCCAACATAAAAAGCCAACGTAAAAAGCTTACATAAAACCAACTTAAAAATCCAACACGAAAAGCCAACCCAAATCCAACATTAAAGCCAACATAAAAAGTCAACAAAAAGCCAATATATAAAAGCCAATAAAAAAGCCAACACAAAAGCCAACATAAAAAGCCAACACAAAGAGAGCCAACATAAGAGCCAATACATAAACCAATACAAAAAACCACTACAAAAAGCCAACACAAAAGCCTACATATAAGCCAACATCAGGTCAATACAAAAGCCAATACAAATAGCCAACATAAGAAGCCAATACAGAAAGCCAACATAAAAGCTTATACAAGAAGCCAACATAAAAAGCGAACTTAAAAAGCCAACATAAAAGCCAATAAAAAGCCAACATTAAAGCCAATAAAAAGCCGACATTAATAGCCAAAACAAAAAAGCCAGCATAAAAAGCCAACTAAAGTCCAACATAAACAGCCAACATAAAAGCCAATATAAAAGCCAATAAAAAGCCAACATAAAAGCCAACATAAAAAGCCAACACAAAAAGCCAAAAAAGTCAACATAAGAGCCAATACACAAAGCCAACATAAAAAGTCAATACAAGAAGCCAACACAAAAAGCAAAAAAAAACCATAAAAGCCAACATATAAATCCAATACAAAAATCCAACACAAAACGCCAACATAAAGCCAACATAAAAAGCCAACACAATAAGCCAACATAAAAATTCAACATAAAAAGCCAATATAAAAAGACAACGTAAAAAGCCAACATTAAAAGCCAACATAAAAAGTCAACAAAAAAGCCAATTCAAAAAGCCAACTTATAAGCCAACATGAAAAAGCCAACATATAAGCTAAAACAAATGCCAACACATAAGCAGATGTTAGCCTTGACTAGGCTAAATAAGAGGACCATTAGCAAGAATACAATCAGTTGACTACTACGTCTTACAGTGTTCACATCGTAAAAGACCGTCTCACCGACCAGTGGACAGCCTTGTCATAAGCAGTAAACAGCTGTAACTGTAAACCTCAGCAAGAATACCATCTTTCCATTACCAGAACAGTTGTAACCTTTATAGTGTGAACATCATACTGACAGGTCAGTTACTACTATGGAACCTACGACAACCAACAAGGGAAGCCAACGTGCACTCTATCAAGACTACTCTTATAACTATAATCGCCAGTATGTGCATGGAATAATATTCTGGCGATGCTCAAAAGAGAGGTCAAAAGGGTGTCGCGGTGACCTAAAAAGTAAAAATGGAGATGATGATGATGATGCTTATGATGATGATAGAGATAAAGATGAAGTTGATGCTGCTTATGATGATGATAGTGATAATGATGGAAAGGAAGAGGATGACGTTTTCATGCCTAATGTTCGCCAAGGAAAAAAATAATAATAATAATAATGTTATTGGTTTTACGTCCCTTTTAACGACTCTGGCTTTTAGAGACGCCGGGGTGCCGGAATTTTGCCCCGAAGGGGATCTTTAACGTGCCAGTAAATCTACTGACACGGCTCCCTCACATTTGCGCACCCTCAAATGCCAGCTGACTGCGCCAGGGTACGAACCTGCAGTCATGGAAAGAAGATCTACAACAAGCGTTGTGTTTAAAAAAAACAAGCAAAGGGAAAAAGTGGTATTCATACTCAAGAAAAAAATAGGCAACAAAAAATAAATAAAACCAAACTGTACAATTTATAACAAAAAATAAAAAAATGTATTATGTGTAAATATTGTAAATATATTTAAAATGAATAAACAATATTGTATGGCCACTGCTTGTAATTTTTTTTTAATTACTACCCACCTCCCACTCCTGATCCAATCTGTTAAACTCTAGTAATCTTGAGACATTGCCCTTAGGTAGCCGAAACTAGGTAGCCAAAAGTATAGTATAACCCCTGTATTACCTATATGCTTTGGGATAAGGTATACAGCCTTGTTATATGTAATGAAATATTGTGTTTCGCAAATATAAACTTTCGATAAGGACTAAATCAAGAACATGTAAACAACAAAATTGGAAAATCCATGTTTTCATATTGACCACATTCAAAAACTTAAAACTGAAATTTTAACAAGTGTAAATGTAAATTGGCAAATTGTAATGTGTGAAATTTGAAAATGAAAAGAGAAAAATGAATAAAAGCTTTTACTTTTTAAAACTTAACTGACTTTGTAATCCTAAGCTTGTTGTGCGTAGCGAACATCTTGTACAGTAGACACAGTGCAAGTGTTAGCTTTACCTTACTCTCTACAAGACTAGCATAAAGATAGTTGCGTGTGGCCTTATATACGTTGGGTGGGTTGATTAGCCTTTGGCTTAGGTTATAAAGTTAGATTAGGTAAAGTTATGTTAGGACATGTTTTGTTAGGTGAACTGAGGTTAGTTGAAATTAGGTTAGGTAATGTTAAGTTAGGTAAAGTTAGTTAGTAGTTAGTAATTGTTGTTTTAAGGGGCGGAACTACGAGGTCATCTGCCCTTAGGTAAAGTTTGGTTAGGTAACGTTGGGTTAGGTATACTTAGGTTAGCATGCCATGTGTGTAAATGGTTGTGTGCAGTGACCATTTTGTGCATTAGCTCTTTGCTAAAGTAATAAATTAAATATTAAGTGAATAAAAATTTATAAGTTAAAAAAATAATTTAAAGATAAATTGTTAGCTCTGTGACCATGTAGTTTGGTCTTTTTCGCAAAATGTAAAGTGTAAAATTTAAAATAAAAAAATAAAATTTAAATTAAATCCAAAATCAAAAAATCTAAAATAAAAAAAATCTAAAATCTAAAACCATAATCTAAAATCTTAAAATGTAAAATATAAATATCTAAAAATCTAAAAACTAAAACTTAAATTTTAAGTCTAAAATGTAAAAAAAGAAAATATTACATGCATTAATTTATATCTTTAAATGATGCTTCTGTGGGTTAGGTTAGGTTAGGTTAGGTTAGGTGAAGTTAGGTTATGTTAAGTTAGGTTAGGTTAAGTTAGGTTAGGTGAAGTTATATGAGGACATGTTTGGATTGGTGAACTGAGGTTAGGTGAAGTTAGGTTAGGTTAGGTTAGGTTAGGATAGGTATGTGACCTTGTAGTTAACTCTTTTCGGAAAATCTTAAATGTAAAATCTAAAATCAAAAAATCTAAAACTAAAATCTAAAATCCTTAAATGTAAAATCAAAACAAAATCTAAAACTTAATATCTTAAAATCTAAAATATTAAAATTAAAAATATAAAATGTGAAATTAGAAATGGTATCATATTAGTGATGCTACATAAACGTATGGTGACCGGATTCACATGGTCAAAACTTACACAAAATTAAGCCCTAGTGCACACACGTAGTCGTATCAGACACTACATATCACTTACCTGTGAGAAGCCCACACACGCACAACACGCTCAGTGCTCACTTGGAAAGAAGCAGATACATCTTGAATCTTTAAATAGGACGGTATGCTAGATCTTAACTGAGGTCAAACACAGCAAAGCCAAACAACAACTATCTACCTAAATTAAACAAGAGGTACGGTACGTTACGGTATTTGATATGTGGAAATCTAAGTCGTTTACATGTTGGACACTCCACAATAAACATGTACAGCGTGATCCGATTCATCACGGAACAGTAAAATGGGTTGCCTACCCATCAGGAATCGGCTTGAAATCTGCTCGCAGCCCGCTAGCGACGGGGCTGAGTTCGATTTCACTGATTGCCGCTGTGCATGCTTTTTATAGATTCCACTAACATGATGATGATGAATCCATTATAGTCGGCTTGGCACGGCAATCCAAACACTTTCAAACAATTTGCACACAAAAAGCAAAAATTCACCATTTCAAAATCCTCCAATTATCTTACGACAGTCCGCTCTAAGTAGATGCTACACCGTCCAAGGATATATATTGTCTTACAGCTCCCAATCAAAAGTCTTCAAAAAATATAGTTAACTTGGTTAATTATAATCATTCTTACATCATTTTGCACCCGAAGTTTAGTGCCCACTGCCCATCAGCAGCTTGGTGGTGATATCACAATGTGATCTTTACACAATAGCACACGGCGCTAGTTCATTACAATATTGCAGACATGACCAATTGCACGAGGTGTACTTTTCCACTCAGTACATTTGTCACGTGGGAATACTTATTAGCAATGTTTCGGGGATATCCATCATGGGAAGCTCCCAGCTCGACGGTAAGAATAAGTAGCTACCACCTACTAGTGACCTCGGTAACCACAGAATAGCCGAGCGCTAGAGGTGCGCTCTATTGGAATAGAGTGGTACTGATTACCGAGTAGTTCTATCACGTCCATTGCATAGCGACACCCAACTACTCGTGGTATGACTAGACTTCAGACTAGAGCCTTTCCATAACTATTTATCTATGTGACCACACCCAAGTACATGTGGCATGAGGCTTTCATTAACTTTTTAATTGTGACGTGGGCATTTCCAAGGCTCACTTATTATTTGAGGTGATATAGTTCTGAGCTTTCTTCATTAGATCTGGGTACCAAATTTCAACATTAAAACAAACCAATTTTAAGAATAAAAGTCGAAAAAATAGATTGCATTTGCGTTGAACTTATATAGGTGCTAACGGACGGTTAAAAGCGATTTTGACAATAAGTGTTCCTTGAAAACATAAATTTTGAAACTAGGGTAAATGGCAACATTTATTGACAAATACGTGAGTCTTAAGCTTTGGAGAATCATACCTTCAGGATGGAGGTGGTAGAGATTGGAATTGATTGGTTGATTTTCGTAATGACCCAAAAGGATTAATGGAGTGGGAGCAGTTAAGATCACGAACATATGTACAAGACTGAGATGGTTTATTCATGTGATGAGGAGGGATGATGAATGTGTAAGAACAAAGGTAAATGTAGATACATGATCAGGGAAGGACGAAGAGTGCGCAGCCAAAGAGCACGTGATGGGGGATCTGGGCTTGAAATACTTGGCTACTGATATGGCTCAAGACACGATTGCATAGAAATGACACATTATTAATTATAACTACACTTAAGAGGATTGAGATGAAGGAAAGAGAAGAAGGGGCACTTATGAATAATACAGGTACTGTTTATAGGGTAAAATTTTAATTCGTAAAAAAAGTAGTTTTTTACACCAGTTCAATTCTCAAAAGTTGGCATTGCTTCCTAAGTTCTATTATGGATGCATTTGATCCATTATGTTCATATTTGTTTGGTGTTGTTGGAACACAGGCATCTCAGTCAGCATCCTTGTGCACTGTTATGCTTCAATGTGCCTGATAATGTGTGCTAACGTTGTTATAAAATATTATTATTACTCTTTGTTTATTATTTTGCTTATTTTTGTTAAAAATAATGTTAGAATGTACTGTACATAATTTCAGAAAGACTCTACACATGTTATGAATTTCCTTTCAATTCCTGCTCAATAGTATAACTAGTAAATTTACAATTATTTCATTGAATTACTAAAATTTGATGACGAAAGGTGGAAATAGGATATTTAATTCATAAAGAGCAGGGAGAGAAATCACACATGCCACTAAAAGGTAGGTACAACCTTGTGTGTGGCAAGCAAATAACTCAGTACGATTTCTTTGAGATTGTTGTATGTCTTTGTATAATAACACGTTCTATTTATATATTTCACGAACTAAAAATAATGACTGAGAAAGCAAAATAAAATTTGCGTGTGTATGAATTTGCAGGCCCAACTAATTATATGTTCAATTTTCATTTTGTTTTCCGAGAGAAAATATTTAATGTGAATCTTTAGGTTTGCTTGATTTTCTGTGAATTGTACTAATTTAAATGGGAGAATTGGTGAGAAACGCAGAACGTTAGGTTTTGCTATATTTAACTATGGTTGGTATAACACAACTTAGAGTGATTTGCTGTAAGAGTTTTGATTTCATACCCGTGATTTACGACTTGAATTCTATTTCTATTTTAAATAAATGTATTTGTATATTTCAGAAGCATACAATTATTTGACGTTGAAGACACTTGCCTCTGCATACAGTCTCATAGTCAGATACAATTTAACTTTCTTCAACATTATTCGCAGTATGAGATTCTCAACTACTTTCAGAACGTTTTTAGAGGCACCTGCCTAGGCAAGAATACCATTGGCCCTATGAAAGAACTGACTCAACTAGATCATTGTAAATGTCGCTTACTAATTCGTAATTGAAAATATGTTCAGGTTGCAAAATATGTTGATTATAATCTAAAATTATAACCTAAGAATAATAATTATTCTTATAAGGCCTGATAAAAACGTTTCGGTTTGAGGGCGTTTTTACCGGAATGTCTGCAGCCAGTGAATACGACGTTGAACGCCGAACAAAAAGCACTCAGGATGGTTGTTTGCCTGCAGGCAGTGGATACCCTGGGCGTTGAATGCCGACCAAAAAGAGTGACAGTCAGTCTGAAAGACTAGACTTTATATAATTTTAAATGTTACAAATGCTGAAAAATGCTGGAAAGGTTGGAGTCTTCTCGCTTCGCTCGAAGCCAAAGGCTCTTAACATGTTAGAAAATTATCTGCATAATACTTACCTTGCTTTATAATACTTAACCTTGTTTCAAATTACTGGAAAGTCATCGTATGTTTTCTCTGCGACACTGAAACTTGCAGTAAAATCTTGTTTTTTTTTTTTTTTTTTTTTTTACTTTTTACGTGCCCTATACGCTTTATCGTTGAGCAGCCATCTTGTCGTATAACTGTACATCTCCCAGTCACATGTTTTCAAGATGCATTGCGGGTTGCTGATTCAATCTCCTAAGCTCGCGTCAATGGGACATCGCTCTGTACTGCAAGTTGAAATGCTGCCATAGAAATGCCAAATAAAAGTCTCAGCCACGTCAGGGTTCCAATACATTGCAAAATACTGGCACAGTACCCCAACCCATGTGGGACACACTCGAGGGCCCGCCCTATAATCCTTATCTATCGCCATGCGATTATCACGCCTTGGGTCCCTTAAAAAGGCCTTGAAGGGTCGACGATTCCTGTCGGATCTTCTACCTGCTGCGTCGGTGGTATGATTGCCTCAATGCTCACGGCAAATTTGCCTTATTAACATACCGATTCTTGACTGTATGACCGCCAAACAAAAACTTTTTGATCACGCTTTATATTTTATTTTTAAGGTGGTTGCATTAACTTTTTCATTTCAAATCACCATCTCAGTGTTTGCAGTTTACAGGACCACAACGTTAGCATTCGTTTCCTCGTCCTACCGTGAAGCATGCCTTAGCTAAATCGGCTACGGAGTCTAGTCTTTGCAAAGATGAGCTGTATTAATGCGCAAGGCTCGGACATTACATGATATGTAGATCAAACTGCAGCAGGGGCTTCGTGAGTTACAGCTGGAAACTTCCCTTTTAGAACAAATCAAAGCAGGTGCTGACAATTTACTAACTAACTTTCGGAATGATAAAAGCTTTTGTACCGACCAAACGCTAAGCTTCCATGAATTTAAGTTCCCACTACAATGTAACTTGGTTCAGTAGCTGAGGGTCGATAATCCAGCCCGCATTTGATAACCAATCACTGTATTAACCATCGCAGTGTAATATGCTGCAATTAAATTGTGTCCTCCAGCAAGTGCAATCAACACAATTAATTTTATTTGTGCTAAAACCATCACTTAGTTACCTCTACGTCAAACCGTTCCCTGATCATGTTTATCATTTAGTATTCCGCAATGACGATAAATGCCAGAATTAAGTGATTTTATGCCTAATGCTGTGTAAAGCAAGAATCTCAGTTACAAGCTACAAATTATTCCGCTGCACTACATTTTACAGAAATGCACTTCCTATTACAAAAAGGCAAGAAATTCAACAACTGCGAAGGAAAGGGGAATTTATTACATGTGGAAGTTTTTGTAATTTCGTTTCAGGGGCTTGGACATCGCGGTTATTCTTACCCCTGTACTGGGGTGTACTAAGAATTCGTCTGGTAGCATGTGTTATTGTTGTGCCTGTAGTAGTGTATGCATTTGCAATTCAGGTGAGGATTGGGAAGTAGGCGGCTATGTTCTTAAAGTTAGGATCCATCCCGACATTTCCTTGAAGTAGAAAAAGGAACAATGAAAACCTCTTCCGGGATAGCTGAGATATAAAATACAATCCACCTCATTTCAGCTTTGCTACAAGAAGCTAAACGCACCCCTCAGATCAGAATTAATTTTTTTGACGGAGCCGGAAATCAAGAACGGACCTTCGGGGTGACAGACAAAATTACTAGCCACTACACCAAGAGTTGGACAGGGGAATTATAATCAATCAATGTTACGAGATAAGTGTATTTTCTGCAAACATATGAAACGGTGCTTGTTCATATTTATTCTGTACATGGCCAAACATAATTTCAGCTGGGCTTTGCATTGAATTTCCAATTGAGGCATTTAATGTGCATTGAAATGGGTGTCATTTTAATTTCGAAGTTGTGAAAGTCGTTTGATTTTATTTTCTCTAGCCAGTTTTCAATATCTAATATCAAACAAGTAGTTCCGTGATGAACTAAAATGTAAGATACCTACCTAAAATAATAAATGTAACTACATAATTAAGTTGATAACGCTGGCATTTCTGATGTACCTAAAACATTGTAGCTCAATAGAGCACTACAGTTTGTTTGAAATAATTCCTTCCATTGGTTATGAGATACTGATAGTCTAAGAAACTATTGCTCAGGGAGAGTTGTAAGTTTGTTGTAACCTCAGAAAACGCATACAAATATATCCCTTACGGCAGGGCCGTCCAGCCATTGCGCACGTTGAGTGCGGCCGCGCTCGGGGAGCACTTGGCAGTCAGACTAGCTCTCCTTCCCCTACCACCACTACACTGTGGCAGCGAGGAGACCTGAGACAGACGGACGATGCTCAGACCAAGCTTTTGTGGGCTTGTTGACTTCATATTGAAAGGGCTGTTTTGCCATAAAAAATATACCGTATATACAAATCGAATGGCACGCTAATATATGGAATGTGCAGGAAACGAACACATGAGTTAAGTAAAGAATATTGTCATTTATTTCAAACTGAAATGTGAACATATTACAGAGGAAAATTCAACAACATTTTACCAATATGAGCAGATATTACAGACCTTGAGTGACTTTTGCTCCGTCGTTTGTACGAGCTTTTAGTTTTGGAGGAAACAATCTTCCCCGAATTGGGTGCAATATTTCTGGACACAGCTATTCGCAAACAATTGCGCAAGTTTCTATCGCTCATCGTTGCACGATGTTTACTTTAGGTAAGCTTAAGAACCGAAAAGAAACGCTCACAAATGTACGCTGAGCCAAACATTGCTCTCTTCGGCGCGGCGGGCAGATCACGCGCTCAACCAGACAAGCTCCTCCCACCACTACCGAAACTATCTTCCACCAAAGCGGTCGGAGCACTGGCTTAGAGCGAGGCCGGAGCGCTGTGTGGAATGCCCTGCCTTACGGCATACAATGTAAATACGGTATGTAATATTTTTTAGCTATCCATTAAATGATATCCATGTTACATGCAGTTAAACATTGATCTTCTTACCACGCGTAGAATCATGTTGGCAACGCTGTTGAGAATGGGTTGCTCAAAATAAATTTGAAATTGTTTGGTCCATACGTGTCTAAAGTCTTAAACTGTTTGCCTACATACACTATATTCTAATATATTAAATAGACTTCAGGGAGGCAGATTTTTTTTTTGTCTCAAGACCTCGAAAAAATGGATGATTTTTGCACTAAATGGCGCCTGAGGCCTAGCCCGCTTAAGACAGAAGTAGCTACGTTCCATCTCAGTAATAAGTACGCAAACTACCAGCCTATGATCAGTTTCAGGAACCACACACTGCAGTTCAATACAACCCCAAAAATACATGGGTGTAACGTTATACAGATTCTCGTACCGATGCCATCTCGAGAAACTTGCTGCTAAACGTAAAGCCGTAACAACTTGCTGGGTAGATCAGCTGGACTACATGGGGTGCAGGTGCGAATACGCTTCGTATAACTGCTTTAGCACTTTTATATTCGACTGCCGAGTACTGCTCTGCTGTGTGGTTGAATAGCTCCCACACTCGACTGGTTGATGTCCAGCTACGTCACTCAATGAGAGTTATATCTGGTACATTACACCCCACTCCTGTCCAGTGGTAACCGGTTCTGAGCAACATTGAACTTCCTTACATCAGACGAAAGAGATCCCTTGCTAGAGTATGGTCGAGGATTCTTATGAACAGCTGTCTTCCCATCCATCAAGACACAGACGAAAATGCTGTAACGAGACTGAAGTCTCGGAAACCTGCTTGGAGGACAGCCAAGGAATTAACTGCCATGCCTTTCAGACCTAAGGAGTCATGGAAACAAGAATGGTCTCAATCATACCCGTCTGGCATTTCCAACAATAAAACTGGCTGGGTTCAATCTCCCTCGCTTCACCTGGATCAAACTTAACAGGATACGCTGTGGTGTTGGAAGAAGTGCTTCTGTTCTCATCCAGTGGGGTTGGCAGAAGTCTCCTGCTTGTGACTGTGGTTCTGAAGAGCAAACCATTATGTACATTGTGAAGGACTTCCCTTCGTGAGCTTTCTCTGGATCATTCGAACACCTCCATCGTTTTACCCCTGACGCAATCACGTGGTAGGAGAGACTGGACATACGTCTGTGGGAGGCTACTATACATTGCCGAAGTCTTTTTCACATTTCTTTGTTTTCTTATATATATATATATATATATATCGGCCAACGGCCTAGCCGTGTTGAAACACCGGATCCCATGAGAACTCCGCAGTTAAGCAACATTGGGCGCAGTCAGAACTTGGATGGTATGCCGGTTCTAGGCACAGCGCGCTGTTGGCCAACATAAGGAGGAGCGGAAAGGCCCTGGCCACCCTACCGCAAGTAAACTCCGGCTGGGGGTAGCCTCTTACCAATTAATTATATATATATATATTGTGGCCCGATTGTCAATAGTAACATCATACGCTAATAATAATAATAATAATATATTGAGACTTAGCTTTAATATTATGGAGAGCATTTATCAACTGTTTTTAGCCCTGGTGACACCAACAATATGTGGAGTTATATCTATCTTTTGTTGATATCCCTATATTAGTATGGACGTAACATGCAGTTGAATATTGAACTCATACATATGCACAGAATTATGTTAGTAGTACTAACTTAGACGATTTAATCTATTGATTATGTCTAACACATCTTGGACTTACTGAATGCTAAATTTGTAGTGTGTTCAGTGCACGTATTCGGAGATAATGAATATAGGGTACAATATTTCGAGCCTTTTAATACACATTTGTTAGCCTTGCTGGCTCATATAATAAACACAGTTATATGTCATAAACCATACATTGCAAGTACAAAATTTGGGTGGTATTCATTCGTCAGTATGACTGTTTCGTAGAGTTAACATTGAACCTATCCACTGGTAACACATCTACAACTGATTGAACAGCAATGTAAATTATTTGGGCCGCAAAACCAGCCCCCACTATGCATTTCTTGCAGTATTTTAAAGACGTTATTCTTTCCTTTTCATCGTATCCAACCAAAGTTAGTATTTGCAAAGTCTTCTTACAACCCTATTACTTTATCAGCAATTCCATGTTTTTCAATAGTTGCGAAAATATGTCCAACAAGAGTATGACATTTTTCCCCAGGTAGGTTAGCAAACTGTAGTATTTCTCAGGAGTGATGTATCGTACTACAATTTGCACAACGATTAAATAAGATTCGAAGTATATATTCTTAATCTAGAATTTATAGCTCTCTTCAAACTATCAATAATATGGTTGATTGCAAAAGGAGCCAGTACGTTTAAAATAATAGCCTTGCATTTTGTTTGTGCACAAGTGAAATGTTTGTTTACATTGTTTTATGATTGATGATGTACAGTTCATTAACTGGAAACTATGGTTATGTTTTACTGTGTGAAATAACATTGTAGCATCTTGTGCATCAAGCTTTGTTTCTTACTCACACATGTCTTGAGTTTTAAGAAATGAAGTTAATTGCTGGCAAATATATCTAGTATTCACAGCAGTTTAATGCTTCTTTGTGCTAACATGTAGATTTCCCTCCATGGCTGCGACAGAACCTCTTTGACGCCACTGCTATCATTACTTTCTCCATTCAAAAATGGGTAGACAACTGTTCTCTCAAGGAATCACTAAAACACATTTACGTTTCGACATTCTTACAGTAAAAAGTACAATTGACAATTTAAAGTTCGGAATTGAATCTGTTCCTGTTCTACTCAGTAGCCAATAACCATGTGATCTTGTTGCAAACATGCTAACCTGAAAAGAAACTTACGGACAGAAGTACTGTATTATAAGTGTAGAGGTGCTTGAGTCATTGCAGTGCCAACAATCTTCCAATAGATGAAAACATCCCTAACTATAATTATCATACCGTGTATAGGAGCTCTGGTCATGCAGTTACAAATAGTAATGCATCTAATATAGATAAAAGATAACTAGGTGTATTAGAAAAATAAATATTACAATAGTTTCATAATCTGGGACTTGCTTCAAAATTCCGAGACAGACAGACAAACAAACAAAAACAAAAATGCGAAAAGAAACGGGAATGTCCCGTGTAAACCGGGACGTGTGGGATCCCTAAATAGGCTCCACCGTTTGGATAGTACACTCAGAAATCTGGCTTATAGTGAAGGGCGTGTGTCCTAACACAATTTCCAGCTTCGAAACTTGGACCCTGTCCAATATATCGTATAAATCTGTGTCAAATATTCATGCACGTAAATGTGTGTGCTTTTTATCGTAGTTTCTTGTAGCTTCCGCTGATTCGCTGATACTAATGAATATGGGCCATATACCTTGTGATACCCTACCCGTCAATTTTCCAGTGGCCATTACTCTTTCCCTACAAAATAATTTACCATTTTTCCGTAGTTATCAGGATGATCATTATCTCCAGGCATAACACATGTCACATTGACAACGAATTGTAGATACGGTGAATTCCTCAGTATTACTCCCTTCACATAACACACATCTCTGAGCCTCTATCTGGAATTGATAGCCAACATTCTCCTAATTCTGCAATTCAAACTGTAGGGTACTGGTGACCTTACTTTCAAAGTATGGCATGTTAATCCTCACTATTTACGTTGAATACCGTTACGTTAACACTCAAATTACATCTAAACAAGCTATCCGTTTTATCCTCAAATAAAATACTGATGTATAAGTCAGGTATTTAAGTAGTTCTCGACATCATTCAGGTATGCCTTTCTCATTTTACATCGCGCATCAGATTTTCTCTAGTATTTACATTATGGTTACAGCTCTTGTCTACCTATTACTAACTTATGATTGTATTCTAAGTACACATTATTTACAGTATTAACTTACCTACTTAGTTGGCCAAACGAAGCATTGCCTCACTCTTTAGCCTCTCCTATTGCTTTTTGTCTCCGGCCATATTCTCGTTGGCTCCCAGGGCCTCCAGGTCTTTCCTGACACCATCCTGCCATCTCCACATTGGTCCACCGAGGGGTCTTTTTCCTTGTGGTTTTCCTTCTAGCACTCTTTTTACCACCCCGTTTTCCCTTGTCAGCACATGCCCCAGCCATTCTATTCCTCTGCTCTTTATTACTGCTATCACATCCGCTTCGTTATACAGTGCGGGAATTTCTGTGGTTTTTCTTCTCTGAAGTTTCTCTGCTCTAATACCAATCCGAGGATTTTTCTTGACACTTTGTTTTCACCAAATCTTTCCATACCTAAATAAACACCTTAGAAATTAAACTAAATGGAAATTGATGCTCATCCATTATCCTGTGAGATGTTACGTTCCATTTCTCGGATTTCGTCTCATCCGTGACTTAGGCCATGACGTGCATCTCATATTCCAGGAACCTTCTTCTCATCGGATCGGCTTCCAGTGGAGATACGACTTGGTTACGTTTACACACATTTCTGTATTCAGAAAATAAAAAGAAACATGTTACGAAAAGTGTTAAATTCAATCAAAATAACTCAAAAAATTTTAAAATAAATTGAAAATTGACAAAAATTGGAAAATGAATTAATTAAACCTCAATTAAATCAATTAAACTATTAATCAAACATCAATTAAAACAATCAACGAATCAATATGCATAAATTAAATTAATTAGACTTTGATTGAATAAATGATTCCATTAACAATCATCAATCAATCATTCAATCAATCAATTGATTAATCATTGATCAGATGCCAAAATGAAAATCGATCTGATCCGACTGTAATTAACATTCACTGACAATTGCACATTTCTGAGCTCAATGTTCCAAATATAATGACCTCTTGCCATAGTGTACCATTTAGTTACTGTTGCAACAATCAAATCATTTGTGTATCCCATACATAAATAGGGCTTCTTTAATTATAATATTCATGAGAAAATTATATCATAACATGATCTGGCAACATCGCCTATCCGACTCCCTTCTATGGGTTAAGATGCTTTCATCAACTCACAACACTTGTGCATGCATATCCTCAAACACAAACTTTGCCCTTTTAGTGGATATAAAAATTGGCGCACTCTATCTTTGAGCTCTTACACCCTTGACAATGTGTACTTGTTTACTACCGAAAATGCAAATTCACACTTATGTGACCTCAATAGAATTTGAGATGTGTTACACTGACATTTATAACCAACACTAATGCACGAGAAACATGATTATTTTAGGATTGAACTCAATACTCGAGGCAATATTTCGGGTCCTGAAATCAATACCGTTTGTCAAAGTTGTATGCGTCTACAACTACTAGCCTACTATAATACAACTGAGATACTTGCGATCTTGACAAAATACTAGCCTACTGCAAGGCAAAATACAAGAAACCAAAATAAATACTAACTTGTATGCAAAATCTGCATTATTGCAATATTTAAAATATTCTCTGTTCACATTTCGTACACCAAACAAATATATTTGAAACAAGTGTGTGTGTGTAGTTAACATCGGTGTTTCTCCGACTCTGTAACAAATGACATGACACAAATGAATTTACCAAAACAACTAACAAAAGAATATATACACTAGCAGGATTGGTGATTCCGACGCGGATCTTCATCCAATTGCATACTCTCGAATGACGTTCCGATCCCACTTGTTCGGGTGCGAATCTCGACTGTTCAGCTACGCGCTTCCCTACATCCACGGCTACTCACTTTGTATTTACAACTGAACGGACTGCCTCAAGTTGAAATGATGCAGTACCTTCCTGCATATGAATAAAGTTTATTATGGCACTCCAAGTTTCTTTGGAAATATTTAACTCGTAAATGTTGAGTTGCTAACTTACGGTGCAATCTCATTTGAGTGCGGTGTGCACCCGGCAACTACTGTCTGGTGAAACAGTCCACCTGCGTACCGCCTACTTATCTCAACTGTGCTCGACTGTCTGTCACTGTGAACTGTCTTCGACTCACTGCGAAACTGCCAGAAACTGAGTGTAACTGAGCGTAACTGACTGGCGCACCCGCGTGAGGGTGAAATATATCACAAACATGGCGGCAATGCACACAAAAATTACTACACCCCGAGGAGCTCCGCTCTCTGGACTATTACCACCAACGCACTATGTCCAAATTATTGCTAATAATATGGCCCATTCAATTACCTGATTATCATCGATGATCGATCGTAATTTTGATAGATATCCATTCTGCGTCCCTGGAACTACCTCTGGTGTCACAGACGCCATCCCTTCCTACGTGGCAAAAACCTCTACCCCAGACAACTCGCGGAAAGAACTCATTTCTTGGATCATTGAATTAATAATTCCTTAATGATCTAGTTATCTTGTCAGTTGTCAAAAATTCTTATGAATATTTCTTGCTTAGTGAGGTCAAGGGTTTGATCCTGTGTGCCGTCGTATCGCCACAATAAATTAATTTATTAATTTTTGGGCGGGGCTTAACCAAAATACTGCGTGTCACAGAACATTCTAGAACAAATCTGATGCAAGCTACTCGGAAATCCTTGAACGTGCAACAGCTCTCTCTGCTGCGTGGTACAGAAGCATGTTCTAGATCTCTGCCTTTGTTCCCGAATTTCCTGCAACGCACCCCTGGTACATCAGGCGACCTGCTGCCTGGCTTGTACTTGTAACATTGTGGCAGGAGTTTAATATTATTAAATGAAAGAAATTAGTTTTCCTTTTCCCCTGTAATTAGAGGCTCATTTAAACGCTGTTCTTCTGCATGACTAAACACCATGCGAACTTAGCCTATGGGCTGTAGGATAAGGGCGCATCTCCCCCCTTCTGCGGCTTCGAAAAACTAACTTACGGCTGTGATGGTTTTTCCGAATTCATAACTTGATCTCCCCTTTAACATCCATTCCATCTTGCAGCGTTTAAATGTTACGTACAATGGCCTGGTCCATGTTGATATTTCGGGTTGTCCTGCTCTTGAACGAAAAAATACTTCAACCGGGGATGTTTGTCTTCTACGTTGAAATCCACAATTTCCATCATTCGTCTCCAACGTGCTGTTTCCTACGGTCGTTCACTATCTTCTATTTTTTCTCTTTCTTCCTCGACGACATTGACTCAATGACCCGCATCATCTTCCTCCGTCAGATAATAAACCTTTAGATTCTGAGCATTATAGATTGCTTCCACTCCCGTTTCCAGGTATCTAACTCTATACGCGTTATTCCCGATCACTTTAGTGATCTTGTTCGGTCCATGGAACAACACAAAAACTTAAAGTATATTTGTGCCTATGGATCGGATGTTGCCGGTTTCCTCACTAGTACCAGCTCTTCTAGTTAGAGTGATCGTTGAAACCTCTTGTTCTTCACTCTTCTTAAACGACGCTCGGGTTTTTTTCTTTAAATACAGCGCCGTGTCCCTGATTATTAACTCGTGACTCGGTCGGGTATCTATCGGACATGGTATAACATTATTCCATGGTCGATCGGGATGTCGGTTGAAATGCACGACTGTGGGAATACGACCCGTGCTTTCGTATACGGTGTTATTGGTACACGATTCGATTATCGGTAACACTTCCACCCGTTTCCACTTCCAGTGTTGTCGTGGACAGTATATTCAACAGAACTTTGCAATTTCTCTCATAATCCTTTCCGACGGATTTCCTTCTGGATGACGTGCCGAGCTTAGGACATGTCGAATATCCAACCTCGCCATTTCCCGTCTAAATTCGGCACTGGTGAAATAGCTTCCATGATCCGTATGGCAAAACTCTATCTTTCCAAATGTGGGAATTACCCTTGCCTTGATTCGGTTTAAAACCTGATGGGTGTTCATCTTCTGAATTGGGCATAAGACCACGTATTTGGAGAATACGTCTATGCTGACCAAAATCTATTTACATCCTCTTCTGCCTTTAGGCAATGGACCGTATCCATCCATGGCAATAAGCTCACAAGGCTTTTGAGGAAATAGTGGTTTTGGATACTGCTTCATTAAGAACGAATTGGGCGTTACCCTTTGACACTGATCACATGCTTTTAGTGCTCTTTGACTGGTCTCCCGTAGCTTCGGTCACACAAATGTCTCTTGGATTAAGGCACTAGTTTTATCAATTCTACCGTGACCTGAAATACGATGCGAGTACCAAACTCACCCGTTTTTCAACGAGGGTGGCATCAGAATCCTCGACTTGGTGTGATCTGCGTCTACGAATTTATGTAACAAATCATTATACCAGCTGTAATTTACAGAAATTTTCTCTGCCTCGATAAATGCAGGAGTTCCTGGTTGTAGCTTTTTCTTGAAGTAATTTACAATCATGTTCATCCAAGGGTTCTTCTCTTGTTCAATTTTGATTCCTTTCAGTTTTTCCAAAAAGGCTTGATCCTACCTGGTGAGTTCAATTTGGTTTACTGATTCAACCTGATCCACTTGATCTGGATTCCGACTCAAAATGTCCGGTATTAGGTTGAATCTTCCCGTATAATGTTCAACAGTGATGTGGAATTTCCGGACATAAAGCGACCATCTATTGACTCTTTCTCCTGCCATCGGCGTTTTCAATAGAAAAACAAGGCTTATATGGTTGGTTCTAATGAGAATTTTGAATCCGTCAAAAATTTCCTCCACTGTTTTAGAGCGAATATGAGAGAATCCTCAGAATAAATCCTATCTAGCCTTTACAAGTCGCAAATTGAGGACACACGAGCGGAATTATACCATCACTGAACGAGATTTGGGTGAGTTGTTGTGTGCACTCCAGGGAAGGGTTCTGGCTACAAGTTATTTATGTAACACAAAAGGGTGAGGGACTTAACAGGAAGCCTTAAATCCCAGAGTAACCCAATTTCCCAATCTGTATACTTATGACACCGCAATGAGAGGTGTGAGAATGGTTTGCTGATTCATCGCGAGGTGACATGCTGTCTCAACACAGCTCTAATGCAGTCTGGATGATTGTCTATCACTCACTTCACACCGATTCTATTTTATTTTTATTTTTACCACCTGACATGGGTCAGTAGTAAAGCGCAGTTCTTAAAACTGAACTCAATCTTGGTAGCCGGTTCGAATACGGTCATGGCGCGCGAATCGCTTCAAGTCCCTTACAAGTTCATATACTATCACCGATTCCGATAAAACTTGGGTGAGTTGTTGTGTTCACTCCAGGGAAGGCTTCTGGCTTAGTAAATCCATTTTACAAAAGTAGCGCACGAGTAGATTCAAGAAATGAGTGACGGCGCGCGGATCGTTTCAAGTCCTTTATGCGTTTATACATCCATTCATCCGATTGCAATTGAACTTGAGTGAATTGTTGTTCACACTACAGGAAAAGTATTTACAATAGGTCGCGACTGAGTAGAAGTTTTCCGAATTAGAAAATCCATTTTACAAAAACTGGCATGCGAATCGTTTCAAAACATGAACTTCGGTGAATGTTTCGCACGCCGCAATGTATTTGGTCTGTTAATACGCAAGGACCAGGAATCCCACCCGTATGTCATCATAGGCTATATCGGCATCCATGCGATCCACATTCATCGAATTTTGATTTAACTTCAGTGAACTGTTGTGCACTCTCCAGGATAGGTATTTAAAATAGGTAAGGCACGAGTAGAAGTTTTCGGAATTAGAAAATCCATTTAACAATAAATGGCGTGCGAGTCGTTTCAACAAATGAACTTCGGTGAGCATTTGTGCACGCCCCAATGTATTTGGTCTGTTACTACGCAATGACCGGGAACCCCACACGCCTGCCATCATAGGCCATATCGTCATCCATACGATCCACTTTCCTCTCAGATTCACGGAGCTGCGACCCAAGCAATACGCCAAAAGTTTGTTCTCTAGATGCAACGAGTATCGGCTTAAGCCTGCAAATAAGGTTGAGATTAGGAAGATATCGAAGGTAGAAATCTGAATTACCTATAACAGCAAATGTCCTAGATATTACGAAATAACAATTCAAACACTTCATTTTTTTCTTACTCTCTTTTTTTCTTTCTTTCTTGGGCTGGCTACGTGCCTCAGCAGTAACGTTCTCGCCTGCTGTGACCAAAGATGCAGGATCGAATCCTGGCGCCGAAAGTTGGCATTTGTGGGTACGCAAATGCGAGGGGTCCGTGTCATAGGCTATATCGTCATCCATGCGATCCACATTCCTCTCAGATTCACGGAGCTGGGACCCGAGCAGTACGCCAACAACTCATTCTCTAGATGCAACGATTATCGGCCTAAGCCAGGAAATGACCTTGAGACTAGGAAGATATCAAAGGTAGGAATCTGAATTATCTAAATCATTTTGAAAATTTCACCATGTTCTTTTACTAATCGTTTGGTTTTTCAGTAGCCTATTATTATCATTAAGGGCAAAAACCTATATACTGTATTACGAAATTACAATTCAAACACTTATTCCTTCTTTCATTCTTTCTTGGGCTGGCTGCGTGACTCAGCGGTAATGTTCTCACCTTCAATGACCAAGGTTGCAGGATGGAATCCTGGCTCAGCCAGTTGGCATTTGAGGGTGGAAAAATATGCGAGGGAGTCGTGTCCGTAGATTCACCGCCACGCTAAAGATCCTCCTCAGGCAAAAATTCCGTCACCCCGGCACGCGGCGTCCCTAAAGGCTGCAGTTGTTAAAAGGGACGTAAATCCAATAACATTATTATTACATCCTTTTCTTTTCCTCTCTGTCTTTGATTGGCATTGCAATGCATGCCGGGTATAACTAGTAGACCCTGACTGATAAATGAAATATTTGGTCTAATCCAAACTGATAATTGAACTCATTTGTGTTCACTGCTTTGAGTCCATGTACATTCAATTTCTCCTTTGTAGCACATACTCGAGAAGCGGACTGCCGCTTTCTTCGCCAGCATACTGTCAATCAAACGGATAGGGGTTGCTCCAATCTTAGCGCTTATATTGGTTTCACTCAATATAGTTCCACACGGATGCATATAATATGTTAGGGTATTTCTGATGTAACCTGCTTTCAGTCATCATATAGTCCTCATTTTATACAATAAATGATGGCGATTTATATGTGGCGAATAATATTCATATGCGATCGTGGAATTAACGATAATTTCCTTAGTGTCATCACGCCCCACTTCTTCGACAATGGAAACTACCGTCACGATGTTGCCATTTTCAAGCGTGGATGGGTTTGACCCAGGGGGTTACGACGCAATTAATCTTTATTTTTAATATGTATAACCTTCTTTGACGTGTTAATTTTATTCATAATTTTGTCTTTCCAGTCATGTTTTCCTTTTTCTTTCTTTTTATTTTTGATTTTTGACATTTATTTATGTGACTAATTACATCGCAGAGGTTGGTCTTATTTCCCTTCCCTTTAATTTGTGTGTCATATTGCTTCTCAAAGGAGCAACTGTAGTGTTTTTTATTATCTGCTCATGGGGAAGCCCAATCATCCTTCAAAGCTCGTGGACACTGCTTTTGATCAAAAATTGTTCGGGCCAGTTATTTCCGCTAAACAAACGACTTTGTTTCGCTTTCTTTGTCTCCCGTGTTCATTGGGCTAGTTGGAGCATTAATCGTGCATATTTAATTAATGCGGCCTTCTTATGGAGCATAATGAGGGTACAATATTATTACTTGCTTCTCTGATAATACTGTGAGGCGTCTGGTGACATCTATACTTCCGAATTTAAAACTGGGGTCAGAATTGGAATGGCAACATTAGTATGTTGATAACAGAACCATGCCAGAATTTTTTAAGACTTAAAATAAAATCCATTATACGTAAGTTTCCTAGTAAGATTCGAACCGATACTTGTCCTGAATCCTGGGTAGTTCCCATTGATTTCATAAATTATTCCATTAGAGAGTATTCTATTTAGCTATGAAGGAAGAGAGGAATGAAGGATGGAACGAAAGAAATAAGGAAAAAGGTTTGCGGAATTACGTGACTGATAGTCTCATCATCGTACGCCACGGGACCTCATTCTTCCATGGAATCCCAACTACTGGATGTGGCATTTCACCTCTTACGTACATTTACCAGGAATTGAACATGGTCTATCCAGGTATGAGTATGGTAGGCCTATGGTGGGGAAAAAGTACCATGTCGAGTAACAGCTTTAACTTGACATTTTTGAGTCGTTATGATAGTAGCTTTCTAACTAGGATAGGCACAATGGGTAATATGGCGGGTGTGTAGTAGGCTGCATTTCAGCTGCCCCAGAAAAAAAGGTCGAGTCTAATTTTATAAAATACATTTTTGAGTATTTTTGAGTATCTTTGATGGTATATTTTTGTAAAGGTGAAACATTCAAGAATGTGATGTACAGTATAGTTTTCCTATTTATTTATTTAATCGTGTCAGAAACATATATTACAAACAACAAAAGATAACAGAAAAAGGAGAAACAAGATAATTACAATTACAAAAAAAGGATAAAGTCAAAAACTGGTAAGTTACTATAAACATTGTCATTTCTGATAAACATTAAGTTGATCCACACAAATATGAATTTAATTATATATGGCCTGACCAGAATGCGGCAAGTTCACATGCTTCTGTGGTAACATCAATTACATTCTGGAGAGAGCATGTAGTTGGACACAATCTGCAGACAAGAAGATGGCTCATTGTCTGCCCTTCATCGCAATTACAGAGTGTGGAGTCACAGGCAAATCCCCACTTATGAATGTTGCTCTATGTTCTTCCGACTTCTCAGCGCAACCTGTTCAGTGTCTTCCATGTAGGCCAACTTTCTTGGTGACCTGGAGGGAGGCTCTCAGAGGGTATCAACCATCCTGCGAGGTGCCTGGATCTGGAACGCCAGGAGTCCATTCTGAAGTTCACAGGTGATTCACTAAGGCTTTCTGTTGAATGGAGAAAGCTTTTCCTTGACTTGAGCCTTTGTGTTGCAGGTTGATACCCATATAAAGTATGGGTTGTCAAATTCTGTGCTTTAAATTCCTCCAGTCTGGATGCACACTCACGACGAATATCTGGAGGAGGTATACCTGCTAGACAGTAGAGTTTGTCAAGTGGTGTAGATCTCAAGCAGCCTGTAATTAGTCTACAGGTCTCATTTAAGGCGACAACCACTTGATTAGTATGGCTAGATTGACACCAAACAGGGCAGGCGTATTCTGCAGCTGAATAACAAAGGGCTATAGCTGAAGTTCTTAATATATGAGGATGCGTCCCCCAGGCTGTTCTCGATAATTTTCGTAGAATGTTATTCCATGCAGATACCTTCCTATGATATCAGGTCTTAATATCAGCTAAGGATCCAAATGCATGTGCAGATCTAATGGTGTACATAATCACCGCCGTGTGGCAGTACTTAATGGGAACCTACTTAGAAGGGGTAAGAGAACCATCATCGGAGGATAAATTTGTGTTCAATTTGACGGGTTACTCAGAGGGTTAGGGTGGAACGAAATTTTCAGAAGAAGACTACATACAGTATATTGTTGGACCATCGCAGGGAACGAAAGAATGCCAAACAAAGTTTAATGCTAATTTTTCTTTTGTTTGTTCTAAAGTGTTAAGGTAGGTGTCAAGGGTAGGCTCATACAGTCTGTACTGATTTCAGGGAAGTGAAAGGAACATTCTTACGTGGTCACTGCAAGATCTAAAGAGGTTTCAATGTGTTATTTCTGTGTGACACTTAGACCCCACCCTATAGGGGGAAGAGTATCAGGTGATAGTAATTACAGTAGTTTTAATTAGAAATGTATATTTAAAACATTCAAATTCGCTTTGCCGCCATGTTCGTTTTGTAGTTAACAGGTTTTTGAAAGTCTCATAGATGAACCTTTAGTAGAGCCCTTTATCTCCGTACAAAATTTCAGGGTGGTATCAGTTAGAGTTTCGGAGAATTAGAATGCCGGTGAAATATTTCTCACAGCCGCCATCTTGAGGTTATGTAAACAATTGAACGAAATTAGATGTCAGTGCATTACAATGTGTATAAACGTATATTTCGCAGAATATTGTGTCTGGTTCCTCCAAGCAACTTGACCGCTGCACCGTCACTTCCTATAATAGCTACTGTATGTACTGAGTAGGACAGTCATTACAGACCTCAGCTCAACTAGCTGCCTGAATGCGGTTAAGTTCAGGTGGCTTAACAAACCTCACCCCTTCTGACTAGTGAATGATACTGCAGGTGCTCGAGAGGTTAGAACTGGTTTATCTAAGTCGATCAGCGAGTTTGACGTAGTCTCCTACTTTTAGCATGACAAGTGTGGTTTGTTTACATTGAACCGCGGAGTAGAGGCGGTAAATAACGAATAAGGGCATTCAAGATATAAATGGACGACAGGAGCTTTGCTCAAGAATATACACATCTCACTCGGGTCCTATCGTCTTTAAACCCATTCTAACCGAATGGAAGTGCTGGGATAAAGTGCGGATTTGGAGTTTCGGGGCACCTAACCCATTTCCAGCTTCTAATAATTGCACTTAAACACACTGTTGCATTCAGTTGGGAAGGCAGGAAATAGAAAGAATACGTTCAGTAAAGAACGTGTTGCCTACTATCTGTTAAGTTTATGGGTATAGTTATACCTTCTTGTCCGTATCAAGCACTTCGATTGAATATTCTTGTCATGAAAGTTAAAGGTTGTGCCCTATATAAGACTCCTTGTTTACTAAGTGTCGTTGTAATTTCACCCTTGCGTCTAGAAAAATTGATTCAAATATAAGCATAGTACGTCCATGCGCCATCTTGAAAGTGAAGAATCGTTGATCTTGAACCTTCTACAGAGAAAGTCTCTTATCTGACACTACAAACTTGCTGCGGTTAATCATTATGGCTGTGATGAATTCATGGATTGCCAATACGAATGTCTTAGCCTATATTTTCAAGATGGTTGCTGCGTGCTTTATGCAGTGTTATAGTTTATACCTAAACACGCCTCTCCTACTAAGTTTCGTATGAATTGCGCAATTGGATCCTGAGATTATGATTTTGATGTTTTAATTCTTATTATTGTTGGTTTGTGTTAACAATACTAATATGAATTTAGTACACTCAGCAACCATCTTGAATATATGGCTAGGATGTTATTTTGCATTGCACATACGAAGTCAATATACTGTTCAACTTTATTTATAATATTCGTAATTGAATATCTAAAATACAAAGAGCCTTTTTTTCTCCCATGTTCAAGATGGCCGCTGCGAGCGATTTTAAGCGTGAACTTGTTATGAGTAATGCTAGTGATGTCTCTTACATGGTACATTTATCACACCAAATTACGCGATAATTTTCTATTGCGACATTAGTTAATAACATTCAAGTTTTAAGAATACACCCAGCTGCCATTGTGAATTTATAGATTCGCTGTGTTTTTTTACTTGGTCATAGGAATCCGATTACAAGGCTCTACTTTACTACTAATTTTCGTTACTGTAACATCAAAATATTTTGAATTATTCATTATCATTTTCGGTATTCCCATGATGGCCGCTGCTTGTTGTATTCCGTGTGTCTTATGCTATGTTTCATCAAGGTCCCTTATATGGTACTTCTTTCTTAATAAGTTTTGTTTTAAATGCACAACATAAAAATGTGCCCCGATACTTAAGCGGGAAATCTTAGTATTTAAAGCCCTAATCTAAAAAAAGATAATTACACTTGCTCTACCCCTACAGTTCTTGTACTCGACCCTTCCTTCCATAACTAAGCTTGCTATTCCTGGGTGTCTTAGTATGTGTCCTACCAAACTATCTCTTCGCTTCATTAGCAGTCGCCAGAAACATCTCTCCTCTCCCACTCGTCTTAATACCTCTTCGTTTGTAACCCTATCTACCCATCTCATCTTCATAATCCTGCTAAAACGCCACATTTCAAATGCGTCTTTGCGCCTCTTTTCTGCTTCGCCAACCGTCCAAGATTCACTTCCATTTAGTGCCACGCTCCAGACAAAAGCTTTCAAAACTGAAATCCTAATACCTAAATACATATTTGTTAGCCTATTTTCATTTTATGAAAAAAAATAGGCTTATGAGATCACCTGTTGTCCGTAGATGTGTGTGTGTGCGTATATGTGTCTGATGTGTGTAAGTGTGATGTGTGTGCCCCCCCCCCCTAAACGGCTGCACCGAATTTAATGAAACTCGGTGAAGTCTTAGAACTACTTTGGCCGACCCCAAACGAGCCCTTCACATTTTATAACGTCTCACAAATCGAACATGGGGGCTGTGCGAATTATTTCACCGGCATTCGATATCTCCGAAATTATTACCGATATGACCCAGAAATGTTGTACGTTGATCAAGGGAACTAATAGAATTTCACCTATGAGACTTTCGAAAACCTGGTAACTACAAATATAACATAGCGCCCAAGCGAATTTGTGACTTTTAAATAGACGTTTCTCGCGATTTAACGAACCAAACAAAATGAAACTTGGTCCAGTATACCATTATACACATTGTAATGCACGGACATCTAATTTCGTTCAATTGTTTACATAACCTCAAGATGGCGGCTGTGAGAAATATTTCACCGGCATTCTAATTCTCCGAAACTCTAACTTATATCACCCTGAAATTTTGTTCGAAGATATAGGGCTACATTAATGGTTCATCTATGAGACTTTCAAAAACATGTTAACTACAAAACGAACATGGCGGCCAAGCGAATTTGAATGTTTTAAATATACTTTTCTCGCGATTTATTCTTCCAAACGCAATGAAACTTGGTACTGCAAATGTTTATACACATTGTAATGCACCGGTATCTAATTTACTTCAATTGTTTACGTAACCTCAATATGGTGGCTATGCAAATTTTAAAATTAAGTTTTTGATGTGAAACATCTTTCCGCTTGGTAGCTGGATAGTTTTGTGGGAGTGATTTTGAAAATTGGGGACGGAAGTGAATGGGGAAGAAGTGGATCGAACGGAAGTGGATCGGATGGAAGTGAAGACGCACTGCCAGAAAAATGGGACGGAAGTGAATCGGGCGGAAGTGAATCGGACGGAAGTGAAGACGCACTGCCAGCTGGATGTACAATGAAAATGTGAGTATTGGAAACAAGGCAGAGTGTGCTCTGTAGCGCGAGAATGTTATGGCAATACAGTAGACAGTGCATTTAGCAGGCACTGGTTTGACGAGCACAGTGGCAAATGTTTCACCGACTTTCATTTGTCATTGAGCAGTTTATGAAGCTTCACGTTCAAGGTTGAATATCACATGGGGTAGGACGAAGACGACAAATGACATTTAAGTAAGCGGCATTATTGTCAAGCTGTGGGTGAGTAGTAAAATATTAAATGCATAACAGAACGTTGTTATATGAGTGGAATAAACGCTGTATTTTCATCATATGTGAGGCTAGGTCATTACATGATTGTAGGAAGCCATGTTTTGATTGTTTACGACGAACTCAATGAGAGCCTTGAGAATAATGAATGTTATCCTTACTGAGGAATGTGCTCACGGTATTTGAGAGTACTGTCGACGTTCTGTGTCACTTTGTTATTATGAATTATTAATGTAAAAGGATGGAAGCTTGTAGTTTTGCGTGTCCGTTAATCTCACAATCATGATCCACGGTACCTCCCTTTTACGTGGAATGCGAACCACAGGACATGGCATTTCAATTCGAAAATCTCACATGTATTGACCGGGAATCAAACCCGGTCTACCTTGGTGAGAGACTAACAGCTTGACCGCTGCGCCACAAATGTGACAGTAGCTTATCTCTAATTCAATCTATACATTCATCATAGTACCAGTATGAAAATGGAGTGTAAATTATCATTTTAAGAATGTCCAAGCTGAGTAATATATGAGTAGGATAACATGTCACATGTTACACATCATATGCGACTACTGTAAGGTTCGTATCTCTTTTCTTCCCAATTTTCAACTCCAGGCAAATGCAGGGACGGTACCTTCTGACAGGCCAAGGCCGCTTCCTTCCACATCCTTGCCCAGTTTCATTCATCTTCATCCATTTCATCCCGACCCGCAAATCGCCCACGGGCGTCGAATAGAAAGACCTGCATGCGGCCTTTGAGGAGGCCATATGAAAAAAAAATTGAATTGAAAGATCAACAAATACAAATATGATCTTATTAATGTGTAACATCTTCCCGCTCGGTTGCTGGATAGTTTTGTGGGAGTGATTTTGAAAATTGGGGACGGAAGTGAATCGGGCGGAAGTGGATCGAACGGAAGTGGATCGGACGGAAGTGAAGACGCACTGCCCGAAAAATGGGTCGGAAGTGAATCGGGCGGAAGTGGATCGAACGGAAGTGGATCGGACGGAAGTGAAGACGCACTACCAGCTGGATGTACAATTGAAAATGTGTGTATTGGAAACAAGGCAGTGTGTGCTCTGTGGCGCGAGAATGTTATGATAATACAGTAGGCAGTGCATTTAGCAGGCACTGGTTTGACGAGCACAGTGGCAAATGTTTCACCGACTTTCATTTGTCAATGAGCAGTTTATGAAGCTTCACGTTCAAGTTTGAATATCACATGGGGTAGGACAAAGACGACAAATGACATTTAAGTAAGCGGCATTATTGTCAAGCTGTGGGTGAGTAGTCAAATATTAAATGCATAACAGAATGTTGTTATATGAATGGAATAAAAGCTGTATTTTCATCATATGTGAGACTAGGTCATTTCATGATTGTAGGAAGCCATGTTTTGATTGTTTACGACGAACTCAATGAGAGCCTTGAGAATAATGAATGTTATAGTTACTGAGGAATGTGCTCACAGTATTTGAGAGTACTGTCGACGTTGTGTGTCACTTTGTTATTATGAATTATTAATGTAAAAGGAAGGAAGCTTGTAGTTTTGCGTTTCCGTTAATCTCACGATCATGATCCACGGTACCTCCCTTTTACGTCGAATGCGAACCACTGGACATGGCATTACAATTCGAAAATCTCACATGTATTGACCGGGAATCAAACCCAGTCTACCTTGGTGAGAGACTAACAGCTTGACCGCTGCGCCACAAATGTGGCAGTAGCATATCTCCAATTCAATCTATACATTCATCATAGTACCAGTATGAAAATGGAGTGTAAATTAACATTTTAAGAATGCCCAAGCTGTGTAGTATATGAGTAGGATAACATGTCAGATGTTACACATCATATGCGACTACTGTAAGGCTCGTATCTTTTTTATTTCTTGTATCGTAATCATGCGATCCAAGTGAAAGTTTGAATAATGAACCTACGCAATAATTTTCCTCTAATGGTACATGACTCTATGGCCTATAGCCCTACATATAACAATCCAACATGGCGACAATCCGAAATATTTACACGGTTCTCAATATCTACGAATCTATTACAGGAATCAAACTGAAATTCTTTATGTTCATAGGAGCTATGGACATTAATAAGTTCACCTTTAGGACTTTCAATAGCCTGGTGATCACAAATCCAACATGTCAGCGATGCGAAGTATATATATTTAAATGCACGTTTCTCGCAATTTGACCATCCGAGTGCTATGAAACTTGGTACAGTAAATGCTTATACGAATGGTAATCCATTGGCAACTAATTTATTTCGATTGCTTCCATAACCACACGATGACATCTGTGCGAAATTTTAACATCTCCTTTTTATTTCTCGTGTCCTAATCATGCGATTGAAGTTTGAATACTACATGTACACAATAATCTTCATGTAACAGTACAAAACTCTAAGAAATACATATAAAAAATTCAACATGGCGACCATCCGAAATATGTAGTCGGTTCTCAATATCTACGAATCTATCATAGCAATCAAACTGAAATTTCGTATGTTGATAGAGACAATTAACATAAGTAGGATATATGAAAATAGGCTTAAGTTCTTCACGGAACTACTTGTTGACGACAAATTTCTTCTTTGGAGAAATGCTTTCCTTGCCTGAGCCAACGTCCTTTTAATTTCCTCTATGCTTCGTCCATCACTGATTATATCCCTTCCTAAGCAGTAGAAGTCTCCTTTATCCTTTAGCTTTTCACTTGCCAATTTGGCGCCAACAGGGGTTTCTGATTTCTTTCGGCTTCATTCGATTATTTTTGATTTAAATTTACGGTATTGATTTTTATCATGAATACCTTCAGGATCGAGTCCATACCATTTTAAACTAATTCATATGCTCTGGTGAATCAGCTAAGGTGACAATGTCATCATCAAATCTCAGAGTTGAAATTATTTCCCCTTAAATTTTTACTCCAGCCTTAAATATTTCTCTACATTCCTTTATTGCATTCCCATGGGAGCCACTTGCTTACGAGCACGGAGCCATGCTTGACTGTTGCCATGGAAGGCCGGGTTAAATGCCCGGATCAATCAAAATATTTAATGCTGGTTTGAGGGCTGGAACGGAATTTACTCAGCCTTTTGAGGCAGGAGTGAGAATAGATGGGGTTGATTCTTATCTGAGGTAAACTAGAAATGGTATTTCGTGGTTTTCCACTGATATCCCAGGAAAATGCCAGGGTGGTACCCAAAATAATGCCACGCCCACTTTTTGCCCAAATCCTAGAGCTAATCAAAAATACACACTCTCGTCAACGGGACTACATGATCACGAAATGAATCAACAACAACATACTATTTGCTACCAATGTTGAAGGAAAGGAACTTAACCACCTAAATAAGCCTGTTAATTTATCTGCCCACTCATTAACTTATATGATACTATTATAGCCCTTCCGTTCTTGCAGACGCGGACAACCTCACACGAGCGATTCATCATCTTACATTACTTTTGGCTTGTTTACTTAGTGCGATTTCCAAACGTCAAATACAAGGTTCATATTATCCATCCATAAGCTCTGGCAACATTCGTGGTTAAGATGTGGCCTCTAAAGCCACTTAGGAAGCTAACTCTAATCCCTGACCTTAGCGGAAATTTTCCCTGCCACTCTGGCCAGTGATTGCATTCCCTCTACAATGGGGCAATTATTGCATTAATTCAATCTAAAGCGAATTTGCCTGGCTCTCATATTAATTCTATTATACCTGTGGAGCCACTCGCCAAACTCCTCTTCAAGTCCATCAGTACTCTCAGCTTATTGACCACCATCATCTCGCAGACCCTCAGCGTTATAGGTCAGCCGACTTTATTTGAGGGCTAAAGTTTATCATTGTGTCCGTATGGTATAATGTAATTTTGAACATTCTTCAATAATATATGGACATATTTATTTTTCTTGCACACAATGAGCAAGTTTCCGCGAGGACAAAGTGTACCTAATACAACATTTCGTCGGTCACTTTAATTCCTAGGTTCTTCAACATATTTGTTATGAAGTCGTTCTCTTGGTCGTAGACATGATTCATGTAGATGTTACAGGAGCCTTTTAATGTTGATAGTATGATATCATATGAAGGCCTTCCTCAATCCAATGATCCTACAAAAGTCCACCAAAAATTAATCATATCAAGGTGGAATAGAGCTTTCGTAGTTTCGTCTCTTTTGCTCGTCCACTTTTTGGGGTTGATTTTGATCTGACTCAACCCGAATAGTCGGATCAATAATGTATCCCTCTGAAGAGTCGGGAATAAAAGCAATGCTGTCGATTCTCCAGTTCCCGCCTTCAGTTGCTACACCGTGCACCTCTTTGTATACTGCGTAGGACTTCTGTCTCAAAGCATCGGCTATTAGTGATGTAGAAGTAATGTGGCGTGAGTTTATAGTGTGGGCAGGATCCCAGGACATGAGCAAGTGTTTCGAAATTTCTCGCCGACAGAGGTTACTGTCCTAGGACCTACCTGGTACTCTCGTACAGAAAATTCATTGGCAGTCATTTTTACTAGCTAAGCTTTCTGGACCTCAGGACATTTGGTATCCCAAATTCTCAGAAATGTCATATATTTAAGAGATCGACGATCATCAACCTTATTAGCAAAATTACTAGATGAATACACATTTAACTTCAAGTAAACAGAAAGGTCGACTTCATACTTGACCTATAACACATATCATTGTTGTTGTTGATTCATGTGGGGACTTTGCGGGATCGTTGGGAAATGTTCAATATGTTTGATAACCGGTTTATCGTTAAAGCTTCATGATAAATGACACCTTGCGGCCTCAAGTGTGTATTAAGTGAGAAAGCACAATTATTACAAGAATTGCGTCAGCAGATAAGCAGAACTGCCTCGGCAGATTGCAAGAGTCTGTCGATGCAGAAACCCGAAGGAAACAAATAAAGTAAGCATTGCAGAAAATGCAATCAAAGTGATATGACGTCACACTGATAAGTTATGCTTTAAAAATTTCTAATATAAGATCCATATGATCTTGGAGCATAGTTCCTTTAGAACGTGATGACTTGCCTGATAAGTACGGTGATTTCACATTGAAAGGTTCAGATATCTTTTAGTTATGTTGGCGACATTGAAACCTGAAGTTCTAGTTGTTGATGGTTGACGGAAGAATAGACGAAATACGAGCACTGCTCATCTAAACAGTGAAGCAAAGTAGGTGAATGTCGTAGACAGAGAAGTCGGCAGCTGTTGAACCATCCTGGGATGGCTGGTGATGCAGGTGGAGGGAACGTGGTCCGCGATGTGGCCGATGAGGTGCGGCAGTGTCCGTGCAGGAGTAGATCTGCTGCGTCTAACAACGGTGCGGTGCGGCGAGACGACACTCACGTGAAATCATGATGGAAAAGTAAGACGAAGACAAGAGCGATGCTCAATGACGCTGGTGTCGGCTTGAAATAGGAGCACCCTTTTGTTGTCGCCTGGACCCACAGGTGCAGTCAGTTTTGCATAGGTTGGACATAACGTAGAAAGACGTCCAAAGGTGCCGAAGTGAAGTACGCCTAGCATCGTCGTGAAGCACCGTCTTGCGAGGTCAGGATGGGGTAAGGCGACAAGCAAATGGCAGCCGGGCATTTTACAGTGCGATTGAATATTCGAAATGGAGGCGAACGCGCAAGACTAGCAAACCCCAGGGTGTTTGGCGGCAAGACTAAAGCGGAAAATGAAGAAATGTCACCTGACAGGTTGATGACGGCAGAGAGCGAAGCAGCCATCTTGCTACAACTTCAGTCAGAACTCGCGTGTGAATCCTGAGGTAGGGCAATGTAACAACTATAGAGTAGGCCACCACGCCAGCCGAAGGCATCTGCTACACTTAGTGTATGTTTTCACTGGGGTGATTGATGCTAAACCACAACAAGTCCCACGTTAGAACGGTACATGTAATGTTTATTCTGACTAAGATACGTTGAATTAATGGGCGCCAAGACCTCAACACTAAGTTTAAATCTAAATTTATATTTATCACCGCCTAGCTCGGGCAGAACACCTTTAAGAATCTTCACACTCAGACCGTGGCATGATTTGATCATTAACCCAACTAACAATTGTATCAGGAGAAGGAATTAGGTCTATATGTAATGCTACCTACTGAAAGCAAAGATATCAGAGTATAAGAAATGAATTTGTTATATTAAAAAAAAGTAGTGGCAATTTTAATAACAATAATAACTTAAAATGGAGCATTACGATTTGAATTTTACCACTAGAAAATTACAAGGAAACGGAGTCGGATGCATTACTGAATTTACCATTACGACCAAGCTAAAAAGTTACTGAAAGTCTGATTATGAAACAATGAAGAGAGAGAGATTACGTAGTTCTGAGTCATTCGCGCTTACCATTGGAATTAGCAGTAGCATTTCCCTCGTACGTGATGAATCGCGAGAACTTCCATCAGCCTTTTGGACGTCGCCATCTTCTTCGTTACTTGCGCAGATCGTCGTTAATATGTTGAAGTTAAATGCTAGATAGTGGTGGATCAAAATCCGTTAGCCACTTACGCTGACTCCCTGTTCACAAGAGCTCGCGTATTTCTCATGACTAATGTGTCAGTTGAGAATAGCAGTACTGAAAAGTTCGCCTTCGAACACGAGTACGAAGTACGTAGACTATGCAAATACAATGTTCAAGTTACCGTACGGCCTAATCACAACGGAACAACCTAAAGAGCGTCCACTTTGGACAAGTTTTACAATGATAATAGCCCTCTCTTCACGGCGCGCGAACACTATAATGACTCGCCGGTACCCCCACCAAAGTTCCACACCTCAGCTACTCGCCTCGCCTGTAGACCAATCACCGTGCGTCACGTCTCCCCTCCTTGGCTTGAGACCGGCACGGGGGACCTCCCGCCACAATTACAACGCACTCGGTAAATTTACCGCTCCAGTCCAATTCGCCTTTTCTTGAAACAGCCACTTGTAAATGTTCCTCGATTCCGTCATCGCTTCACGACAAGATTATTCCTGTAGCGGAAATTTCCGATGACTCAACTCTCTCGCAATAAACCATTAACAGAATAAAAATCCGTAAATCTCTGCAATCATATAATTTACCGTGATATTGTTGTTTGTAATAAATCGCTTGATAGTGTTTTCTATAAAATCGAAAACCTATCTGTATAGTTATAATCTTTAAAGAAAAGGCTCCAAAAAAGGACATTAATAATAATAATAAGTTAAATGAAAATTATCTTGACTGTACAATTTGCCGCGTAAACAAACACAGAATGGCTTCCATCTGAATTATTTCAGTAGCAAAAAATACCCTCAGAAAGCACGTTACATATTCGCCTCGGATCATCAGATGATTTACCGTGACCACGGTACATCATGTGATTATCCCAGACACGTTCAGAAAAGTCCCCATCCAAAATACATATTACACAAATTAAATCACCCTAAATAACATATATATATACACTCATAATTTGTCTTCACGCACTTTGCGCCAAAGTCTGTTGTTATATTGGATTGCCCTTATGTAATCAGTCCAATGTTTTTCATTTCGATTAATGTTCCACGGATATTTCCGCCTCTCAAATATCTCTATGTTGGGAAAAATATACATAAATAATGTGTGAACACTGTGTATACATGATGTCATATCACACGCATCAAAGGTGTTCTGATATATATATCACCACAGAACTTCCTAATATCAGTGGTTGTCGATTTCTTCTGGTGTAACTTAATCTCACTGATCCCTCGAGCACACGATCACAGTATTGTGGCTGCGCATCGTGACCATAATACATAATCTCTCTGTGTATTAGATACAATTAATATTGACTTCTGAAAAAAAACCAGTAAGTGCGCATTAAATATAACACCAAATATTTCTGTGCCGTAATCGCCCTGTCTTACTAAGTTCCCGTAGACCATATTTTACTTAATACTAGTTCACCTAATTACCTTAAATCCACACCTACAGCTCTTACATTGCAAGGTCGTAAACAGAAATCACGTGTGCTGTTATGTGTGAGTTTCATGAAGGACTGTCTCGCATTCTGGTGGCCCATCTTTTGTCTCGTGGACGCCATAAGCAAACATACCCTGTTCAAGCGCTCACCCATCTCTTGGAGACAAATGGGAATTCACCAGCGCTACCAAATTCTGGTCTTGGTGTATCGAGACATTTTAGTGCTCAACAGCATCCGACAATCCCGTCATATTTCCCTGTACCTTAAAACTCTCAATTACTTATATACTACCCCCCTTTGTGACATCTGATACGCCTGCCTGGAATTTGATAGGCTGTCTCGCCAGCTAAATACACTCACTTTATGACACATACTTTCGTAGACTATGTATATTATACGTCCAGTATAATCTGTTTCCCTTACCACCCTCCAGCACATATGCTGTTTTGCCAATACGTTTGGAAACTATAAATGGGCCTTCGTAGATAAAAGAACTTGGACATGACTTCCTCTAGCTTATTTGACTGTTTCAGCACTCTAAGTAAGACTCTGTCTCCTGGCTCGAAAAGGTCAAATTTAGTTTCTTTTTGTTGGCGAATTCACTTTTGTGCTGACTTAGATAAATTCTGTTTCGCCAACTGGACAATGTAATCCATCCCCGGTTGTTATCCCTCATTTAAACCCAATACCCTCGCTAGTTCATTTTGTGGTCTCTTTCCGAAGTGAACTTCATATGGCGTCAATTTCGTGCTCTCATGCTGGACAAAATTCAGCCAAGTCTTGACTTTGGGAAGATGTCCAACCCAGGCCGAATGCTTGTCAAGGACTAGAGTCCGAAAAAGACGGGCCACTTCCCTTAATGGACGCTCTGCAGAATTACCCTGAGGGTACCTTACAGAGGAATGAACGTGTGAAATACCAGCTTCCTGCATACTGGTTCTCCATTTCTTTGCAGTAAACGGTGGTCCACTGTCAGATAGTATCCTGAGAGGAAGGCCATACTCAGGTACTTACTTATTAATGATCAGATGGTTACACGCTAGTCCCGTGGCTTTCCTTAGAGGATATAGCTTGACATACTTACTAAAAGCGCCAATAACTATAAAAATGTACTCGTAGCCGTACTGTCCTTTAACGATCGGGCCAAATAAATCCACACACAGTAGTTCGCCGGGACAACTGGTGAGAACTGCAGATCTCTCCCCCACTAAATATTTAACTGGATACTTGCTCCTTTGACAGGTGTCACACTTAGCTAAAATCCTCCTAACATCCCTTCCCATTTTACACCAAATAAAGTCACGACCAATTTCATAGAAGACCTTGGCAGCACCAAAGTGTCCTAATTCCCTATGAATGAACCAAATTAGCTCCTCCCGCAAAGTGGCAGGAACACATATTGCCCACCGATTCTTCCTACATTTCCGTGCAAGAAGCCCATCCTGCATTTTGTACGTGAACCGCCCTAATTTCACACACTCTTCTTCACTTGTTTCCAACCTAGCCAGTGGCTCCCTTAACTTAATGTCATCACGTTGCTCCATTAGCATATTTCTCAGTGTCTGTAACGATGCCCTGTTGCTACTGTCCACACATGCACATAATAAAATACCGTCCTCTGCTTTAACAACAGGATAATCCCTACATAAATTAGAGCCCCTAGATAGCATATCTGCAAGAATTATATATTTACCTTTAATATACTTAACTGTGAATTCGTATTCCTGCAGTGCAAGAATCCATCTACTAACTCTATTAGAACTGAGTTTACAAGTCCTCATATACAGTAATGCATGGTGATCTGTATGGATCTCAAATTTCCCCCCTACTAAATACATTCTAAAATTCCCTAAACTGAAAACAATACCTAAAAGCTCTAATTCAGTAATCGTTTATCATCTCTGATGCTGTCAGCCCTCGCGAGGCTAAAGATACAATGCACCGATTACCCTCATCATCTTTCTGACACAATACTCCGGCAATGCCTATATGCGACGCATCTGTCATAACCACATATTCCTTATCTTTCAAAGGATACTTCAGCACTACAGCTTTCTCAAACCCTTCCTTCAGCGCTCTAAAAGCCTGATCATGCTTGGGCTCCCATCTCCACCGAGTCCCACTTTTAAGCAATTCCCTGAATGGTTCTACTAACCCTGAGTATTTAAGAACGAACCTTCTGAATAAGTTGCAAATTCCCAGGTATGTTTTCAACTGTTTAACATTCTGTGGCACCTCTGCATTTAGTATCTTACTAACCCTACTTTCCTCTGGTGTTACACCTCTACTTGACACTCTATGACCTAAAAATGTCACTTCTGACTGACAGAATGACGACTTAGACAGTTTCAAAGTGAACCCTGCCTGATCTAACTTCTGAAAATCCATATCTAAATGACGTAGATGCTCCTCAAAATGCGTGAACTAATTACCATATCATCAATGTAAATGGTTACAAACGCTCCTGTGTCATCCCCTAATGCGATATTTAATGCTCTAATTAAAGCAACTGAACTACTCTTTAATACGTAATGTGTTCTACAAAATTGATAAAGTTTATGTTTATGACTAAAAGCTGTAAATGGTCTATCTTCGTACATAAGTGGCACTTGCCAGAAACTGGAACTCAAATCTACACAAGTGAAATGCTTGTTCCCTTCAAATGTTTGCATTAATTCCTCTATTGACATGGATTTCAGCTTATCTGGACTGATTCTACTGTTAGCCAAACGAGCGTCTAAACAAATACGGACTGTGCCATCTGCTTTGGACACGGTGATCAAAGAATTAACATATGGACTGTCGGAGTTTTCAATAATGCCATCTTCAAGCATCTGGTAAATTTGTGCCTCAACTGCACTCTGATAAGCAAAAGGTACAGGATATCTATGTCCTGTGAATACTGACCTATCAATAACGTTCAATGAATGTGTATAGCAAATGGCCATACCAATGCGATCTCAAAAACTCTCTTATTACACAATAACACATCATAGAGAAGAACACACTATTCTTCCTCTATATTTCTGCCACCGTCTGGACGGCTAGCGTGTATGGGCCTACTTACCTTTCTTCAGGGGTCCGCGTCGCTTCCACTGCAAAATCACCTCCAGATGACATGACCCAACAGAAGAGCTCCAAAAGGGGTGGAAGGAAAATGGAGAAGGGGAACGCACAGGCTATTCTACAGACACCCCCCCCCCCCCCAATAACTAATGGAACTGCTGTCGATGAAATAATGTCACAACAGTTGCTTAAAAATATTTAAAATAAAAATTTAATGTTAAAATTTAACAAAAACACCTCCACCAGAAAACAGAACATACATCAACTAGCATAATTTACAAGAAGGCAAGAGACCGCTTAACATGCTTGCTTGCAAAGCCAACAAAAGAAAAGAATTAAATTAAAATTAAAATGTTAAAGCCCAAAGATTAAAATAAAATTACAGGCATAATTAAATGAGAACGGGCTTGATAATTTACAAGGGAATGCAATACCGATCCGACATGCGGAGATCCAGGACACGTTGAAACGAGAAATTAAAAAAAATAAAATTAACCAAATAAAATAGGATCAGAAAATAATTCATTAATTTGCATGACGGAGAAAAACACAGGAACATTTCCCAAAAACACAAAGTTAAACCAACAAGATTAAATTTAAAAAAATATTAAGCCAACACCACATATTTGAGTTTCGCGGTCGACGCCAAGAGACTGACCTCGAGACCAGAATGCAGTCGGGCTAAACAAAAAAACAAATATGGCCACAAGAGCAGACGACCACATGTCAAACCGAAATAATGGCAAACAATTAGCATTAAAATTAATTGTTAAAATCACCAGAAGGAAAGAAATAAAACAATTACTTCCAAACATTATTAACATGAGGTTGGAGTATGTGAACCTAGGTCAGATTAATAAAATTCCAATCCAAGAATTGCCAAAAGAAAATATATAAACTAATTTAAAACTTACATACCTTAAAGGGTCTCAGTGGAGACACAATAAAAACAAATTAATTAACACACCATTTAAAAAAAAATATTATTTGGCACTTGATTGCCTTTAATATGGCCCACCCAGCACATGCTTCGTTTTGGTCACAAGCACAGGTCTGCATCGAGATGCGATTACATTTCACACGTCCACTTCACGGCGAAACGATGAAATTCACAGCCTGAAGAGCACAGGCAATTTCCTAGTAGAATTGGCATTCATATTTTTAACAGCTGGGGGCCAAGGGCGCCCCCAGCCCAAGAAGAGATCCTCTGTCACACCAGCAGTTAAGTTGCTTCTTAGACGACAGACAATCGACTCCACAAGATGGCGTCAGATACCGAACTGCATTCATGTAAATATTCAACGTCCAATCAAGGCTTGACACATCAATCAACAATGTCATTATTAAGTAAATAATTTGGCGGTATCATGAATACACAGGCATTTGTTTCATGACGTAGAATATAATTGCCTTTCAATTATGCCACGAATATGAAGAGTTTTATAAGGCACAAGCAACACTCTCTATCGGAGAAGAAGGAACTACTTGCAGGAATCCCGAAGTCCGACAGCAGGTGCCATCTCGTGTACACAAACGGGATCAAGTCACCAAGCGGTCGATTCAAAATGGCATGAATACCATCCAGGGGTATATACATGTTTGAAATGTTGGGACGGGCTCTTGCACGTAACAATTTCCCTGAAATGCAGCATCACGTAACGAGTCCTCTAGACTACCGTTCGTAATCACACTGCCCACAAAACTTGGAGAATCCCGCTCTACGGCTGACGATATCTCATTCAAAGTACAAATTACACCTACAACACTACTTCTCTGAACATGGTCGTTGAACGCTACTTCTACTTCAGAATTATCCCATTTAAATTTCAAACTTCCTACCTCATAACATAAGCTACCAGACACTCTACTAAGCCAATCGTAACCCAAAATAACACTGAATACTAAATTTGGAATTACAAGACAAATCTGCTTTTCTACATAATTACTAATTTTAATGTCTACTAAAACTTGCGTAGAAATTACTTTAGACCGCTTCCCAACAGCTGCAATAACAAAAGTGCTCTTAAATGGCATCTCCTCAAAATTTACTCCAGATCCTTTCATTTTATCATAAAATGTACTACTTATGCAACTCTTCATGCAACCGCTATCAATTAAAACATCTGTGTACGCCTCGGACACGTTAAATTTAACTATGGGGCTCTTACTAGCCACCTCCTGAATAATACATTCATCATTTAGTTCACGTAATAATTCACATCTTACATTTAGGTCATAGGGTTCCTGTATAAGTGTATGGACAGGGCATGTTACAGACTGAGATTCTGACCTTACATCGCAGCCTGGTTCGTGTTTAAAGTACCGCTACCGCTTAGTGTAGTACTACTCACTACTGCACTGGTCTGGTCGTTCTGGGCTGTGTTAACGGTATTTCTCTGTCCGTTATTACCATCGGGCTGATCCCTTTCTTGACCCCTGTTTTGGTTATAATTATTATAATTATAATTCCTCCCTTGGTTACCCCTAAAATCATTATTTCGGCCTTGATTTCCCCTGAAATCATTATTTCTACCTTGGTTCTGTGTACCATACCCATTTCCTCTGTTCTGATTTTGCTGGTTGTTACTATGATTTTGGTTCCCCCTATTTTGGATATTGGCTCCTTCGCCACTGTTCCCCTGAACATCCTGATTCCTATTCTCATTAGGCCTGTTATTATGGTTACCCTGGTTCCTACCGAAATTCTCCTCGTAACCACCTCTTCCCAGAGCATCGAATGTACTTAATAGATTTTCCACTTGCGAAATAGATTTAACATTTTGGATACAAGCAGCTTCTTTGATTCTATATGGAAAATGTCTTAGTAATAGCCTGACTACATCACTTTCCTCCCTCAAACCATCCAGATATTTACACGTCAATACCTGTCCTAAAAGGTATTCTGTCATAGTGTAGTTTCCTCTCTGGTTATATTTCCCACACACAATTCCCTCACGATGCTGAGACTGAATAACCTCTTTCCAAAACTTCTCACAAAATTTAATTTTTTAAATCTCAAATGTTCTCGAAATTGTCTCAGTAGACAGCAAACCAGTTTCTTGTCTCCCCTACAAACGCTTGCTCTAAAATCACAACTACCTGGAACCACTCAATACTACCATCTTCCAACCTCTCCTTGAATTTATTTTCTATTGCATTCATGAATTTCATGGGACAACCCTGTCGATTGCTGAACTTTCCCAACTCTATCTCCCTGTGTGTGCTATTCACATAAACTGGCGTACTCTGACTATTTTCCTGCCTAATTCTAGCTTTCAACTTCTGTTCTAATTTAACAATTTTCTCCTCAGCTTTTCCTTCAATACTAGTTACAGTTAACCTAATGCTCCCTTCCGATGCATCAACATTATCACTTAACTTACCTTGTTTCTCCTGAATCTTACTAATGCTTTCCTTATTCCTCTCCCTTAAATCATTAACTTCAGTGATTATTTCTGCATGAACTTTATCAATTCTTCCCCCCAGCTGTTCTTTAACCTCTTTAGTTGCTACCTGAAACTTATCAATTTCTCCCCCCAATTGCTTTTTAACCTGCTTTGTTTCTACTTGAACTAATTCTTTCAAATTCACAGCCTGTGAACTGATTCTACTTTCCAGCTCTTCCTGTACCTTTCCCAATTTTCTATCTACATCTGCAATAATCTCTTTAGCTTTTCTTCCGTCACCCCTTTGATCTCACCTCTAATCAGCTCAAATTTATAACTAATTTCCCTACTGTTTTGTTCAAGTTTAGTATTATTCTGTTCAAGTTTAGCATTTACAGTTTCAGTACTCTCTTTATTTTCCCTACTGTTTTGATCCAATTTAGCGTTTAAAGCATCTGTACTCTCTTAATTTTCCCTACTGTTTTGTTCGAGTCTAGCGTTTAAAATATCGCTCAGTTCCCTATTACTCTCTTTATTTTCCCTACTATTTTGTTCTTGTTTAGCATTTTTCTGTTCAAGTTTAGCATTTAAAGCGTCTGTACTTATTTTGTTTTGTTGCATAAACTGGAGAAGCAAACTCTCTAACCCTGCTTGACCGTTATGATTACCCCCCTCAGTATCGGGATTTACCTCCGACATCCCTGTACTGCTTTCATTCTCAAGACTAGCCATACTGCTCTTATCTTCACTATCCACCTGCTATCCACTACGCAACTTCCTCTCTTCCTCAACACTACCCATGCTGATACACACCGATAAATGAAAAAAAACTACAGGTACAGAAATATATACCCTTCTCTTTCCACAAATGTTATCAGGTTTTCGGCCTCAAGTTGGTGGCGACAAATGTAATGTTTTCACTGGGGTGATTGATGCTAAACCACAACAAGTCCCACGTTAGAACGGTACATGTAATGTTTATTCTGACTAAGATACGTTGGATTAATGGGCGCCAAGACCTCAACACTAAGTTGAAATCTAAATTTATATTTATCAACGCTTAGCTCGGGCAGAACACCTTTAAGAATCTTCACACTCAGACCGTGGCATGATTTGATCATTAACCCAACTAACAATTGTATCAGGAGAAGGAATTAGGTCTATATGTAATGCTACCTACTGAAAGCAAAGATTTCATAGTATAAGAAATGAATTGATTATATAAAAAACAAGTAGTGGCAATTTTAATATAAATAATAATTTAAAATGGAACATTACGATTTGAATTTTACCACTAGAAAATTACTAGAAAACGGAGTCGGATGCATTACTGAATTTACTATTACGACCAAGTTAAGACGTTACTGAAATTCTGATTATGAAACAATGAAGAGAGAGAGAGAGATTACGTAGTTCTGAGTCATTCGCGCTTACCATTGGAAATAGCAGTAGCATTTCCCTCGTACGTGATGAATCGCCATCAGCCTTTTGGACGTCACCATCTTCTTTGTTACTTGCGCAGATTGTCGTTAATATGTTGAAGTTAAATGCTAGATAGTGGTGGATCAAAATCCGTTAGCCACTTACGCTGACTCCCTGTTCACAAGAGCTTGCGTATTTCTCATGACTAATGTGTCAGTTGAGAATAGCAGTACTGAAAAGTTCGCCATCGTACACGAGTACGAAGTCCGTAGACTATGCAAATACAATGTTCAAGTTACGGCCCGATCTCAACGAAACCAACCTAAAGAGCGTCCACTTTGGACAAGTTTTACAATGTTAATAGCCCTCTCTTCACGGCGCGCGAACACTATAATGACTCGCCGGTACCCCCACCAAATTTCTACTCCTCAGCTACTCGCCTCGCCTGTAGACCAATGACCGTGCGTCACGTCTCCCCTCCTTGGCTTGAGACCGGCACGCGGGACCTCCCGCCACAACTACATCGCACTCGGTAAATTTACCGTTCCAGTCCAATTCGCCTTTTCTTGAAACAGCCAGTTGTAAATGTTCCTCGATTCCGTCATCGCTTCACGACAAGATTATTCCTGTAGCGGAAATTTCCGATGACTCAACTCTCTCGCAATAATCCATTAACTGAATAAAAATCCGTAAATCTCCGCAATCATATAATTAACCGTGATATTGTTGTTTGTAATAAATCGCTTGATAGTGTTTTCTATAAAATCGAAAACCTATCTGTATAGTTATAATCTTTAAAGAAAAGGCTCCAAAAAAAGGACATTAATAATAATAATAAGTTAAATGAAAATTATCTTGGCTGAACAAGTTGCCGCGTAAACAAACATTGAATGGCTTCCATCTGAATTACTTCAGTAACATAAAATACCCTCGAAAAACACGTCAGTTTTGCATAGGTTGGACATAACGTAGAAAGACGTCCAAAGGTGCCGAAGTGAAGTACGTCTAGCGTCGTCGTGAAGCACCCTCTTGCGAGGTCAGGATGTGGTAAGGCGACAAGCAAATGGCAGCCGGGCATTTTACAGTGCGATGGAATATTCGAAATGGAGGCGAACGCGCAAGACTAGCAAACCCCAGAGTGATTGGCGGCAAGACTAAAGCGGAAAATGAAGAACTGTCACCTGACATGTTGATGACGGCAGAGGGCGAAGCAGCCATCTTTCTACAACTTCAGTCAGAACTCGCGTGTGAATCATGAGGGAGAGCAATGTAACAACTCTAGAGTAGGCCAACACGACAGCCGAAGGCATCTGCTACACGTAGGTTGAAATTGTTTATTCCAGGCTTATATTAAACATTGGAAAAGTTGGAGCATAAATTTATACGTACAAAAAATAAAATTAATTCACTTCAGTGACTTATATAACCGTAAGGGCGATTTGACAGTCTAATTGGCGGGGAAATACGCAAATACTTAGTACATTCGCAATTGTGGACAAACAGCCAGGAAATGATTCCATACTTCGAAATACAGTAGATGTCAAAAATTGAAGACAATGCAACATTTCCTGTTGCCCATCTTGGAGGACATAAATGTTTTCAGTTTTCAGTATGAATGTTATGATGGCACTAATCAGCAAAACCGCCCCCCTCCCCTCTGAAAGATTTGAAGGGAGTGGTCACATCTGGATGGTGACGCCCTATATGATCATTATGTATGAAACATTAAAGGAATCAGACTTAGTCTTAGTAAAGTTGATCAGTAATTGCCACCTTCTGTGGTTTCATGGTACGCATGGAGACTCGGGATTAATAGATTATGGGTTCAATTCCCGGCACTGCCAAGAAATCTAAATCTGGTCCCGAGGTTGGGACGGGGTACACTCTGCTACTTGAGGCAAATTTGAGAAGATATGCGTTCGATTTTCACCACACCTGTCTTTTAAGTGTCTTTCCGAGGTTTTGCACTTCTACTCCAGCCAAATGCGAGGACGGTTCCTTACTTGGGACATAGCCGCCTCCTTCTGAAGCCTAGCATCCATTACAAATTCAGTGTCTAGTACATCCATCACAATGACCCAGACTACCCTACAGATCCCACACACGCCCCTTAATTAATCAACAACAACAAAATTAATGGGAGAAATTGGAACATGACCTCTCGGGGCGTGCTCATGATATGAACATAACTCGGCGAAGTACAGTATATTAGAACTCCGAGGTTCAAACAAATAAAACAATGCCTGATGAATACATTAATAAATAGGTGAAGTGGACCGATCACTGAAACATGAATACATTCAACGCCCCGTGAACAATTTAATTAATAAATGAAATCGCAAATGAGAGCAGAGAGCAAAATATAATAAATCGAAAACAACAAGAGACGCGGTGTCTGCATCACTGCTCTCAAACCTGCCACATGTGCAGACATACAGTGGTCCCTCAACTAGTGATCAAGTAATGTAAGGTAGATCAGGACAAGGAGTTAGCACCACTTTTCCGGGAGTGAGTACATTGCGGAGTGGATGTTTGCCGGCCCCGTGGTGTTAGGGTAGCGCTCCTGCCTCTCAACTGGATGCACCACGTTCAATTCCCGGCCTGGGCAGAGAATTTAGAAACTTCATGAGGGTTGAATAGCTGCCTGACAGTGAGACTGTTACCCGGTCACGTATACCAAGATTAACGGCCGAGGGAACCTGACGCGTTGACTACACGTCACACCACAATCTGCAGGCCAAATGGCTGGGCAGAGATCCCATGGTATACCTAGGCCCTTCATGGGCTACGTGTCAGCTAAGTTGATGTGTAATTGTCTCCAGAGCTTTCCGGTATGAGTCGATGACGTTCCGATCGCAATGGCGCTATATTTGATTACTAGCAACCCGACCCGGCTTCGTCCGGGAATAGTTATGATTGCATTACGTGATAAGCGCATTTTTCCAATGTCAATGAACAACGACCAATATCCATTTTACGTCTCGTCATAATGGGTTAAAATCACTGACTGGACTATTAATTATATTATCATGGAGATGCATGTGCAACAAATTCTTGTCAGACGTAATTTAAGAATGGCGAGGTGCATGAAACACAAATCCCCCTTCCGTCCAATCTTAACTTGACTGTGAATTTTGCTGAACGAAAAGTTCACAGGCGAAACGAAGACAAGCCGAGTTTCACTTCCAGGGAAAACCCAAACACAACCACTCTTCTCTAAAGTTTTTAACACAACACGACTCGACAGTTTGCTGCTGGCTGTATCTGGGGCAATAATCTCGTCCGCTAGCTAAGCTGTAACTGGGGTGATAGACTCACCCCTAGCTAGCTCGTAAACTGTCGCCTCAGTAACTGAATGGAGATTGTTGAAAGAAATGAAAACGTAAAAACACTTATAGTAGGTGATGTATGGAAGATAGAGGTATGCTTTCCTTGGCTTTTTTGTAGAACGTTTTATGCTGAACAATTCTCACACTCATAGTATATAGATATTTTTAACGGTTTGCCCAGCGTAAGCTTCTAAATCGCATTGACGCCAGTTTCTTTTTCGACCTTTTCACTAAAATCGTTAATGCTTGAATTCCTTTCGTCATAAATACATTATTTTATACAGAAAACTTCCTCTGGATATCCTTTACGGAATGGTGAAAACCGCATCAAAATCCATTCAGTGGTTCTCGAGATTACCCGTGACATCCAAGAATTAGGGACTTTGTTTTATACTGTGCCCAAATCCAGTTGCCCAGATTTGAGAGCACAGGCCCAGAGGCTAAGTCCAGAGCTGAGGTTTTGAATAGCGCGCGCCAATTCTTCTAAGAAGCATTTAGAATCTTTATGCAACCAAGAGATCGCTAAGTGACGTAGCAAGGTTATAAGAGTCGAGGCTAGATTTGTATAAAATATTTTCCGGTGGAGTAGAAACATGAGACTAACACCAAATTACTGGCACGGACAAGGGAAGAAGAACGTGCTATATTTCAAGAAAATTGATCGAGCGGAAGCTGAGATATGAGATGTTTAATTTTAGCCGAGGACACACAGTGACGTACAGAAGTCCGTCCACTGGGTATATAAGAGCTGGCAGCCCCCTCTCAAATATGTTCACTTCTCCATAGGCGCTCCGCCGCTATGGATGTCACTTCTTCGTAAGCACCCTGTTGCTAGATATATCACGTCGCTCCGAACATCGTTATACTTCAGAATTATCTTCGTGCACATGGTTGCAATACTCTACGTTTTTACTAGCACGCAGTTGCTAGGACTGAGTGAAATTCTACGACAGTACATGGTTACTGTACTTCGAAAAGTGTTGACAGTTTTAGTGAAATTCATCGTAAGTTATCACTGAGGTGATAGACTTTGTGGCAGAACATTGGTAACTATTACTGCTACACGGACATATGATAGACTTGGTCTATATCTTTCTTTCCACTGTCCACTAAGATTTACACTTGGATTATATTCATCCAATGACCAGAACAAGCTTTTGTCTTTATAACACTTTGACCAACCAAGATAAGTCAGTACTGTTCACATACCAGTCTTGTACGTCCAGTTCATTTAGCCGACATAGGGAAACCAGCATGCTTAGCATTGTCTGGAGAGTGAGAAACTCTGCCCAGGGAATTTAACATCAGAACTTGGACCGGTGCTGAATAAGATTGTCAGAGTATTGATAGTACTGAATGCATCACAGTTGGGTCAAGTTATTACTGGTAAAATTTTGCATCATGGATTATTTCGATCTTACCTCTATCAAGAAGATTACTTCAGCTGTTGAAGCAGCTAATATTATAGACAGTTTTCATCAAGATATTCAGGCAACGAGTATGAATACCGCTATGTCTGGATATACATTTTTGCGGGAATATAATGGAGGCCGATACGAGATTACACGTACGTGTCCAAATGGGGACGGAAGGCTGAAATAATCTGGTTCAGACCAGATTATCCACATCAAGATCTACAAGAATGTAAGCTACATTTTGCATTATTCTTATGCGTAGTTAGCTGGAATTTCTCATTTTGCTACAGTCTTGCCAACACATATTTTTCTTCGATATTTTTCTGTTGCAAATATTTTTGCAAGGCATATGGAAGCCTTGATCTCAGTAGTTTTTACACTCAGACTTGAGAAGCCAATGAATTGAATTAATGGACGAGCAAAACGAGCATTTATTTGATTTTGAAATTATTTTTTCTAATCGCCGTCGTAACTGTAAATTTAATTATAAATTTAAGTTGAGGAATGGATGTTTATCCATATTTAAGAAGTCGAGGATGATATTTCCCGAACAGTTTAGCAACGTAAATTCCATTTGTGGAATAATAATAATAATAACGCTGATTTAATAATAATAATCATTTTCAATATTTTTCAAGAGATAATAATAATTATGATTTATACTGTATTTCTAATAATCATATCATGTAGTATGATTTATAATGTTGATATTCAAAACAGTTTGCTAGATCGGCGACTTGTTTGTCCGAAGGCTAGTGGTTAACGCATGCCCACATTCAACTAACAGAATAATCCTATGGGATCATTTTACACTTGCATTATGCAGTTAAATCTTTTGAAAGACACGGAAAGTAATGTTACGGGAAGCATATAGCATGTATAAATTAGGGTTTTACTAGAGTTTGTATAAATATAATATCATATTGAGCAACGTCTTGTGATGGAACGTTTGGCTAGAAATAGACACGGTGTGGAATAGTTAATGTTTAAACTGATGGTAAAATTACTGTAAACTCATTTAGGAGCTTACTAGATTACGAAACTTCCAGTTTGAGTAAAAAGCAAAGGCTTGATTATTATGTATAATTTGGGAAGACATTTTGTGTGTGTGGAAATAGTTGAATATGCCATTCTGATTGTGCATTTTAAGTCTCAGGAATGAGGTTGTTGTAATGGAGCTTCAGCCATATTGTAGGTTGGATGACTTTGAAATAATGTTGGGAGTTGAAATATTTTTGTAAGCCACACTTTCGTCGAATTCATAACCGAGGGTTAAATTATGGAACGATCATGTCAATCCACAGTTTGCCCACGTGATCTATAAATATTTTCTAGTAATTGTTAGCCCGGAATGTTGTTATTTCATTATGAGAAGACTTTACCGTTGTCTAGACGCTAATTATGATAATGTGATTTTTGACACATTTAAATCGAATGGGCCGATGCTGTAAATAAATTAAAACTGTTATTTCCTAAACAACCACTACAATTAGAGGATATTTGTGATCCTGTTAAGAATATAAACATTCTGCAAATTAATTTGATGATTAACATTTTTGACATTCTGTCAAATGAATTGTAATTTTGATAACAGCAACAACTAATATTATTTTTTGATAACTTTCTAAATAATATTTCCAATTGATATTTAAATATTTGAATGGTTAAATCCAGATTTAAAGGAGTTTCTATTTTGTTAATAGCGGCTTGGGTGGCGTAGTCGGTAGCATGCTGAACTGCTATGCCCAAGATAGCGGGTTCAAACCCGGCTGAAGTCGTCGGATTTTTTAAGAGCGTTAAAAATCCTTCAGTATGCCTTCCTTCGGAGGGGAAGTAAAGCCGGCGGTCCCATGTCATAGATTTATGGCATGTTAAAGATCCTTTCACAGACTAAACTTGTGTAAAGCAAAATTTGTTAGGTTAGATTTCGTCAGAACGCTCTATCAAAGTTCCAGCGTTCACCACTAGGTATCATTGATATCTGGTGGCGAAAGTTGGAACTACTTGAAATTGAACGGAACTTGTAGCTCGCCCTTTAGGGTGTCCGCTGGAAGCAGCTACAGACTCAGGCGAGCCCAACATGTCCTCGGACACTCCCGGCACTAAAAGCCATACGATAAATAAATAAATAAATAAATAAATAAATTTTGTTAATAATAAATGTTTGACCATAGTATTGCTAATTGAGTCAATAACTCAGAATATTACTGTTGGATCGAGAACGGATGACACAATAAATATCTTTTCTGTTTATCGACGTTCTTCGAATCCATGTAATTAATATTGTTTTATTTTCATTGTTATAACTTTATATCTGAACCAATTTTGAGATACTGATTCCTGGAAAAAGTGTTAGTTAATTTTCTGCTACTATTTTAAAGACAAACATAAACAGTGATATTATTTTCATCGAGTGATAATATTTCATTTCAACGTGTGAATACTTGCACTGACAAACCTTACGATTGTAAATAATTCGTTTGAGCGAAGTCAACAGGACTATTAATTTGACTTTCGTTTCAAATGCCTAGTGTTCATGTGTTGGTGAATCTGTAAATTTGTGTATTATAATGTTTGATTCATCATGCATCCAATATGCTATTTTTAGCATTTCTTCGTTAACTTTTTAACATTTTAAATAAAATGAGATAATTTTACGGATTGTGTCATTTTCAGAAAATCTCCTTCTATCCTTATTGTTGCATCGAGCCGAAAATCGGTAAAGCATTTTTTTAGCCTACTTCCGATTTTTGCAAAAAATGAAAGTAGACTTATGAGATCAACACAGGGCGAAAAAAGTGTCTGTCTGTGTGTGTGTATGTGTGTGTGTGAGTCTGTGTGTGTGTATGTGTGTGTGTGAGTCTGTGTGTGTGTCTGTGTGTGTGTGAGTGTTTGTACTCTGAATGTCTGTCCCCCCCTATCAATTCGAACACGGTGAATGCGAATTGAACGAAATTTGGTACAAAGGTAGCACTAGCAAAGGACACCTCAGTGTCATGTTTTATATCGCCGCCGTCTTGACGGAAACGTAATGGCGGCCACACAAATGTTCATAGCTTAAATCAAATTACGACTAACCTAATCATCCGATCTCTACCAAATTTTGCAACAACACACCTTTGTAGGGGGAGCATCCTTTGACCAAACCAATAGGTCATCAGCGTAACAGTTTGCGGATGGCGGCCATCTTTGTGTGAAAATAGATTCCCCCTATTAATTCGAACACGGTGCAACCGAATGGAACGAAGTTTGGTACAGAGGTAGTACTAACAAAAGGCACCTCAGTGTCATGTTTTATATCGCCGCCATCTTGACGGAAACGTAATGGCGGCCTTTCAAATGTTCAAAGCTTAAATCAAATTACGACTAACCTAATCATCCGATCTCTACCAAATTTTGCAACAACATACCTTTATGGGGGGAGCATCGTTTGACCAAACTAATAGGTCATCAGCGTAATAGTTTGCGGATGGCGGCCATCTTTGTGTGAAAATCGATTCCCCCTATTAATTCGAGCACGGTGCAACCGAATGGATCGAAATTTGGTACAAAGGTAGCACTAGCAAAGGACACCTCAGTGTCATGTTTTATATCGCCGCCGTCTTGACGGAAATGTAATGGCGGCCACACAAATGTTCATAGCTTAAATCAAATTACGACTAACCTAATCATCCGATCTCTACCAAATTTTGCAACAACACACCTTTGTAGGGAGAGCATCCTTTGACCAAACCAATAGGTCATCAGCGTAACAGTTTGCGGATGGCGGCCATCTTTGTGTGAAAATCGATTCCCCCTATTAATTCGAACACGGTGCAACCGAATGGAACGAAGTTTGGTACAGAGGTAGTACTAACAAAAGGCACCTCAGTGTCATGTTTTATATCGCCGCCATCTTGACGGAAACGTAATGGCGGCCTTTCAAATGTTCAAAGCTTAAATCAAATTACGACTAACCTAATCATCCGATCTCTACCAAATTTTGCAACAACACACCTTTGTAGGGGGAGCATCCTTTGACCAAACCAATAGGTCATCAGCGTAACAGTTTGCGGATGGCGGCCATCTTTGTGTGAAAATCGATTCCCCCTATTAATTCGAACACGGTGCAACCGAATGGAACGAAGTTTGGTACAGAGGTAGTACTGACAAAAGGCACCTCAGTGTCATGTTTTATATCGCCGCCTTCTTGACGGAAACGTAATGGCGGACTTTCAAATGTTCAAAGCTTAAATCAAATTACGACTAATCTAATCATCCGATCTCTACCAAATTTTGCAACAACATACCTTTATGGGGGGAGCATCGTTTGACCAAACTAATAGGTCATCAGCGTAATAGTTTGCGGATGGCGGCCATCTTTGTGTGAAAATCGATTCCCCCTATTAATTCGAACACGGTGCAACCGAATGGATCGAAATTTGGTACAGAGATAGTACTATCAAAAGGCACCTCAGTGTCATGTTTTATATCGCCGCCATCTTGACGGAAACGTAATGGCGGCCTTTCAAATGTTCAAAGCTTGAATCAAATTACGACTAACCTAATCATCCGATCTCTACCAAATTTTGCAACAACATACCTTTATGGGGGGAGCATCCTTTGACCAAACTAATAGGTCATCAGCGTAATAGTTTGCGGATGGCGGCCATCTTTGTGTGAAATTCGATTCCCCCTATTAATTCGAACACGGTGCATTCGAATGGAACGAAATTTGGTACAGAGGTAGTACTAACAAAAGGCACCTCAGTGTCATGTTTTATATTGCCACCATCTTGACGGAAACGTAATGGCGGCCACACAAATGTTCAAAGCTTAAATCAAATTACGATTCACCTAATCATCCGATCTCTACCAAATTTTGCAACTACATACCTTTATGGAGGGAGCATCCTTTGACCAATCTAATAGGTCATTCGCCTAATAGTTTGCGGATGGCGGCCATCTTTATGTCAAAATTTATTCCCCCTATTAATTCGAACACGGTGGAACCGAATGGAACGAAATTTGGTACAGGGGTAGCACTAGCAAAGGGCACCTCAGTGTCATGTTTTATATCTCCGCCATCTTGACTGAAACGTAATGGCGGCCACACGAATGTTCAAAGCTTAAATCAAATTACGATTAACCTAATCATCCGATCTCTACCAAATTTTGCAACTACATACCTTTATGGAGGGAGCATCCTTTGACCAATCTAATAGGTCATTCGCCTAATAGTGTGCGGATGGCGGCCATCTTTGTGTCAGAATCGATTCCCCCTATTAATTCAAACACGGTGAAACCGAATGGAACGAAATTTGGTACAGAGATAGCACTAGCAAAGGTCATCTCAGTGTCATGATTAATATCGCCGCCATATTGAAAGAAACGTAATGGCGGCCACACAAATGTTTAAAGCTTAAATCAAATTACGACTAACATAACCATCCGATCTCTACCAAACTTTGCAACAACATACCTTTATGGAGGGAGCATCCTTTGACCAATCTAATAGGTCATTAGCCTAATAGTTTGCGGATGGCGGCCATCTTTATGTCAAAATTGATTCCCCCTATTAATTGGAACACGGTGGAACCGAATGAACGAAATTTGGTACAGAGGTAGCACTAGCAAAGGGCACCTCAGTGTCATGTTTTATATCACCGCTATCTTGACGGAAACGTAATCGCGGCCACCCAAATGTTAAAAGCTAAAATGTAATTACGACCAACCTAACAATATAGTCTCTACCAAATTTTGCAACACCATATCTTTATGTGGGAAACATATTCTGACCAAACTGCAAGAACATCAGCCCAATAGTTTGCAGATGGTGGCCAAGTATGTGTGCAAATCGATTCCCCCTATCAATTCAAACACGGTGAAACCGAATTGAACGAAATTTGGTACAGAGGTAGCACTAGCAAAGGGCACCTCATATTCATGTTTAATATCCCTATTGCACGTTGTATTTCAACAAGCTACTACAACCGAAATTCAATTATACTCCTTGAAAAGGACAAAGAGTTATAACAATAGCCATGCATTTAGGAGAAAGTAGGCTATATGTTCTTTACTGAACATCTTTTTTTTGTGTTATTGTACTCACTTTAAACCTTATGGCGCCATGGGATGTTTAGATTCTCGTGCTGACTGATTTTTGGTGAAGATGCATATCTGGTCTTCCAGACTTAGGTCTAAACGGGCACAATACTAAGCCGATATTATACGCCAATCAGTGTAATTTAATAGAATATAATCCCCCTTCCGTCCAATCTTAAAATGACTGTGAATTTTGCGGAACAAAAAGTTCACCGGCGAAATGAGAGTTGCACTTCCAGGGAATGGCGGGGAGAATGAAACTCAAATTCCCCTTCCGTCCAATCTTAACTTGACTGTGTTTCACAGGTGAAATGAAGAAAACACGCGTTTCACTTCCAGGGAAACTCCAAACACAACCACCCTTCTCAGAAGTCTTAACTCAACACGACTCAACGGTTTGCTGCTGGCTGTATCTGGGGCAATAGCTTCGCCTGCTAGCTAGGATGCAACAGGGATGATAGACTCGCCCTTAGCTAGCTCGTAAACTGTCGCCTCAGTAGTTGAAATGACATGGTTGGAAGAAATTAAAACGTAAAAACACGTTTAGTGGGCGATGTATTGAAGATAGACGTATGCTCTCGCGGACTTTTTTGTAGAACACTTCATGCTGAACAATTCTTACACTCATAGTTTTTAGATATTTTTAACGGTTTGCCCAGCGTAAGCTTTTAAAGCGCTCGGACGCCAGGTTTTTTTCGACTTTCCCACTGAAATCGTTACTGCTTGGCTTCCTTTGATCATATATAAATTATTTTCTACATAAATCATCCTCGAGATATCCTTTACAGAATGGTGAAAACAGCATCAAAATCCATCCAGTGCTTCTCGAGTTTACCCGTAACATCCAAGAATCAGGGACTTGGTTTTATACTAAGTAGGGATATTACGGTTAACAAAATATTTCCCACCAATAATGGTTTTCTTTCCTTTCAAGGCCAGGTGAGGGTGTGAGTGGCGTCACACATATGTACTACGTTGTCAGCACTGAGAAGATTACCATCATCCTTGGGATAACTTAGCGAGTTGTGGATGAAAAGCAAAATAAATTAAGCAAATTCTCGAAAATATGTGAATGACAAGCTAGTATCTATTGTTAAGGGACAGGAAAACTGCTTCGAACATAATCCAAATGTTAGAAATTCCAGCGTGAATGTCTTTCTCTGTTGAGCAACGTTTCATGCCCTCGTGCGCTCTAATTTCCCACTGGGAAGGAGTAATATCTAGGTATTCTCTCGTGCTGAAGGTCACAGAACTGAAAGTGAATGGTCTACAGGACGTCAATTTGTTATATGATGTGGTCTTAATCAAGGAAACAATGGAGTGTTAGGTGGCATACACAGTGGAGAATACAGATGGACTGAGTATAAATATCCCCTCGACTAGGAAATATACCAGGAAGGGCAATTATGAGCTACCAGGTGTGCAAATGTAAGCATTACTTCCTCAGCCAGGGCATCTCTGCAGCAGTGGGAACGTCTTCCGTTAATCTTGTATTGGGTGTCCAGAAATGAATGTAGGTTATAGTACCATGAATAATAATTATAATAATAGGATTCTAGTAATAATATTAATCATAGGAAAAGAAGAAAAAGCATGGTGAAGGTTTTTCAGATCGAGGCCCGTATAATGAAAGGAAGATTGTAGTTTTACGTGACCGTAAATCACGAGATCAGAAGCCACGGGACCTCCATTTTACGTGGAATCCGAACTACAGGACATGGCATTTCACTTTGAAAATCTCACATGCATTGACTGGGAATCGAGCCCGGCTGCCGTAGTGAGAGGCCAACAGCTTGACCGCTACGCCACTAAGCCCCCGTGGCAGGGGGAGGGGGTATGAAACCTATATTTTTTGGAGCCCTGCTGAAAAGTGTCTATCAGGAAACGATAAGGTATCCCACTGCCAGGCTCATGGCTTATGTCCATGTCTTTGGTACTGTGCCCTTATCCACAGGTCGATATTTTGGGTATAAATTATATTTATAAGGTATGGCTAATTTTGATTCCCGCGCGACTTTTGTTCTAAAAGGGGATGGAAGCTATCACCGAGTGTATGTGGCGCGCACAGCCTGGCATTTATTAATTCGTGTCCGATGTTTTAGAGACACGGCACGTACTACACTTTTCTGGCACTGGAAAAAGAAGAAGATTGAATTATCTCGGAAGGAAATCGGTTAGCCAGAAGCCAAAATATCAGCAATAATTTGTTGAGGATTTTTGTTGCTATGATGTAGCTATTGAGCCGAGCTCATCTCCGCGTGGTGTGACATGGAAGCCACGAGGAACTTTCTCGAAGCCCGGGCGAGTATATAAGGGGGCGGAGATGCACCGAGAGGTCACTCACATTCTGTGCATGGTCGTGGACACTCACATTCTGAGCATAGTTACGCGTCAGTCTTCGTTAAGCACTTTGTGCACTAGTGAGCATATTAACATACGTGGAAGTTCTGAACATAGTCAGTGAATATTCCCGGACCAAGTTATGGTCTATCTTCGAGAGATAGAATTTTTCACGATGTGTGGAACTTATAATATTTCGATGCGACATGATAGTTAGGCTTCGAATTCTGTGAAATATTTGGAACAAGTGTTTAGTGCTTTTCAGTCGGTCAACACGGTCGTGTTGACCGACTGAAAAGCACTAAACACTTGTTTACTAAGGCAACACTGAAAATATGGCTTCAAACACCACAAATATTTGGAAGTTAAGGCTATTAGTGGCGAGTTGACACTTTGTCATTTTTCGTCGCATGGACATATGGTAGACTTAGCCTACAGTACCTATCGATATTATGGAACTTTTTTTTGCTTCCGAATTGTCAGTGACGAGCTGTTGTCTCGGTAGTTGGTAAGATCAGCCACGACTTTATACTACCCAATTCTACGGATACCAGTCTTGCATGGTCAGATCATTAGACGACGTTTGGGACCAGTTGTGCTTGGCACGATTTGCGAGATGTATAATCTCACCCATTAGGGGGGGGGGGGGGGGGGGGCATCTGTATTCTTACGAATGTGTGCAAGGCACTACCTATTACCTGAACACAGGGACTAGCCAGCGTTGGGGCCAGCCGCGCTTGGCGCGTGTCTGAGAGATGCATATACTCTCCCGTTACGTTATATATAATAGGAACTTCAGATCTGAACCATTTGCATAAGATTGTAAGTGTATCAACAATTTGTATGGTTCAGAGCTGCATCAAAACTACAACTGATTTGAGTAATATGGATCCGTAGGGTCGAAACCCTATTCTTCGAATAGCGCCAGCTATTATGACCTTCCACATGGACAATATGGGAAGAATTTACAGTTTTCAAAAAAGCTTCAGGACTAACAGTCATGTCCTGTTAAATTAATTGCGGGTAGAGATGGAAGCGGATACGAGGATTTACGTACGCGTCCGATGTGACGGACGAATGGAGACACTTCTGGAAATGAAACTGTAATGGAACCAGCCAGGAGGCCCACCTCTACAGGAATTTCTGCAATGTAAGCTACAATTTGGTTTTCATAGCTTATGGTATTTGGGAATTTTTTTTTTGAAGAAATATCAACACATGACCATCTTTCAGTTTGCTGAGGCAAGCTAGATTATCGTTTTGAGTGTTCAGAACACGTTCTTATTCGATTTAGAGTCTATGGACAACATCATGCACCGTTTAGTTAACTTTTGTATTTTTCATCACGGCCATCAGCCGTTGGATCTTCAGATCCGGGTTAGTTATTTTTGAGAAATGGATATATTTTTTCTCCATTCAGGAATTTGAGCCGGAATATTTCAAGTAGTTTTCGTCCACAATTTCCATTTTTGGATATCTGATAATGATATTATAAATAATTTTCCTAATAATAATAATGTTCTCTGATTTGTAATGATAATAATAATATCTTGTGATGTTTTGTGACAGTTTAAATAATGATTCATAAGAGTTTAGAACAGGTTAGACTATTTTTGCGATGTTATTGTCCGATTGTAAATGGTCTAATGCACACCCATATCTAACAGAGATATCATGAATTTAACTAAGCATTACAGCAGTTGCGTTAAATAATTAGTGTCTTTTATGACACGGAAGGCCATCGGAAGACCAAGGAAAGCCTGTATCAAATAGGGTTTCCTCGAGTTTATATAAATAATAATAATATGGTAATGCCACTATATGACGATTTCGAACAGAGGTAGACACGATTTAAGGATAATGTAAATTTCTTTGATGATTAAATTGGTATAAATTTAATGGAGGAGCAAGTAAGCTTCGTAATGAACAAGCATGCGGCTTTATGAAAAAATTATAATGATCTAAAATATATGTTGAAGGTAGAAGTGAATCTTTTCATTCAGTAGTGAGATGAAATCACACGAATGAATATGGTATAATGGTTAGCGTCAGCCATAAGGATGGTTAGACGGCTTATACAGGGTGTAATTGATATAATGCAAGTCCGTTACACTGGTTATAGAAGAGACTATTCTAAGCTTTCTAGGTAAAACAAATTGTCACTTATCTTTAAATAGAAAATTAACTATTAAAAAGTCAATGTTTTTAGGTTTTTCAGAAACTGCTCAAGCAGAAGCTGTGGTTACAGTCTGGGGGAAACGAGGCGTGACGAGGTGGGACGACGCACGGAGGGGAAGTTGTTACGTGATCGGAGCATTGACCTTACCGGTAGAGGGGTGGTATCACCTGTTATGAGAACAACGATACCTGTCTCGTAAGAAAATTCGTATTGCTGTTGTTGTTTTTGTTGTTGTTGTTGCACGCAATGGCGTGGGACGTTAGGAGCGGTAGTATTGTGTAGGCTACTTTGTAAGTGTAGAACTCATTGCATGATGTTCATTTAAAGTAACTTATACAATAATTTCGATAATCAGCCCTGGTGTGTCATTGGTGTCCGGTACGTGAATGAAATACAGTAGTCTGTTCAGATCTAGTATTATGACGGAAGTAAAATAATTGATGGTTTGTTTGAGAGGCTTGGCGATTTTGGTAATTTAGCCCCATATAGATGGGTGTGGGTAGAATTTGTCTGATAACCTGGGTTTTTGTGGTTTCTATAGTTATGTGGGTATTTGTAATTCATCTGAGGATTGGGAAGAAGGCGGCCGTGGCCTTAAGTTAGGAACCATCCCGGCATTTGCCTAGGGTAGAAGTGGGAAACCATGGAAAACTACTTCCAAGATTTAATACTAGTACGGTACCATATGTACATAATAATAATAACAATAAAGCAAATATAGCGAGTTAGTCGGCCGTATCAAAAGACAATGGCAATTGCATGTACGAAAGTAGAACCGGTTAAGACCATAGGCTTACCTATCATTGTCTCAAGTACGGGCGGGTTCCCAAGTACCTTGCTCCAAGGCTTTCAAGAATTGGGTCTGAATACTCAACTGTACAAACTAATGCAGAAGGCAGTAGTTCTCTCAACAACCCGAATCGTCTGGAAGTTCATGGGTAGCGATTTCGACTTTCCAGCTTAGAAGTGGCTGTTTCAGTAACTATACTTCGGTTCCTTGAAGCCCGTATAGTTATGTTGTGACGTACCAGCAATGTGTTATGTACTGTATAAAACAATAATAATAATAATAATTCAATGATAGCGAGGTTGTGTGGCTCAGGTAGTAGAGTGCTATCCTTCTTGATGGTTCATCTAGGCCCAGTGATGTAATAAATGAAGGTGAACGCATACGACAGCCTTATGCCGGTGGATGGAACACTACATTCCGGAATCTCGACATCCCCGAAGAAAATTAAAATAGTCTGCCTAACAACATATTATTATTATTATTAGACTATTAAACAAATTATAAGAAATTATATTATATCTTTACTGATTGTTATTTATTTTTAAGTAGGGTTCCAATTGTTCAGGACGTTCAGTAAATAAATATTTTTGGTAACAATGATGATGGAAAAGACTTGCAAGCTACTCATAATTATTGTTAATTCATTTTAGGGGTTTGGGACATTTGTTTATCAGCCCTGTGTAGTTGGATAAGTGTTGGATTTATCTGATAAACTGTGTTTCTCTGGTGATTGTAGTAGTGTGTGTAGCTGTAGATATTATGGTCGTGAATGAGGTTTGTGCCCCGGGACTCCATGTACCATACTATTCTGACATGTGCTTGGAAAGCGCGCGGAAGAATGCGGGGAAATCCAAACTCAGGATAGTCACAGTCGGTGCTGAGTTTGGACCTCCAATCACCAGATTTGCTGCGTGGTATGCGCCGCCTACATCGCGGGGGTAGGAAAAAAACAGCCGTGGTCTTATGAAGGGATGTCCCAAGTTTGGCGTCGTGGGATGCCAGGGGTAGAAGAGGGAAACCATGGAAAACTACTTCCAAGATTTAATACTAGTACGGTACCACATGTACATTATAATAATAATAATAATAATAATAATAATAATAATAATAATAATAATAATAATAATAATAATAATAATAATAATAATAAGGATGATAAAGCAAATATAACGAGTTAGTGGTAGAGTGCTAACCTTTCCGAGGGTGCGATCTACGTTCAGTCATGTAGTAAATGAATGTGATCTAATACGATCATGTCCATGGATTTCATGGCACATACAAAAAATCCTGCGTACATCTTGTGGCTGCCGATGGTGGGAAGTAAGGAAGCTTATGGTTTTACATGACCGTCAATATCGTGATCATGAGCTACTGGACCTCCTTTTTATGTGGAATCCGAACCACAGGACATGGCATTTCACTTCGAAATTCTCACATGCATTGACCGTGAATCAAACCCGGTCCGCCGTGATGAGAGGCCAACATCTGGACAGCTGTGCCTTCACGCCCCGAATTGCATATCGGCCGGTAATGGTAAGCTGTTTCAACACTAGCACTACATGTAGATGATGAAAATAATAATAATAAAAATAATAATAATAATAATAATAATAATTGCTACCCCACATTAACGGCACTGGCCAGCAGCACGTCGGTAACTCGATAGCCAACGCTTTGCTTACCAGAATGAGACGAGTACGGGGAGCGTGGATGGGCCAACTTACCTGTATTCAGAGGTCCGGGTCACTTCCGCAGCAAAACCACCTCCAGAAGACAAGTCCCGACAGAAGAGCTCCAAAAGGGGTGGAAGGAAGAAGGAGAAGGGGACAACACACACAGGCTATCGTACAAACACCCCCCAAAAACCAACAGAACACCCGTCGGTGAAATAATGCCACAACAAAAGATTTAAAAAAAGGAAAAAAAATATAAGGTTTAATATTAAAAATTTAAAGAAAACCTTCACTATAAACTGAACATGCATCAACCAACACAAATTTCCAAGAAGGCCAGATAGCGCCTAACATGCTTGCTTGCAAAGCCAAGAAGAGGAAAGACTTAATTTAAAATAAAAAAAAATATAAAACAGCCCAAAGGTTAAAATAGAAATGACATGCACAACACAATGAGAAAGGGCTTGATAAATTGCAAGGAAATGCAATCACGATCCGACATGCAGATGTTGAGGCCATGCCAAAAAATAAGGATAGAAATTAAATTAAATTAAAAAAAAAATTAAATGGGATAGAAAATAAATAAATAAATGATATGCACGCCGGCGAAAAACACAAGGACATTACCAAAAATCACAAAATTAACACTAACAAGATTACATTAAAAAAAAAGGATTAAGTTAATTCACAACACGTCTGCTTTTGAGACCCGCGCCAATAGACTAACAACGAGACCATAATGCATCACGGTAACAACATGGCCACACAAAAACATGCCAGATCGAAATTACGGCAAACAATTAATAAAATAAATTTTATCATCAGCGTAAGGAAATGTACGGCGGAAAACAATTACATTTAAAAACTATTACAAGTGTAAAGGGCACGGATCATGAATAAATTAATTTGAATACAATATCAATCATAAGATTGGCAAACGAAAATAAATAATAATTTAAACGTGAAATAAACTAATAAATGTGTCTCCAGAAGGTAAACAAAAAAATAAATAAGAAACTTAATATATATAAGGAAACGTAATTAAAACGAAAAAGAAATTTTAAGCCTACAAACGAGAACACAACAGAAGATCAACATTCGTACACGGCCAAACTTGGAGCTCCCAAAATAAAATAATTAGATAAATTAAATTAAAAAAAACGTACCTTACATCCTTCTCAGAGGAGACACACTAATAATAAACTAATTAACATACAATATAAATAAAAACTACGGCACTAATTGCCTTAAACATGGCTAACACGCCCATGTGCCGTTTCGATGTCACAGGCGAAGTACGCATCGAGATGCAATCACATTTCACACGTCTAAACGAAGAAATTCACAACCTGAAGACCACAGGCAATTTCCAAGTAGAAATGGCATTCATATCTTCTCTTGAATATATTTATATTTCGAAGAGGATGGGGGAGGCAACCGCCCCCCCATCAGCGGAGACACCTTTCACGAGCAGTCCTTCTTATTTCTCTTGGCGACCACTAATAGAGACTCCCAAAATGGCGGAGAATTATTTTTGCGTGTCATTTTCGAACTGTATACATGTAAATAAATTGTCCAATCACGGAGTGACACCTCAATACAACAATGTCATAAATAAGTTCATAATTTGGCGGTATCATGAATACACACCGTTCTTTGTTTTATGACGTAGAATCATAATTGTTTTTCACTTATGTCACGAATTGGTAGAGTTTTAAAGGAAACACCAACGCACTCTATTGGTGAATAAGCAGGAACTACTTGGAGGAAGCCGAAGTCCGAGAGCAGGAGCCATCTTGCGTTGACCAACGGAACCACGACAACAGGCGGTCGGTTCAAATGTCATGAAGTATGATGCACCGGAATATACATGATTGAAAACGAAGAGACGTGCACTAGCACGTATCAGTCTCCCTCCCTTAAGCGTGAACACCGTTCACGAATATGCCTAGGCATAGACAGTACTCCTTAACTAGTCGATTCACCAAGCAAGTTTGCTGAAGAAAATGTTCACCTGTTAACTCCAATTGATGGATGAAACCGCATCGTTTTGGTTAGGAAGAATGCAGGGTCAGATTATCAGTGATGGGATAATTGATCACCTCGCAAACCACTTAGTCAACAGCATCACTGTGTCCAAAAATCTTCAGAAACGTAGTACACCAGCACCAGCAGTGCTTTCAGAGTCCGAGACACGTTAGGAAAATTTTCAACAAGTCCAAAGTAGGTCGTTTTAGACGCAGTAGGTGGAAGCAATGTGCAAGATAAGATTCGACGCGTGGGCAGCCATTTACAAAAATAAAAGTTAATCTAATTTCAAAAATGTTTACAGAATTTACAATTTCTTACTACATTTTACAAGGAGAAACAAAGTTGAATTTTAAATGAAGAAAATATTTCTGACCATGCCCTAGATCCGTGCTTACAAAATTTCATTAACAAGTTTACCTTTTTACAGATTCGAAGTACATTTCAAGATTACATGAGTTAGACGACTATACATTTCGAAGGAACTACGGTAGAGGAATGACCACTAAAATTCCCAAAGGGAACAGGAATACAAGGTTACCATGAGTTAGGTCTCCCACCGAGCCCAACTTACATATTAGCAACTCCTATGAAACATCAAAATTAGGTACACTTTTACAATTTACCATTACAATGGGAACTTCCCGACATTTACATTTTGTATCCCATCAGAGTTTGCAAACCCAATTAAATTCAAAATTCCACAAGGAACAGATACCAGAAGGCTTCAATGAATTTTAGGGACACTCTACATTATACAAAATTTGTTTTACAAAATTTACGGTAGCATTTCCTCATTAGACACCTCTCCACCTCGCTTAATGTGTGATAGATGCACTCTAGAAATTTTGTTGGCCTTAGGGTTTCGAACAAGAAGAATAACAGGAGTCAAGAATGCCTCTACATAACTGGTTCGTGACCGCACGCATTACTTGGCATGGGGACACAGAGGAATTCAAACGCAGTTACAGTAACGACAAGAACGAAGGAGAAAATGCAGCGCAGAAAATCAAACACCAATACACACACACAAGGAACGAAATTGAGGTTCGACACCCGATGAGAATACAGCCGACATCCGCCTGGGTGAGAAAAATCCAACATAAAAAGAACTAAGTTCAACAGTACACGAGGTACAAATGAGGTTTCCTCGTTCAGGTTAAAGACACGAACACGTACAACCAAAGGATGCCTAACATGGCCCAAAAATACGGTTAGATGAGAAACAAGCCGCTCTTGTCGAAAGACGGGGCTAACAGAGAACACTTACGCACCATTCCAAACGATAAAGCCGAAAAATTTAGGATTACTAATCAAAAGCAGAAAATTTTACTCAAACTATAGAGGCTGATGACCGAGATTGCCATAGCATGAACTATAACAGAAGGCCTATGTAATTTACGGTTAGCATGAGGCAACAGGTGACCCTGATTTCCAGCAACAACAGATTACAGGCTTTAAAAGTAAAACAAGCTGACTTACAGAACCTGATGACCATAATGTCCAACAGAAATTTAACCCCAGTAAATTTTGAAGACCCTATATATATTAATTAAGCCGGAAAGCACATTACATTATGGCTGTTCACGAACTGAGATCTCATATTCACAACAACATATTCATCGCACAACACACTCCAATAATAGCGATACATAATTTTTTACCACCCACAAAAATAATTCCCATTAATACTCAAATATGCAAGTTATGTAGTCGTAGAGATATCATAACACAAACAAATACAATAAAAACACAATACCCTTACAATTACATTACATTACATGACACATACTTGCATTTCATCGAACAGACCTGTCCCATACCAAGCCAGTTCGGATCGTGCAAGTCCTATATATAACCTGCCCAGGGATCAAACCAAGAAAGAATCCCATACTTCTAACCTAGCTAACCCCAGACAGTAGATATCTCCACGTAAAACACTCCTACATATTCGCTTTAGTTCAAAATTACAAGGAAAGCAACTAATAAAAATACGATCCTAACCTTACTTTTGCAAACAAAACAAACCCTAAATTACCCCACCCTACAAATCTAAATCAAAATCTACGTTAACACATACATACAGACATGATTTGCATAACATATACGCTTATCCCAGAACGATTGCAGTATAATGTAAGTTTAAGAACACAAAATTACAAATCGCACACTGCGATAAAAACACTTCAAAACAAACACTTACCTTGAAAGAGTTAGGGAAGAATTCCTAGCCAAAAAATAGTGACATGCATGTTAAATGTGCCTTTGGCACCACACTAGGGTCATAGGGAGGGCAGATTTCCATAGGTTAGCCCTTTTAATCGGACTACACTTTGCCATAACACCAGTAGGCATGACAGTTCCATAATAAATAATTTACGAGGACAGCATATCGCCACAGAAACCCATGCAAAGAAACATACAGGAACACAACAGTCTTCTTAAATACCAACACTGTCTCGACACCTGAAATTTCGACAAAAACATCATGCACAACGTAGCCCAGAACTGCACACGTCACCGCCTGCTTGGCTCGAGAACAGGGAGCTAATTTACAAAAATAGGCACAAAACATCAGGCTACCAGCTTCCGACGGGGCTCCAGGATGCCTTCACACGCAGCATATAGGCTATCAGAACATTAAGAAATCCCATTTCCCATGCCAAGAACACATGTCAGACACTCACCGGGCTTCATCTTCAGCGGGGATGTTGCACACAAACAGGATAAAACTACAGCAGGAAACACCTCGCTTATAACAGGACATTTACAGCATTCCACATGTACATTCAGAGGCAACCATGAAACAAAACAAACGACAAGGATTAGCTTTACACAACATTACGTGCACTTTCCTGACAAAATCACACCAACAACTGACCCATCGGCATTAGAGGGGTCCATAAAACAGCCTGTGGGTACTGGGGAGGGGATAGTTACGGAAGTGAACATGAGCAGGATCTGCTACCAAAATGCTACCCCACATTAACGGCACTGGCCAGCAGCACGTCGGTAACTCGATAGCCAACGCTTTGCTTACCAGAATGAGACGAGTACGGGGAGCGTGGATGGGCCAACTTACCTGTATTCAGAGGTCCGGGTCACTTCCGCAGCAAAACCACCTCCAGAAGACAAGTCACGACAGAAGAGCTCCAAAAGGGGTGGAAGGAAGAAGGAGAAGGGGACAACACACACAGGCTATCGTACAAACACCCCCCAAAAACCAACAGAACACCCGTCGGTGAAATAATGCCACAACAAAAGATTTAAAAAAAGGAAAAAAAAATATAAGGTTTAATATTAAAAATTTAAAGAAAACCTTCACTATAAACTGAACATGCATCAACCAACACAAATTTCCAAGAAGGCCAGATAGCGCCTAACATGCTTGCTTGCAAAGCCAAGAAGAGGAAAGACTTAATTTAAAATAAAAAAAAAATATTAAACAGCCCAAAGGTTAAAATAGAAATGACATGCACAACACAATGAGAAAGGGCTTGATAAATTGCAAGGAAATGCAATCACGATCCGACATGCAGATGTTGAGGCCATGCCAAAAAATAAGGATAGAAATTAAATTAAATTAAAAAAAAAATTAAATGGGATAGAAAATAAATAAATAAATGATATGCACGCCGGCGAAAAACACAAGGACATTACCAAAAATCACAAAATTAACACTAACAAGATTACATTAAAAAAAAGGATTAAGTTAATTCACAACACGTCTGCTTTTGAGACCCGCGCCAATAGACTAACAACGAGACCATAATGCATCACGGTAACAACATGGCCACACAAAAACATGCCAGATCGAAATTACGGCAAACAATTAATAAAATAAATTTTATCATCAGCGTAAGGAAATGTACGGCGGAAAACAATTACATTTAAAAACTATTACAAGTGTAAAGGGCACGGATCATGAATAAATTAATTTGAATACAATATCAATCATAAGATTGGCAAACGAAAATAAATAATAATTTAAACGTGAAATAAACTAATAAATGTGTCTCCAGAAGGTAAACAAAAAATAAATAAGAAACTTAATATATATAAGGAAACGTAATTAAAACGAAAAAGAAATTTTAAGCCTACAAACGAGAACACAACAGAAGATCAACATTCGTACACGGCCAAACTTGGAGCTCCCAAAATAAAATAATTAGATAAATTAAATTAAAAAAAAAACGTACCTTACATCCTTCTCAGAGGAGACACACTAATAATAAACTAATTAACATACAATATAAATAAAAACTACGGCACTAATTGCCTTAAACATGGCTAACACGCCCATGTGCCGTTTCGATGTCACAGGCGAAGTACGCATCGAGATGCAATCACATTTCACACGTCTAAACGAAGAAATTCACAACCTGAAGACCACAGGCAATTTCCAAGTAGAAATGGCATTCATATCTTCTCTTGAATATATTTATATTTCGAAGAGGATGGGGGAGGCAACCGCCCCCCCATCAGCGGAGACACCTTTCACGAGCAGTCCTTCTTATTTCTCTTGGCGACCACTAATAGAGACTCCCAAAATGGCGGAGAATTATTTTTGCGTGTCATTTTCGAACTGTATACATGTAAATAAATTGTCCAATCACGGAGTGACACCTCAATACAACAATGTCATAAATAAGTTCATAATTTGGCGGTATCATGAATACACACCGTTCTTTGTTTTATGACGTAGAATCATAATTGTTTTTCACTTATGTCACGAATTGGTAGAGTTTTAAAGGAAACACCAACGCACTCTATTGGTGAATAAGCAGGAACTACTTGGAGGAAGCCGAAGTCCGAGAGCAGGAGCCATCTCGCGTTGACCAACGGAACCACGACAACAGGCGGTCGGTTCAAATGTCATGAAGTATGATGCACCGGAATATACATGATTGAAAACGAAGAGACGTGCACTTGCACGTATCAATAATAATAGTCTAATCATAATGAGAGTTATCATGTGTAGCTCTGCTGGCGGAGTGCTAACCTTCCCGAGGGTGCGATCAACGATCAGTCATGTAGTAAATGAAAGTGATCTAATACGATCATGTTCATGGATTTCATGGCACATAGAAGAACTCCTGCGTACATAAAAGTCTGGTAACTCGACATACCAAAAAAAGCATAAAAGAAGTTAGTGTGTCTAAAAGCATATTATTACTATTATTAGTAGTATGTTTAATACAGTTGATGCACTGTCTTCACACAGAGATAGACCAACAGTTCCTTAAATTAATTTAGCAAATACTTAGGATTTCCATTTTCTATGCATAGGCCACGAGGCTGGCAAAATTCTAAACAGATCCACCATCACTAGTCATGTAGCCACTCCCAATGAAGGCGTGAATCAGCTGTTCATAAGCTCGGATTGTGTATTTCAATGGCATTGGCAGACAAGACGAGGAGGTCACTCAACTTCAGAATCTTGTCAACATTCCTCAGCGTTGTAGGGGAGGGCGACGGGGAGAAATGAGCTGTGCTGCTGAGGGTTCGCAGTCCAAGCCCTTTTCCAAGACATTGACCGACGATTTTCGTGATTTAATTCCACGTAAACTAATTAAGATACGACTAAATTTCATGAAGATATTTGCTTAGAATACCCAGTGTAACGGGCTTCCATTAAATCAAATACACCCTGTATAATTGTATGTTATATGCTTGTGTAGTTATGCAATGTATACAGCCACCTTCCATGTTTAGGTACACGTATTGCGCAGGTCTGCGTTAAGATACTATGTGCATGACGGCCAAAATCACTCTCCATGGGATCCCTTTGCAAGCATAACACGTAAGGAAAGAAAAGTTTCTTTCGAGCTGGTCCTGAGCACACACGGTTATCACAGGGTCATGTCACCTGGAAGGGGGATTTACGAAACAGCCCAAGCACATATCGGAAGAAGAAAATACAAAATTACTAGAATATCCACAAGTTGAAATAATCCACTATTTATTTGACTAATCACACTCACCTAATATGTCTGCACACGAGTCTGTAATCATTCTTACATTGGGAAATTATGCGAATCTTTAGTTTTAACTATAATTTCCTCCTGCAAAAATAACCTACGTTTTGGTCCAATCAATTCTCTCAAAGAAGTCCTAGCAAAGAAAAGGAAATACGAGGTAAGTGGTGCTCCAAGGAAATTAAAAAATGCTAATAAACACGAGAAAACTATAATATAGTAATCCTAGTGACACTGCATCTTCGGCAGCCATTCTGGCGTGATCCAATCTCTACTGATAGCCTATATTAACAACATGGATCTAATACAAATCTTGCTGATAAAAATACTGCTAACTGAAAAGATGCGCCACCTCCACACATACGGTACATTAAATCTAGAGCTGCATCAAACCAGTCAAAAGACTGAAGACTCAAACAATAATATCAAATCTAGCAAACATGTCCCAATTCTACAACTACTGTATCCAAATAAACATACAAACAAACACATAGCTAGAGAAATATTCAAAAATTATATACACAAGCATCATACTTCATCAGTTCAAAACTGTGTCATGTAATGCGTCATTACCTGGTTCTCAAATTCCATCAAATGTGTGTCTCAATTTCCATAACTCCCATCTGCATCACCACTCAATGGTACCAACATATCATTAACATTGATTTTTAAATGATAGGAATGATTGATCAATTGATTAGATCTCGTTATTATTATTTCAAACATCCATTCAATTCGTTAATTATATCTTGCAACGGCTTACTTCCGTACAACTTCAGATCTTATTCATAGAATTAATTAAGATATGGAACCTAGCAACAGTTTTATTTAGTGGTCAATTTTATCTTCTTTTAATCAATCATCCTACTTTATTATTTATATTATTATTATTATTATTATTATTATTATTATTATTATTGGAGCCTCCGTGGCTTAAGCGGCAGCACGCCGGCCTCTCACCGCTGGGTCCGTGGTTCAAATCCCGGTCACTCCATGTGAGATCTGTGCTGGACAAAACGGAAGCAGACAGGTTTTTCTCCGGGTACTCCGGTTTTCCCTGTCAAAATTTCATTCCAGCAACACTCTCCACTATCATTTCATTTCATCTGTCATTCATTTAATCATTGCTCCAGAGGAGTGCGTCAGGCCTCGGCAGCCGGCACAGTTCATATCCTCGCCGCTAGATGGGGGCTTCATTCATTCCATTCCTGACCCGGTCGGAGACTGGAAGCAGGCTGTGGATTTTCATTTTCATTATTATTATTATTATTATTATTATTATTATTATTATTATTATTATTATTATTATTATTATTATTATTATTATTATTATTATTATTATTATTATTATTATTATCATAGTCAAAACACACATCATCATAATAATGGTCAATGCATTTTGTAACACAATACCTAATTTCTATATAAACACTATTTCCAACCATTTGCTTTTTAACGGCATTAACTTCGTAAGCTAAACTCACACATATAGCCTACTATGAATGATCTACATTATATTAAGTCATTACATCACATGGCTATCATATTCTAAAGACACATAATAATTGACCTGTAGATCTCACACCAAATGTGAACAATACTGTTCCGTCCTAATAATTATATAATTTCTCTGCATTGCGATCGTTCATTCGACCAGATTACAGTCCGTCTATCGTAAAGAAGCGGCGCAAGTTTCTCCCATAGCCTCCTCTGCACACCATGACCTACACCAAGTTGACTAAACGGGTTCCTGACGCACATCCAACTTGCTATTCCCACTGCAAATTGGCTCGTCTCTCCTTTTCGTAATACACATACACATACATACAATAAATAGAGTCACTGTGACCTCAGTAGAGAGACAGTACAAATCCTGGACCCTAACTTATTTATCCCCCCTATCGTAGTTGTCTTTTACGTTACATATTTAATTACTATACGGTATTTTTAAATCCCTAGTTGGCTGTGCACAACCATTATCATGGATATTGCAAATAGAGGGACAGGATGTGTTCAAAGCCACTAACCTGTGTTGTTATAGCGTCTGCAGACGGTACTTGTTGATATCTCGTGAACCAATATTCAGAGATAGTTGTGTAAATGCTTAAAAGAAAGGGCTTTATGTCCTCTAACCCAAGGACATGTTATTTCTGCCCTTAAGATAAAAAACTACCCCGTATACAGAGAAAATAATGTACTACCCTTAATCCTTAGAGATGTAAAAACAGTTTTTTGGGCTCTTTTAAGATACCGATACCACTTAACAGCTCAACACTAACTCTAACCCCCACCATTACTATAATCCACTAACCTGTGTTGTTATTGTGTTTGTAGGCAGCGCTTGGTAATATCACGTGAACCAATAATCATAGAAAGTTACGTGAGGGCTAAAACAAAAGGGCGCAATGCCCTCTTTACAGACAACCATTTATATTTCAATTATTCAAAAGGGCCTAACAAATAACAATAATAATAAGCTGTTGGCCATCCTGAATCCAGCCATTACAAATACTCCCTCTACCGCTCAAGCTACTTTGTTAAGCTAGTCACCTATCTATAAAGGGTGAACAAAAAATGCCGCACTTGGAGGTCGGCATGCGGTTCCTCGTCGAAATTCACGATCAAAGTTTATGTTGCAAACCCTAGTCCCGCCAATAGATTTAACAGAAATGCGTGTTAAGAAACGAGGCTCTGACAACGCTGTAGCTGCATGCAGCGTGGCCAAAAGCAGGTCGCAGAAAGTTGGCGCTCTGCCGGAGCTTTCTCTGTACATTCCGATGCACTGCAGGACGTGGCAGTGTTGCCAGCTTCTCGTTTTCATACTTGAGTTTTCAAACAGCACCCGATCTGATTTTGGTATTGAAACTTTGGTCTTGAAATTGGATGAGGAATCACATGCCGACCTCCAAGTGCGGCATTTTTGTTCACCCTGTATATCGTTCTCATTAAATTAAATAATAATAATAATAACATTACACGGTTAATTAATATCTCACAGGTTTATTGTTGTTTAAGCGGCCGCATGACTTTGAGCAATCCCACACGTGCCGCTACCACCATGGCCATGCGTGTTAAAGCACACCTGCCATAAATATTAAATAATTAGCTGTTAGCCATCTTGAACCCACCGACCCATTAAAATCGCCATTCATCCCGCTTCGAGAAAATATCTCTATCGAAATAGCCATCGTAACCAATCAATCAATAATTAACTAATAATAAGTCAATGACCTACTAGTTTTATGCTTTATGGGAAAGGGGGGAGCGTAGTCCGGAGTATAACGAGCTATCGCATGCCTTTCTAACATTACGGGTTCCAAAGATATCGGGAAAAATCGTCGATGACCTAGTAGTTCCGTTTTTTTGGTACAAATCTGAAAAGATAAGTGGTTCATGAAAAAAAAGAGAAAAAGCTCATTAAAGCGAGCTGTCACACAAGTCTGTACGTTTACGGGTTTGCAAGATATAACGGGCTGATGGCCTACAGTAGTACAATAGTACATTAGGTCAGTTGGGTAAATCAAGAGTAAATTATTAATAAATAATCATTAAAAAAACGCCATCTTACAAAAGCCGCGAAAGCGCATGCATACAAAGAAAATAAGTAGTCCTTAAAAAAAGGGGCTTCATCTCGAGTCATTTGACAACTGACACGACCCTCTCCGATCATTGGTTCGCAAGATATCGGCTAATTTAACTTGAACGCTCCGCGATGCCAGGCTGCGGGTGGGGAAGAATTCCCCTCATCTCTCTACTAATTATTTTGTCCCAGGGATATAGGACTTCGTTTAAGCTATCGCACAACTTTCTACAATAAATAGTTTAAAAAATGTAGCCTACTTTCCAATTACTATTTTTTATTTTAAAAGTACAATGTTTCGTTCTAACGATAAAGGGCATAGAGACTGTTCTTTTAAGCCATCGCACAACTTCCTGTGATTTATAGTTTTACAAATATAGCCTACTTTCCAAATAAAAAAAATGCAATAATCTAAAAATTAATAAATTTTAAAATTTGCGCTTAGGCCCTTTGGAAAAAATGAAAAATAAATGGTTATCTGTAAAGAGGGCATTATACCATTTTGTTTAAGATCCCGCACAACTTTCTATGATTATTGGTTCACGTGATATTACCAAGCACTGCCTACAGACACTATAAACACATAGGTTATTGGATTATAGTAATGGGGGGGGGGGGGTTAGAGTTAGTGTTGAGCTGTTAAGTGGTATCGTTATCTTAAAAGAGCCCAAAAACTGTTTCTTACAACTCTAAAGATTATGGGTAGTAAAAAAACACTATGTTCTCTGGAATGGGGGTAGTTTGTTTACCGTAAGAGCATAAATAACATTCCCTTGGGGTAGAGGATATAACGCACTTTCGTTTAAGCCCTTATACATATTTCTCTGATTATTGGTTTACGAGATATCACCAAGTACCGTCTACTGACACTATAACAACACAGGTTAGTGGATTAGAACCCATTCTGTCCCACCATTCGCAATATATTTGATGATGGTTGCGCACAGCCGCCTAAGGAATACAAATACCGTATAGTTATTAAATAGGTAATTTAAAAGACAACTACGAGGGGGGATCAATAATTTAGGGTCTAGGATTCTTACTGTCTCTCTACTGAACTCACTGTACCCGCAGTCCACTAATTACTATAACATCATAAAGGTTGGTTCTAACACATGACTACAACTGATATGTCCCGTTTTGACAATAACAACGTAATTACTCAACACATGGTTGATCCATTCCTAGATTTAATTCCTATCTCTCCGAACTACGTTTTATCATAGAAATGTGGGCATGAAATCGAAAATAGAAATTACTGCTCCATCATCTATAAAGTGCGGCTAACCATTCACACATGAATTAACTAGAGTAAATCAAATAATGCAAATATACGTACAGTTTAAGTCATGTTGTGTTTGTACCGTGGGTACCTCATAATTGAGCTCCACATGGCTGGAATTGTATCCTGCCCATCGCACCTCCAGTATCGAATATTCCTGCGTATTCCAACGGATCCTTCTGCATGGTAGTTTAGACAATCATCACTGGAACTGTAGTCGGTTTTTCCAAGCCATGCTGAAGATCCAGTGCATAATATTCCTCCATTACAAACATCGCGCACACGTTTATAGACACTACAATTTCCAGAATTTCACTTTCGCATGTTCGAATTCATATAATCCTGTTCACCAGCTCTAGCACTGCCACGTTATTCTCAAGTATTCGATACGACTAATATCCCACATGCACTGACCCTAGAACTCTCACGTAACATTCGTCTTTACATTTCATGTACTGAATACCGGGTGAGTTAGCCGTGGTCGTTGCGGCATGACTGATGGCAGTCGCTCACATCCGGGAGGCGACGAGGTTTGAATCCCCCCGCCGGCAACCTTGAAGATGGTCTTCTGTGGTTTCCCATCTTCCTTCCAGGCAAATGCCGGGGTTGGTCCCTAACTATAGGCCACAGCCGCTATCTTCCAACTCCTCGTCCTTACATTCAAAACTTTCCTCCCCAGACAACACTCCACACCCGATGGTACATGTAGCTCACCCATTGGGTGTCCGCCTAGAAGCAGCTACAAACTGGCGAGCCAAACATGTCCTCGGACACTCCCGGCATTAAAAGCCTTACGCTAAAAAAAATATACTGAATTAAACATTCCTGCCGCATATCGCATACCTCTGACTAATCTCTTTTTTGACCTAAAATTCTATTTGTTATACTCTCCCACCAAGCAAGTCAACGCATGATACAACCATGAGTTCCCGTGATGGAGAATCTGGTCTATGGCACTTGTTACTGCGCGACTGACGCTGCGTAATTCTGACCTAATACCGTCACCGCGAGACTGTAGCTTCAGACTATAGGTTTCAGACAGTGACTTTAGACCGTCACTTTGAGACTATAGCCTAACTGCCCCTCTTCGAGCACAAGAAGAAATGGTCGTCTTCTTCATAAGTCACATGTCCCATGTTTCCTAAAAAAAAATTGCTTCAACGAGTCATAACAAAAATATTGCTTCCACATCCAGATCTTCTTGGATTGTTAGACTTGTCTCCACAAGTCTCCCCATCAACGTCCTCGCTTCAATTCGGGCGTCTTCGTGTTGAATTGTCGATCATGCGTGACGTCAGCAATCGGCGCTCATTACGAACAGGTATAGTATGTTATAAAATTATTGGATGCCAAGAGCTTTAATGCTGATCTTAGAGCTGGAACAGAGTACGCTCTACCTTGAGAAGATAACTGGGAAGAGGTATGTTCGATACCCTCCACAGCCATACTAGGAGTGATAGTCCGACATTTATACTACTATCGCTGCTATTTGTAATTCTTTTGTCGCCCAACATGAATTTTTCCAATTACTGGGCAGGGCACACAGCATATCTCTACTTAGTACAAGTATTATTATAATAATGTTGCTGGTTTTACGTCCCTTTTAACTACTCTGGCTTTTAGAGACACCGGGGTGCAGGAATTTTGCCCCGGAGGGGATATTTAACGTGCCAGTAAATCTACTGACACGGTTCCCTTGCATTTGCGCACCCTCAAATGCCAGCAGACTGCGCCAGGATACGAACCTGCAAACTTGAGCCCAAACTTGCCGCAGAGCCACACAGCCAGCCAGTACGAGTATTAAACAGAGTCCCCGATTCTTGGAAGTCGCGGATATTCTCGAGAACCATTGGATGGATTTTGATACGGCTTTCACCATTCTGTAAAGGATATCTCGAGGAAGGTTTCTGTAGAAAATAATTTATTTATGAACAATGGAAGCCGTGCAGTAACGATTTCAGTGAAAAAATCAAGAAGGAAACCTGGCGTCTTAACCTTACGCTGGGCAAACCGTTAATAATATCAATATGCTATGCGTGTAAGAATTGTTCAGCATGAAAAGGTCTACAAGAGTCCCGGAGAGAAGATCTCTGTCTTCAATACATCGTCCACTATAAGTGATTTTAAATTTTCATTTCTTCCAACAATCTCAAATCAATTACTTTGGCAACAGTTTATGAGCTGCACGTAATGCATTCATAACTGTTCCTGGGCGAAGCCGGGGCGGATTGCTGGTAATATATAAATAACACTCCTGGAAAAAATAACATGTATTAGTTTATGATCACTATTATAATGGGGCAATTTTTAGGATTATGCGTTTCGACCTTCAAGCGGCCATCATTAGATCCAGATCACTGTGTTGAGGTTTAAATGTATATGTTAATGTATTATCTACAAAACTGTAGTGAGTTTTGGTGTTTACAATACGATTCGCAATTTGAATCTCGTTATAGGACATTATGTTTTTTTTTTCTCGTTATAAGGTTAGTTTGTTTTGTTTTAAGGGTTTGAGAATTACGGATGAGTAATGGTATTATGCACGTGTATACAACTTAGAACAACACAATATTCTTTAAGTAAAGCTACAGCCTGTGGATCCCGTGAATGATTAAATTCGTTGGGTCAATGATGATCACCAACTCATCTTTCAAGTTGAGAGGTAGCCGGGTTTCGTGGCCTGTAGCTTAACACCGCTTGTAGTATTTATTCTAACAATTCAGCATTAACCTAAGCACTTACTTGATCATTTTCTTCCAGTTCCCAAGCGTGGCAAACACCTAGGAACGTTAGCGTGTCTGGCTGGCCACTACCTCAACCACGTATGTGTTAGCACAACATACAGTATCCAGTGTGTACACTGTTTTAGGGCAAGCCGCGGTGGCTTATGCAGGTTGCGTTTTATCACCAAATATTGACGAGGGTGTACGTGGAATCCACCGCAACTAGCCTTCTGCTTTCACAAACCATTAACAGATAGCGCTGCTAAGTCTATATTACCAAATTGCCACAGGCGCCGATGTATCAACCTGCAAGAGGTCAATTACAAGTGATGCGGACGGAATTGTGGAAAAATATAACCAATATCCACTTCATCTCGTTGTCTGCAGTGAATATAATTTTCTTAAGCAATACCTTCCCTTGCCTTGATGGATTCTATGTTGATATTGTTTTCCAATTTGTCAACATGCCAACGGGATGCCAATATTCTTGAATAGCAAAACTTAATTTAATATATTAACAAGTAGTTCCTTGGCGAACTAAACAGCCTGCATTAATTAAAAGTTAAGATTCAATCCATATTCTCCTAATTAGACTTGTTAACAATGCTGGTACCACTGATATAGGATTACCTTAAATATACCTGAAATACTGTGGCCTAATAGAGCAAGTTTGAAATTGATTCTTTGCATGGATTCCTCAATATTGAAAGTCTACTGCTCAAATGCCTATGGATAATTTTCAAGTAGTTGGTAGGACTGAGAATGTGCACAAGTATATCGTATGGCATACACTTTGTGTGCAGAATTGGGTAGAAATCCACAGAATGTTATGGCTGTTGCATGGATTTCAACATGGAAAGTATAAACATACTCGAATTATTTTAGTAACTCTGATGTATATGCATCTCACTCAATATCCATCTGCATTATGGTATATAGAGTTTCAAACTGTTTGTATGCACACATTCACCGATAGTGAGTGATAATAGTCATGTGAACTTTCTAGGCATACCTATGTCTGCTAAGACACACATTGAATGTGAAAAATTAGGTATAAATCCACAAATTAATACGCCAGTTATATGCAGTTAAGCATTGGAAAATATACATACCGGTATGTAAAGAATTGTGTTGGTATCACTATCTTTCACGATTTACTCTAAATATGTCTATAGTATCCTGGACATGTACTGTGCTAAGTTTGGAGTTCCATTTTTTTTACACACATTCCGAGATATTGACTCTAAGATTCAAAAGTCTTGAAATCATTCATATACAGTTGGTATCCCTGGTGACTCTGGTAATTAGCACGGTTATATTTAGTACATCATACATTCTACATAAGAATGTATATTATCCATTCGCCATTATGGAATTTACTTGCAGTTGAACATTGAAGGTATCAGAACGCTTAGATTAGTGTTGGCAACACTGTCATAGAAGTCTGCCTCAAAATTATGTGCAATTTCATGTTCTATACGTGTGCAAAGTTTAGAACTGTTGGCCTGTATAATTTCTGAAATATTAAGACTAATGTTAAAACATATGAAAAGAATATATCAACATTTGACAACCCTAGCGTCATCTCATATCGTTCGACATAACAATCAAACGCTCAGCCAGTAATTTGGCGTACTTGATAATCCACATGCTAACTTGCTAACTCGTGCCTCGCAGGCATCGGGAGAGCGTGGGTTCGAGTCTTTTCTCGGCCTTCCTGAAAATGATTTTCGTGGTTTCCCATTTTCACCACCAGGCAAAAGTCGGGACGTTTCCCTTCAACAGGTCCACGGTGAATTTCCTTCAAATACTCCTTCCCTGACCCGTCCTGAAGAGAAAATGAATGGCCATTGGCTGCATTAATAAAAGTACATACAAATATCACGTGCTGATGATAATCTTCATACCACCCAACCCCGCAAAATACTAGCGGGTATGAATTCAATAGTAGAGAGGACCATAAGCATACCTGTTTCAAGGGAATGCCACAACAAAGTGATAACGCAATCAAGCAAATAGCCATAGGAAAATACTTCACACCCAATAAGATAGATCAAATTGTACAAATATACCGGTGAAAACGCAGCGCAATAACGAGAATAAGCACGCAATGTTCAATTTCGTGCATGCAAACACGTGTCAGGAAAGAAGGCGTCAGGCAAATTACGTAGGATATCGTAGGTAGAATGACACACGCTATAACGAACACAGAAAACCCTCAGCAGTGTGCAAACCCATGTACAACGTCGGGCAAGGTTCACTAGTGTAGGCCCATTAGCGTAGCCATGCTCGTTAAATCATGCACCACGACCAAGAGGGCAACTGAAGCAAGTGCGGAGATCGTTAGTTGGAATGCCAGCCCCGACATCGTCTATCCTGAGTGTGGTTTTTCCTGGGTATTTCCGCAGGGATAGTATTTCACTTCAACTCCCGGGACACCTACCTCGTCCCAGCCCCTAATAAAGCTACACACACCACTACAGCCATCACATAAACACAGGTTAACAGAGAAGTCAACCCTGGAACACGATACTCATAGAGTACATACGTGAATACCGGAGTGGGGTCTGACCGACCCAGTCTAGTTGTAGTCATTTATATCTTATGTGCCGAATTTCAGCACTAGTTATTATTCTAGCTGTCTACTTTACACTGTAGTTAGAGGATACCGGAAAATGATTAGTTTTATATATGTTGCTTACATATTTTAATTAATAAGATTATGAACACAATGAAGGCAATTACAGCCTGAATATTGCAGAGGTACATTAACTTTTTTTTGTTACCACTGTGGACAATATTCTCAAGTTTTGGGTTAAATTTGCAGTACAGATATAATAAAATAGTTATAAAACAGTCACTTAGATCAAATAGCACTGACTGTTTCCCTTAGTGAAGGGCTCAGTGTCTCTGACAGAATTGCGACTCGAACCCGGGACTTTCATTTCAACTTCGTTGTCGCTGTCATATTCTGCAATGAATTCACTTTCGTGTTCACTATCCTCAAAAACATTGTCAGATTCGAAATCTGAGTCACCACCGATATCCTGCTCACTGTCACAATTTTCTGACAAATTCCCTGATATTGCACTCAGACAGTCCTTTCTTGGAATGAGCCATTTCTCACACTGTTTCTAACAAGAAGGAAGTTCATCTCACCCCGTCAATTATCTATCAAGAACTGCAACAGTAGCAGGGTGTTATGAAACACCAGGAAAAGACGGGCGTAAATACCACACTGGGGTCTCTATGACCTATATTTCCTGTACGCTGACAGATCTGAAAGTCGCCAGCCGAGGGTAGCTATTATCCTAATTTACAAGCAAGTCATAGTAGCGTACAATTTCACATAAAACAACTATTCAATATTATCATTTTAAATGATCTTGTCGACTTCGTCGTTACGCTGAGGTCTGGCGTTACGTTACGGCGACGGGACGAAATGTACTGAGAATGCACTGAGGTGTGTGACGTCATAGTACCGCTTGAGCTCCTTCCTTTCCCCGCGCGCTCCGGTGAGCGTGACGTCATCCAGCCAGCTACCTCCTTTGACCATGGTTTGCACTTGAATGGACTTTCAGTTCACGCAGTTCGCTGCATGATCATGAGGCTTTCACCCAGCATTTTTCAGCATTTGTAGCATTTAAAATGATACAAAGTCTAGTCTTTCAGACTATCACTCTTTTTTTTTGTTTTGTTTTTGACAGGGTCGCTCAGACCCCAGTGTGGTGTTCCAGGGTTAACACGTACCTAACTACACGGGGTTGGTGATCAAGATACCTCGAGCACCTCAATAAATTAGCAACAACGACTCACCACTATAGAAAGAGTTCTAAATATCATGCATTACGAAACAAAAGATGGGGACGTGGGCATAAATGAACACACAGAGATGTATCCAACCTCACACCCATTTGAATCCACCACATTTGTTTTCGAATTGCGCAAATAGGTGTTATTCCCGGCTCTGCCAAGGAATTTTATTCTGGTCTGAGGGCTGGAACGGGGTACACTCAGCCTCAAAACTCAGAATAGGTGGCTCCGATTCCTACCTCTGATCTCCTGGAAGTGGGTTTCCATGATTTGCCATAACTACACCTGGCAGATACCTGGACAGTACCTAACGGAAGGCCACGGCCGTTTCCTACCCAAATCCTACCTTAATTACAAATACACAAGTCACAGTGACAAAGGTTATCAGTCAAATTATACACACACCGAAGTACACGTGTCTACATGACCACGAAGTCGCAAAACCCCTAAAGAATCAACAACAAAACAACAACAACAACAACTCACTTCATCGTAGACCTCGTAGTAACGGAGATAATAAGAGGTAGGGAATACAAATACACCGACAGTGGTGACTAAGCTCGCTAAAGCGCAGCGTTACGTCATGGGTCCAAGCTCTCTGCTGACTCGGTAGACGCGTGGGTTCGAGCCCCACCGTCGGCCATCCTTGATATGGTTTTCCGTGGTTTCCCATTTTCAACTACAGGCAAATGCTTGGACGGTACCTTCTGACAGACCACGGCCGCTTCCTTCCACATCCTCGCCCAGTTTCATTCACCATTATTCATTTCATCTCTCATTAACTCCTCTCATGAGGTTGGCGTTAGGAAGGGCATCCGACCGTAAAAACCATCCGCCACAAAGTCTTCCATCGCATCTCATCCCCGACCCCGTTGAGAAATGGGAATAATAAGGGGTAGACATAGGCATACATACAGGGAATACAAATACAGGTTACGTCAAAACTTTTCATAGTAATTGTTAGGCAATTATATACTGCAAACTGGGTTTTCTCGAAGAGCTAATTTTTTGATTGAAATGAGTTATATTCGATCATTGCTAGGAGTGTGTCACCGTTCCATTAGTGCTCAAAGCCATAATTTACAGATTTGATGTGTGTTAGACAGTGGCGAATTGCACCTAGATCCCTGGTCTTCTCAAAGACGCAACTCGCAACATCACGTGAACAGTCTGTGTGATTAGAGTTGTTGCTTTTGATGCCTGTAGGGTCTTTGCGACATCGTGGTGATTTAGCTCCGTGTATGTGAAATCTGTCAGATCACCCATGTCATTCTAAGGCTGTAATAGTGTGTGAATTCGGAAGGCCTTGTCCCTAAGATTGAAACTAGAACTGGGGAAACAATGGAAAACTACTTCTACAGTATAAACTCAGTTTATCATCACGTATCTGAGCGAAGCCCATTCCAATCCTCCGAACAATATTACATTCCTTGGTAGAAACTCAATATAAAGTTTTGAAGCCATTCTTTCAGTGATACCTTTAGAACTGTCAGTTGCAACTCTTTAGTCGGTCAACATGAATTTGTCCAATGTCTGGGCGATGTACAATATATATAATAATTAAATAACACTAGTGGGAAAAAATACTTATACTAGTTACGATCACTAAGATTACCCCATTATAATAGTGATCATAACTAACACATGTATATTTATCCAGTAGTGTTATTTACATATTATAAGCATTTTACCCCCATCCAGTTAATGGGCAAATTCGTGTTGACTGACTCAAGAGTTACAACTGAAAGTTGGTAGAACCTAGAATCGAACCTGGGAACTTTAGGACAATAGTCTCAATACGTGCCTGAACACTACATAGGTGGCGTAAATTTTCTTATCGGCAAAATACTTCATTTTAGAGAACTGCATCCTGAGATTCCTTCACAGATAATCCTTCGTAGTTACGAAATTAGTCCAAAATATTTTCGTTCTCATATGCAACAAGATACAAGACTCAATTATATCAAACTATAATAAAAGCTGGTGGAAAAATGTGAAGAATGAATTCAAAATCCCAAAGCAAAGTTTCTACGGTTCGCAGTAGGTTGATTTGTTTCTGCTATTTAGTATTGTGTGCCAAACAGGCTTAGAGGTTAACAAACGGTCGTAATGTAGCTCTCAAATGTTTTTGAAATTTCTGACCATTATAGCCTACATTTAGCAAGAATTACTGAAATTTGAAATGCATTATGTAAACATAAACATACAAACATATAATTCAATTTTGTACCATGATGTTGGTTAGACCACTATTTAACCCTGGCCTACAATAAAAGAGTAAGTTAATTCCTTGGCATGCACCTGATGTAAAAAAAAAGCACTGTGGCTTAAATTCTTTCGGTCGGCAGTAATTCTCTGCAGACCAGTGATATCGCCTCCAAGCCGATAAAATGCAGTGTGTGTTCACACCGTGCATGGCTCTATGTAGCGCCACAAATGTGTTCATTTTCTAATACACCCGTGAACAAATGCCTTCCGTTTCCGAACTCCATGCATTTATCTGAATTTCCGTGAATTCTCGATAGAGAGACCAGTCACTCATCCGGCGTGGTGTGGTGGAGAGGGGGATATGGTGGTGCCCCTATAGGGTGAATCGTAAACCTGCCTGCTGCATTAGACACTCGTTTGATTGGTTATTCTTTTATTTCACTCGTTTAACTCGTTTTTATGACTATGATGTTTATTTGCAGAAAATGCATTTCCATTTGTTTAGCTCTACACAGTGTTACTCGTATCATATAAAGAAAACTATTGCTTTATATACAATTAGGTATAATAATCAGAATTTGACATTTTGAAAAGGATTGGAATAAAGTACGGGGAAAAGAGGGCGATCTACAATCTGTACGAAAATCAGTTATTCGAGCCAATGGACACGAGAGAGACGTTGGTATTCAGAAAGGCAAGACTGCAACTAATCGCCCATACCATTCAATACGTACATTGAACAAGTAATGAAGGAAATTAGAGAAAAAATTGAATTTGGAGTAAAGATTCAAGGAGAAATAATTTCAACACTGAGATTTGCTGATGAAATTGTCATCCTGGCCAATTCACCATAGGATTTGAATGAGGTTTCAAAAGGTATGGCCTCTGTCTTGAAATAATTCATGATGAAAATCATTAAAAATAAAACCGACATAATAGACTGTGGCCGAAATATACCAGAAGCCCCCATTGCCGTCCAATTGGCAGGTGAAAGCTAAAGGAAGTTGGAGACTTCTGCTACTTTGGAAGGAAAATAACCAGTGATGGACGAAGCAAAGAAGATATAAAAAGCCGGTTGGCTCATACAAGGACAGCATTTCTACAGAAAGGAGATTTGTTGACATCAAATATAGATTTAGGTAATACAGAGTCATTTTTAAAGCCATTGCCTGGAGCTTGACACTGAAGTGAACCTTGGACAGTTGGCGCAGGAGAAAAGAGAATGATGAAGATCAGATGGGTAGATAGAGTAACATATGAAGAGTTAATAAGACGAGTGGGACAGGAGTGATATTTCTGGTGACTCCTAAGTAAGAGAAGAGATAGGATGGTAGGACACAAACTATGACACGTAGCAATAGTAAGCTTACTTATGGAAGGTACGGTTAGTTATCGCACGCACGGTGTAGGCGATTTACGCTTGAAAGATATTAAAGCAACATCTCAAAATACTATACCCATCATAACACCCTCTCATAAACAAAATATTTGAATCGAGCATAATACCAAACTATCTGAAATACACAATTATTAAACCAACTAGCAGAAGTACCCATTCTTCGAATGGTCTTCGGTATTAATAACCAGACGTAATCAATTGAGCTACTGTTGCAATGGTTAGGGGCTTGGAACCTGTTTGTCGACAAAGATATATGATTAGTTGAAACATGGTCTGAAAGTAATTTACCTAACGTGTACTCCCTGACGTGGAAATAAAATTGAAAACCTCGTAGACGAAACGCAATTATACACGTCACATAAAAACTGACCCTCACTGTTGTGTCAAGTCCGCATCCAGAGGAAGACCCCTTTAATAAATTATAAAGGCTTGTGGTGCATGAAAATTCATTTTTTTTAGCCTCCAATCGCCCAAAATCCTAAAAGCAAAAAAAAAAAAAAAAAAAAAATCAATCCAGGAATTTTTGAAAATAATGTTGCTGTTTGAAGATATAATAGACCTTCTGTACGACATATCACACGTTTAAGTCTTGTGAAAAAATCTAGGGTACCCCTTGGCCCCTTTAAGCGCATTGATGGATTTTACTGTTTCTGTTGGTTCCGTGATAATCTTATAGCCATTTGCAAACTTTCACAGAAATTTTATAAATGGAGTGGCATTACTTCTTGCAGAAATAGATGGAAAGTTGGATGTAACTTTTTGAGACACTGTTGTCATGGTTACTGGCTTGCATTCATACATTAGTTTATTAAATGAAATTCGTTTTCTGGGAATATCTCGGAAACTCATGGTTTTAGATCCTTAAAATGTAGTTTTCGGGGACCGTTTACGGCTGTTTAAGGGCCCCGATTTTTTTTTCTGACACCAAGGGGCTGAAAATAAGCTTTGTCTCGTCATTGTAGGCCGTAGTATAATAATAATAATAATTACAATAATAATGTAACAATATAGCGATAGGGATATAATAGACCTTCCGTACCACACCAGCACGTGTAAATCGCGTGAAAGAATTCTGGAGTACTCCCTTGACCCCCTTAAGCGCATTATATGTATTGATGAATTTTACAGCTTAATTTGGTTCCGTTATAACCTTATAGCCGTTTGCAAACTATCTCAGTAACGTAATAATTGACTGTGGTGGCTTCTAGTAACTAAGTTCTGAACTTGGCCTAGTAGTCGTTGACGGTGGCGCTTGGCGGCAAGAGTTGGAACTATTTGAAAAATTCCAAGTTGCAATACTTAATTTAAAAAAACAGATAACACACAGTAGGCCTAATACAGTCATCACAATTAACACCGGTTATCAGACAGATTCTACACACACCCAAAGTACACGGGGCTACATGACCGCGTTGTTGCAGCCCCTAAACTTAAGAACCAACCAACCAACGTAATAAATGGAATTGTATTGCGTCTTACAGCAATAGATGGACCTGTGAGTTTCTGTTGCCATGATTACCGACTTACTTTCTTTCATTATTGTATTAAATGAAATAAATTTTCTGGGAATATCTCAAAAACTGTTGGTTTTAGGGTCTTAAAATGTGGTTTTCCGAGTTTTGCTTCGCACATTGAGGGGCTGAAAATGAACTTTGTCTCGCCCTTCTACGCCTATTTCAGCAAGTACTTTAAGGGGGTAGGCCCCCTTTTATGAGAGGTACAGAGACGAGTTACATCAATGATTAGTGTCGTGCCTCTGAAGGATATCTGTACCAAATTTTACGTTGATCCACCCAGCCGTTCTCGAGTTATAAGGGAACAACCACTTTGTCCACAGACAGACAGACAGACAGACAGACAGACAAACAGACAGACATACAGACAGACAGACAAAAAGTTATTTTCGCGCGCATCCGTCATAAAACAGTCTGAAACGCGTAAATAATGCAAATTTCCGTAGAAATTCAGAAAAAACAGACAAACTTTCATTCTTATATTATACTAGCAGAAGTACCCATTCTTCGAACGGTCATCGGTATTAATTTATTATTTATTTATCGTATGGCTTTTAGTGCCGGGAGTGTCCGAGGACATGTTCGGCTCGCCTGAGTATGTAGCTGCTTCCAGCGGATACCCTAAAGGGTGAGCTACAAGTTCCGTTCAATTTCAAGTAGTTCCAACTTTTGCCACCAGATATCAATGATACCTAGTGGTGAACGTTGGAACTTTATAGAGCGTTCTGACGAAATCTAACCTAACAAATTTTGCTTTACACAAGTTTAGTCTGTGAAAGGATCTTTTACATGCCATAAATCTATGACATGGGACTGCCGGCTTTACTTCCCCTCCGAAGGAAGGCATACTGATGGATTTTTAACGCTCTTAAAAAATCCGACGACTTCAGCCGGGTTTGAACCCGCTATCTTGGGCATAGCAGTTCAGCATGCTACCGACTACGCCACCGAAGCCGCTATCGGTATTATTAACCAGACGTAATCAATTGAGCTACTGTTGCAATGGTTAGAGACTTGGAACCTGTTTCTCGACAAAGAAAAAAAAATGATTAGTTAAAATATGCTCTGAAACTAAATTTACCCAACGTGTAGCCTACTTCCCGACGTGAAAAAAAATGAAAACCTCGTAGACGAATCGCAATACACGCCAAATAAAACTGACCTTCACTGTTGTGTCAAGTCCCCATCCAGAGGAAGACCCCTTTAATAAATTATAAAGGCTTTTGGTGCATGAAAATTCAGGTTTTTAGACTCCAATGGCCCAAATTCCTAAAAGAAGTAGGCTAAAGAAAAAAAACTACCGTATTTCAATTCAGGAATTTTTGAAAATAATGTTTCTGTTTGGAGATATAATAGACCTTCTGTACGACATAACGCACATTTAAGTCGTGTGAAAAAAATCTAGGGTACCCCTTGACCCCCTTAAGCGCATTGATGAATTTTACAGTTTTAGTTGATTCCGTAATAACCTTATAGCCATTTGCAAACATTCACAGAAATTTCATAAATGGAGTGGCTTTACTTTTTGCCGAAATAGATAGAAAGTTGTATGTCACCTTTACAGATATTGCTGTCATGGTTACTGGCTTGCATTCCTTCATTAGTTTATTAAATGAAATTAGTTTTCTGGGAATATCTCAGAAACTGATGGTTTTAGAGCCTTAAAATGTACTTTTCGGGGACCCTTTACTGCTATTTAGGGGCACTGAGTTTTGTTTCTGACACCAAGGGGCCGAAAATAAGCTTTGTCACGTCGTTGTAGGCCGTAGTATAATAATAATAATTATAATAATAATATGACAATATAGGGATAGGCATATATAATAGACCTTCCGTTCCACACCCGAACGTGTAAATCACGTGAAAAAAAATCTAGAGGACCCCTTGACCCCCTTAAGCGCATTATATGACATTGATTAATTTTACAGCTTAATTTGGTTCCGATATAACCTTATAGCCGTTTGCAAACTATCTTAGTAATGTAATAAATGGAATTGCATTGCGTCTTACAGCAATAGATGGACCAGTGAGATTCCGTTGCCATGGTAACCGGCTTGCATTCTTTCGTTATTGTATTAAATGAAATTAGTTTTCTGGAAATATCTCAAAAACTGTTGGTTTTAGGGCCTTAAAATGTGGAGTTTCGTTTCTCACAATTAGGGGATGAAAATGAGTTTTGTCTCGCCCGTCTACGCCTATTTCAGCAAGAATTTTAAGGGGGTAGGCCCCCTTTTATGAGAGGTACAGAGAAGAATTACATCAATGATTAGTGTCGTGCCTCTGAAGGATATCTGTACCAAATTTTACGTTGATCCATCCAGCCGTTCTCGAGTTATAAGGGAACAACAACTTTGTCCACAGACAGACATACAGACAAACATACAGACATACAGACAGACAGACAAAAATTTAATTTTCGCGCGCATCCGTCATAAAACAGTCTGAAACGCGTAAGTAACGCAAATTTCCGCAGAAATTCAGAAAAAAACAGACAAACTTTCATTCTTATATATATAGAGATAGAGATATAGATAGATATACACGAAAGTGGATCAAAAAGTTAGTTGCACTAACGCGCTGCAGCAGCGCGCTGTGTGTCGCAAACGTGGGCACAGCGGAGAAAGGGACAGACACTGCCCCCACATCAGTTACGCAGGTCGCTGTGGTGTCTCGTCTTGTATGGTGTGAATAGCGGCCAAAAGCAATGGCACGTCGACTGGACGTTCACTCGAATATGAGGTGCGTGTGACAATCCGATTCCTATGGGCCAAAAGGAAGGGCATTAATCGTGAAATTAGTGCTGTGTATGGGGAGCGGGCCATTTCCCGACAAGGGATCGTAAAGTGGTGTCAGCAATTCGAAGCCGGGCGCACGGATATCACGGACGAATATCGCGAGGGCAGGCCCGCAACGTCCAGGACCCGTTGCAAATGTTAACAGTGTGAATGCGATCATTAGACAGAAAGGAGGTCGACATTCCCAGACCGATGAGGAGGTGAAGGCCGCTGTCTCCGTGTGGTTGCAGAACGCTGGAGGAACTTTCTATGCATCCGGCATCGACAAGTTGGTTGTGCGTTCCCAGAAATGTTTGGAGTCTCTTGGAAACTATGAGGAAAAGTGACGTTACATTGTATGTCGTTATAGGCGTGTTGCTGTTGTATAGTTGGTGTAATAAATGGCCATAACTGGGAAGTGCAACTTATATTTCGATCTGCCCTCGTAAAAGCAGGGTGACCACTTAGACTTTGGCAACTGTGCCACTGTGATGACTATAGTAGTGAGCGTATACTGTATTCATAACTCCGGCTTTATGATAACAATGATCAAGGCATTAGTCTGGAGTAAAAGGACGAAACGACGGAAAACTACTTCTAAAACAGCTCAGGTGGGACTCGAACCCATTTCTTCTCAGGTTTGCCTCACGAAGTGAAGTAGAGTGGTCGGAATATTTTATCAAAGAATTGCTTATCGTTGTATCAACACAGTAATGTGCCCAACTACATTGAGTGGGGAACAACAATTATTTATCACACGTCCTATTAACCTGATAATAGAATATGGGTACACTTTCTAACTAAGGGGATTAATTAATTCAGACTTTTAACGCTTTTTATATTTTTAACATCCATGCACAACTTCTTTTGCAATGTTTTTATCGTGTAATTTATGGCACTTATTTATCTATTATTATTGTTATTATTATTATTATTATTATTATTATTATTATTATTATTATTATTATTATTATTATTATTATTATTATTATTATTATTATTATTATTATTATAATTTCTCTCAAGAGTACCATATCCATAAGGGATGTTGGCGACCAGATTAGAGTCATGGCTGTGTCAAGGGATCACTAACCAGGCTTCCTGAGCCGGATTTTACATGCCGTAGGGTGGAGAGTTCCTTTCCATTTCTCCTCTTGCCACAACATCCTTTTGGTTCCCACTTAGCATCACGAGGTTGGTAGACCCCGTAACAGACCATACCATTCCTTTATTTAATTCTTGGCAGAGCTGGGAATAGAACCCAACAATCGAACCCACTGCACCACAAGTTGGTCATAATTATGATTTATTATTATTAGTATATGCAGTGTTTGTTGACTTTGAGAAAGCTTTCGATTCGATCAATAGCGAAGCCATGTGGAAGGAAGTGAAGCGCTATGGAGTGCCTTCACAGATTATTAGTCACATTCAAGAAGCATATCGGGATTGCAGAGTCATTCAGGAGGGTCGTGTATCCGAGTCTATATCTGTATGTTCAGGAGTATGCCAAGGTTATATCCTGTCGCCAACCATGTTCTTGATTGTGATTGATGCGGTGATGCGGAATGTGACTAGAAATGCGAAACGAGGTATCCAATGGGGAGTCAACAAAAGACTGGAAGATCTGGATTTTGCTGACGACTTGTGTCTCCTGTCTGAGGCACATGGTGAAATGCAAGCAAAGCTTGAAGACCTGGTTGTAGAAAGGAAAGAGATGGGGCTAATGATAAACTAAAAAAAAAAGACCAAGGCCTTAAGAACTAACACCGCAAAATTTACCCATTTGTCTTCGAGGATGAACCTATGAAGAATGTGGATGCTTTACTTACCTGGGCAGTGTGGTGACCAAAGATGGAGGAGCGGCAAAGGATGTCTCCCAACGTATCCAAAAAGCAAACGGCGCCTTTGTGCGGCTCTATCCGGTTTGGAAGAACAGCAAAATATCCAAGAATACCAAACTTCGTATCTTCCGGAGTAATGTCAGGTCCGTTCTGATATATGGGTCTGAGACTTGGAAAGTAACTAAAGAAATCACCTCCAGGCTGCAGATCTTTGTCAACCGCTGCTAAAGAAAGATCCTAAACATCCACTGGCCGGAAGTAATCTCCAACCAAGAACTTTGGAGAAGGACGGGTAAATCTGAGATAGCCATGCAAATGAAAATGAAAATCCACAGCCTGCTTCCAGTTGACCGACCGGGTTAGGAATGGAATGAATGAAGCCCGCATCTAGCGGCGAGGATATGAACTCTGCCGGCTGCCGAAGCCTGTCGCACTCCTCGGCCATACAAATCAAGTGACGGAAATGGAAATGGAAATGGATCGGACATACCCTGAGGAAAAGAAATGAAGCCATTGAGAGAGATTGGATTGGAACACAGAGGGTACGAGGAGGAGAGGGAGACCCAAACAAACGTGGCGCAGATCTGTACAATTGGAGGCTATAGAGGAGGGTAAGACCTGGAGGGAGGTGAAAAGATTTCAGCAAACAGGACCAGATGGAGATGTTTCATTGATGCCCTATGGTCCACGAGGGACAATAAGAACTAAGTCAAGTCATTATTAATATTGTTTAAGACCGCTATTTTATAGCGCCATTCACCTCCTGTATCATTGCAAAGGAAGGAAGGAAGATTGTTTTACGTGACCGTGAATGTTGTGACCTCCTTTAAACGTGGAATCCAAACCACAGGACATGGCATTTCACTTCAAAAAACTCACATGCAATGACCGGGAACCGAAACCAGTCCATCTGGGTGACAGGCCAACAGCTTGACCACTGCGCCACCAAGCCCTTTTTTTATCATTGCAATGAATCTTCTATCTGATTACTGGAGACCCTCCGTCAGATACGATCAGCTGTTCATTACCACCCTGGAGGACTAACCTCGTCTCTTTTGCGAGTTACGGTAGAAAAGGGCACTTGTGGTACTATCTGTAGTTGTTTCTTGGAATTAGGCTGTTGCATGTATATCCTTTGCGGTTCTTTGATTAGATAACAAAGGCAATACTGAAAAATAACTTACGAAACTTACACAGAGAATGATTACTATATTGACTGTATCTCCTTTTCATGCCATCATTCTCAATCAATTTTGTGACACGTAACAATCCGCAGATACTTGTGAACAATTTGTTAATTTCGCATCAGTTCGTCGTTTTCTAGGAACAGCGTCGGACATGACTATCCTGAAGGTAGTATTGACTGTGAGTGCGTTGTAGAACAGATATTAGTAAAAAAAATGCACAACTCTTGAGAGTACACTGTATTTCTAGCTTTAGAACATCGACGTCTTGTGTACGTGTTCCTTTGACATAACAAATAGAAATAAGGCAATTTGGGCAATTATGTGGTGTAGGAAAGTAATGTCCTAGACAATAGGGGAGTATTTGCTAACTGCGCATTATGGGTAATTTTACAGTAGCCTACTTGAAACATACTTCTCCTGAAGAGATAGGCTACCCCTGGCGCAAGAGACGAGTTCATCTCACCAGTTGTGTTAAGTCAACTATTTAATTTCTCTCTGCTATGGATTTTGAAACAACAAATGTTACCCCCCTAGTCGTAATATCGTGAAAACCTGTGTTGTATTTTAATTGATAAGTCTTTGTGAAAATACATTTATTTCGGTGACGCATTTCTATTTAAAAAAATAACCTATTTACTGCAAGGAACATACGTCTTGATGTGAGGAAACAAGTACAAATACCTGTGTATGGAGCGTCACGCTATATGGCAGCGAATCTTGGACAATAGGAGAGAGAGGGGAAAAGACTTCTAGCATTTAAAACCTTGTGCTATAGAAGGATTGTGAAAATGATCACAAATGAGGAAGTCTTTAGAAGAGTGGGAGAGAGAAGATTCTTCCTTAAATACTTAAAAAGAAGAAGGAATCACCTCGTGGGCCACATATTGCGACACAATGGACTGATTAAGCTTATATCGAGGGGACAGTAGAAGGCAAGAATTATAGAGGAAGACCCAGACTGGAGTACACGAATCAAATACTGCAAGATATGGGTTGTGGCTCATACTGTGAACTGAAGAGGAAGGCGGAGAGACGGGAAGAATGGCGAGCTGCTGCCAACCAGCCTCACGGCTGCTAACCACAGAGAGAGAGAGAGAGAGAGAGAGAGAGATTTATGTAGTAATGACGCATATTAATAGACTTATCATACTGTAGATTTAGAAATGGTATCGAGGATTAAGCCCTAGTACCCCTAGTATCAACAATGAAACTAAAATGTACTAAATTAAAACTTCTTCGAAAGTGCTATTAATAGATTTACACAACCCATGCCACATTAAATTTTATAAACTGAATTTGTCACAAATGTGTAATGAATGAATTTCTATGTTGGTCTTTTAAAACTCTTTCCCTTAATATATCAGGTTTACCATCATCCCCTTAATATTGCGGATTTAGCTGAGTTTCCACTATGGTTGCCGCGAGCTTAAATGTGTGTGTGTGTATGTATAAGGTGCGTTCAAAAAGTAACGAGCCGGAGGCATAATTACAGAAACCAGTACCTGTATGTTAGAAGTATTGGCCCTGGCTGTTGAGGCACTTGTCCCACTGTGACACGAGGAGGTGAATGGCTGTCTCATAAAATTCCCTGGGCTGCGATGTGAACCAGTTCCGCACGTACAGCTGGACGTCGGCGTCCGAGTTGAATCGTTGGCCCCGCAGAG